>CM072527.1:27164543-27377043 GCA_036898135.1 Oncomelania hupensis | reverse complement strand
AACACACACACACACACACACACTCAAACACATCCGAATACCTATAATAAGTATTGTCACGGGGTCTAAGATAAGCAGTTACGGACTGTTAGAATGCTCAACCTGAGCACAAACGTTCCAGCTGATGGCCTGTGTGCTACATTACATGAGTGCGAGTCGGGCCAAAGAAGCAAGCTGCGTAAAAATGGTACTCGGCATTTAGTCGGCACAACAAAATCCCTTTTCATATCGTTGAAGTTCTTAAAATCACAAAAAATGTCACTGGCGTTTTTAGATTAGCATGCTCCGTGCGGCAATGTCATGTGCGGATGTACTGGGGAACGAGGCTAATACACAAGAGAGAGAGAGAGAGAGAGAGAGAGAGAGAGAGAGAGAGAGAGAGAGAGAGAGAGAGAGAGAGAGAGAGAGAGAGAGAGAGAGAGAGAAGCACATAAATGGCAAACCTTCCACAACCCACCTATTTCCATCTTCCCCACAAGCACTTAATGGATTAAAAAGGGCTGTGTTCGGCCTTTTGTAGTTTTCCACAACACATGTGAAAAAGAATACAGAACAATAACAAGAACAACAGGAAGAAGAAGAAGAAGAAGAAGAAGAAGAAACTTCAAAATCAAAAACAACATGAACATGAACTAAAAGAAGGGAAAAAAGAAACAAACTATGAAACAACAACATGAACGACAACAACAAGATCAAAAACAATTAAAAAGAACAAACAAGAACACACACAAAAGAACAAGAAAAGAAACAAAAAAGTATAGGAAAAAGAACAACAAGAATTAAGAAGGAAAAAAACAAAGAAGAAAAATAAGAAGATAAACAAGAACAACACAAAACAAAACAAGAACATGAACAATAAAAGATGAATAAAAGGGAGAATTAAGCTTGCATTAAGAAGAAGAATAAGAAAAGGTCCAAATGAAAAAAGATCCCCCACACACATAGCTAAGACGACTGTTGTATTGTGTGGCAGGCCTATTGAAAGGCAGGAAACAACAGTCTACCAACTATTCAAAACTCCACTGATCTCGTTACCATGGAAACCAACCCTGACACACATAATCTGCCGTGTATAAGAAGTTCTGTGCCCCAGGGGGGTCCCCAAAGGATCAGGTTATCGACTGCGTGAAGGAACTTTTACGTTTTCTGTAATTATGTTGAAAAAGCTTCTGTCTTGTGTGAGAACGTGCCTTTTCTGCAGTCTGATGTGCTAACGTTGAAACAAAACATTGTTTACTTTGAAACAAAATAGTTTTACAAAATGTTTTATAGTTTTGCTTGAAACAAGATACCTATAATTTCAAACAACATGGTTTCACTTCCAAACATTGTTTTGCTGTGAAACAACATAATTTTGCATTTAAAAAATAACGTGTTTTTTTTCTTCTGTAGCTTTATGCTATTGTAATGGCTCTCAACTACATTATGACTTTACCGTTAGAGCTCTTTGGTTTACTGATTTGTGTAGATTCAAAATCGGTTTTGTATGCTTTAAAACAGGGTAATTCCAAAGTAAGAAATGAATTCATATATTAAGTTAAACATATGATCCATTGTATATTTTCTAGAGGTATAGTTGTTGATTTCTGTTGGGTTCCAGCACATTGTGGAATTCATTGGAATGAAGTGTGTGACAAGTTAGCCAAAGAGGGAGCGCTAAGATCATTAGATTCTATTTCTGTCAACAATTTGAGTATGTGTTGTCATGAAATGTATTCCTTATTAGAAAAAGTAATATGTCAAGATAATAGCATTAACAAGGTTACTTTACCGAACTGTTCACGACAGTTGTCAAAATTAATATACAAGTTAAGAATGAACTCATGGAATACTAAATATTCGGCAGATATCCAGTGTATGTGTGGCCAAAATATATCAGTTTACCACATTTTTTTTAATGTCCAGTTTTAAATGCAATGTATGAAAACCAAGGACATCATTTGACTGAATATGGACATTCTTTAGATGATGTATTACATCATTCACAGATAACAGCAGTTGTGAAAATTATTGCACAGACTCCTATTGGTAGACTTTTATAGTTTGGTGTAAAACCCTTCTTCCCCTTTCATTCCAATTTGTTACAAGGTTTCTTAATTATGATTTGATTTATATTGTTGTTGTTCTTAATTAATGTCTAATATCACCTGAATGTGTGAGTAGACAATAAATGAAATATTGATTGATTTTTCTTCTGTAACGTTTTTATGTACGTTTATACCAAAAATATGCGTACTTTAAACAATGTTTAAAAGACGTTGACTAACAAAAACTACTTTTAACTTTGAATAAAATGCTTTTACTTTAAAAAAATATTGCTGTTTACTTTGAAACAACATTTCTCACTTTGAAGCAAAATACTTGTACAATTGTTGACGATAGCTTACATAATCGTGAATGCATTTTCTCGTCTCATTTGTATTGGTAAAAGAAAAAAATATTTTGCATGGAGTCGTTATGATACTTCATTGAGGTTATTTTAAATTATTTGAATGTGTTACACCGCATATCTTGATCATTCATCTCATTATTGTGTTGATATTCTATACAATCTGATACTACCAAAAAAGCTTGGCGCCCACAACAAATCTAGACGATGGACCTAGCACAGTCCCAGCGGGGAGCATCACAACCAAATTAACTACATCATTGTTGTTTTTATTTTATTGTAATATTATGTCATATGTGTTGTCATGACAGGATGTACAATGGATGAATGCGAGTTGGTGCGCAATGAGTCACAATGTGAGATTTGCGCGATATAAGTACAATTCATTATTATTATTATTATGGTCAAGAAACGCTTCAGATCAAGCGTCAACATTGGCAGGACATGCACTTTTCTAGGAGACATTGGAAGTGACCACGATCTCGTGTTGATGTTCTTCCGGCTCCACTTAAAGAGAATAAACACAGCAAAGTGCGCCAGATTGAAGTTCGACCTGGACAAACTGCAAGACCCGGAGGTGGCAGAAATATTCAAAGTCAGAGGGAAAAGTGCACCACTGCTCATTTTGGGAGCTGGTAAAGTAGATGTCAACACTGTGACTACAACATTCAACTCAGCTGTGATAGATGCCGCCACTGAGATATTGGGCAAGCACCGCCCAAAGAAGAAACCGTGGATTACATCTGAACTTTTGGATCTGTGTAACAAACGAACAATCAATCAATCAATCTTTAATTTAATGTCTGTTCACACATTTAGGTGATATTAGACAACAAACGAAGAGAGATGAGAAAAGAACAACTCACAGGAAGCTGATGCCTACCGAAAAATCAACAGTGACATCCGAAAATGAATGCGCACATCAAAGGAGAACTGGATAGAAGATCAATGCCAGGAAACAGAGAACAGTCTGAAAAAGAACAACAGCAAGAAGGCCTACAAGATTGTGAAGCGGCTGACATCCCCAGGTCTCCACGATCCAAGGCAAGTCTGGCATATGCCTTACAGAAGAACAAGAAATCTTGGATAGATGGAAAGAGTTCTGCTCTGACCTTTACAACCACACATCAAACGGAGACCCATCAGTCCTAGCATGTCTCCAGAACAGAGAAGTAGAAATCCTCCCAATTCTCCAAGAAGAGGATGCAGCACGAAGAAGGGGAAATCCGCGGGAGATGCGATAATTGACGCCCTCACCACTATCTGTAACAAGATCTGGCAGAGTGAGGAGTGGCCTATATCATGGACCCAGTCGCTAGTCATCACTCAACCTTAAGGAGTGGGGAAACTACCGCACCATCAGCCTCATCAGCCACCCCCAGCAAAGTCCTTCTGAAAATAATACTCAAGGTGAACAAATCATAGCTGAAGAACAAGCAGGATTCATGGAGGGGCGAATTACCACTGATCAGATCTTCAATCTCAGAATAATCTGCGAGAAATACCTACAACACCAACAACATATGTATCATGAAAGACTTCAAGAAAGCGTTTGACCGAGTCTGGCATGCAGCTCTGTGGGCAACCACGAGAGTGTACTACATCAGCCCTAAAATTATTGATGTAATCAAACGCCTGTATAACAAGGCTACCAGTGCAGTCTTTCACAACAGCGCCATCGTGAACTGGTTCAGATCAACTATCGGCGTGCGTCCAGGATGCCTACTCTCACCAACACTCTTCAACATCTTCCTAGAGCGTATTAGAGGCTCTTGCAAATCACGAAGACACGGTCAGCATATGGGGTATAGCAATCTCTAACTCCCGTATTGCGGATGACATTGATGGATTGGCTGGAGAGGAACAAGATGCCTGACACCCCCTCCAGAGCCTTTGGAATGGAAATAAGTGCAGAGAAGACCAAAATGATGACCAACAACACCAATGGCATTAACACGGACATGAAAGTCCAAGGCCAATCCCTTAACACGGTGCATAACTTCAAATATTTAGGAGCCATTGTATCAGACAATGGATCCCAAAAGGAAGTCCTCGCCAAGATCCCACAAACAACTGCTGCCCTGATAAGGTTGAAGCCCACTTGGAAAGGCAGGACCATCGGTCTACACTCCAAGACTGCTGCACTCCCTTTTCATCTCAATCTTCCTATACGCTTGAGAAAAACTGACCATCACAGCAGATCTACAATGAAGAATACAAAGCACTGAGGTGAGGTGTTACAGGAGATTTCTGGGCATTTCCTATACCCAGCACATCACCAACGACGAAATCCGACAGACCATCACACAAGCCATTGGACAACACGATGACGTGCTCACAGTGGTGAAGAAACAGAAACTCCGATGGTATGGCCACGTCGCCAGAGCATCAGGTCTTGCAAAGGAAATCCTGCAAGGCACGGTGCATGGAAGCAGGAGTAGAGGGAGACAGAAAAAGAGATGGGATGACAACATTCCACAATGCACTGGCTTGACACTAAGCGAAGCCATGAGGGTTGCTGAGGACAGAGACAGATTAAGTACGCTGGTTAAACGATCATCTGGGGAGCGCATCGACTTTCGACTTACGGGATAGAATAGGATAGATATGATTATTATTATTATAACTGTAGAACTGTCTGTCAGCGGCCTTAGTTGTGTATGCTCCGCCTAAGTTAACATTGAATCATTAATATCTGAAGACGAGGAACACTAGCTCAAGTCAACATAATTTTTTATCTGTATTCCCCCTAAGGAGAAGTCGCACCACATTACATTGTAGAACAGACACACACACACCCACACACACACACACACCCGCACACAAAGACACCTGCGTATCAGAAAAAAATTATTAAACTCAAAATTAAAAAGTAAGACTTTGCTCACACTTTTCAACACTCAGGCCACACGTGTTCACTGTCGTATATTAATTGATATCACAACCTGTCTCGAATCTTTCCAAAAAACTTAGTACAACCCAAACCGTCAACATAACAACGTTGTAATGAACTCGGTACAGTTCGTCAATTACGCCATACCCTTTCCCTAAATTTTCTCTCCGATTCCACACCTTTCCAGAGCCGATCATGACACTGGTTGATAAGTATCGAGCGAGGCGTTTACTCTGCAACACACAAACACATATACACACAGACACACACGCACATACACACACAAACACCTAGTTCTACTCATTAAAATCAAAACAACATTGCAATGGTTAAGATATCAACATAGATATGTTTACCCGACTATAGCGTGCACACAGGTCAAATACTTGAGTTAATTATTCCGTCATTTGTATAAAGTCCAGCGGACTGTATGGAGTCCAATCAGGACCAAAAATTGGTTTTAAAAAAAATGCTTACAGCTTCTTTTTTTGCATTTTTTTGTTTGTTGTTGCTTTTTTGTTGTTTTTGCTTGTTTTTTTTTCTTCTGCATTTTTCTTGATTTTTTTGTTGGTACAGTGCGCAATATTAATGATAAATCTGGCACATAGAAAGTAATCACAGCACATTATTAATGATAAATCTGGCACATAGAAGTAATCACAGCACATTATTAACGATAAATCTGGCACATAGAAAGTAATCACAGCACATTATTAATGATAAATCTGGCACTTAGAAAGTACTTACAGCACATTATTAACGATAAATCTGGCACTTAGAAAGTAATCACAGCACAATATTAATGATAAATCTGGCACTTAGAAAGTAATCACAGCACAATATTAATGATAAATCTGGCACTTAGAAAGTAATCATAGCACATTATTAATGATAAATCTGGCACATAGAAAGTAATCACAGCTCATTATTAATGATAAATCTGGCACATAGAAAGTAATCACAGCTCATTATTAATGATAAATCTGGCACATAGAAAGTAATCACAGCTCATTATTAATGATAAATCTGGCACATAGAAAGTAATCACAGCACATTATTAATGATAAATCTGGCACATAGAAAGTAATCACAGCTCATTATTAATGATAAATCTGGCACATAGAAAGTAATCACAGCTCATTATTAATGATAAATCTGGCACATAGAAAGTAATCACAGCTCATTATTAATGATAAATCTGGCACATAGAAAGTAATCACAGCTCATTATTAATCATAAATCTGGCACATAGAAAGTAATCACAGCACATTATTAATGATAAATCTGGCACATAGAAAGTAATCACAGCTCATTATTAATGATAAATCTGGCACATAGAAAGTAATCGCAGCTCATTATTAATCATAAATCTGGCACATAGAAAGTAATCACAGCACATTATTAATGATAAATCTGGCACATAGAAAGTAATCACAGCTCATTATTAATGATAAATCTGGCACATAGAACGTAATCAAACAAGAAAACAAGCTAAAGGGCAGCGGACTAAACAACGTTGTCAATACACCGTTGTCAGACCACCGCCACCACCCACCCCATCACCCCTCCTTAGCTCTTCCCTCCTCCCTCCCTCCCTCCCTCCCTCGTCTCTTATTCGTTAGCAAGTGTCTGATTTTATTTTGAACTAGTGGTTTTGTACCCTGGCAAGCCAGGGTACGCAGGTTGCTGTTTAAAATGTAGACAGAGAGACAACTGTTGTCTGCGAGTTTCATTTGGACGATGATACCTCCCCATATCCCCCTTGATACCTCCCCATACCCCCGCCCTGATATCTCCCCGTCCCCTCCCCCTATGATGCCTCACCATACCCCCTTGATACCTCCCCGAACCCACTTGATACCTCCCCATACCCCCTTGATACCTTCCGTACCCCCCTTGTAACCTACCTGTACCCTCCTTGATACTTCCCCGTTGATCGTTTCGCAGGTATGGATGAAAGGAATCGACCATCACCATACCCCCTTATATATACCCGTATCCCCGTTATGCCTACCCATGCCCCTTTAAACCTACCCGTAGCCCCCTTTTACCTACACGTACCACCCCATCCCGATCCTTGGTAATAATAATAATAATAATAATAATAATAATAATAATAATAATAATAATAATAATAATAATAATAATAATAATATTGTAATAATAATAATATTGAATATAGAATAATACAAATAGAAATCATAAAAAACACCAATGTTTTAAAAGAAAATTTGATATAAGATAATAATAATAATAATAATAATAATAATAATAATAATAATAATAATAATAATAATAATATATAATAATAAATTAAAGGTAAAAAGACTAAATTAAAAAGAAAAATATCCATATTGTAGTGTAAAAAAAAAACATTAAAAAAAATATGGCCCGCGTTAGATTTGAACTTGGGTCGCCCTGCACGGTAGGCGAATGTTTTACTAAGTAAGCCACCAAGGATTCGTAGAAAGAACATCAATTTTTTGGTGTATATGGGAAAACATGCTGAAACCTCAATTTGATTTTTAATGGAAGCGCGCGGAATGAGGCTATTGCAGTTTGTGGACATTTTGTTTATTTATTTATCTCAGAAACGGTTAAACGTTCGGTAAGGAAATGTCGGCTATAACGATTTCGCTGGTTTTGAGCGCACAGTAGGCCGACCCGCAGAGCCTGGCACCTGCCCAGATCAGCGTCCATACCGGACAAACTTTATAGAAGAGGCGAAGAAGGACTTCCGGCTAAGCAATTCATATATATAGATGAAACCGGATGTTTAGAATGAATGCGTGAATACTGCGCTTTGAACTGGAATTGTTCCTTGGGAAAAAGCGCTATATAAATATCAATTATGTTGTTATTATTATTATTATTATTATTATTATTATTATTATTATTATTATTATTATTATTACACCTATTTCGAGGAAATGCTTGTTCAGGAATGAAAAGCCAACTGAGCTATACACTACAACATCACAGTTTTGGCCAACTGTGTATTGAGGCTGTGTTGTAGGCCTATCATTGCGTGTAAGGCGTGTTAAAAACTGAAAGTTTCGGTCGTATCCGCAAAGCTCTTCAGAAATCCCCTTTATGTCTCACGGAAGAGCTCAATAGCTTTTCGTCTCGATTGCCTCCTCATGTAATTAGTGTGTGAGCGTGGGGGTTGGGGACGAGTACATGAGACGGACATGGGGGGTTGTTTGGTGCGTGTGTTCGCTTATTAATATAATTATCAGACGTCAATACCACTGGTTTTGTGTGTATGTGTGTGTGTGTGGGTGTGTTTGGGTGTGTGTGCTTGTGTGTGATTGCGCGAGCGCGTGTGTTTAAAGAGAGATAGAGATTGTGTGTGTGTGCGCGCGCATGTGTGTGTGTGTGTGCGCGTGTTTTCACGATGTATTTCTGCATATCTAGACTGAAGTACGAATGAAGGCAGTACTGTTGTGCTTCACTCTTGTGTGCCGAAATGTTGCGATTGTTGTTATCCAGAGCTGCATTGCTGTTGTGTTGTTTGAAACCACATAGTGCGATTGTGTTCCCTGTACGCATTCAGCAAAAAAAAAGTAGTACAAATGTGTGAGTGAGAAATGGATTTTGTATGTGTTTGGGTTTGGGGGTGAAGTGGGGTGCAGTATGGTCCGTGTGCGTGTGTTTGTCTGCTAATACAATTAAGCTTACCAGACGTCAATACGACTGCTTGTGTTTGCGTGCCGTCCGTGTACTAGTGTTTGATCGGCATGTGTAGGCTTGTGTGTGTGTGTGTGTGTGTGTGTGTGTGTGTGTGGGTGTGTGTGTGTGTTCTGCGTGGAAGCGTGTGTCTTGTACTAACGTAATTATCATGCCTAGACAAGACTACACAGAAGAACATCAAGGATCAAGAAGACTATTATGTCTCTATTAGTTTTCTTTATTTCCTCTTTTTCATTTGGCTTAGGGGGTGCGGGGTATTTGGGTCTAGGAGAGAGGGAAGGAGAGCGAGAGAGTGAGTGAGTGTGTGCGTGTGTGTGGGGGGTGTGTGTGCGCGCGCGCGCTTTTCTGTGTGGATGGGAATGTTTTTTGAGTACGCGAGCGTGTGAGAGAGAGAAAGACAGACAGACAACTGTACATAGAAAGGGACATACGTTTGGATAAGAGACGTAAAATGTCCATCATTAATGGAAAACCTCCTACAACTGCTTGTTTAATCACAAAGCAGTAAAACGTCATTTCACAGACTGATCAATCTCTCACGGACAATAAAGGCTGCAAATAGCAATTTAACCTTATGATGACAAAAACAAGGTAAGTTCAACACTACTAGGTTTAATTAAAAATAATCCACCCGTTGTTGTGTCAACATTCTTTGTGTAGGTTGATGGCTTAAAAGCTTTCATGCTGAAACAGTTCCAGGACAGTTTCTGTGTGTATATTTTTAACATTATTTTATTTATTTATTTATTTATTTATTTATTTATTTATTTATTTATGAGTTTGTATGTATGTGTGTGTTTGTGTTTGTAGGTGTGCGTGCGTGAGTGTGTGTGTCGAAAACGGGTTTATCCTAAAATTCGCATTCATTGATAAAGTGGGCTTTGGTTGCTCAAACAAAACCCTATAGAGTTAGAAGTTTCCATTTCTGTTCTGACAGGGAGTTATTTCCCCTGTTTAACGATACAAATAGACTTTTGGATGTACTACACTTTCAGTTTTTCAATTACTCTAGAAAGGCAGCTAGCTGTTGATGTTAATAAGCACACGATCTAATGAATTTACGGATTTAAAAAAAAGACTATATATTAATAAACACACAAACTATGGAATTTACTGATTTCAAAAAATTACTATATATTAATAAACACACAAACTATGGAATTAACTGATTTCAAGAAATGACTATACATTAATAAACACACAAACTTTCTTAATTGGCTGCATGACAACTTTGCTCATTGTTTAAATGTTAGACTTACTAAGCAACTGATAATTTGTGGATATCAAACAAATATTGTAACTGATAAAATATTTGACCTATTTATTTTGAGTGCCAAATACTATGTGTACACCTCTAAAATACGAGGCGTTTGCCCTCACTTTCAAGGCATTTTTGAGAGTTCTAAAGCAGAGATTTTTGGCTGAGAAGCACAGTGCATATGTAAAGAACATGGTTCCGGTTTTTCATGGAAATTGGTGCCTTTACAGACCATATTTTAATGGAGTCTGACCAACTTCTTACTGGCAACAACATTTATTTATTTATTTATTTATTTTTCTATAAATCTCCTATGGCCTGGTCACTTTTTTTTCTTTTCTTCTTTCCTCTATGTTTCTTCATGCATGTAAAATTTTCTTTCTTTTTTTTGTTTTGTTTTTGTTGCTTGACTGTTTTGGTCTATCTGATTATATGTGTGGTTATTTCCTTTGTTGTAATGTATTATGTTAAAACAATATAACCCAGTTCCTAAGGGGAAAAAAGATAAAATAAACACACAAACTGGAATTTACTGATTTCAAAAAGTGACTATATATTAATAAACACACAAACTACGGAATTAACGGATTTCAACAAATGACTATATATTAATAAGCACATGATCTACGGAATTTACTGATTTTAAAAATGACGAGATATTATTAGCAGACAAACTACGGAATTTACTGATTTTAAAATGACTATATATTAATAAACACACAAGCCTATGGAATTTGAGGGGCCGGGTAGCTCAGTTGGTAAGAGCGTCTTGCTAGTAACCGAAAGGTCGCTGGTTCGAATCCCGGATTGATCAACGTGTGATCATATTATTTTCCCCTTTACCAACAACTGGCCCGCTGGTGTCAGTATAAATCGGTCCAGTAGTCACCTATATGCGAAAGTGTCGTGTGACTATAATCTACAAACAACAACAACCTCTGGAATTTACTGATTTTAAAAAATGCAATATATATTAATAAGCACAGAAACTACGGAATTTACTGATTTTAAAAATGGTTATATATTATTAAACACACAAACTACAGAATTTACAGATTTTAAAAATGACTATATATATTAATAAGCATAAAAACTACGGAAATTGCTCATTCCAAAAAATGACTATATATTAATAAGCACATAAATTACGGAATGTACTGGTTTTAAAAATGACTATATATTAATAAGCACAAAAATTACGGAATGTACTGATTTTAAAAAGGACTATATTTTCCAAAGAGTTTTTATTTTTGGGGGGAGGGGAGGAGGTGCTACTTAATGTTGGTGGCCTCGTGGCTCAGGAAGTTAGTGGCTGGTTTCCTATACCGAAGGTCGCGGGTTCGATATTCCCGCAAGGGACGAACATATGTGCTTTTGATACGAGACTATTCGGCACACCGAGGATTTTCTCCATGTGCTCCGGTTTCCTTCCTCCATTCAATATTGGATGCAATCTATCTAACGTTTCATTAAGTCAAAATTCATATAGACTGCACTCAGTGTGGTCCAAGCATTGAAGGCCAAACCTCCTCTGATGAGACCTTTGGTTAAGTTCGAAACGCGCTAGGAGAACCAGGCTGAAAGAATGCAATTGTAATACGTTTGAGCTCCTTAAGCTTATGGAGAAGCACATGGAATTGAACGCTAGGATGTTGCACTTTTTGTCCACCTTTAATGAGAGCAGGATAATTACCTTTCTTGATGTTTAAAGCAACTTGGAACAGGAGAGGGGAGGGGGGTGCGCGCGTGTACATATCTTGATTATATTGTTACATTGTGATGTTATTGTTCTGAAGTCTGATCTATACACAAAAAAACGGAATGTCAGGAAGGGACGGGGGTGGGGGGTGGGTAGGAGAGAGAGAGAGGGGGGGGGAGGAAAGGGGAATTAGGTGTGGAAATCGTGAGAGAAACAAAATCCAACGTTGCAAATCAAATATGAATGGGTAGACAAAGGGTAGACAAAGAGTAGGCAAGGTGTAGACAAAGAGTAGACAAGGTATATACAAAGAGTAGGCAACGTGTAGACAAAGAGTAGACAAGGTGTGGACAAAGAGTAGGCAAGTGTAGACAAAGAGTATGCAAGGTGTAGACAAAGAGTAGAGGCAGGGTGCAGACAAAGAGTAGACAAAGTTACACAAAGAGCAGAGACAAGGTGTAGACAAAGAGTATACAAAGTTATACAAAGAGTAGACAAAGGGTAGACAACGGGTAAACAAGGGGTAGACAAAGGGTAGACAAAGAGTATACAAAGTTACACAAAGAGTAGACAAAGGGTAGACAACGGGTAAACAAGGGGTAGACAAAGGGTAGACAAAGAACACTTACTGAAAGGAAGTGAAACATGAAAACAAAGGGGGACAAAACAAAGAAGGAAACACAGGAACGGAAGAAAAAAACAACACAACAGAAGACAAAAGTCAAAACCGACAAATAATTGCAGAGACAAAAAAGTACACAATAGACCCTTTGCCCATCCCCCCCACCACACCCACCTGCCCCTTTCCCCTTCAAAATCCAATTTAAAAAAAAAATAAATAAACAAGTGAATAATTAAATACAATAAAATAAATAAAATAAAATGAAATAAAATTTTAAAACCGAAGAGGTCCATCAAGATCTTCACGATTGATGGTCGTACCTTATTCAAGTCAAGTCAAGTCACAAAGTCCTTAGTATAAATCTTAATTATTTTGAATCAAAACATTTTTTTTACAAGTTTTAGTAAAACAAATTACAACAGAAAAGACTAAACTACAAATCCAATAAATAACAAAGCCTTCCGATGAGAGTACAAACCGAGGTTCAGTCTGCGCACGCACACATTCTATCGCATGGATTTTAAAGATCCTGACGCCCGTGTCCTAGACGAGTAGGTGCCGGCTACACAAATACACCCAGCATGCACTAGATCCATTTTTCCCCATCACCGGAAGCCCAGTATGGTGCTCAATCTTCTTTGCGTCAGACTATGCGCCCAGAGGTTGCAGGTGGGCTTCTCATGCGGCTTGAGTCCCACCCTGCTCCGTCCAGTGCTTTGAGCAGCTCTTGAGCTGGAAAAGTGCTAAATAAGAATGTAAAATAACATTTAATAGGCACAGTGCAAGGAGGTAGAAGAAGAGGGAGACCGAAAAAGAGGTGGGAGGACAACTTTCGAGAATGGACTGGTTTGACAATGAGCGAAACAATCAGGGTTGCTGAGGACAGGGAAAGATGGGGTACGCTGGTTAAACAAAAATCTGTGGTGCCCCTACGACTTCCGAGTTACGGGATAGGATAGGATAGGGTAGGAACATTAAATATACAGACTAATATTAAAATACGTATAAAATACGTATACGTAAAATAAAAGGACAGAAAATAGTACAAAATAAATAAAATAAAATGAAATTTAATGTAATTTAAATTTTAAAATAACATATAACAGGACAAAACAAAGAAATAAACAAGAGACAAGGGTTAGATGGAAAGAGATGAAGTTTTTTTTTATTGTTGTACCAAGCACAAAGACAGGAAGTGGGACAGAATTTAAAAAATTCAAAACGATGATAAAGGCAGCACTAGAATCGACGAATAAAAAAAAATCCCGACAAAAAATTTTTTTTTCAAAACGAACCGAAATAATAATAATAATAATAATAAAAGAGCCAAAACAGGAAAATACAAAAAAGAAAATAGAAAAGAAAAGAGAAAGAAGAAAGAAAAAAACAGTAGAAGATGCGAATAGCACAAGTACCTCAGGGAACCAACGAGCAAAAGAATCAATTGATTTCACTCCTTGCTAGCTGTGTAATTAGTTTTATAATCGATAGAACTTTTATTTCTTCAGTCCGTGCACTCCGTCATTAGTTCTCTACTAGAGGAATTCGTCACACACCATGCGTCGCTACCCAGATCAAGCGCATCCAGATCTACGCCGTACAACAACAATATCTTCTTCTTCTTCTTCTTCTTATTATTATTATTATTATTATTATTATTATTATTATTATTATTATTATTATTATTATTATTATTATTATTATTATTTCTGTAAATATGTTATATACTGTAATTAAATACACCACCACCATCCTTTCATCATGATCATGACCATGATCATCATCATCATCATCATCAGGGTCGCCGTCTTCCTCCTCCTATTCCTCCTTTTTCTCATCCGCCTTCTCCTTATCATCGTCATCATCATCATCCTCATCATCATCATCATCATCATCATCATCATCATCGTCATCATCATCATCATCATCATCATCATCACCATCATCATCATCATCATCATCATTATCATCATTATCACCATCATCATCATCATCATCATCATCATCATTATTATCATCATCCGTTCCAGTCAACAGCTTGCGTGGGAACAATAACAATGTACTTTGCCTGTTCCCTAAGGGCGTACTACAACAATAATCGACTTGTCCGACCTACTTCCTACTGCACAGTTGATAGCTTCTCGGGAGACTGTTGACATAACACATAACTGATGACTTATTTTCTATGTTGCAACATTACCATAACAGTGCATTATGGAAGATATCACATTCTTCTTCTTTTTCATTTTCCTCATCTCCACATTTTCCTCCTCCTTGTTGTTGTTGTTGTTGTTGTTGTTGTTGTTGTTGTTGTTGTTGTTGTTGTTGTTGTTGTTCGTCTTCTTCTTCTCTTCCTGTTCCTAGTCTTTTTTCTTTTTTTAAATTTTTATTGTTCTTGTCCTTGTTCTTCTTGTTCTTATTCTTGTTTTTCTTGTTCTTCTTCTTCTTCTTCTTGTTCTTCTACCCCCCGAGAGGGTGCCGGGGGTTTCAGTATAAATATTATCCCCACTTTCTGGAAATTTAGTGCTTTAAATTCCCACTGTCGCTGTCTTTCTCCTTTGTTCTTTCTCATTCTTACTCTGTTCTATCAATCGACTATACTATCTTCTTCTTCGCTAGACCAGTCACCTACCTTTTTTCTTGAAAACTCTTCCGGGACAAAACTCCTCATTTGTGTATGAGGTCTGTTGGATCAGCTTGGAAATATTGGACGCTTTCTGCCAAGCAAGGCACAGTGCAAGGAGGTAGAAGAAGAGGGAGACCGAAAAAGAGGTGGGAAAACAACATTCGAGAATGGACTGGTTTGACACTGAGCGAAACAATCAGGGTTGCTGAGGACAGGGAAAGATGGAGTACGCTGGTTAAACGATCATCTATGGTGCCCCTACGACCTCCGAGATATGGGATAGGATAGGATAGGATAGGATGCCGCCAGGTGGTCATTGGGGCTTCCTGTGATGCTATTATTTGGCAATGTAAGCACTTTATATGTAAGTGTTTTGTTGATATTTTATTATGATGTTTATATTCTATTTTGTTTTTGTAAACGGGGGTTCGATAAATTACATTATAGCCTCAGGGTCCCCTGCGTGGGATGTCTTTATTGTAAAGTGACCGGCTGTTGGAGTGCCTTCAATGTTGCCACTAGGGTTGTTTCGGTAGATCTTTTATGCGGACCAGGGGCGAGTCCTCTTTCAGCGAAGTTGTTGTCTTGATTTTGTGGTCCTGATTCCGCTGTACTGGTCCTGATTTGGCTCGGAAGAATCCGCTGGACCTAAAGCAATAATCATTAAATGTAATCTTCTTCTTCTTCTTCTTCTTCTTTTTCTTCTTCTGCTCCTCATTCTTCTACTGGGCAAAATCTTATCAAAACTTTGTTGTATACAGGAACTGTTCAAAACAGAAAAGGCGCAGAGTAAAGAGAATAAAACGATTGTTACATACATGTTAGATAATGACTGCTTAGGGGTATGACGGCCTACTAGCCCCAAAACCTGATAATTACAAATTTAATTATTTATTTATTTATTTATTTATTTATTTATTTAATCGTTCTTATATAGCGCTTTTCCAGCTCAAGAGCTGCTCAAGGCGCTGGCCGAAATATCATGGGATAACTGCCAAAATCAGCGACATGTTTATAATTAACAAGTAAAAATAGTAATTATCAAGTGATAATTACAATTCTTGTTTGTGGCGCACTTCCAAACGGATTCCTGATCACGCGAAGATATTGGTAAGTTTTCAATGATAATTGTAATTATTCCTTGATAATTATAATCATTCCACGGTAATTGTAATTATCTCATGACATTCGTAATTATCAGTTTTGGCGCTAGGAAGGCGCGGCAAATACTGATAATTATTAATTAACACTGTGGGTTACCGGTATCTCTGTAAATTAAACAGAACGCGTGTTAATTTCAATTATGTCGTGATATACCGGTAACTCTGGAAGTGCGCCTGGGGGAGGGGGCGTGGAGTGCGCCTGAGGGAGGGGGCGTGGAGTGCGCCTGGGGGAGGGGGCGTGGAGTACCCCTGGGGGAGGGGGCGTGGAGTGCGCTTGGGGGAGGGGGCGTGGAGTGCGCGGGGGAGTCATATAGAGTAAAGGAGCACATGGGCTCTATGCACAAAGGCGTGGCGGTCACGTGCTGCGGGAATAACACAGCGTGCTCGAGTTTGAAAATGGTGAAATACTGTGCTGTGTTTGGATGCTCTAACTCCGACGTAAACCTTTATGCAAAGAAAAGAACATTTCATTTCATCGATTTCCACTGAAAGATGAAATACTGATGAACTCAAAAACTCTGAAAATCCTTACGGGAAGAGAGGGGACTATAAACTGATAAACACACGAACTCAAAACTGAATGTCAGTGACAAATCGCTCTTTAAAAAAAGCCTGTCCCCTGATAATAATTTGTCTGTAATCATTATTGCACGAATGTGCTATGTTCAAAACATCACAAAATCACAATCCAAAATGTCGGTAAATTTAACATTTTTAAGCAGCATTGGAGTACACGCGAGCGAGCTAAAAGAAGCCATGACCGCTTTGTTATTCCCGCGCCACGTGACCATGCCGCCGACTTGTGCATAGAGCCCATTTAGAGACAAAATAAAAGATAATGAACAGCTAGAAAAAATAAAAATAACAACAACAATAACCACAAGACAAGAAGAAGACAAAGAAGACGAAGAAGAAGGTTAACCTCTGCCACTACCTCAACCACCACTATCACCACCACCACCACCACAACCAACAACAGCAACAACAAAGACAGAACTCACCTGTTTGCAATAAATGTCCATTGTGTGCTTGTTACTATGCCGTGTAGTCCTATGCTCAGTCACGTGGTACTTGTACCTACATCACATGCTGTGTTTGTATAGCTCCGGTAATGACAAATGTATCCATATATAACTTGTTCCAACAGCATGTCTGACGATGGCTTCCAATAGAAGTCGAGCAAAAAGCCGTCGAAAATGTTGGTTTTTCTTATGCACAGTGGATAGTGGAAACGTGGTTTCTCTTTTACACAGAGTTGAATACTGGTTTGCCTAATACACTGTGGTATATTGGTGTCTTTAATACGCAGAATATAACTGGTTTGTCTAATACACAGTTTACACTGGTTTCTCCAAAATACACAGTGGAATAATTTTTTTCTCATACACTGGAATTCGGTGTCTGTAATACACAAAAAGGAAAACTTGTTTCTCTAATACACAATGGAATACTGGTTTGTGTAATACACAGTGGAACACTGGTTTCCCTCCAATATAGTGGAATAACTGGTTTCTTTAATACACAGTAAAATAATGGTGTCTCATTCCCAGTGGAATATTGAACTCTCATATACACATATTGGAATATCGGGGTTTCCTTCCGATGAGAATAGAAAGGGAGATATCGTCTGGGAATGCATGAACGGATTTTTAAAGATCCTGGCGCGCATGTCCTAGCCGAGTGAGCGCCAGAGACGCCAACCCAGCCGGTAAGCAGTACTGTTAAACCTCGTTTTGGGGTGGGCTTGATCTGCGGCTATGCGCTCTTCTGAGAAAGCAACCCCAATCTCGTCATTATGGTTGGCGAATAAACTCAACAACAACAACAAAATCTTTTTTAGAGTAGAATACTACGTGGCTGGAGTGATTTGTGTATACATTTTTGTTAATGTCCATCACAGACCCACGAATTGTCCTGTTCGTGGAATACAGAATACTTCGAGTTTGAAACTCTACTGTACGGACTGTTCGTCACAGCCAATATCGTGGTCCACGACAGAAGTCTTTCTCCCAACGTCAGGTTTTATCGCCTTTCAACACAGCCATTTAATGAGTTGTCTCATGACGGCAGCGTTAGTTGTCGGTACAGCATACATCACACAGCAATACTGAACACAGGCGAAGGGTTCCATGATTTACACACATCACTGTACGCCGTCAGCGCTTCTCTCATACAGCGTGCCTGAGACCAGTCCAGGATTTCTCATCATTGGGTAACAGGAATAAAACTGAATATATATTGTCGCCTAAGGTCGAAAAGTTATACTGTAGTCTACGTCTTGCCTAAGACCGAATATACATTATAGCCCAAGACTGAATATACATTGTAGCCCAAGACCGAATCTACAGTCCTATTCTATCTATCTTATCCCGTAACTCGGAGATCGTGGGGGCACCACAGATGGTCGATTAACCACCGTACTCCATCTTTCTCTGTCTTCAGCAATCCTGATGGTTTCGCTCAGTGTCAAACCAGTCCATTCTCGAATGTTGTCCTCCCACCCCTTTTTGGTCTCCCTCTTCTTCTACCTCTTTGCACTGTGCCTTGCAGGATGGTCTTTGCAAGGCATGATGATCTGGTGACGTGGCCATAACATCGGAGTTTCCGTTTCTTCACCACTGTGAGCAGGTCATCGTGTTGTCCAATGACTTGTGTGATGGTCTGTCGGACTTCGTCGTTGATGATGTGCTGAGTATAGGAAATGCCCAGAAGTCTTCTGTAGCACCTCATCTCCATGCTTTGTATTCTCCACTGTAGATCTGCTGTGAGGGTTCTTGTTTCGCAAGCGTATAGGAAGATGGAGATGACAAGGGTGCGCAGCAGTCTTACTTTGGAATGTAAACTGATGGTCCTGTCTTTCAAAATGGGCTTCAACCTTGCTAGGGTAGTAGTTGTTTGTGCG
The DNA here is from genome assembly GCA_036898135.1 of Oncomelania hupensis. Lineage (NCBI taxonomy): Eukaryota > Metazoa > Mollusca > Gastropoda > Littorinimorpha > Pomatiopsidae > Oncomelania > Oncomelania hupensis. The sequence continues at coordinate 27,357,798 of CM072527.1, read as the reverse complement.
ATCCTAAAGAGGACCTCCTGTCGGGACCCATTGTCTGATACAATGGCTCCTAAATATTAGAAGCTATACACTGTGTTGAGGGACTGGTCGTGGAATTTGATGTCAGAGTTGATGCCATTGGTGTTGTTGGTCATCATTTTGATCTTCTCTGCACTTATTTCCATCCGATAGGCTCTGGAGGTGGTGTCAAGCCTCTGTACCAGCTGTTCAAGTTTTTGTTCCTTTCCAGCCAATCCTTCAATGGCAAAACGAAGGTTTGAAATTGCTCTACCCCCTATGCTGACTATGCCTTCCTGGTCTGCAAGGTTATCTGACATGATGCGCTCTATGAAGATGTGGAAGAATGTAGGAGAGTGTAGGCATCCTTGACGCACACCGATTGTTGTTCTGAACCAGTTTCCGATGGCGCTGTTATGGAGGACTGCACTAGTGGCCTTGCCATACAGGCTTTTGATTACTTCAGTAATTTTAGGGCTGATGTTGTACACTCTCATGGTTGCCCACAGAGCTGCATGCTAGACTCGGTCAAACGCCTTCTTGAAGTCTACGAACACATGAAATAAATGTTGTTGGTGCTGTAGGTATTTCTCGCAGATTATTCTGAGGTTGAAAATCTGTTCGCTCTGCATTGAATCCTGCTTGTTCTTCAGCTATGATTTGTTCAGCTTGGGGCTTCAACCTGTTGAGTATTATTTTCAGGAGGACCTTGCTGGGATGGCTGATGAGGCTGACGGTGCGGTAATTTTCTCACTCCTAAAGGTTACCCTGTTTGGGAAGAGTGATGACAAGCGACTATATCCATGGTGTTGGCCACTCCCCACTCTGCCAAATCTTGTTACAAATATTGGTGAGAGCGTCAATCATCGCTTCTCCCCCTGCTTGAAGCAGTTCCGCCAGTATGATGTCCACTCCCGCTGACTTCCCTTTCTTCAGCGATTGCACTGCTGCCTCGACTTCTTCTCGGAGAATTGGGAGGATTTCTTCTTTTTCTTCCCTGTTCATGTGACATGCTAGAACTGATGGGTATCCATTTGGTGTGTGGTTGTAAAGGTCGGAGCAGTACTCTGTCATCTATCCAAGACTTCTTGTTTGTCTGTAAGGCATATGCCAGACTTGCTTTGGATCGTGGAGACCTTGGGCTATTTAACACTTGTCAGCCGCTTCACAGTCTGTTTGGCCTTCTTGCTGTTGTTTGTGTTCAGAGTGTTTTATATTTCCTGGCATTGATCTTCTATCCAGTTCTCCTTTGCCGTGCGCCTGCCTTTTCGGATGTCATTGTTGATTTTTCGATAGGCCTCAGCTCCCTGTGAGGTGTTCTTTTTCTTTTTCATCTCTCTTCGTTTATCACTCAGACCCAAAAGTTCAATTGTGATCCATGGCTTTTTTTTTGGCCAGTGCTTGCCAAGGATATCAGTGGCGGCATCTGTCACAGCTGAGTTGAAAGTGGTGATCATGGTGTTGGCATCTACTTCACCAGCTCCCAAACTGAGCAGTGGTGAAAATTTTCCTCCAATTGTGGCCTGAAATATTTCTGCCACCACGTTTCCAGGAGCAGACATCGGAAGTGACCACGATCTCGTGATGATGTCTCTCCGGCTCCACTTGAAGAAAGTAAACACAGCAAAGTGCACTAGACTGAAGTTCGACCTGGACAAACTACATTCCTAAGGTCGAAATATACATTTGCAGCCTAAGGCCGAATATACATTGTAGCCCAAGACTGAATTTGCATTGTCGACTATTGGTCGAAATATACATTGCAGCCAAAGACCGAATCTACATTGCTACCTAAGACCGAATATACATTTCGGCCCAAGACCGAATCTACATTGTCGCCTAAGGTCGAATGTACACTTTCGCCTATGACAGAGAAAAGCTATTACCACACTATTGTTAGCAACTTACCCCCTTTTTTTTCATTTTTGCGTTTTTTTTTGTTTTTTTTGTGTGTGCATGTGCCTGTCACTGAAGGCGAAAAAATGCTTTGAAATATGAAACTGAAAATATGCCATGCAAGGCTTGGTCAACATAAAGACAAACCCAGAAAACCTTAACTTAGAGTTAAAATATTCATTTATCCTTTCTCTTCCCTGAACAGAGAAGAATACAAAGAGAATACAAAAATACACAATTTTAGCTGTCAAGCCAGCCAGATGTCAAACAAGTTGTACACATTTTAATGTTTCTCCATTTTATATCAAAATAAATGTAAATTCGGTCTTGGGCTACAATGCGTATTCGGACTTGGGCACCAATGTATATTCGGTCTTGTACGACAATGTATATTCGGGCTTGGGTTACAATGTATATTCGGTCTTGGGTTACAATGTATATTCGGTTTTGGGCTAGCTACAATGCCTATTCAGTCTTGGGCTACAGTGCATATTCGGTCTTGGGCGACAATGTAGATTCGGTCTTGAGCTAACAATGTAGATTTGGTCCTGGGCTACAATGTAAATTCGATCTCTGGCTACAATGTAAATTCGGTCTTGGGCTACAGTGTAAATTTGGTCTTAGGCTACAATGTATATTCGTCGTTTGTTTGCAGATTGCAGTTTTGTTGGAAGTAGTGTGTTTTCGCATCGACATCGCACTCCTTTCTCTGCTTTAGCTACAGTAATTCGTTTGGACACTTAGAGGGGTTTCCTTGTCCGCATCCGCTGAGACTTGAGAGAGAGAGAGAGAGAGAGAGAGAGAGAGAGAGAGAGAGAGAGAGAGAGAGAGAGAGAGAGAGAGAGAGAGAGAGAGAGAGAGAGAGAGAAATCAGACAGACACAGACAGAGAGATGGAAAAAGAGAATGCGTTGTCTAATCTTGGCCACACTACAAATACTTCTGACAAAAGTTCTCACTGCTTATTCCACGTATCTCGTACGATTCCACTGCAATATTGTTGTACGACATGCGACTCTCGTCGTACTATTGTTCCAAACTCAACTCGTAAGCATTACGACGAAAATCAAGATATTTCTATAAACTGTCTTTCATTTACTCTAAAATGAACATTCAAACCGTTTACAATGAAAATGTGTTAGCGGGAAAAAAACATCCTATCCTATCCTATCCAATCCCGAAATTCGAAAGACGTTGGGGCACCACAGATGATCGTTTAACCAGCGTACTCCATCTTTCTCTGTCCTCAGGAAACCTCATGGCTTCGCTGTGTCAAGCCAGTCGCTGTGACGTGTTTATTTCATTGACGCTTGTTCTTACATACGACTAACGTACTGCTACAACTCCCCGCTAATTGTACTATCAAGTTTTAGTTTAAAGGGACTCGCTTTGATCACTCCCCTTGACAGATCCTTTAAACATTCACAATAAGCTTACAGCAACAAGAAATAACCAAAGTATAGTTGTTGTTTTTTTTATTGAATAACTTCCGAAGTTTCTGTGCCTATTAATAGCAACGCCTAGCCAACATTCTCCAGCTAAAAACAGCATCTACCAAAACCGGTAAACGCCCGGCCACATTGGCCTGTAGCGCCCGGCTACACTAAGCGTTACGCTTATGAATTCCTTAGGTATTTCATTGCGTACGTGCTAACGTAAAATTTCACAATGATAGCGCATGTTTGATTTCTATTGCAAAAATACGTAAGCAGGGCTTACCAATCAAAAGCGAAAGTGTGACGTCATGAATTTAGAGGTCAATCTAAATTCCTCCCTTGTATGATTACACGCAACAAAGGTTGTCTGTTACACACGACTTGGCGAGCTAAGGCAATTGACTTCACGTGTCAATCTTAGTACACACCAGCTCAATTCCTATGTGAACAGCAGTTTAGTGCCTCCACATTTTGCTTGCTGCAGGCTATTTATAGCTTTCCTGCACCCTCCCTTCCAGTGAAAGGAAGCATCGGCGAAGCTATTTATAGCTAGCCTGGCCGACCTAACCTCAAAATCTAAAAGCTTTGGTTGAGTCGCTGTGAGTAAATTTGTTTCATATTGTAGTCAAATCGTGATAGTGTACATTACATCGTCATGAAAAAGTGTCTTGTTGTAGTGAAATTACACAGCTAAACAATTTTATATATTCGAAACGGGCCGTTAAGCTTACAAACATGCCACCACTACCTCCGACCCAATGGATTAGCCGTAAAACGTAAGCCGATGTGGCCATTAAACTCATAAGGTGTGGCCACTCGCCAAAATTGCGGTCAGTGAAAAATCTCCTAACCCAATGCATAAGCCCTAAAACCTAAGCCATGCGTGGCCACAACTCAAAAGACAGAACCGTCAAAAAAAAAAGTTTAATACAAAATAAGAAAGCTGGTAAGGATGTTCATTTTAGGTGGAAAAAAATAAACCCTGCCCTACCCCATACACTAAAGACGCAGACTTCAAGAGCAGCGTTGTTCTCTCACAAATAGGGGGCAAATATCACAGGGTTGTACAGTTAAACCAGGCGAAATAACTCCTTACGGGAGCCGAAATGGAAAATCCAAACTGGATGGTGTGAGCAACGACAGCTCACTTTATCATCGTTTCATATGATAACAATGCCCACGTTATCATTGTTTCATATGATAACAATGCCCACTTTATCATCGTTTCATATGATAACAATGCCCACGTTATCATTGTTTCATATGATAACAATGCCCACGTTATCATTGATTTGTTTCATATGATAATAATGCCCACTTTATCATTGTTTCATATGATAACAATGCCCGCTTTATCATTGTTTCATATGATAACAATGCCCACTTTATCATTGTTTCATATGATAACAAGGCCAATTTTACGGAAAACTCGTATTTACCTAAAGTAAACAAAGCCATCGGATTTTGACCTGTTAAACAGTACAGGGATTCAGACTGAGACATGTTATTGTGCATGAAAACGTTAAAAATAGTTCGGCCACACAAGCAAACTATAAGACCTTACAATAAAGTAGTAACCTTAACATATCACAAGTTTACAGTCTGTACAGCTCAATGTTACGTACATGAACACTGTAGCATGCTAATAATACTACACTTTCTTAAAATGATTATGAAGTAATCAGACATGCACATTTGCTAAAAAGGTAGCGTTCTAACAATACTACACGTTTCTAAATAACTGTAGCACCAATAACTACCCCGAAGTAATCAGAGTTGTAATCAGAGTTGTACATTGCTACACATTCGCTCAAAGAAGGTAAATATATACGCGGACATTGCTACATAGATACACTTCGCTGACTGTGCTTTGAAAAGATAGCAGCAGATACAGGCCATAGCATTCCCCAAGGTACGTGCTTACTGGCAGAGAGCGGCACTGAGAGTGAGGAGTCAACCTGCCACGGAATGACCGGCTGTCGCTGTCACCACGCCGCTCGTCTCTCTCTCTCTCTCTCTCTCTCTCTCTCTCTCTTTTTTTTTTTTTTCTCTCTCTGGTCTAAACTTTTGTATTTAAGGACAGATTGTAAGATTACGCTTCCCCTCCTACTCCTCATCCTAGCATTATTATTATTAATAGTAGTTCCGGAAGCGTAAGCTGACGGGAACTATTGTTGCTGTTATTGTTATTGTTGTTGTTGTTATTGTTCTTCTTCTTATCATCATCATCATCATCATCATCATCATCATCATCATCATCATCATCATCATCGTCATCATCATCATCATCATCATCATCATTCATCTTCTTCTTCTTCTTCTTCTTCTTCTTCTTCTTCTTCTTCTTCTTCTTCGTTGTCTAGTGTGTCAGTGTGTTTATTTGTAAATTCCAATGTATGTACGCTTCATTTGCTTGTTTATGTATTTATTTATATGATATATGTATGTGTATTTTTTTTAAAATAGAAAATGCAATGTCTATGAGTGTTGTCAATGTAAGTTTGTATATAGCTCTTTTTATGCATGTAATTGCCTGTGTAAATTTAGGCCTACTGTGTATTCGATTTCATGTTTTACTGTCATTTTTTTAATTGATATTTTATTCACACTTTGAAATCCATTTTGTATATGTCGTCTCGGATGACCTTTGGTTTTAGCAGACGTTAATAAAATATACTACTACTACTACTACTACTTCTTCTTCTTCTTCTTCTTCTTCTTCTTCTTCTTCTTCTTCTTCTTCTTATTATTATTATTATTATTATTATTATTATTATTATTATTATTATTATTTGCTTCTTTCTTCTTCTTCTTCTTCTTCTTCTTCTTCTTCTTCTTCTTCTTCTTCTTCTTCTTCTTCTTCTTCTTCTTTTTCTTCTTCTTCTTCTTCTTCTTCTTCTTCTTCGTCTTCTTTTTAGTAGTAGTAGTAGTAGTAGTAGTAGTAGTAGTAGTAGTAGTAGTAGTAGTAGTAGTAGTAGTAGTAGTAGTAGTAGTAGTAGTAGTAGTACTCTAGAGCTTTTTTGTGCGCATGAGCTGCTATAGGTTGTGGCCGATACAGGATAGCGGTCCTGATTGAGCTCTGTGCAGTCTGCTGGGCCCTATAAACAATGACTAACAAATCTAACTAACACATCTAACTAACAAGTCTAACTAAAGGCGCACACTTGTATCCTTTGGGCGCATCCGTCCCACCTTTGACACAACTGAGCACAGTCCTGGGTAACTGGGGATGAGGGAAGAATGGAAATGGTACTTGCTGGGTGTATTTAAAACTGGCACCCATCCGTCTAGGACATTGGCATCAGGATCTTTAAAGTTCGTGCGATGGAATGTGTGCGTGTACTGATTTGACCTCGGTTTGCACTCTCAATCGATGTGGTAGGGAAAGCTTGCCTGTGAATCTGGGCCATGGTTGTGTGTTTGGGTGTGTTTGTGTGTTTAGGTGTGTTTGTGTGTGTTTTTGTGTGTGTTTGTGTGTGTTTTTGTTTGTGTGTTTGTGTGAGTGTGTTTGTGTGTGTTTGCGTGTGTGTGTGTGTGTGCGGGTGTGTGTTTGTTGCGCTGTGTTGTGTTGTGTCGTTTTATTCTAGCACTCCAGCCTGTCAAACGTGACATTTTAAACCACTGCATGTAATGCTTCAATTGTTCTGCATTCGCATTCGCCGCTGAGCCCCCGCGAACCTCCCTAACTCCCCACACCTCTCTCACACACACACCCCACACTGAGCCTGTGGTTTATGATATTGTGGTGCCAAAGTAGGCTGGTGTGTTAATGGAGAGAGAAAGAGCGTTTTGGGTGACACAGACAATGAGCTGTCATTGATTACCCACAGAGTGCACACCATCAATGGTCATCGCTGTTCTTTGATGACTGTCCACTGGGAGATGATCACAGTCCATCTGTCTGTCTGTCTGTCTGTCTATTATAATATAAATATAATATATTGAAATCAAGTCTGGTATCTGTCTATCTGTCCCTGTGCGGTACGCTTGTTAATATGTCTTTCTATTACTGATTATAATAGGTCTGTGTCTATCGGTCTTCTATGTCTCTGTCTTTGTTTGTCTTTGAGGCTCTCTCTCTGTCTCTGTTAACACCGACAAGAACATTAACACTTTGGAAAATTACTTATTTTATCGACTATGTAAGTGAGTGTCTCGAAATACATTTGAATGGGTTTCAACCGTTTAATAAATTCGTAATCATGCATATCCTGTTGGCTGTGTGTACGTGTGTGCCTGTGCGTGTGTGCGCGCGTGAGACAGCGTGCATGTGTCTGTGAGTGTATGTGTGTGCGTGTGCGTATATGAGAGAGTGTGTGTGTGTGTGTTTATGAGTGTATAATCATATAAGTATGTGAGTATGTGAATGAGAGAGGGTGTGTTTATAAGTGTATGATCATATAAGTATGTCTGTGTGTATGCGAGAGAGAGAGGGTGTATATTTGCTTGTGAGTGTATGTATACATTTGTGTGTATATTATGTGTGTGAGAGATAAGATAAGATAAGATAAGATAAGATAAGATAAGATAAGATAAGATAAGATAAGATAAGATAAGATAAGATAAGATAAGATAAGATAAGATAAGATAAGATAAGATAAGATAAGATAAGATAAGATAAGATAATTGTATGTTGCAAGGGTAAAAGGGTAAGCGCTGTGTGCACTTGTTTTCATCTTTCCATTGGGGCTTGTAACAATAACTGTTAACTACAACAAATTAATGTTATAACATTAACATCATGTAACAATAACAAATAATAATAATAATAAATGTATATTTATATAGCGCCGCATCACAGCCACAAGTGGCTGTGCTCTACGCGCTTGACACATTCATACACCATTTGTACTACACAACAACAGTAGGTAGTATATACAGTCTGAATAAATTCACAAAAAATGTACAACATAATGTTAAAAAAAACATTCAATAAAAATATTACATTGAAAAACATAAAAATGCAACTAAAACTATTATTAACTTGTAAAAGGCAACCAACACTTATAACAATTATAGAAAGCGAACAACATTAAAAAGCGAACACCATTGCCCGTGCATGGAGCGCCACGACATGTGTGCATACTAGACTGATGATGAGATTAATTTATGTGTGTTATTGAGAAGGAGCTATAGAAAGTGCTTTTGGAAAAAATATGTTTTGAGTTGTCGTTTAAACGCTTGTTGTGTTTGCGCATGGTGGATATTGTGTTAAAGGGAATTCCATTGAGTGGATGCACAGAAAGCAAAGGTGCGTTCTCCATAGGGTTTTGTTTTGACAAGTGGGATGATGAAGGTGTGTTGGTCTGATGCGGAACGGAGCTGTCTGCGTGGTACGTAGGGAATGAGCATGGCAGAAAAGTATGCAGGGGATGTGCCGAAGAAAAAGTTGAAGCAGAGTGTGGAAAGTTTATATTCTATACGTCCAGATATGGGCAACCAGTGCAAGGAACGTAGTAGGGGAGTGACATGATCTCTTCTGCAAGCCTTGAGAACAAGGCGTGCAGCTGCATTTTGTACTTTTTGAAGTTTGTAGAGAAGATCTTGGGAGCAGCCTGCCAGAAAAGAATTGCAGTAATCCAGTTTTGAAAGAACAAAAGAGCAAACTAAGATGATCGTGGTTTGTTGTGAAAGACAAGAGCGAATAGAACTGATTTTGCGAAGTTCAAAATATGCAGATTTACATGTGTTAGAGATGTGAGTGTCAAGAGATGCGTCTGATGCCATAATGAATCCTAGGTTATGAGCAGAGGTGCCGAAAGGAACGTCGGAATTGTCAATTTGTATTGAGTGTGGTTCACCATCTGAAAGAATTGTACTCTTTTTCTTGATCAACAGTGCTTCAGTCTTGTCATCGTTCAAGCATAGTTTATTTTCTATCATCCATGACTTGATATCAGACGCACAGGTCAGAATGCCTTGGACAGTGGTTGTGACTTCAGAAGGAGGACAGGATTTTTGAAGCTGCGTGTCGTCAGCATATGATTGATTAGAATTAGAATTACAAAAAAACAAGGTAATCATTAGATAAAATCATTTTTCACAAAATTATCATTGTTAATATCAATTAACAACAAATAATGTTCAATTAATTTTTATGTGTTTTCAGAGAACACCCAGGACAAATAATTGTCTAAAGTTACCTTAAGAAGTTTATGACATTGTACTTCAATTATTTTATTGCAATTTTTTAATGAAGGAAATTGTATAGATAAATTTTGTCTTTTCTGTCTTGTTGTAATTAGCATGGATTTTGTTTTGTCTAGATTGAGGGCCATGTGGTTGTATTCAGTCCAGTCCTGTAGTTCACTAGCCCCTTTTTTGTAATGAGGATGAGAGATTATTCAGGTCTGTATTTTGAGAATGTAATGTAGTGTCATCAGCGAAGAGTTCACAAGAAGTAGAAATATTAAGGGGGAGATCATTTATGTAGATAGAAAATAACAAAAGTCCCAAAATAGATCCTTGCGGTACTCCAGCTGTAACAATTTCAAATTGTGACTTTGAGTTATTTACATAAACACACTGTAATCTGTCAGAAATAAACGATTGTACAATTTCAAGTGATTTAGAATGAATGCCATATAATTGTATTTTACGTAAAAGAAGGTCATCAAAAGCTTTTTTGAAGTCAACAAATAATGTTGCAGAAAATGTTCTCTTATTAATATTATATAGCCATTGTTTTACCATAGATGTACTAGCTGTATGAGAAGAACGTTTAACTCTGAAACCAGATTGATGTTCATGTACGAGGCTGCTTTCAGTTAATTGATCAAGAATATTATTATTTATATGTTTTTTCAAGAGTCTTAGAGAGCGTTCAAAGAATCGAAATAAACCTATAGTTCGATGGGTCAGTGCTGTCACCACTCTTGAAAAGGGGTATAACTTTAGCTTTTTTAACATTATAGTTATATATGATTTGTCTATGCATAAGATGTTTGTATACGTTAAAGTGTCTGTGATAAATAACCCAGACAATTTTATTATTTTACAATCCAATTCATCAACTCCTCTTGAATTTGTTTGCTTGAAGTTTCTTAGTGTTTTATGTACAAATTCTGTAGACAAATAAGGAATGTCTAGCTGGTTTTTTTAATATTCTTAGAATGACTGACGAAAATTATCAACATTATACAAAGCTTCTTCTAGCAACAACGCAAAATCAAATCAAAGGTAAATACATTCTGTTATTGCATGCTTTGCAAATCAAAATGATCGGATCTATTCTGTGCGTCTCAAACGTAACAATATGGCACGCTCGTTTTTATATACTAAAAACTAATTTTGAAAAATTACTACTGCATTGAAAATACATCTAATGATGGCTTTGTTTTTGATAATAGAGGTGATTCAATGGTTTCTTTTTCTATATGTGTTTTTGGAGGCTTCTGTTTTTGCTTGCTACCTTTGTAATATTTATACATCAATAAACCAGAAGCCCCCAGACCAGCCACAGCAACAAAATAATAAACTTGTTCTTGTTTTAAGAAGAATATGGCTCTACTGATTCTTCAGGTCATGTCATGTGTTCGTGGACTTCAAGAAGGCGTTTGACCGGGTCTGGCATGCAGCTATGTGGGCAACCATGGGGGTATGCAGCGTCAGCCCTAGAATTGTTGAGGTCATCAAAAACCTGTATGACAAGGCTACCAGCGCAGTCTTCCATAACAGCGCCATCAGAAACTGGTTCGGAGCAGCAGTCGGTGTGCGTCAAGGGTGCCTACTCTCTCCAACACTCTTCCTGGAGCGCATCATGTCAGATGCCCTTGCAGATAGCAAAGGCACGGTCAGTTTGGAGGGTGGAGCAGTCTCCGACCTTCGTTTTGCGGATGACATTGGTGGATTGGCTGCAGAGGAGCAGAAGCTTGAACAGCTGGTACAGAGGCTTGACAACACCTCCAAAGCCTATGGAATGGAGGTAAGTGCAGAGAGGACCAAAATAATGGCCAAGCAGCACCAATGGCATCAACACGGACATCAAAGTCCGGAGCCAGTCTTTCAACACGGTGCATGGCTTCAGGTATTTGGGAGCCATTGTATCAGACTGGAGGTCCTCTCCAGGATCGCACGGACGGCTGCTGCTCTGGCAAGGTTGAAGCCAATTTGGAAAGACAGAACCATCAGTATACATTCCAATGTAAGATTGCTGTGCTCCCTTGTCATCTCCATCTTCCTATACACTTGCGAAACATGGACACTCACAGCAGATCTACAACGAAGAATACAAAGCATGAAGATGAGGTGCTACAGAAGACTTCTGGTCATGTCCTATACCCAGCACATCACCAACGACAAAGTCCGACAAACCATCACACAAGCAATTGGATAACACGATGACCTGCTCACAGTGGTGAAGAAACGGAAACTCCGATGTTATGGCCACGTCACCAGATCATCAGGCCTTGCAAAGACCATCCTGCAAGGCACATTGCAAGGAGGTAGAAGAAGAGGGAGACCGAAAAAGAGGTGAGAGGACAATATTCGAGAATGGACTGGATTGACACTGAGCGAAGCCATCAGGGTTGCTGAGGACAGAGAAAGATGGAATACGCTGGTTAAGCGATCATCTGTGGTGCCCCAACAACCTCCGATTTACGGGATAGGATAGGATAGGATAGGATTCTTCAGGTTTTGTTGCTAATGATTGTCGCGTTATCGGTTCTTCTTTTGACTGTTCTTTGTTTAATATGTTTGCTTTTGTTTGCTTGTTCATCTGTGTAATTTATTATATTCTGCTAATTTTTCTCAAGCTGCGATTCGCCCGGGATTTTTCTTTCGTCACTATTTTCACTGTGTTCATCTCCTGTAGCACTGTCTTCTGTGTCTCTGTATTCTGATTCATCTTCGGATTGTAATAGTCCACTTTTAATGACTGAGACATTTGCATATTGAAAGGTAATTAGACCAACTGAAAATGGTGCCAACAAACCACCAGACTTACAATACAGAGTAATGTTCTTGTCACTTTACTAAGGCAATTATTAATAACAGGATCCTGATTCAAAGTATGAAATAAATCTTCTTCAGAATCTAAAACAAGGAACGCTGATACTGTTTTTTTTAATTTAACTTTATAATAGACCTCCCCAAACTTTTGACCATTTGTGCCCCAAGCACTTTGTCGTATCTATTATGTAAAGTAATGATTTCTTCAGGTTTTAGTTTTAGTGCTTTTTCAGGTGTTAAATCAACACCTAAATATAATTGTGATTTTTCTGAAGCAATCAAACTCATCAACCTCTCTCTTTTCTCTGCATAACCGTCAACGCCCATGGCTGTAACATTAATTGTTTCTGTGGTGAGCAACTCGTCGTAATTTGTTTAAAAGAAAATAATAAAATCTAATTAAAATATGGCTGGTGCTGCTATGGTCCTTGGCACTGCTGTTGTCAACGCGTTAGGATCAAATTATTTGTTTTCAAATAAAATAAACCTCATAACTTAGCAATGGACAAATTATCAAATATCAGGCCGAATATGAGAAAAACAGACTATTGCAGCTTGATTTGATTAATAAAAGAAGAAGGACATGCTGATAAAACATTTGAAGATGTAGATGAACTTTGCGTCATTATTATTTATTTACTGGCACAACATTACCTCCATTAAAACAACAAGTGCTATCTGATTTCTACAAACATAGCATTGCGCCTACAATGATAGAGACTGGATAACTAGTCTTATTTGTATTTGGAAACGTAGTAGTGTATTATGCTGTAAAAAAAATCTACTAAATAAAAATAATGCTTGCTTTGCGTTTGTCTAAAGTATATTACACTGAATCAGGTTATTCGAAAGGAAAAACGGCCGTCGATAAACTTACAGAAAGACAGGACAGCCAGAAAAGACATTACAATTATCAACAAACACTATAGTTAGAGAGAGAGAGAGAGAGAGAGAGAGAGAGAGAGAGAGAGAGAGAGAGAGAGAGAGAGAGAGAGAGAGAGAGAGAGAGAGAGAGAGAGAGAGAGAGAGAGATTTATGTTTTATATGTTAACAGTTTGTGAAATTACTTTATTTTATTTTATTTTTATTCTTTTTATTTTATCTCTTTTTTTTTTTTTTTTGAAATTTCATATTATCTTTTTTAATTTTTTAAAGTTGGGATGAAATATCTGTGTCTGATCTTTGGAAGACAGTCCTTCACAGCTACAGCCCACAGTAATCTCCCTTGTCACGCACACTCACGGAACTCACAAAGCTAAGCTCCCAACCCCTCTTTCCTCCCCCCCCCAACCTCCTCTCTCTCTCCTCTCTCTCTCTTCTCTTCTCCCATTTTCCTCCCTGAATAGGCCACCCATGGATGGACGGACTGTTACATGTTTAAGTAGACTTGGTGTTACATAGGACATTCAGTAGACTTGGTGTTACATAGGACATTCAGTAGACTTGGTGTTACATAGGACATTCAGTAGACTTGGTGTTACATAGGACATTCAGTAGACTTGGTGTTACATAAGACATTCAGTAGACTTGGCGTTACATGGGACATTCAGTAGACTTGGTGTTACCAAAGAGCTTTTTGGTGTTACATAGGACAGTCAGTAGAGACATTCAGTAGAGACCTGACAACATTTATGGAAATGTAGACTACTGGCTAAATGTACCTATCTTGATACACACACTGAATAAATGTTAAACTTCTCAACTACTTAATCTCTCTCTCTCTCTCTCTCTCTCTCTCTCTCTCTCTCTCTCTCTCTCTCTCTCTCTCTCTCTCGCACAAACCTCACACATCTAGCCTACTGACACACGTAAACACACACACCCACACTTACAAAACCGACTAAAGTTTAAATTTCAAAACATCTCTCTTTTTCGCACACACACACACACACACACACACACACACAAACTCTCTTTTTGCACACGCATCCTCCTCTCTTTTTCTAAAAAAAAAAAAAAGAGTCATGTACGGAACTTCCTCCGTTTCCGCTGTTATTACTGTCCTATCATGTTTAGGTAAGTTCACCTCGGCGACCCAGCAAATTTCTCTCTCTCTCTCTCTCTCTCTCTCTCTCTCTCTCTCTCTCTCTCTCTCTCTCTCCACATTATATATATATATATATATATATATATATATATATATATATATATATATATATATATGTGTGTGTGTGTGTGTGTGTACCGCCCATACACACACACAGACACACAAACACAAATCACGGCACATTTTGTGGACATCCGTTCACGGAAGCAGTATACGATCCATTTGTTTTCCACCAATGAACGCTGTAAGTGTGTGTGTGTGAGCGCGCGCGCGTGTGTGTGTGTTTGTGTGTAAGTTTGCGCGCACCTTTGTGATTATGGGTCTTTGTTTTGTGATGAGAGCGCGCTCGCCCGCCCCAAGATCTGTAGCCTAAGTTAAATTAAATTAATGTTCTCGTTCGTTCTGAGTTCAATTTAAATCATTTCAGTTGAGTGAAGTAAACTTGGCATGATTACTGCTAAAACTGTCAGGGCATGTTCACAGATATTTGAAAAATAAAACGAATACTTACCCGGACGAAGTACTTGACTTGTGAGTAGGCGCAGGGTCATAGTCGTTAAATTAATCAAAATTGAACTGTAACGTTTACACCCAAAGAAGACAGAGAAGAAGAAGAAGAAGAAGAAGAAGAAGAAGAAGAAGAAGAAGAAGAAGAAGAACAACAACAACAACAACAACAACAACAACAACGACAACAACAACAACAACAACAACAACAAGATCAAGAACAAGAAGCACAAGACAGAAAGAAAAAGAAAGAAAAACAAAGAACGAAAGAAAGAAGCACACACATACACACACACACACACACACACACAAAGAAAGAACCAAAAAGAAATAATACACGAAGACGAAGAACTTAAAGAACTAGAACAAAACAAAAATAAAGGGAGGAGAAGAAGACGTAGGAGGAGGAGTAGGAGGAGGTGGTGGTGAAGAGGGTGGAAGAGGAGTACAGTCCTGTTGTTTGGTATACATCAAAGAACGTACAGCTTCACAAAGAAGGTGCATAACTCAAAAGTGTGCAAAATCGAAAGCACCCAGCGCCCCCAAGCGGGAAGTCGGAAGCATTGCTAGCCGGCTAGTGTTGGGAACATGGCGGACAGCATGTGTGAAGCTGCAGGAGGTTGCAAGCATGAGATAAATTCATATTAAAGTTCAGCTACTTATAATTTTATTACTATAAGACTTATAGTTTTGTTGAATATAGTTTTTTTGAATTCCGTTTTAATTATTATTCTATTATCTTATGTGAGGCAGAAGAGAACCATAAAATTAACAAAATGTAAATTGGTGATGCGTTCCAACTGTTGTGTATTTTACGTCTTCATTGTTTTTAGTTTACCTCCTTGTCTTAACTTGAGTAATTCTATAAGAAAGGCCTTTTGATGAATGCGTGTATACGTGAAATTGAAACATTAAAAACTGTTTACAAACTAATATCAAGTTTTTAGGAATCTTCTGAGAGTAAAAATAATTATTTTAAAACACGCAAGATGAAGAACACTTTATTACAATTTGGCGAGCCTGCCTGCGTTTCAATTTCATGTATAATTATTATGACAATTTGGTGAGCCTGCCAGGAAACATAATTTTTAAAAGTGAAGTGAATTATTAAAATCAAAATGTTTCTTCAGAATCAAGTGTGTGTGTGTAGATTTCCTAATAATTCATATTGCTTCTCTAAATTCTTATCAATTAACTTTGGGCACGTTTTGGTGCTTTGGCACTTTACGTGGCTATGTTTCAATTTGTTGCATGTTGTATTGTAATACAATTAAATGACATGCAAGTTCAGTAATACACTGTTTTTGTTCATTTTCACTTGCTTGTTCGTCTTCTTAACTGTCTGGTCACTGATTTCTTTTCCCTGTCTTATTATATGTCTGGTCCCCGATTTCTTTTTCTCGGCAAATATGCCTATTATACAGTTTCACACATACAGGCCTGAGTAGGCTACACAGAAATGCATTATGATGTTATTTCATAACAAGTTCAGACAAAAGTTATAAATGCACTCGAGCTTTCTCAGTAGAAAAAAACACCTGTTGCATGTGTAGGCCTTTAGCACAAATTAATACGCACGCAGTCATGCACTCAATTAATAGGCAGATTCACACTTTCATATAAAGGAGAAAACAATGCAATAACTGCACAACAAGAGCAATTCAGTAATACTGAATAATTGCATTAATTAATAGGTTTGTTGCCAAGTGGTTGCGCACTAATGAATCGATAATAAAGGCAAGCACCGTGTTTGTTTTTAATGTCACACTTTTTTGCTGGTCAGTTACTGTGTGATAGGTCTGCATAAAATCATGAATCGAACAGCTTTGGTAATTAATGTGAATTTTAAAAAAAAGTATTTACTTGTATAAATAAAACATTTTTGAGTTCGTTTTACTACAAAAGGATAATGTTTAGGGTTCAAAAAAAGTCCTGCGGCAAGGTTTGTTTACGTATTGCTAAGCAGAGGATTACGTCCCTTGCAACGAGCGTTCAGACTCTCCGCTTGGTGCGCGCCAAACGCATTTCGCATTAAGTAGATTAACGCCCCCGGACACAGAGCGTATAGGGGACAAAGCGCCAAACGCATCTGTCATCACTTTTTATATCGCGGTGTGGCGTTATGATCCTTCTTCGTGAAGCTGTACGTTCTTTGTATACATGCATGTGTAATCTTGGGATAACCTTTCAACCTGCTTTTTACTGTGATTTATAAAAATAGCATCCATACAGTCGCTGTCTCGCCCCTTTGCCGTAAAAACCCGTCACAGACAATTTCACTTAAAATTCATCTGTTCATCATCAAGACCATTTGTTCCTAATTTGGCTATCCCCACTCTAATTCACTCATTAATGATAATAATGATCATAATGATGATAACAACAACAACAACGCGAACCTATTTTAAACAAACAACACTTTTGATATAATAATAATAATAATAATAATAATAATAATAATAATAATAATAATAATAATAATAATAATAATAATAATAGTAGTAGTAGTAGTAGTAGTAGTAGTAGTAGTAGTAGTAGTAGTAGTAGTAGTAGTAGTAGTAGTAGTAGTAATTTTGTACAGCGCACATATCAGACAACATATCTGCTCAAAGCGCACCTAGTCTGACGCCCAGATGACTGAGCACAACCCTTGGCAACCGGGGATGGGGAGAAGGTACCTAATGCAAGCTGGGTGTACGTAGAAAATGAGCGTCAGGATCTTTAAAATCCATGCTATAGAATGTGTGCATCAAACAGACAAGACCTCGGCTTATACTCTCATCCGAGAAAATAGAGGCGCTGTGTCTCAAGGCAATGGTGTTGTTGTTTTTTTTTTACTCCAATCCGTCAAGGATCTTTGAATCAGTGCCTGTACAGGCTGCAATGTTATTGTCTGACATTGGAGCACACTGCGCACACCACTGAGCTAACTGCACTAACTGTAATAAACAGTCCTACATTGGAATCAAGCAAAAATGTTAATGCAGTCCTTACAGTGATAGAAGTGAAGTTCCAGCTCTTATTTCATCTCGCAGTAACGACAGCACCCTATAATGGACCTTTGCCTGGCACTGGGAAGCCTTACATCTTAGTCATCTGATGCCTTAGATCTGATGTAAGTGGGTCTTTAGTCATCTTATGCCTTAGATCTGATGTAAGTGGATCTTTAGTCATCTGATGCCTTAGATCTGATGGAAGTGGGTCTTTAGTCATCTTATGCCTTAGATCTGATGTAAGTGGATCTTTAGTCATCTGATGCCTTAGATCTGATGTAAGTGGATCTTTAGTCATCTGATGCCTTAGATCTGATGTAAGTGGGTCTTTAGTCATCTGATGCCTGAGATCTGATGTAAGTGGGTCTTTAGTCATTTGATGCCTTAGATCTGATGTAAGTGGGTCTTTAGTCATTTGATGCCTTAAATCTGATGTAAGTGGGTCTTTAGTCATCTGATGCCTTAGATCTGATGTAAATGGGTCCTTAGTCATCTGATGCCTGAGATCTGATGTAAGTGCATGGGTCCTTAGTCATCTGATGCCTGAGATCTGATGTAAGTGGGTCCTCAGTCATCTGATGCCTGAGATCTGATGTAAGTGGGTCCTCAGTCATCTGATGCCTGAGATCTGATGTAAGTGGGTCCTCAGTCATCTGATGCCTGAGATCTGATGTAAGCTGGGCTTCCGCACTCACTTTTAGGAGACGGGCCATTATGGACTTTAGTGCAAACAAATCATTGATCAAGGATTAACTTCCACTTTAAGGGTCGCACTACATTTTGTTTCACTCAAAAGCAGCAACATGTATAAACGTTATAAGTAATTTTTAATAGGAACTTAAACAGCCAACAGTATGTTGTTGTAAGCGTTTTGACGACGGATGGTAGTTGTTGCGACGTGGAACACCCACATACGTTTAAGTCATGGAACGTATTAACCAATTAAATCTTCTATGGACGATCGATTTTTTGTCAAGGAATGTTAGTTTACGTGCGTGGGAGTTTGTGCAAGAGAGAGAGAGAGAGAGAGAGAGAGAGAGAGAGAGAGAGAGAGAGAGAGAGAGAGAGAGAGAGAGAGAAGAAGAAGAAGAAGAAGAAGAAGATGATGATGATGATGATGATGATGATGATGATGATGATGATGATGATGATGATGATGATGATGATGATGATGATGATGATGATGATGATGATGATGAAGCGTTCAGCCCGAGGCTTGTGCTTAGCGCTGTTTATTCCAATATGCCCTTGATCTCCTTGCAGTCACTTGGCTATTGTGGTCCCTCCTCATTTCCACACCCTTCTTTTTTTCTCTCTCACTCTTTTTCTCTACCTCACTTTTGAACACGGCTGAGGCAAACGCCTACTCAGATACAAGGCACCTGAGACATAGATGTATGACCTTTCCCTCTCTCTCTCACACACACACACTCGTCCTTCCTCCCTCCTCTCTCTTCTTCTTTTTCTTCTTCTTCTTCTAGTTGTTGATGTTTTGTTGTTTGTTGTTGATTTTGTTGCTGTTCTTCTTCTTCTTCCTCTCTACATTTGGGGTGTGTTACGTAAACATTTTCATGGGCACACACACTTAATTCCCCACCTCTTCCTATTTCTCTCTACATCAAGTTCTTCCCCCTCCCCCCCCCTCATTCTCACCTCAGTTCCGCCATGTCTCCCACCCATCTCTTCCACACAAAATCTCAGCCGTTTTACCCGCTTCAAGGAAAAACAGTATGGATGAACAAGCCAATCTGCTTTCCCCAGGGAAAACCCCGCTATCGTGGTGTCAGCGCTGTCTTCAGGGGCTGTGGGGATATAATTACTGAAGATCACCTTACATGCCGTGCCCTGTAACAACGTGGTGGCCTGTTAGTGCAAAGGTAGAACGCTGGTCTCCAATCCCGATCTTTCCCGTGGATTCGAGCCAAGAAGAAGAAGAAGAAGAAGAAGAAGAAGAAGAAGAAGAAGAAGAGCTAAACAACAACCACTACTACTATTACTACAACTATTACTACTACTAGCACTGCGACAAAATAACGGCAACATGCTACCGCCATCTCCAACAACAACGCAACAACACGAAGAGTGAGCACTGAGGGCACTTCCGGGGAAGTACCGTGATGGATCAAGCACTTCCGGTCTCGGGGAAACAAAGGGAGATAATAGCGTCAGATGTCGCTCCCATCGCCTTCTCGCGAGACCCACGAGATCATGCAAATCACCCGCCAGTGCTCGGATCAAGGCCACGATATCACTCTTTACTGTGACTGAAGAAGTGATGCATGATGGATGGGGTTGGTTGTTACAGAAGGTGGGCGAGCGTTGTGGCCAAGTGGGCTAAGGCGGGACTAACTTGCCTTGTCCACAGGCCAGAAACCAATGGCGCCTGACAGGTGTGGGATCGAGCCAGCATCTGGGCGTTATGTTTCTCCGAATATTGAGGATTATTATTTACTTTCGACTCGGGGAACGTCTCAGGGGTTTTCTCCGGGTACTCCGGTTTGCTCCTCGCAAAATTTGAAAAAAGACACAACTAATGTTAGGTAGGGTAGGTTTGGGCGCGCCACAGGCTGCGACTACGCCTTCCACATAATTGTCCGATAAAAGGGACAATAAAGCATTAAAATATATATATTTAAAAAGAGAAAAAAAAGGGGTGATGGTGTTTGCGTGGGTGTATTCAATGCTTTAATGTGTGTGTGGGGGTGTGTGCGTGTGTTTGCGTGAGTGTTTGTGTGCATGGGTTCGTGTAAGTATGTGTGTATGTTTGTGTTTGTTTGTTTGTTTATGTGCGCGAGAGATACAGAGAGAGAGAGAGAGAGAGAGAGAGAGAGAGAGAGAGAGAGAGAGAGAGAGAGAGAGAGAGAGAGAGAGAGAGAGAGAGAGAGAGAGAGAGAGAGAGAGAGAGAGAGAGAGAGAGAGAGAGAGAGAGGGAGGGAGAAAGAGAGAGACTGCGTGAAGCAGCGAGTGCATAGGTTAATTAAGCATGTGTGAGGATGTGTGTTGCATGTGTTCGTGCGTGTACGTGTGTGTGTGTGGGTGTGTGTGTGTGTGTGTGGATGTGTGTGTGTGTGTGTGCCTTTTATGCGTGTATATTATTAAGCGTACATGTGTAATTGCATGAGCGCAAAATTAGTATGCATTAAGATGTATGTACACATTAAGTGTGTGTGTGTGTGGTTTGTGTGGGTGTGTATGTGGTGTGTGTATGCATGTGTGTAGTGTGTGTGTAGTGTGTGTGTAAAATGTGTGCTTTTTTCCCGTGTGTGGGAATTGTGTGGGTGTGTCAGCGATGTAAACAACAGACAGACCGGATGTGGCCAATGGTAGCCATTACTCCAACCTCGCGAGTCTGAACGGCCTTAAGCCTAAATTACACTCATCAACGATTAGGTCAGGAGCAGCGGTGAACAGCTTTCTCAACGTCCTTAAATAGGTGAGCGTTCTATTTGTACTTCCAGTACTTCCACAAGGTTGAGTTCACAGTTCATTGTTGATCGTTTTATTTCATAACTATTGGAAGGATTTCTGTGCCTGATGGTTGATTCGCGTGTGGGCGCCCTAAGGGCTGAAATTACACCTACGAACCATGTGGCATTGGAATCCTTTTAGTTAGTTGTGAAACTGAATAAACAACGTTGAACCAGACAGCTTCTACTATAATAGAAGTTATAGTAGAAGCTGTCTGGTTGAACTACGCTGTGGAAGGCTATTGAAGGGAAATGGAGGACTAAAGGTTTATGTTGAGTATCGGATTTCAAATTTAATTTGCCATATCTGTTCAACTGAATTCATTTAAGTTTTATTGAGACTCTTATAGGTGCTTTCAATCAAAAAGAAGCATTTGTTACGTGCCAGGTTTTCAGAATTGTGTTTTATTTTGCATGTTTTAAATCGTCATTTCGTCATTTGAACGAAATGACGATGTTTTAAATGTCTTTAAATGCTACACCAACGGCCGTATATAATTCCTTTAATGGTATTAAAGATATGCTGAATTGTTGAGTTCAGTTGGATTGAATTGAATTACGTGAATGTCAGTTGTCTGTGCGGTTTCTAAAGAATGTAGTCTGTAGTGAAGATGTAGAAGAGCGACCTCACAACTCTCTTTCTCTCTCTCTCTCCCTTTAATGTGCCGGTTATGTAATTCTGCAGTTGAAAATGAAATACACGTTTCACTATGCTGTCCATTTTGATAATTTAAGAAAAAAGTTCATTGCACAGAAATATTGTAGAAACCCAAAGGCATTCACCTTCTCTTTGTTGATGTCATCCACGAATTCAGAAATTTATAAAATAAGTTTGCTTTTTTCTCAACCAAGCATTTAAAGCTAGGGAGATTGCTCTGTCTTGAGCACTAGTGTATTGTTATTTTTGTATCACGCATACACTATTGTATTTAATTTTGTTGGACCGAAAATTGTATTTTGTAATTAATGTTGATCTCTCTCCCCTTCGTGAAGGGGCCATGACCTTAACCGAATAAAACAATTTCAATTTCAATTTCTCTCTCTCTCTCTCTCTCTCTCTCTCTCTCTCTCTCTCTCTCTATCTCTCTCTCTCTCTCTCTCTCTCTTTCTTTTTCTCTCTCTCTGTCCGTGTGTGTGGGGGGGGGGGGGGGAGAAGTGCAGGGGGAGAGGTGCCGGTTAGGGTATTCACTTCCCTCGCACTAAAGCTGACACCATGCCTGTCAGCGTGGTGCTAAAAAGACGCTATGAAGCTATTCATTGAAATTGAAACGTCATTTGTTTGCGCCTAGCTTACAGGAGTTGTTGTAAGTATTGTTGCTACACTTCACCGTGTGGCTAGGTGCTAGCGAAGAGGGTGTGCACTTTGGGGCCTCTAGAGTCTCAGTGGACACATTTGTTTTGTATAGCGCACATATTCAGCGCTCCAAAGGGCTGCACAAAGCGCTATAAGAAATTAGGAATGTACTGGAGTTGCCCAAGACGTCAAAGTGACAAAGTTGAAGTGGCTGTTCGCCGTTGACTTTCATGTTCGTTCTACCTACATACCCTCATCCACATCAAACTCGCACTTTTTTAAAAATTATTATTTGTGCACGCGTGTGTGTGTGTCTGTCTGGTTGTCTTTGCGTGCTTTGAATTATTCTTTAAAACGATTAGTAGTAGTAGTAGTAGTAGTAGTAGTAGTAGTAGTAGTAGTAGTAGTAGTAGTAGTAGTAGTAGTAGTAGTAGTAGTAGTATTGTGGTTGTTGTTGTTGTTGATCCTCCTAACACATCCACCTAACTATCCTTACTTTATGGGACATCACAGAACACACAAGCGGGAGAAATGTGGGCTTTGAGACATCGGGGATACCATGGGGCATGATGAAATGTCACAGAACATACAATAAGGAACAACAGGGAATATGGGACAGCGGGGTCATTACGGAGATGCAGCATGGGACACCAGCGTGTGACAGCCGAAGTGGGACAGATCAGGTGACGGTTGGCGAGTCCTAAGTTCTTTCATTAGCTTGGGGCGTCATTCATGTTTAATGTGGTCAGCACGTCTTCGCGTACTGGAGAGGAGTGTTTTGCGTCCTGGTCAACTGGTCCATTTCACTGTCCATTGAAAATCTTCGTTTTTACAGCCCGGGGAATCACAGATTTTAATTTTTATTATTTATCTATTATTATTTTGAGGATGATGAGAGTAAATTTGGGAAATTGAATTGGTGTTGCTCCAACCACTATTCTACGTTTCATTTTGAAATACTTTCATTCTTACATGCACACTTTGTTTTAATTTAGAAGTCATATAAGCTTTTTTTTTGCATTCAGTTAATTATTATAAACAGGCACCCATCAAATTCCACCCGTTACAAATACAATATAATCATTAGAAAAATACTATTACTATTACTATTGCTTACCTGCAAAATAACATTGTCATGCCAAAAGATAATATAATGGGCAATTGTTGCATACACTGACCGCTAAAGTGCAAAAGGATAACGCATTTGGGTTTAAATGTCAGCCTGTAGATCCCAACCAACAATAAACGTAAGGGCAGAGCAAGATTTAAGATTCAAGATATAATCGAATTGCTAGCCCCTTCTGAGGTGTGAAGGATACAAAAATATAAGCATACCAGTCAAAATTAAGTTTGTTTGTTTTTTGTTTTGTTTTGTTTGTTTGTTTGTTTGTTTGTTGTTGTTGTTGTTGTTGTTGTTGTTTTGGTTTTTTTTGTTTTTTGTTGTTTTTTTTTGGGGGGGGGAATAACAATAGCATTACTAGCATTTTCACTTTGACATTCAAAACAGCACGTTGAAGCAGTGTGCGCCCTCTCCTCATTTCATATACAGTTACGCAATTTTAGCAACACTTGTTTTCTTTCCCGAAATCAATTACACACATTCAACATTGAATATTTAAATATTTCGCAACAATACACAATTATCGAATCTGCTTGTGCTTTGGACACTCAAAATAAATTCATCCGTAATTACTAAATCCTTGCAAAATCCTTACAAAATCTGTCCTTCTTAATTACAACACATTCCCGTCTTCCTAATTCTATATATGCCTTATGACAGCAACTGTAGTGTAGCGTTTAAAGATAGTCTGCAGTTTCCTCTTTTAGATTTTGTATTCTGATGTCAACACAAATTTTGTTAGCTACTCCACTGGACCGGAATACCAGGCTTATTGAAATGGCACACCACAGGACTTGAGTGTCCGCAGGGATCTGGTTAACAGTATTGTGTTGCACTGCCCTACCACGGTTACTTTATACCTTATATTAATTTGATGATCATACAGTAGTTTGCACTGGTCATGTTACAGTGCTGAAGAAGAGGAAGTGGAGCTAGAGGAAGAGGATAGTGAGGAAGAAGACGATAAAGAGGAGGAGGACGATAAAGGCACCCTTCCCTCTCACCACACACATTTTATATTGGCCACCAACTGACCACCAGAGGCTACAGTACGCTCCAACTGGCCACTACGACAGGCGATGACAGCCGATTTTGGACTTACAGGACCTCCAAATGACGACTGGATCGATTGGAACCAGTTTTGACTAATTTTAGCCTTTGTTTGACTTATTTTGGCCATTGTTTGACTCATTTTAGTCATTGTGTGACTAATTTTGGCCACCAACTGACCACAAGGCGCTGCAGGGCGCTCCAACTGACCTCTAGGACGTTCGGACAGGCGATGTTTAACTCATGTAGGCTTCCAAATGACCACTCGAACGTTCGGACCTCCGGTTGTTTACTCATTTTAGCCACATTTGGACAAACTTTCGCCACCAACTGACCACCAGAGGCTGCAGGGCGCTCCAACTGACCACGAAGACGCTCAGTTAGTCGATTGTTTTACTTATTTTGACCTACAAATGACCATTCGAACTTTCGGAGCTCCGATTTTTCATTCATTATAGACACTGTTTGAGACATATTGACCCTTAAATGATCACTGATTATAGCCACTGTGTGAGACATCTTGACCTATAAATGATCACTGATTATAGCCACTGTGTTAGACATATTGACCTATAAATAATCACTGATTATACCCACTGTGTGAGACATTATTGACCTATAAATAATCACTGATTATAGACACTGTTTGAGACATATTGACCTATAAATGATCACTGATTATAGCCACTGTTTGAGACATATTGACTTATAAATGATCACTGATTATAGCCACTGTGTGAGACATATTGACCTATAAATGATCACTGATTATAGCCACTGTGTGAGACATATTGACCTATAAATCATCACTGATTATAGTCACTGTGTGAGACATATTGACCTATAAATGATCACTGATTATAGCCACTGTTCGAGACATATTGACCCTTAAATGATCACTGATTATAGCCACTGTTTGAGACATCTTGACCCATAAATGATCACTGATTATAGCCACTGTGTGAGACATATTGACCTATAAATGATCACTGATTATAGCCACTGTTTGAGACATATTGACCTATAAATGATCACTGACTATAGCCACTGTGTGAGACATATTGACCTATAAATGATCACTGACTATTGCCACTGTGTGAGACATATTGACCTATAAATGATCACTGACTATAGCCATTGTTTGAGATATATTGACCTATAAATGATCACTGATTATATCCACTGTGTGAGACATATTGACCTATAAATGATCAATGATTATAGCCACTGTGTGAGACATATTCACCTATAAATTATCACTGATTATAGCCATTTTTTGAGACATATTGACCTATAAATGATCACTGATTATAGCCACTGTGTGAGACATATTGACCTATAAATAATCACTGATTATAGCCACTTTTTGAGACCTATTGACCCTTAAATGATCACTGATTATAGCCACTGTTTGAGACATCTTGACCTATAAATGATCACTGATTATAGCCACTGTTTGAGACATCTTGACCTATAAATGATCACTCGAACGCTCGGACCTCTCCAATTGGCCACTCCTTTTGGCCTACAAATGACCACTGGAATGCCCGGACCTAAGGTGTTTGACACATTTTAGCCACTGGTAGACTCATTATGGCCACCATCTGATCACTAGAGGCTGCAGGACGCTTCATTTAACCACAAGGACGCTCGGACAGGCGATTGTAGACACATTTTGACCTCCAAATGACCACGCGAACGGTCGGACGTCGAGTTCCTGTTACATTTTGTGTTTGCTCATTTTAGCCATTTTTTGACTCGTTTTGTCCACAAATTGACACTTGAGGTTGCAGTACACTCAAACTGACCACCTGGAAGCTCTAACAGGCGATTTGATTTTGGACTCCTTTTGGTCTTCAGTTGGCCACGCGAACACTCGAACCTCCGGTTTTTTTACTTATTTTAGACACTTTTTGACCACTAGGACTGTCGGACAGGTCATTGTGAACTCATTGTGGCCACCAAATGACTACTCAAACTTTGGAACCTCCGGTTATTGACAACCTCCCTCCCCCCTCTCCTCTCCATTACCCCCCCCCCTCTCCTTTTTTAAACAATCTTGTTTTAATTGCGAATCATGCATTTTTTAAGTTTGCATTCCAGATCCATAGGACATTTCATTTTTACACAAATCACAATCATAATTTAAAGCAAGTTGTCTGTTATACTGTTGTTGTTGTTGTTGTTGTTGTTGTTGTTGTTGTTTTTTGTCAACTGTTGATTCAGCCCCGATGCTTGAATCTTGATAAGTGTCACTCAGATTCGTTTATCCACGCAACCTGTTCACTCAGCAACAAGGCAGGAGCCGTCGTATGAAGTTTTCCAACTGTATTCAGCATACATCAACAACTGCATACAAGATCGCTCAATCACTTTTCCCACTCTTTTTTTTTGTTAAATAGTGCATCACCTATAGTATATAGTCCCTTTTCAATACAGAGAAAATTCGAACATTCCAGCGTGACGCAATTACAGCCAATCCGAATAAAACTCGTCACCGGAACTATGCACTGTCTTACGTCATATAACTTTATTTAGGCTAGAAGAATCTCTATAGATTTATCTACATGCTTCGATCGATAGTAAACAAGAAATTCTAGAAAATTCTCCAATAATATCGACCAACGAAAATTATCATTATACAAAGCTTCTTCTAGCAAAATCAAATCAACGGTAAATACACTCTATTATTGCATGCTTTGCAAAATAAAACGATCGGATCTATTGTGCGCGTCTCAAACGCAACATTGTCGCAAAAAAAAAATCATCATTTGTCGCTTAAAGCAATTAGTCGTCCAAACATGTACAATGACAAATGAGACCATGCACAACTATAGATGTTAGGCCATGTACAACTATAGATGTTAGGCCATGTACAACTATAGATGTTAGGCCATGTACAATATTAAATGTTAGAAAGCAAAAATCCACGTTTCATCACTGATCAATTGCTATACTAATTTTTTTTTAAATTACAAGAGTGAGAGTGAGAGATATTTAGAGAAAGAGAGAGAGAGAGAGAGAGAGAGAGAGAGAGAGAGAGAGAGAGAGAGAGAGAGAGAGAGAGAGAGAGAGAGAGAGAGAGCACGGAGCGAATTATTCATCAGTCAAAATATAAGTGTGCGTGCAACCAACTGAAAATATTTGTGTAAAACCTGAGTCCGAACATTAAAATGATGGATTTTAGTATCTGTAGGCGTATGTAAGTTATTAGCGAGAGATAACTTACAGAGAGTGTGTGTGTTTGTGTGTGCGAGGGTGTGTGTGTGTGTGTGTGTTTGGGTGGGTGGGTGCGTGTGTGTGTGTGTGTTAGAATAATGGATGCGTGACATTTTGTTTGTTAGGTCGTAATGTGATATGCTGCATTCATGTTGTGTATAAGTGCTTTTCTGTTACTTTTAGTTACTTATAATATGTTTATTCTTTCTATTTCCTGAAGAGTCTTTTATGTCTGTTATTGTTTTACACAAACCATTGGACAACACGATGACCTGCTCACAGTGGTGAAAAAACGGAAACCCCGATGGTATGGCCACGTCATCAGATCATCAGGTCTTGCAAAGACCATCCTGCAAGGCACGGTGCAAGTAGGTAGAAGAAGAGGGAGACCGAAAAAGAGGTGGGAGGACAATATTCGAGAATGGACTGATTTGACACTGAGCGAAACAATCAGGGTTGCTGAGGACAGGAAAAGATGGAGTATGCTGGTTAAACGATCATCTGTAGTACCCCTACGATCTCCGAGTTATGGGATAGGATAGGATAGGATTGTTATTGTGTCGTTGTGTTGATGATATGTACGCCACACACACACACACACACACACACACACACACACACACACACACACACACACACACACACACACATTTTCTTGTAATATTATGAGGACAATATTCTGGTTCCGATAGGTTTCTAGAAGGTCCTGTGGTGCAAGGGACGCAATTAACCCAAAAGCTAGTGCGTATGGGCCACATTATGTGTTATTTCCCTTGAACAGAGCGCATACTATATTCCACCAATCAACTTCACACGTTTACCTGACTTAATTACAAACATCCTCCTACTTCTCCTCCTCATCCTTTGCATTTTGATTATGTAAATAGTGATTAAAAAAAAGAAAAAGTAAACATGTCACCGTAGCACATTTCAATAATAACATAATTCACTGTTACAACCCACGTAAAATATATACAAGTGATACACCCATAAGAAAGAATATAATAAAACCAGGTGTTAAAAGTAGCGAATCAAGGGAGGGGGAGACTCGTCGAGATGTGGAGCCGAGAGGGGCAAACATAATTATTATCACTACACTACTACTTTTAGTGGCCCTGATGAAAAAGACAACAAACACCACAAAATTTATGAAGCTATTCACCCTTCCCTCCCATGGTCGTCTCTTGTTCCGGAATCACTTATGTGTTTGCTTTTCGCGACCCCCATGGCCTGTGGTTTGGCAGAATGATCAACCGCTTGATAGTGCTACTCAGCACAAGAAGCAAAGAAGCAGAAGATTAACCGAAACTCTTCCTTTCACGGATCATATCTATAATGCCACCGCGTTATTATACTTTTGTGTGTTGCTCCGTAATAAGGTAAACAAACACAAAAAACAAAACAAAAAAACGGTAAAAATCTCTTAACACAGAAGGGAAAAAAACCAACTTCCCGCCATCTTCATCTTACACCAAACAAACTTCGACCAAACGCATTGAAGCAAGACAGTCATTAAGTTAAAATTATCGGTATTAGGATAAATTTACCCTTAAAAAATCGATTGTCGCTTTAATAGTAGAATAGTTAGATATTTACTTCGTGCTCAATACGAAGACTTCTGGGCATTTCCTATGCCCAGCACATTACCAACGACGAAGTCCGACAGACCATCATGTCACACAAGCCATTGGACAACACGGTGGCCTGCTCACAGTGGTAAAGAAACGGAAACTCCGATGGTACGGCCACGTCACCAGATCATCAGGCCTTGCAAAGACCATCCTGCAAGGCACAGTGCAAGGAGGTAGAAGTCGAGGGAGACCAAAAAAGAGGTGGGAGGACAACATTCGAGAATGGACTGGCTTGACATTGAGCGAGGCCATGAGGGATGCAGCTGAGGACAGAGAAAGATGGAGTATGCTGGTTAAACGATCATCTGTGGTGCCCCAACTTCCTCAGAGTTACGGAATAGGAAAGGATAGGCCCCATTGATCCCTTAGACCTTCCTGTCTTCATTGTTGCTCTGTATGTCATCTCTAAAACTATGCCTGCTATATAATTATGCTTGTGTTTACATGTATTTTAGTGTCTCCTCTTTGTTGTTGTTTTGGGGGGTTTGTTTTTGTTTTTTAACATGGCTTTGCAAGTGCTTTTAATGTGCCGTTCATTCGAAGCACGGTGTATGGAGCTAATGGACGTAGATCACCAAACAAGAGTCATAACAGAAGCATACCTGAAACAGTTACTATCCGTGGGTCTGTTGGCGCAATAGTTACTTAATTATCGATTAATATTTCCCGCAGAATCGCAGTAAACTTTGGTCAAGATGGTTTTAGCGGCTGCACTTCGAAAAAAAACACAAAAGGAAACCCTTTTTTTTTATCGCTTAAAGATTAACGTCGAAATAAAACATGGACGGAACCGGAAAGAGGTTCTACTTTCTTTCGAGAGTTATCTATCCTGTTTTATAGTCAATTTATAGCAGCCAACCACGCGACGCAGCGCGAAATTCAGACCACCTAATCGTCGGCGAACCTGTGAGACATTCGCTGTATGCATATGGAATGAAGTGTACTTGGCGCAACACTGCGACATCCGCGTGCTAAAGGTTAAGGTGTAATCAGTAGGCCTACGATCTGTGCTATTGCGTAGTTATGTAGTTGCTGCTGTCTCCAAAAATTATCGCATTACTCCACAATGAGTTTGTATTGTAGGCTCATGTAATCGGAACACATTGCTATACTGACGGAATAACAAAAAGTGCTCTTTGGTTGCTTGAATTAGGTTTTGGCTGGTTAGAAGATTGGTTGATTTGTTGCATCGTTGGTTGATTGGTTTTACATTGGTTGGTCGGGTGTGGTTGGTTTAACTAGTAACGTTTTGTTCGTTTATTTGACTGGTGTGTGTATGTGGCCATGTCAAATTTGCTAGGATTGTGGGAGCATACTCCTGTTTCGTGCATGCATTTTGTCATTGTTTCCTCCATTGTTACGTTAATTAAACCGTGCATCAATTGTTACTGTAGTAAATAAATAAATATATTAAACAAATTTTTAATGGAATAAAATAAAGGCTGGTGTGCAACTATGTACGTATTTAGTACTTGGGTGGGTGGGAGTGCGCGCGAGTCATTGCGGCAACAGTACCCCCGTTGGAGTGCCGGGGGTTTTCAGTATAAATAGTATCCCCACTTTATGGAAATTTAGTGCTTTAAATTCCCACTGTCGCTGTCTTCCTCATTTACTCTTTCCTATTCCTGCTCTGTCCTTCACTCTGCTATACTATCTTCTTCTTCGCTAGATCAATGACCTACCTTTTTTCTTGAAAACTCTTCCTGGACAAGACTCCTTGTTTGTGTATGGGGTCTGTTGGATCAGCTTGGGAGTGTTGGACGCTTTCTGCCGGGTGGTCACTAGGGCTTCCTATGATTGTACTATTTAGCACTATAGGCATTTTATATGTATGTGTTTTGTTGATGATTTATAATGATGTTTGTATTCTATTTTGTTTTTGTAACCGGGGGTTCGCGTAGTTGAGGTCAACCCTCAGCCGTCCCCCGCGTGGGATGTCTTTATTGTAAAGTGACTGGCCGGTGGAGGGCATTCAATTTTCCCACTGGGGTTGTTTCAGCAGATCTTTTATGCGGATCGGGGGTTGTCCGGTCCTGATTTGGCTCGGAAGAGTCCGCTGGACCTAAAGCAACAATAAATCAATCAATCAATAAAAAGAAGTGCGCGCGAGTAGGACTATGTGTGCTGTAAAGGGTTGAATGGAAGGCACAGGTGTGAAATCAACTGCATGGTGTTTAGCCCTAGGTGTGTCTGTCATGTAGCTTTGTGGGGTTTTTACCTGGCAACCATTTGTCCTATTATACAGTTCATCTCCTGATCTGTTATTGTGTTTGTGTTGTCAGTG
Source organism: Oncomelania hupensis (assembly GCA_036898135.1). Taxonomy (NCBI): domain Eukaryota; kingdom Metazoa; phylum Mollusca; class Gastropoda; order Littorinimorpha; family Pomatiopsidae; genus Oncomelania; species Oncomelania hupensis. Next base: position 27,325,906 of record CM072527.1, on the reverse strand, counting down.
TGGGCATCAGCTTATCTGTGACTGTGTTTGCGTTGTCAATGTGGAAATCAGCTGTATCTGTTACTGTATTTGTGTTGTCAATGTGGACATCAGCTGTATCTGTGACTGTGTTTGTGTTGTCAATGTGGACATCAGCTGTATCTGTGACTGTGTTTGTGTTGTCAATGTGGACATCAGCTGTATCTGTGACTGTGTGTTGTCAATGTGGATATCAGCTGTATCTGTTACTGTATTTGTGTTGTCAATGTGGACATCAGCTGTATCTGTGACTGTGTTTGTGTTGTCAATGTGGACATCAGCTGTATCTGTGACTGTGTTTGTGTTGTCAATGTGGACATCAGCTGTATCTGTGACTCTGTATTGTCAATGTGGACAATGTGTATCTGTGATTGTGCTGCAAGTGTATTCCTTGTGTGTATTCACTTGGCTATACAGATGTTTGTATCCCTGTGTATGTTCACTTGGCTGTACTGATGTATGTATCTTTGTGTATGTTCACTTGGCTATACAGTACACATGTTTGTATCCTTATATATGTTTACTTGGCTATACAGATGTTTGTATCCTTGTATATGTTCACTTGTGTATGTTCACTTGGCTATACAGTACACATGTTTGTATCCTTATATATGTTTACTTGGCTATACAGATGTTTGTATCCTTGTATATGTTCACTTGTGTATGTTCACTTGGCTATATAGATGTTTGTGTCCTTGTATATGCTCTCATGCGTATGTTCACATGGCTATACAGATGTTTGTATCCTTGTGTATGTTCACTTGGCTATACAGTACACATGTTTGTATCCTTATATATGTTTACTTGGCTATACAGATGTTTGTATCCTTGTATATGTTCACTTGTGTATGTTCACTTGGCTATATAGATGTTTGTGTCCTTGTATATGCTCTCATGCGTATGTTCACATGGCTATACAGATGTTTGTATCCTTGTGTATGTTCACTTGGCTATACAAATGTTTGTATCCTTGTGTATGTTCACTTGGCTATATAGATGTTTGTGTCCTTGTATATGCTCTCATGCGTATGTTCACTTGGCTATACAAATGTTTGTATCCTTGTGTATGTTCACTTGTGTATGTTCACTTGGCTATACAGATGTTTGTATCCTTGTGTATGTTCACTTGTATACAGATGTTTGTATCCTTGTGTATGTTCACTTGTGTATGTTCACTTGGCTATATAGATGTTTGTGTCCTTGTATATGCTCTCATGCGTATGTTCACTTGGCTATACAGATGTTTGCATCCTTGTGTATGTTCACTTGGCTATACAAATGTTTGTATCCTTGTGTATGTTCACTTGTGTATGTTCACTTGGCTATACAAATGTTTGTATCCTTGTATATGCTCTCATGCGTATGTTCACTTGGCTATATAAATGTTTGTATCCTTGTGTATGTTCACTTGTGTATGTTCACTTGGCTATACAGATGTTTGTATCCTTGTATCCTTTGTACCCTACTACTGCCATTACTATTACTACTCGACTGAGTTTGTTTTTTTTTAAACGGTGGAACAAACGCGTTTGTATGGTTTGCCATCTTGTTGTCATTTGTCACAACTGATGTAGCAGCAGGTGATGGTGACAGTCTTACCATACATCGCCGGCACGTGACTTCCGTAATATACTGTACAGCTCTGTTGCATGACGTCTGCAGTGAGAAGGTGTGATGAAACTCCACTATAATCACAGGCATAACGAGCTGCCGATATAGCGAGTAAGTAGTCTGTTATCTTGACCCACATTATATTATTTACCTCGGTATACTTTGAAAGCACCGCGCAAGATGTTTCCCTTAACTGAGTTGGAAGTTGAGTTCAGTGCTGGCGTACTATATTATCCTTATCAGAGGTTATCCTCTAGGGAGTTCAAAAGACCCAATTTCAAGGCTTAGTTTACTTTCAATGAAAAAAGGTTTACCCTAAAATTGGCATTGCTATCAAACTGCACGATGGCAAAGCGGGCTTTCGTTGCTAAAACCCACCGCTAAAGTTTGAATTTTCCATTTTGATTCTGATAGGGAGTGATTTCCCTTGATTAACGGTACATCGATTATCACAGTCGTGTGACTTTTAACCCTATTTTTGAGTGACCCACGTACCTGAAGAGTGCGTCTTTGGTGCCTGGGGTAGGGTAGGGTGGGGTAGGGTAATGTAGGGTAGGGTAATGTAGGGTAGGGTAATGTAGGGTAGGGTAATGTAGGGTAAGGTAAGGTAGGGTAAGCTAAGCTAGGCTAGGCTAGAGTAAGGTATGGTAGGGTAGAGTATGGTAGGGTAGGGTAGGGTAGGATATGGTAGAGTAGGGTCTATTTTATCAAACTAAAAGTAAAAACGAAAAACCTTACGAGCATTTCATTGTTTTACGGGTTTATCTGTGACCGGCTTTGGTAGCTGCTATTTGTAGCTCCACAATGTTGGCTGGCTAGCCAATAGCTATTGCTATTAATAGGCACAACAAACTGCGGAATTTATTCAGTTAAAAACTATGCTTCCCAGAGAGTTATTTGTTGTTGTAAGCTTTTTTTACATTGGGGCAACACTCACTGTGAATGGAAACAAAAGGATGTGTTTAGGGTGCGTGGTCAAAGAGGGTCTCTTTAAGGAATGATGGTAGCACAGATCTATCTCTGGTCTTTCACAGATCTATCTCTGGTCTTTCACAGATCTATCTCTGGTCTTTCACAGATCTTTCTCTGGTCTTTCACAGATCTATCTCTGGTCTTTCACAGATCTTTCTCTGGTCTTTATCTCTGGTCTTTCACAGATCTTTCTCTGGTCTTTATCTCTGGTCTTTCACAGATCTTTCTCTGGTCTTTCACAGATCTGTCTCTGGTCTTTATCTCTGGTCTTTCACAGATCTTTCTCTGGTCTTTCACAGATCTATCTCTGGTCTTTCACATCTCTCTCGTCTTTCACAGATCGTGTATGGGTGATGACCATTGCAAGTTGGTCCCTTTTATTAGGGCCTACATCATTAATAATAATAATAATAATAATAATAATAATAATAATAATAATAATAATAATAATAATAATAATAAGAATAATAATAATAATAATAACAACAACAACAAAAACAACAACTGCTACTACTACAACAACAACAACAACAACAACAATAATAATAATAATAATAATAATAATAATAATAATAATAATAATAATAATAATAATAATAATAATAATAATAATAATTGTAGTAGTAGTAGTAACAACAACAACAACAACAATAATAATAATAATAATAATAATAATAATAATAATAATGATGATGATGATGATGATGATGATGATGATGATGATGATGATGATGATAATAATAATAATAATAATAATAATAATACATTTATATAGCACAGTTATATAACCTTTTAGTGGTGATGACATAAAGCGATGAAAAAACAATACAATACAACATAACTAAACTCTAATGTCCAATTTTTAAAAAATAAAAATAAAAAAACACACAAATGTCCTAAATTCTGGTTTTTATCAGATCTTTTGTAAACAGCAGCATTACATCAGGTATGTGTGTCGCGGACGCTGCAGCGATACTGGCAATGTGACTGTTGTTGGTCATTAGCAATAGAAAACAATCATTAGTACAAAGCTGTGTATCATTACGCAGTAACCGTAGCTCTCATAGTACTACAGGTTGTATATGTAGTGTCAAGGTGCAAGTGTCTTTCTGTTGGGTTATCCACTTTTGACTTGGACTAAGCCGTATTCCCTTACACGATACCAAGCTGTATGTATGAGTTTCATTATCTTTAATTTTTATTTATTTTATCCTTGTTCTATAACTTTTTCTGCTCAAGAGCTGCTCAAGGCGCTGGCCGATACAGAATCTAACTCAAGCCGCACGAGGCGCCCACTGGCAGTCTTTGGGTGCATCGTCTGACGCCCAGACGACTGAGCACGATCCTTGGCGACTGGGTATGGGGGAGAAGGACCTAGTGCTTGCTGGGTGTCAATGTAGCCGGCACTCGCCTAAAACTTCAACATCAGGATCTTTAAATTCCATGCGATGGAATGCGTGCATGAACATTCTAGACCTCGGATTGTATTCTCGTCCGAAGGATTTTTTGGGGGGGTGGGGTGGGGGAGGTGGGAGGAGTAAGGGGAGGTGTCATTGTAATTTACTCTATCCTTATCCCGTGCACTCGTCGAGGCCTTGGAAAGCTTCCAACATGTCTGAAACCCGGACTAACCCTTGTGTAGCCGAGAATGGCCTTTCCACCCGCGAACAAAAGTATCGGTCAGTCTCAGCCAGGTCGTGATGTGTGTCCAACCTGTGCCTAAACAATTTCTGGGCGCCATTTTGCTTCTCCTTATTTAATGTGATTCTTAATATACACATTTCTTTCCATTCTGGGCTTCTCCATATTTGATGTGCTTGTTAATATACATATTTCCTCCAAATTCTGGGCATCTCCTTATTTGATGTGCTTGTTAATATACAAATTTCTTTCCATACTGGGCTTCTCCATATTTGATGTGCTTGATAATATACACATTTCCTCCAAATTCTAGGCTTCTCCTTATTTGATGTGCTTGCTAATATACACATTTCTTTCCATACTGGGCTTCTCCATATTTGATGTGCTTGTTAATATACACATTCTTTCCATTCTGGACTTCTCCTTATTTGATGTGCTTGTTAATATACACATTCTTTCCATTCTGGACTTCTCCTTATTTGATGTGCTTGTTAATATACACATTTCTTTCCATACTGGGCTTCTCCATATTTGATGTACTTGTTAATATACACATTCTTTCCATTCTGGACTTCTCCTTATTTGATGTGCTTGTTAATATACACATTTTTTTCCATACTGGGCTTCTCCATATTTGATGTGCTTGATAATATACACATTTCCTCCAAATTCTGGACTTCTCCTTATTTGATGTGCTTGTTAATATACACATTTCTTTCCATACTGGGCTTCTCCATATTTGATGTGCTTGTTAATATACACATTCTTTCCATTCTGGACTTCTCCTTATTTGATGTGCTTGTTAATATACACATTCTTTCCATACTGGGCTTCTCCATATTTGATGTGCTTGTTAATATACACATTCTTTCCATTCTGGACTTCTCTTTATTTGATGTGCTTGTTAATATACACATTCTTTCCATACTGGGCTTCTCCATATTTGATGTGCTTGTTAATATACACATTTTATTCCATACTGGGCTTCTCCATATTTGATGTGCTTGATAATATACACATTTCCTCCAAATTCTGGACTTCTCCTTATTTGATGTGCTTGTTAATATACACATTTCTTTCCATACTGGGCTTCTCCATATTTGATGTGCTTGTTAATATACACATTCTTTCCATTCTGGACTTCTCCTTATTTGATGTGCTTGTTAATATACACATTCTTTCCATACTGGGCTTCTCCATATTTGATGTGCTTGATAATATACACATTTCCTCCAAATTCTGGACTTCTCCTTATTTGATGTGCTTGTTTATATACACATTTCTTTCCATACTGGGCTTCTCCATATTTGATGTGCTTGTTAATATACACATTCTTTCCATTCTGGACTTCTCCTTATTTGATGTGCTTGTTAATATACACATTCTTTCCATTCTGGACTTCTCCTTATTTGATGTGATCGTTTATGTAACTTACGTAGGCTACGAGACTTTACAGGCTAACGAGGAATTTCTCCGGGTACTCAGGTTTCCTTCCTCGCTTCAATAACGGTGGGAGCGGAGTCAATCTAAAATTGGAAAAATACAAATTTGCGGTCCATTTCCGTCCTTCTTTAGCGAACTCCCTGCCTTTGCACCACATGTGTATTCTCGAATGTTGTCCTCCCACCTCTTTTTCGGTTATCTCTTCTTCTACCTCCTTGCACTGTGCCTTGCAGAATGGTCTTTGCAAGGCCTGATGATCTGGTGACGTGGCCATACCATCGGAGTTTCCGTTTCTTCACCACTGTGAGCAGGTCATCATGTTGTCCAATGGCTTGTGTGATGGTCTGTCGGACTTCGTCGTTGGTGATGTGTTGGGTATAGGAAATGCCCAGAAGTCTTCTGTAGCACCTCATCTCCAGGCTTTGTATTCTTCGTTGTAGATCTGCTGTGAGGGTCCATGCTTCGCAAGCATATAGGAAGATGGAGATGACAAGGGAGCGCAGCAGTCTTACTTTGGAATGTAGACTGATGGTCCTGTCTTTCCAAATGGGCTTCAACCTTGTCAGGGCAGCAGTTGTTTGTGCGATCCTGGAGAGGACTTCCTGTCGGGACCCATTGTCTGATACAATGGCTCCTAAATATTTGAAGCTATGCACTACGTTGAGGGACTGGCCTTGGACTTTGATGTCCGTGTTGATGCCATTGGTGTTGTTGGTCATCATTTTGGTCTTCTCTGCACTTATTTTCATTCCATAAGCTCTGGGGGTGGTGTCAAGCCTCTGTAACAGCTGTTCAAGGTCTTGTTCCTCTCCAACCAATCCATCAATGTCATCCGCAAAACGAAGATTGGAGATTGCTCTACCCCTTATGCTGACTGTGCCTTCGTGATATGTTTACCCTATAAACATTGATTATCTAATCTAATCTTCTTAGTGGTGGTGGTAGTAGTAGTAGTAGTAGTAGTAGTAGTAGTAGTAGTAGTAGTAGTAGTAGTAGTAGTAGTAGTAGTAGTAGTAGTAGTAGTAGTAGTAGTAGTAGTAGTAGTATCTGCAATATTCTTCCCTTGGTATATTTTGATACCGAGACTCATTTAAGTATATTTACAATCTATACATAGATGATGAAGAAGGGTTCAAGGTCAAATCTACGTACGTAACTCAATACGCAAACTTCCTAATGCTAACGTCGCAGACTACAAACTGAGCCAATCCTTGGCGCCTATCTTATTGTTCTTGAATAGCGCTGCTCCTTCCCATGAGCTGCTCAAGGCCGATACAGGATCTAACTCAAACCTATAGGTCTAGTGGTGCTCCTTGATGTGAAATTGTATATCTGGTTGAGATCAAAATTCAATGTAGTAAATTGTACACACTAAGATTTATATATTATGTATATATATGTATATTGTGTGTGTGGTAAATTAGACTATTTATATACAGACTATTTATATACAGACTATTTATATACACACTCGTACAGATTGATTGTTTGCCTGATTGACGACTGGATGGATTAATCGCTTCAGTCATTTATTTATTCAGTCATTCGGTCATGTTTCAGCATCACCACTAATCTTATTACACTCGTCCCCCTCAACGATGGCCAATTGGATGGACAGCCTTGACCTTGATCCCGATGACCTTCGAGATGGAATTATCCTCTTCTGCGTCCTGCTCCTCATGACCGTCTTCGGGACGGTCATGTGCTATTACGTCAGAAAAAGGAAGGAGGAGAATAAGAAGGAGGAGCAGTTTACGGAGGAGGCTGAGCATGTGTTCACGTTCCACGAAGCGCCACCTAGCTCTCAGGCTCGCCATCAAGGGGGACCACTGGCGTGTCACAGCAAGGCGTGCATCTTTTCTCTCACTGGTACGGGCACTGCTCGCTTATTAATATTGATGTTGTGGGTATAATTTGTGTAGAGATGTACCATAAACTACTTAAACTATTGTAGATGTACATGGTGATTGCAGATGATGTTGTAACCAAATATCAATTACCTCTATGAACAGTGCAACCAGCCTGAACTAGCCAACTGCACTTTACATAACCCATATAATTAACACTTTATCACTTACTGCACCATGCATATTAACTTCTTACCTATATCACGCCTTTTTGTTAACCTGCCTATAGAGTATCTGAAAAGCTCGCATTAAAGTCTATTCGTATATAATTTCAATTGATCCGGCAAAGAACCTTCACGGAACCATCAAATTTCAATATATCGCGGTTTCCATAATCATAATTCTCATATTCACGTTGGATATAATCACGTTTCCCATAACAATACTTCTGTTTGCCAGCCATCATCACAGTTCCCATAATTGTAATTTTCATATTCACGTTTCAAATAATCACGTTTCCCAGAACAGTGCCTACTTCTGTTTGTCCGCATCCATCATATTTCCCATAAGAATAAAACGAATGCACGAGAAGGCAGATTACGACAAATGGAATAAACCCGATCACTGCTAGAATTCAGACTTTACAATAATGAGAAGGCAGATTGTCAAAAAGAACAGTTAGTGGAGTTGGCGAGAGCGCTTATTGTGGCGATCAAAATAATATTCCATAATTTCTTGTAAGGGGTAATAAAGATTTATTAAATTGAATGAGGAACTTAATAATCATGATGTACCACACTTTGTGGACTGATAAAATGATAGCGTCCTCCGGTCCATTTTGCGATATCTGGCATAGTCCTGTCATGAACGTTGAGCACAATTCTGTGTTTTACAGGGAGCCAGAGCTGTACCGGCCAGCCCTACACGTTTCCGCACCAGACTCCGTTCTACTGCCAAGCCAGCCCCACTGTGGGCGTGGCCAGCCAGTACCCGTCGGTCATGCTGGGGGCGGGGCAACATACCACCACGCCCCTTTATCCGCCATCTTACTTCCACCCTATGCCGTATGACAGTACGTCGTCGCCTGACATGCCAGCCCCGCTCCCTAAAGAACCACCTCCTCCCTATGAGAAGTGACGATTGCTCCAACCCTGTGTTCACCACACAACGCAGAAGACGAGGTTTTCACAACCCACAACCGTCAGCTGTATTCATTTTCCATCGCCAAGTGGAACCCCTTCTTAGTCAAACGCTGGAAGATGTCAAGTGCCAGATCTGATCATCTCCACCTCCCATCACCACTACCATCACCTTTCTACTTCCAACCCCTTTGTCAGCGACCTCTCATCCCAATCCTCCCTCCCTCTCCTACCACTTCGCGTTTCCCAGCACCGAAGGTGGATCGTACGTAACTAAAATCCTGGCCAGCAAAACCTGTCAAAAGCATTCAAACTAAATGACAAACTTCAGAAGTCTACAGAATCTTCACCAAATGAGGAGGAGGAGGGAGAAGAAGAAGAAGAAGAAGAAGAAGAAGAAGAAGAAGAAGAAGAAGAAGAAGAAGAAGAAGAAGTCTACAGAATATTCAACAGATGAGGAGGAGGACGAAGAAGGAGAAGAAGGAGAAGAAAAAGAAGAAGAAAATGATGATGATGATGATGATGATGATGATGATGATGATGATGATGATGATGATGATGATGATGATGATGATGATGATGATGATGATGATGATACACTTAATCGTTTTCATTCTGCTGCAATACTGAATCACTTATATTGAAACGGAACACCATGTTGTTCCTGTTATATCTTACAAGGATGGTGAATTGCCTCCCTTTAGGTATTGATGTTAACATCGTTGACGTCACCTTCTTGTAGACGATATTAGATCATTAATAATTATAATGCATTTGCTTGATGCGCAACTACTCATCGTCTACAGGACTGTCAACGATACCGTTTCAGCGATACATTTCATCTGAAATTTAATGAACATTGAAGTTCAACGTCAACACACTCAATTGGCGATATGACAGACGAAGATAACCACCGCAGAGAAGTGAAGAGGGACCTAAATCAACATTGAACTACCAGAGCAGTCAAACTGCTAAGATAGAGACAAATGGTCACGTTTACCTTGCACAACACGGGAATGAAACCTGGGTCATAGGTATACCAGGTGAACGCTCAACCACAGTCTGATCAGCTACGGCGGAAAGTCAATTTTCATCTATAACATTGGCGCAGTCACAGACCTGTAGTTTCAGGCCATGCATCAGTCTCACAAAGTATACCAGTTCAGTAGGCCTACAACAAAAAATGGTGGACAACGCCAAAATACTGTTCAGCAGCGCTGGATCATGGGATGAGTGCAAAACACTCCTCCACCCTTGAAATCTTAACCATTCAGTGAGTTATCAACTCTACTTTCTATTTGAATATTGCTTGGTGGAATAAAATCTGGACATGTCATTGGTTATTGAAGAAATTGAGTTGTGTAGAACTTGAATAGCAATTAGACGTTATAATATATGTGGCTGTGTGTCTGCATTCAACCTATCAACCAACTCACTCACTCACTAACTAACCGATCAAGCCTAACAAGTCCAACAAAGCAAACACAACAAGCATTGTCGCTGCATGTTAGTCTTGGAGTTGTTTGTCAGTCGGTCTGTTTATGTGTCTCAGTGTCTGTTTATATAGGTCTATGTGTCTCAGTGTCTGTTTATATAGGTCTATGTGTCTCAGTGTCTGTCCATCCGTACTGTTCGTATTGTGTTTTTATTTTATTTTTTATTTTTTTATTTTTTTTTTCTTCTTTTTTTAATGCGCTCTGAGCTCGGTTTTATTGGGGGAATCGCGCTGTATAAAAACTTTGTTATGTATTTTTTTTAATATTATTTGTTATGTCTGTCTCCCTCCCTGTCTTTCACCCCTTGGGGTCATGAGCAATCTTGTCACTGTAGATTGTTCTAACCTATAAAGGGAAAAGTAAAAGCCCCAGTTGAAAACCTGTCTTGCCTTTGTAGGCATGACAGTTTCACTGCGGCAACAGTTCCCCCCCCCCCCCCCCCCACCCGTTGGAGTGCCGGGGGTTTCAGTATAAATAGTACCCCCACTTTCTGGAAATTGAGTGCTTTAAATTCCCACTGTCGCTGTCTTCCTCATTTGCTCTTTCTCATTCCTGCTCTGTTCTATCACTCTGCTATACTATCTTCTTCTTCGCTAGATCAATGACCTACCTTTTTTCTTGAAAACTCTTCCTGGACAAGACTCCTTGTTTGTGTATGAGGTCTGTTGGATCAGCTTGGGAGTGTTGGACGCTTTCTGCCGGGTGGTCACTAGGGCTTCCTATGATTGTATTATTTAGCATTATAGGCATTTTATATGTATACGTTTTTGTTGATGACTTGTAATGATGGTTGTATTCTATTTTGTTTTTGTAACCGGGGGTTCGCGTAGTTGAGGTAAACCCTCAGCCGTCCCCCGCGTGGGATGTCTTTATTGTAAAGTGACTGGCCGGTGGAGGGCATTCAATTTTCCCACTGGGGTTGTTTCGGCAGATCTTTTATGCGGATCGGGGGTTGTCCGGTCCTGATTTGGCTCGGAAGAGTCCGCTGGACCTAAAGCAACAATAAATCAATCAATCAATCCCTGTCTTTCTTCCTCCCTCCCTCTTCCCTACCCATCCTCCCCCCTCACTCACTCTCTCTCTCTGTCTCTCTCACTCATTCACACACACACACACACACACACACCCACACACACCTACACACACACACACACAGAGAGAGAGATTGTATTTAGCTTGCTGTTATACTGAGGAGAGGGGTGTTCTAATCTCTTGTTGTATTATTACCTCTTGCCCTGTACAGTATGCACTGTTACACAACACATTTTCCCTTGTTTTTGTGCAACGATTTCTTGAATTGACATGATCGACTTGATGTTTAAAGAGAGAGCGAGACACACACACCGGCACATACAACAGAGGAGGACATCAACATTAAGAATAGATAATGAAGCAATTATAAAAATAGCTTAAGTAAAAAGTACCATTTAGTGACACAGGGAAAAGATGTAATATGATAGTAATAAAAACAATATTCAAAAGCCATACATAAGAATTTCTTTTTATAAACCAGAGTAATATTTAACTAAAACTAGTTTAAAACAATACAGTGCCAACCTCAATAAGCAATTAAAAGCGTGTACAGGCAGTAAAGTATTTATGACCAATGACATTACACCAAAGACACTGATGGAACACACACACACACACGTGCGCGCGCGCGCTTATACCACTATTCAATCACTCAAACTGATATATCTGTATCTAAAAGTGTTTGGTAAAGAGGTAGGTTTTGAGGTTCTTTTTTAAACTGGAAGTGCCGGAGGTTGAAGAGCAGAAAGTTCCAAAGAGCTGGGGCAAGCACAGAGAAAGATCTCCTGCCAAAGGACTCAAGCGAATACCTAGGAATGAAGAGGAGAGCTGCATCTTCTGAACGGAGTGATCGAGCAGGTTGGCAGAGAAGTTGTGAATAACACTAGTGCGAATCCAAACTCATTGAATGGTAATTCTTCCTATGACATAGGGTATATGCATAAACAGTTATACACCCGTTTTGATTAGATTTGAAAACGAAATAATCTTTTCTGTTGGTATTTATTTATGTCCAGTATTCAGTTATAGAGGGAATTTAATGAATACGAAACTTTTATTTTGAATTGTTCTTATACACCGGAAGTTCAAGGTCAAGGTCACACTATCGCATGGCGATTCGAAAGCTTGTGTTTGTCGCTGTGACCTCTACGATCGACTTAGCTAGTCGCATTTTTCAGTCGCTAGAGCACACGTTCATGCAATAATTAGCACAAGATGTAAATGTGGGCAATGGATCTACTTTTGGATTCTTTATTTGTTTTTTGTTTTCATTAAATCGACTGTTAGTACTTAGTGTTGCCTTCGAGGAATATACCAACTCCAAAGGCAAAGCACAGCAAATTTGTTTCATTTCTTGTATTATTTATTTATTTATTTATTTAATTTTAGGATAGCAAAGACATTTCAAAGCCAGAGGTTTAAGTTTGTGAGTGAGTGGTTTTGCTTTTTCCATCAAGATTTTATTCGAAGAGTACCGTGTGACTGGCTTTAGAATGGTGAAATGAACACATTTGTCGTGATTTGATTAATACTGCAGGATGTGAATGTGACACTATTTTGATTTCAACTAGGAATTATTTTTTCGTAAAGTTTCTTGAGGGAATATCTACCCAGTAGCACCATGTTCAAGAGCTTGGCAGAATTTCAAAGCCGGTTGCCAGCGCATGTCAGTCAGCTGACCAAACTGCCGCGCCATGTCAAGCTGACAGCACTGGGACTGACGGTAGGTCTGGCGCTGATGTCATTCCTCGCAGCTTTCTTTCGGCGGCGGAGACGCCGGGCACAGCAGATCCAGAGGAAGCTGCAGGCCAAGAAAGAGCACCGGCAGCATCAGTTGAACCAGCGGCTCCAGAACCGTCTGTCCAACGCTCAGCCGTCCTCCAGCAGCAACACCGTCACACCAAATGGAGGTACGTTCTTTTCAAACATGGCATGTCAATGTGTGCAAAAGAAGGGTGTCTACCATAATCATATAATGTGAGGAAATCGTGCAGATTACTAAAATAGTGTGGTTGACTTGCTCAACCTTTCTTTCTTTCTCGTCTCTCCTCACTTTCCTAGTAATGAATATACTTTAACGTTGTGTCCCAACTGCCATTGATCAGTGGTAGAGCGTTTGCCTGGCACACGGATGAACCCAGTTTCCAGTCCCATGGTAGGCAAGATTAAAAGTGGCCATTTTTACTGTCCGTCATAGCAGTGTGATTGCTCTGATGGTTCACCGTTGATTTAGGTTCCTACCCTCTCTTCCCTGGAATGGTTATCAACGTCTGACATATGGCCAATTGTGGGTGTAGACATTACACTTCAATGGTGGGTGTAGATGTTACACTTCAATGGTGGGTGTAGATGTTAAACCTCAATGGTGGGTGTAGACGTTAAACCTCAATAGTGGGTGTAGACGTTAAACCTCAGTGGTGGGTGTAGACGTAATTTTCTTCAATGGTGGATGTAGACATTACACTTTAATGGTGGATGTAGACGTTACACCTCAATGGTGGGTGTAGATGTTAAACTTCAATGGTTGGTGTAGACGTTACATTTCAATGTTCATTCAAGCAATCAAGGATTTGTTTATTTTTGTCAAAAGTAAGTTTAGTGTAAAATGCTTCAGTGTTATTAGTATATTACATTTAAAAGAAGTAGGTAATGCTTTTAGTGCACTAAGCGTTGTCATTGAATTTTGTGTGGTTTTGTTGGCTGTACATAAACAATACCAGCAGTTGAAGGATGAAGGATTGAGGTTTTTAAGGTTGCCTGCCAGGAGCTGTATGATCCCATCACCACTTCCTCTTTGATTAGACTGTCTGATGTTAACATTACTAGAGGTCATAACTGTAAGCGTACTAAGCCCCGTAACAACGCTCGCCAATTCCAGAAGTTTTTACTAACTCAGTAACTGAATCATAACATTAATCTGGAATAACCTAGGTCCTATCAAATGAATGAACCGTCTGGGTAAACAATTTATGAGCAAAATTTGAGGCTTGATAAAATAAATTATTCAAAATGGTAGAACGGTAACCATTGGTTGGGGTCTGGGACCCTCTGTAAGAGATAACATGAGGGCTAAAGGCTTTTAGCCTATGTGCCATACCATGCTGTGCTACTGGTAGGCAGGCACATGCAGTGTGGCTTAACTATGGTAAGCAGTGTTGTAGGACTCACGCTTGTACTCAGTGTGCTATTTTTAGCTGTATCCTGTGGATTTACGATGTATTGTATACTACCCCCACCTTATCTATCCTATCCAGTAACTCAGAGGTCATAGGGACACCACAGATGATCGTTTAACCAGCGTACGCCATCTTTCTCAGCAACCCTCATGGCTTCGCTCAGTGTCAAGCCAGTCCATTCTCAAATGTTGTCCTCCCACCTCTTTTTGGGTCTCCCTCTTATTCTACCTCCTTGCACTGTGCCTTGCCACCAGTACTTTTAATATAGTTGGGTAACATGAAAATCATGATGCAAGTAACAGTGGAAGGATGCAGGTGCAGAAGAACGCACAGAAAGAACTGGACAGATGATGTCTAAACATGAACGGTGCTAGACATGTTACGCATCCTGACAACAGCAACAGTAGGACTGAAGTGGCGAAAACTCTGCGACTGCATCCCTCATGTTTCCCCAACAACCTGACAGGCTGAGTGTTACGTTGAAACGCGAAGGATAGTATGTCTGAAACGCGCACAATAGATCTAATCGTTTCGCTTTGCAAAGTATTCAATAATAGAGTTTATTTACCTTTGATTTGAGTTTGCATTGTTGTTAGAGGAAGCTTTGTATAACGTTGATAATTTTCGTTAGTCGATATTATTGGAAAATTCTCTAGATTTGCGTGTTTACTGTCGATAGAAACTTCCCGATAAATGTCGAAGTTTGAGAACGTTCTTGGAATGTTTAGAAAGATGTATGACGTAAGTCAGTGATGACGAACTTTAGTTTGATTGGTGGAAAAGCGTCATCGGGAACATTCTGACGTTATCTCGATCGAGAGAAAAACTATAAAATGGATGCCCTGTGTGTGGGTGGGGGTTGATAGTGAGTTGGAAAGTAAAAAGTTGAGAGTGAAAAGGCGATTGTATGCAGTTGTTGATGTGTGCTGAATAAAAGTGGAAAACTTTATACGACGACTCCTGACTTGTTGATGATTGAACGGGCTGCGTGGATAAACGAATCTGAGTTACACCTTATCAGGACTTCAGCATTGGGGCTGAATCAAATACTGATAGAAAAACACCAACATCGAACGAGTGTAACACTGAGGGATTAGATAATTGGTGGTACTGGTTCCCTTTGTATTTAATCAACTTTTAAATCATTGTGCACGTTCTCTCTCATACAAGTTTTGGTTTTATTAAGTGTGAAAGTTGTTGAAGATGAAGCACATGTGTTTGGGGTGTGAATTATTGAATATCTTTTATATTTTCAAGAAATAAAATTGGTAATGCTTTTTTTTTTTTTACTTGTTTCAGACTTGAGCTCTCGGAGGAGTTACCAAAGCAACACCAGCGGAGTGGCGTCCATGCTGGAACAGATCCGTCAGCGATCACTGTCTGCGTCACTCTCCAGCCTGGGTGGAGCCTCAGTCTCCTCCTCCACTTCCACCATCACCCACTCTGGTCTTGACACTGCAAACATGATGCCATTGGAACTGTGCTCGCTAGGTCAGTTTCACCATAGTGATGATGATGATGATGATGATTTTGATGATAGTAATTATGATCATGGAGATGGTTAATGATGATAATGGTGATGATGATGATGATTATAAGGATAATAATGGTGGTGATAATAATGAATAATAGTAATTAGAATGGAATAAAATAAAATTTAAAATTATGCTAAAACAAAGTAAATGTACATTCTGAAATGTTTACACAAATACAAAAATAAATTAATAAGAAGTAGGTAATAATCAGTGAACAATTATTTCATTATTATAACAAAGAGAAAGAATGATGGAATTAAAACTGAATGAACAAACAAATGAATCAAGTATTGTCAGTTTAAAGCAAGAATTAATTTTTAACAAAATGTTATTAGTTTTACATTTAAGAAGAAAGATCTTCTGTTATTTATTGGTAGAGAAAATGTGTTTGTTCTTGAGTTTTGTGGAATAACACGTTGACTTTACAACTTGTGAAATAAACCAATTACTGAGTCAGCATGTGTTTCCAGGCATGGAGAGCCTGTCTCAAGCAGTCTCGTACTGGGAAGACGCTATTATGAAGATGTCCTACCTTGACGACCAGCCCTTCCCCGCCATTCCTGTAAGTGGTTCGCTCTTATTCATAATATTTAGAAATAGAAAATAGTTTCCCTCTTTCTCCCTCCAAGATTGAGATACAGCGAATTTTTGGTGGTCTACAGATTGCTGTACCAGCTTTACCAGTTCAGCGTGACAGACCCCTTTAACATTGTCATGAATTGGATTATTAATAAAATGTTATCATTTTATAATTTCATATTCTGGTCTTTCGTGTGCCTGTAATAGCGGTGTCATTTTGCTTTTGTGATGAAAATTGTGATTGGCTATAGCTTAGTTTTTGTGTTTGTTCTAAACATTGGCACCCACCATTGTCCGTTGCTCTTTGCTCTGTTAGGTGAAGCCAACAGGTATTTACAATTATTTTTAATTGTTTGGGATTGTATACCTTTCCAATAATGTTCTTAGTAAGCTAGTGCTAAGGGTGCTATATAATAACAAATAAATCATTTGTTAAGTAAGCTAATGCTAGAAGCGCTATATAAGAACAAATAAATCATTTGTTAAGTAAGATAATGCTAGAAGCACTATATAAGAACAAATAAATCATTTGTTAAGTAAGCTAGTGCTAAAAGCGCTATATAAGTAGGTAGTCAAAAGCCATTTTTAAAAAATGATTTCCTCATCACAAAACTGACATAGATTTAAAGAGCTTTTCATTCTGAACACAGTGGTATATTTTTTTTCCCCAATAGGACAAATAGGTAAAAAGTTATTAATGTTTGAAAATGCCGAATGTTGGTGTTTTTTTGGCAACGTTTTGGAATTGAAGAAATTGACAACTTTGGAGTCTCAAAGTGAAGCCAATATTGATACCAGAAAGCTGATTTTTGACAGGTAACCCCTTCATATGTTATACTCCAAGCCCAATTTTCTTCAGGCCTATCCCATGTAATGTTCAGCCGTTTTAGTGCTTCAAAGTTGGGAAATCATCAAATTCGCAGTGCGTGCCGGCAAATTATAGGCCTACTAGTGTGCTACTACGCTCAGCACTCGTGTCGCTGAATAGGCCTACGAGTTGGCCATGGCCGCAAGAAAATACGAACACCGTTTGGGTACACTTTTCTACGGCAAAGCGCTCCGCGATAGAGTAATGCACAAATTAATAAATACCCTAGTTTTATAAAGGAAAGTCTGCTCTTTATTTCTTGCTAATTTTTAAACTTCTAGTTAAAATCAAACTTACATCAAAACCGCTTTATCCACTTTGTTCGGCTCGTAACAAAACGTTTATACATGAGAGCCCACCATATTTATATGTAAATGAAGCTAAGTATCCGAACTTCTCATTGGTTCTTATTTTTAGGCCATCCAATGAAGTATCGCAAAGCGCTTAGACTTTGAAACGAGTCACCTCTCAGCAAACGACGGTGACAACTTTTTCGCAGCGGCATTCAGCGCTCGGATAGGGGCGTATTCAAAAGCTGTTTTCTCGGAATTTTTCGCATAAACATGCATTAAAAACAACACAGATGTAAAGATAAAGCTTTCAATTTTTATTTGAATACAGCCACTGTTCGTTTTGATGCAGTTTTACATTAATAATAAGTGTTGAAAGTGAAGTGAAAACTGAGTCAAAACTGCCGAGCGGACAAGAGCCAATGAAGGGCTTGGAGTACCTAATATAAGAACAAATAAATCATTTGTTAAGTAAGCTAGTGCTAAAAGCACTATATAAGAACAAATAAATCATTTGTTAAGTAAGCTAGTGCTAAAAGCGCTATATAAGAACAAATAAATCATTTGTTAAGTAAGCTAGTGCTAAAAGCGCTATATAAGAACAAATAAATCATTTGTTAAGTAAGCTTATGCTAAAAGCGCTATATAAGAACAAATAAATCATTTGTTAAGTAAGCTAGTGCTAAAAGCGCTATATAAGAACAAATAAATCATTTGTTAAGTAAGTTAGTGCTAAAAGCACTATATAAGAACAAATAAATCATTTGTTAAGTAAGCTAGTGCTAAAAGCGCTATATAAGAACAAATAAATCATTTGTTAAGTAAGCTTATGCTAAAAGCGCTATATAAGAACAAATAAATCATTTGTTAAGTAAGCTAGTGCTAAAAGCGCTATATAAGAACAAATAAATCATTTGTTAAGTAAGCTAGTGCTAAAAGCGCTATATAAGAACAAATAAATCAATGACCCACCGCTGTAGCTCAGTGGTAGAGCGTTTGGCTGGCACACCGATGACCCAGGTTCATATTCCAGGGTGGGCAAGATGAAAGTGGACATTTTCACTGTCTTAGAAGTATGAGTGCTCTGATGGTTCAGTGTTGATTTGAGTCCCTACTTCTTCTTCCCTTGTATGGCTATCTTCGTCTGCCATATTGCCGAAGGTGGGTGTAGACGTTACACTTCAATGTTCATCCAAATAAATCTAATACTTATTTGTATCACTTGTATAGATTGTGGGGGTTATGACTGCAACTTTGCTATGTTGTTACGCAGGACTCGGACACATCGGCCTTGCAGCATCGCTTGGAGAGCCTTCTGGAGGTGGCCTATCGCATGCAGGACAATTACGAGCGGCTGTGCGAGCGACATGCGGACTACGTGGCTTTGGGGTCAGCACTGTCGGCTTTCGCTGGGCTGGAGGAGCAGCTTGAGCGACCCTGGGTGGATGATGACTCCAGTGACCAGGACTCCTTCGTTTCTGCCACTGACGTTAGTTTATAGTGGGATCTGTTGATGATTTAGTCTGTCTGTCTCTGTCACTGTCTCTTTTAGTTCACTGTTGGATCTGTTGATGGTTTAGTCTCTCCGTCTCTGTCACTGTCACTTTTAGTTCATAGTTGGATCTGTTGATGATTTAATCTGTCACTGGCTCTTTTAGTTCACTGTTGGATCTGGTTATGATTTAGTGTCTGTGTCTTTGTCACTTTTAGTTCATACTTGGATCTGTTTAAGAGTTACTCTGTCTCTCTGCCTGTCTCTGTCACTTTGTCTCTATCTCTCTCATTCTTTCTCATTCTTTCTCTCTTTCTCTTTTTCTTTCATTCTTGTCCTAACACAAAGTGATGTGTGTGATTTCCCTTATTTAAGACTTTTTTTTTTTAATTATTTTTTTTTTTAAAAAGCTGCTTGTTTTGCAGATGGCCAACTTGGCGGATCTGGAGAGTCATCGGGAAATGTTGCACATTGTTCCGCTGTACGAGACTGGTCTTCTGGAACTGAAGCACGGCTCTGTACCATGTAGAACTCTGAGGTACCTTCTTTCTTCTTTCATTCTTTCTGTTGTATTTCCAGGCTTATTTGAAAATACTTTGAAATAGTCGTGGTAAATCGGAACAAGCCAAATACTTGTCTGTCAGTCCATACGCCTGTCTGTTGATCGTTTGGATGCCCTATCTCCAGAACCACAGAACGTATTTTCACCAAAGTTCATAGGAACATTAACTAAGTTAGTGGCCTGCATCCCGTGCCATCATATTTTCTCTACCAAAAAAGGTCAAGGTCACTGGAGGAATTTTGTTACTAAGCATGGGTGTCGGATAGTGCAGTGGTTGGAGCACTCGCTACTGTGTCGAAAGTGAAGCACCGTCCGGTGCGGTTAGCACTTGGATGGGTGACCGCTAAGGTGTGAAGCGACAAACAACAACGCCCCCAGTTGACTCAACTGTGATTGAGTACCTACTCTCTTGAGGGTGGGGAAGGTAAAGCAGCGAGGGAGAGAGTTGGGCATCACCCTCATTACGCTGGCCCAAGATAAGTGTGATCTCCAACATCACGCTCCCCTACGGCCACAAGGCTATGGGACTACCTTTACCTTTACCTTTATGTAAATACAACTAATTCTTTAAAATAAATATGTCAATTGCGCTCCCCACTATACCATTGCACTGTGGTGACAGCGACAGCCAAGCAAAACAACACAAAGAAACAAATGTGTGAATAATTCATTTAATAAGTAAACAAATAGTTTATTCAATAAATAAATGTATAAATATATAAATCAATCAAATTTGTCAGTTAATAAATAAATTAACTAAACAATTAAATCATATTATTAATTTAAAAACTAAATAAATATAACATCAGATAGACAAATAATATAATAAATAACATTTGATTGTGCACTTGTTGCAGGTCTGAAATGGCTCACTGTTTGTCTGATGTGGAATTTCTGGCAAAGTTGTACGGAGTCAGGCTGGCTTTTGAGGTATTGATTGAATGATTCTTTGCATTGTTCATGCTGAAACCATGAGGTGGCAGGTGGAGGATTGGGGGGGGGGGGGGGTTAAGGAGGGTGGGTATGGAGATGGTGATGGTGGTGGTGGTCAGTTGTTTGGGTACAGGCTGTAGGTTTATGTAGTAAATTTCTATTCACCTTGTAATGTAAAATTGCATCTGAAAATGTAGAACATGTTGAAACTTTTAAGTATTTAGGGACGGTTTTAGACAAGAACTTGAAGTTCAGTGATCATGTTGGTTTTATTTGCAAAAAGGCCAATCAAAGGATGTATCTAGTAAGAAAGTTGAAAAATGTTGGGGTCAATGTACATATATTAGAAATAGTTTACAGATCTCTAGTGGAGAGTATCCTATGCTTTAACATTGTTACCTGGTTCGGAAATCTTGGCGTTAGAGACAGGAACAGACTCAACTGCATTGTAAACCTAGCTAGCAGAGTGATAGGAAAGACACAAAAGCCAATAACAGAAATATATAAAGATTTTGTAAAAAGTAAAGCTAGATAGATCATGTCTGATAACAGTCATCCCATAGATCATGTCATGTTATTTTTTAGTATTCAAAGCGTGATCATTTTCCATACATATTTATCTCTTAAGAAATATTTATTACGCAAGTCAGTGTTTAGTTTATGTAAAGTTATTTGTGGGGGAAAAACAACATTATTCAAATTGAGTACATTTATAACATTAGGGAGAGGAGTGAGTTAATTATTTTTATAGTATTGATCAGACGTTATTGTTATACATATTGACTATTTGAATCAAAATTATTTTTAAACATATATTTTTGTACTGAATTTCTTTGATGGATATACTTGTTGGTGTTCCCCCCTTCCCCCCACCCTCACCTCGCTTTCCCCTCCCCCCCCCCCCCCCACATGGGCACAGGGATTACCTTTTCAATATTAAATGGTTTGGGAAATGAGGGGTCAATACTTTGAGCTAGCTGTATGTTGTATGTTGATTCTGTGTGCAGGAAATCTTTGTGGACCAGAAGAATCGTCAATTTTTTGCCAACTTGGGGCGTCGCTTGGTGGGATCTCTTTTGACCAGAGCAGACAAGGTATCGCCTGCATTACCTCCCTTGTGGGCAGTTGTTTCCCTTGGAGCAAATAAAGAAAACACCTGCTAGCACACACTGACCTTGACCTCTCCTTTAGTCCCTGCCGCTGGTTACAAACAGATCGAAGGTTTTCTTGAAGCATTATGTCATTCCCCATTCCGAACTGACAAGGAAGGGGTTCTTCATGGTCGCGCTACCTTACGGCATAATAGACAGGCCTTCTAAACAGCTGTTGAGACTTGAGAGAGGTACTGGGTATAATAGGTAGGCCTGCTAAACCGCTGTTGAGACATGGGAGATGAACTGTGGGTGTAACAGGTAGGCCTGCTAAACAGCTGCTGAGAGAGGTACTGGGTCAGTGTCAGCCTCGCTATGTGCTGCTAGCATTCACACTTCACAAGAAGCTAAATACAACCAGAGACGGCCAAACAAGAAAACAAAAGGCACACTACAAATGCCCATGTTTCAGTTAGGGTCTGCATCAAGCAGACATTAAATAGACAAGTATTTATTCATGTTTATGGTCTTGTCTAGTCTTGTCAATGTCCACCTGAAGAAAAACCTTGCTCAAAAATGTGCATTGTATTAGTAAAAAAAAAAAAAAAAAAGGTTAATGTTTGCCAACACTGTATGATGATGATTTAGAACATGAACTAACAACTCGGTGTTCCCAATGAACAATTCCCTTCACTGTAGCACACTGCTTTATACAGTATGATGATGATGTAGAACATGAACTAACAACTCGGTGTTCCCAATGAACAATTCCCTTCACTGTAGCACACTGCTTTATACAGTATGATGATGATGTAGAACATGAACTAACAACTCGGTGTTCCCAATGAACAATTCCCTTCACTGTAGCACACTGCTTTATACAGTATGATGATGATGTAGAACATGAACTAACAACTCGGTGTTCCCAATGAACAATTCCCTTCACTGTAGCACACTGCTTTATACAGTATGATGATGATGTAGAACATGAACTAACAACTCGGTGTTCCCAATGAACAATTCCCTTCACTGTAGCACACTGCTTTATACAGTATGATGATGATGTAGAACATGAACTAACAACTCGGTGTTCCCAATGAACAATTCCCTTCACTGTAGCACACTGCTTTATACAGTATGATGATGATGTAGAACATGAACTAACAACTCGGTGTTCCCAATGAACAATTCCCTTCACTGTAGCACACTGCTTTATACAGTATGATGATGATGTAGAACATGAACTAACAACTCGGTGTTCCCAATGAACAATTCCCTTCACTGTAGCACACTGCTTTATACAGTATGATGATGATGTAGAACATGAACTAACAACTCAGTGTTCCCAATGAACAATTCCCTTCACTGTAGCACACAGCTTTATACAGTATGATGATGATGTAGAACATGAACTAACAACTCAGTGTTCCAATGAACAATTCCCTTCACTGTAGCACACTGCTTTATACAGTATGATGATGATGTAGAACATGAACTAACAACTCGGTGTTCCCAATGAACAATTCCCTTCACTGTAGCACACTGCTTTATACAGTATGATGATGATGTAGAACATGAACTAACAACTCGGTGTTCCCAATGAACAATTCCCTTCACTGTAGCACACTGCTTTATACAGTATGATGATGATGTAGAACATGAACTAACAACTCGGTGTTCCCAATGAACAATTCCCTTCACTGTAGCACACTGCTTTATACAGTATGATGATGATGTAGAACATGAACTAACAACTCGGTGTTCCCAATGAACAATTCCCTTCACTGTAGCACACTGCTTTATACAGTATGATGATGATGTAGAACATGAACTAACAACTCGGTGTTCCCAATGAACAATTCCCTTCACTGTAGCACACTGCTTTATACAGTATGATGATGATGTAGAACATGAACTAACAACTCGGTGTTCCCAATGAACAATTCCCTTCACTGTAGCACACTGCTTTATACAGTATGATGATGATGTAGAACATGAACTAACAACTCGGTGTTCCCAATGAACAATTCCCTTCACTGTAGCACACTGCTTTATACAGTATGATGATGATGTAGAACATGAACTAACAACTCAGTGTTCCCAATGAACAATTCCCTTCACTGTAGCACACAGCTTTATACAGTATGATGATGATGTAGAACATGAACTAACAACTCAGTGTTCCAATGAACAATTCCCTTCACTGTAGCACACTGCTTTATACAGTATGATGATGATGTAGAACATGAACTAACAACTCAGAGTTCCAATGAACATTTCCCTTCACTGTGGACATTAGCCTAGGACACTGCCTTATACTGAGAAGTAAGGTGACAGTTTTTGTGAAGTACTTTCCTCCAGGACCAGTATTGTGTGAGAGCTAAGTGTGTGACAGCTGTTTTCACTTGTGGGAGATCGAGACGACCCCAGTGCATTCAACACCTTCCCATGGAACCAACAGTGTGCTGAAACTCATCTTGCCTTATTTTATGAGGAAACATGTTCTTTCCTTTACAACTGGAACGAAGATTTCGAACTGTTTCTCAGTATGCAGATTTCCTACTACTACTGCTGCACAGTATTTATTTCAGTCGGGCTCCAGCCTTACACCACTTCAGCAGAGTGATCCTGTGTGTGTCTGAAGAAGACCTTCAAAGATGGAAACCGCTGTCACACACTTTGCTCTCAACTAACAATGGTCCCCTCAGACTAAATATCATGGGTGAAGGGGCAGGGTTTGCCAATTTGTTTTAACAAGAGCTTGCCCCGAGTGAGCAATGTGTCATTTGTAACGTTTCCGCTCACAAATTTAATTGACCCCCTAGTGAAAGCAAAAAAAAACTTAAAATAACACCCAAAAAATTGGTCGTACAGTGGAATGAGATAAAAGTTGCACTGTCATTGGCAGATGTTTGAACAATTGATCAATCAAATGTGCTGGGATATATTGCCCCACTGTTAATAAAAGGAGCGCTGGATGAAGGTTGAACAATTGACCAGTCAAATCCATGTAATATATCGGATTAGAATGTGATATCAAAATTCCAAACATGTGTTCCACAGGTTTCTATGCAGATCAAAGTAAACATGATTCGATGCCAATGATGAGTTTGTGTTGTTTCACATTCACAGCTTTTAACTTTCCTCCTACACCATCTCAAATGCTGTGGTTAAGGATGGAGATAAAAATAGACTGCCTGACCACAACCACCCCTTCCAACTTCTCCCATTTCCCTCATTTGTCCTTTCTTTGTGGCTGTTGCTGTCATTCCAGGCAGCGTAGGCCATGCTATCAGATCTCTTTCAACGCCATCCCAACCCAACGTGGATTGCATGTAGCATTAGAAAGTGGAGTCCAAGTTTTTTTAAAAATTCTTCATCTTCAACTTCAACTTTACCTTTTTACTGGCTCCAAGAACATTTGACAACATACTAGAGAATAGATTCTATCAGATTCAGTCCGACAATACTTACCAAACGGCACGTTTACACTTCAAAGATTTGATACTAATATGAATTAAGCCTCACAGAATTCAAGAACCTTCTAAACAGGTTTAAAAAAGGAAGGGAACCGAAACACGCAAAATTCTATAAAACATGGAGGAGAATCTCAAAACGAAACTATCTCGTTCAACATAAAAAAATTAAAAAACAATGAAAAGTATTTATTCAAAATCACCAAAAAATCACAATGTATAGATTGATTATCTAGCTAATTAAACACACAAACTGAATCAAGCAAAGTTTAGAAATGCTGTTACACAAAGCAAAAACGATGAGAGAAATGGACATTGTCTTTGTTATGGCGATGCCATTGAAGCAAGCGGAACCAGCGGCCAAGTGCGCTGGCTATCCGTTGTCAAAGCAGGCAATGTTTAGGAATCAGACAGCATGACAAAACGCCTCAAATTAAGTGGTCTGTAGAGTGTGCCCCTGGCAAATGACTTTCATTATTTGTTTTTCCTGGCAACATTTTACTTGCCCCTGGAACGGGGAAATGGGATTTGACAGTCCCTGAGGGGTTAATGGGAAAATGTCACAAGGAGCAGATTAAAATGGTCTTCATTGACTGCTATATCAGAGAGCATAAGAAGAGATGTCAGAATGACTGATATTATATATTTGTGCAGGATGCGGAGGAGTTCTATGTGGCCTATGACAAGCTGCTGTCTTATGTTGATCAGCCTGAAAACCTCCCAAAGATAGAAGCCGAGCTGGCAGGAAGGGGGGTAATTCATTAAAAACTTTTTGTATATTATTAGTAGTAGTAGTAGTAGTATAATTTTTGTAAATGTATTATTATTTTAATTATTATGATTTTTTAAAAATTGTTTTTATTATTAAAGTATTTTTTACAAATGTTATTATAATTCTTCTTCTTCTTGTTCTTCTTCTTGTTCTTGTTCTTCTTCTTCTTCTTCTTCTTCGACATTCTCTTCTTCTTCTTCTTCGACGTCCTCTTCTTCTTCTTTTACGTTTTCTTCTTCTTCTTCTTCTTCGTCTTCTTAATCGACTTCTTCTTCTTCTTCTTCTTCTTCTTCTTCTTCTTATTATTATTATTATTATTATTATTATTATTATTATTATTATAATATTATTATTATTATTATTATTATTATTATTATTATTATTATTATTATTATTATTAATGATGATGATGATGATGATGATGATGATGATGATGATGATACTTATGATGATGACGATGATGATGATGTGTTCGTCAGGTGAAGGTGTTGTCGTTCTATGACGTGGTGCTGGACTTCATTCTAATGGATGCCTTTGATGACCTGGAGAACCCTCCATCCACTGTCACCGCTGTGGTCAACAACCGATGGCTGTCAAACAGCTTCAAAGAAACAGTCAGTTGTGTTGATGGTGGTGGTGATGGTTTTGGTGGTCACAACACTTTAAGTTGGATTAGAGTTGCATCCTGTAATGTTGTTGTTGTTCTTATCATCATAGTCATTGTCGTCACCATCATCATCATCATTGTGTCATTATTATTATTAGTAGTAGTACTTAGTATTTGTTGTTGTTGTTGTTATTAGTATCACTGTTGTTGTTATTTGTATTATTGTCATCATCATCATCATCATCATCATCACCACCACAAACCCCAGTTCCAAGTCTGAAGGTGAGACAACTTCCTTACTACCTGTGCTGTGTTGCAGGCGCTGGCGACAGCATGCTGGTCAGTCCTGAAGGCCAAGCGCAGTTTACTGAAGGTGGGCATGGTCTTTATCCAGGCCGTCAATGGGTTTTGAACCATTGCCTGCACATGCTGCAATGTTATCACCTGACATTTGTGTACACAGCGTATACCACTGAGTCAACTGCGCTCCCCACTA
Source organism: Oncomelania hupensis (assembly GCA_036898135.1). Classification (NCBI taxonomy): domain Eukaryota; kingdom Metazoa; phylum Mollusca; class Gastropoda; order Littorinimorpha; family Pomatiopsidae; genus Oncomelania; species Oncomelania hupensis. The sequence continues at coordinate 27,298,830 of CM072527.1, read as the reverse complement.
TACCATTGCTCCGTTGGCTCAGTGGTGACAATGACGGCATAGCAATTTAATGTTAAGTGATCACATTGCAGGCAGCATTGTCCAGTTCTTTGACCAAAAAAAAAATAAATAAATAAAAAGATCTTGATGCACAGGCCAAGCCACCCATACCCGTTTGGATGAGAGTAGAATTCCCAGGTCTAGTCTGTGCACTCAGGCATTCCATCATACAGACTTTAAAAGATCCTGACGCTCATTGACCTAGATGGATAATTGCCAGCTACATATATACACCCAGCAGGCACCGTGTCCCTCTTCCCTTTTTAATGATCACCCACGATTGTGCTGAATTGTCTGGAGAGTCAAATGATTCCGCTAAGGCAGGAAGTGGGCGACTCAGGCAGTTTTGAGTTAGATTCTATCTCCACCAGCCCCTTGAGCAGCTCTTGCACTGGAAAAGCGCTCTGTACAAATGATGAAATAAACAAAGTAACATGAAAGCTACAAATCCAAATCCAAATTCCAATGGCAACTTCCTCTGTCACATTTACTTCCAGATAGATTGAAACATAGTTGATTTCACAGTATCTGACAACTGTTGAATTTGGTATTGTACATTATAAAATGTTATTACTGAATTTATTTTATTCAGATTTGCCTTTTTTTTGACTCACATGCAGAGTACTCAACCCCCCCAAAACATTTTCCCACCTTTTTTGCAAATCTTGCGAGAAAATTTGTTGGTGATTGGACTTAATTTAAACAAATTGGTTTTCTGGAGGTGTTTTGGAGGTGGGCTTGGGCTCACCCGGGGGAATGGGACAACAGCAGTGCTTGTCACAAAAGTGTTAAGAAGCATATAGTCATATGGACTTTGCCCTTCTGCGTGTTTTTGAGCAACACTGCTCAGTCATGTTTTGTTGGAGATCAGAGATGGATGTGGATGAAGTTTATATTGCCTTTCCATTAAAGGACCAGTCGCTACTGGAAGCAAGGTGGTAATCCTTATGTGTGAACTTTAAAAGAGTGTGAAATATTTAGAGACATAGATAAAAGTCAACTTTTGTGTATGGGCATCTCCCATTGCCTAATTGAGCTCCTGGAGTATACATGGAAGGCACTGAAGGGTTAACTGAGCATGTAGGGTATATGTGGGTAGCACTGGAGGGGTTAACATGAGTGTATGTTGTGTTGCAGTACCCTGATGGTTTCATAGCTCACTTCTATGCCGTGTCGGAGCACACCAGTCCTGTGCTGGCCTGGGGCTTCCTGGGTCCAGACACCGACATGAAACCACTGTGCATCTTTTTCAGGGTAAGACTGCTGGCCCCAGGACAGGGCAGGCACTAAACATATGATGAAAATAGTAACAATAATACTAATTGTAGCCGAATGGAGAATTTCACTCCCAGCTCTTGGCCACAACCGTGAGAGCACTGGCCAATCTCAACTGTTATTGTTAATTATCCCTCGTAGGAGGGACATAAAAATGGTTTGCCTTGCAAGGCGGAAAGCGTGTAAAGAGCACACAGGGTTGCTGGCTACTAGTGCCACCACTCTCTTTACAGGTCACTGCCACAACCCTGCATACAATGGTAGCTGACAATTTAGCTCTGTTTCCCCTTCCCCTCTCTTCCCCCTCTCTCCCTCAAAAGCAGAAGACAAAGGGCCAGTTGGGGAAGAGGGGGGGGGGAGGATACATATGTTGTGTCCCCTTGTCCTGCACAATCAAAGGGTTTAAGCTAAGGGTTGTGCACAGCAGGAGCTATCCAGAGCCACACTGACAACACAACACACTCCCTCTGGTAGCCTCAAACCAGACAATCTCTCCTAAACCTGACAAGTCGCCTCTTACTCTGCCACATAATAATAATAAGAAGAAGATGAAGAAGAAGAAGAAGAGCCAACAACAACAACAGCGACAACAATAATAATAATAATAGAAATAATAATAATATTAAAAGTGTCTTCAAGAGTGAAATCTTTTATGAGGTGTACAACTTGCAAGCAGAGTATCTGTAGAAAACCCTCCATGACCTAAAAGGCCTCCTACCAAAGTCATGAAATTTTATATATATAGATAGATAGATAGATAGATAGATAGATAGATAGATAGATAGATAGATAGATAGATAGATAGATAGATAGATAGATAGATAGATAGATAGATAGATAGATAGATAGATAGATAGATAGATAGATAGATAGATAGATAGATAGATAGATAAAGTGCACCTGCAGGGTGTTTAAACTAGCAACCTTCAGCATAGGAAACTAGCTCTCTAACCAACTGCGCTTCCAGGGAAATCTCATGGATTATTATTATTATCCCCTCAGTCTGATGATAATTATAATGAACATCATCATCATGCAAATACTGATGATCGACCATGGTGATTATCGTGATCAAGATAATATTAATGATTGATGATGATAATATTATTGTAATGGATGATTTTGATGGGGATGATGATGATGATAAGAATGATGATGATGATAATGATGATGTGCAGGACTTGGTGCTGCAGTTCTTCAGGGATGTGTTCAGTTTCCAGGAGGTGCGCTATACTACTGTGGAAGAACTAGCAGAGGACATCCTTATCAAGGTATGTGTGTGGGTGGAGAGAGGGAAAGGGTGGGTGGGTATGTTTGTGTATGTGGGGTGAATGGGGATGATTGGGTGGGGGAAGAGGAAGGGAGAGATGCCTAGGAAAATATGTGTGTGGAGGAGATGGAATTGTGTGGGGATGAAATGTTTTGGTCTGTACATCAATGTCAGCCAGTCAATTGTGAGGATGATGATCATGATCATGATGATGATGACAGGGGCTGTATATCAGTGTGGGAGAGCACAAGGTTCAGGGTAATTGCTGAATGATGTTAATTTCATTTACAAATGTTGTTGTTGTTGTTGTTGTTTAGTGTATGTATTTGGTGTTGTTGTTATTTATTGTGTGTATTTGGGTGTGAGTGTTCCATACGTGTGAGTGTTCCATGCGTGTGAGTGTTTCTATGTGTGTGTGTATTTGTGTGTTTCTATATGTGTGTGTGTCTGTGTGTGTGTGTGTGTCTATGTGTGGGTGTCTATGTGTGTGTGTGTCTATGTGTGTGTCTATGTATCAGGTTCATGTGTACAAATACTGGATGGTGGTGTTGCATGTGTTGAAGTATCACATTATTTGATGTGATTTATTTTGGGGCTGATGTGGTTTATCTGACTCGAGCCAACCCAGGCACCAACTTGGTTTTAGATCGATCTTGCATTTGGCTGTTGCCTTGAGCACATGGATCCCCACCACTGAACTATTATTGGTGTGCTTGTGTTGCCTTGAGCACACAGACCCCCACCACTGAACTATTATTGGTGTGCTTGTGTTGCCTTGAGCACAAAGACCCCCACTACTGAACAATTATTAGTGTGCTTGTGTTGCCTTGAGCAAGTAAGACACGGACCCCAACCACTGAACAATTATTGATGTGCTTGTGTTGCCTTGAGCAGATAAGACACAGACCCCAACCACTGAACAATTATTGGTGTGCTTGTGTTGCCTTGAGCACATGGACCCCCACCACTGAACAATTATTGATGTGCTTGTGTTACCTTGAGCACACAGACCCCCACCACTGAACAGTTATTGATGTGCTTGTGTTGCCTTGAGCAGGTAAGACACGGACCCCCACCACCGAACAATTATTGGTGTGCTTGTGTTGCCTTGAGCAAGCAAGACACAAACCCCAACCACTGAACAATTATTGTTGTGCTTGTGTTGCCTTGAGCATGTAAGACACGGACCCCAACCACTGAACAATTATTGATGTGCTTGTTTTGCCTTGAGCAAGTAAGACACAGACCCCCACCACTGAACAATTATTGTTGTGCTTGTTTTGCCTTGAGCAAGTAAGACACAGACCCCAACCACTGAACAATTATTGATGTGCTTGTGTTGCCTTGAGCAAGTAAAACATGGACCCCAACCACTGAACAATTATGGTTGTGCTTGTGTTGCCTTGAGCAGGTAAGACACGGACCCCAACCACTGAACAATTATTGATGTGCTTGTGTTGCCTTGAGCACACAGACCCCAACCACTGAACAATTATTGATGTGCTTGTGTTGCTTTGGGCAGGCAAAAGAGGCGAGCGAGAAGGCGTGGGACAAGCTGTGTCCCGACGAGTCGTTCAGCCTCAGCCAGCTTGACGCCAGCCTGCCTACCATCCTCATTGGCCAGGGCGACGCCCCCATCAATGGAATGGTCCACAGCCCTTCTGCCGACAAAGTGACGTTGCTATGAACACGCGCAATTATGACCCTGAGCGTCGTAAACTTTATTCTGTGTGGTAGGCAGCGCTGTTGCACTCCCATGAAGGGACTTCTTCAGACTAAGTGATGCTGTGATCATCACATAAAGTTGTGACCTCGCATGATCGGGGTTGAACTGTGCAAGGGTTTTCAAACATTGACGATGTATAGAACACGCAGCCTTATGGTCCATCAACAGGAATGACTCGCAGACCCTTTAGACTGTAACTGTATGTGATGGTACATAGTAATGTTATGACTGATCATTGTAAAAGAAAGCAAAACGTTGCTGTTTTATGAATGTGGTTGTAATGGTATCACTAGTATGTGTACTAAAGCAAGAGGACCATGCCATCAGTGATTAGGTCACAGCGCCTGACCTGTCAAAAAATAACCTTGTGATGACTATGTCGCGTTATGATCTGGTTTTGTGGCAGTAGTGCAGCTATCAGCCATCTTGGGTACGCCTGGAGTGGCAGCGAGGGAGAAGAGTTGGGCACAGCTCTCATGAAGCTGGCCCAGGGAGAGAGGGAGTCTCTAGTGCCCCTCTCACCAGTTAGCCAAACATTATGGGAACACCTTTACCTCTTTTTGAAAATAAGACCACTTGTCCTCGTTTCGTTTGAAATGTCCACTGTGATGTGGCTTGCCTTTTTACCATGGATAGTGTAAATGCTGCTTGGAGCGTAATGATCTCTTAGTCTACTGAACAGCGAAAAGGGGTTGATCCAGTGCTCACATACCTGGTCCTGAGGAAAGAGCCAATCGCCCTTTGTGTACAACTACAGGGCACCTTTTGGTTACTCATCGTTTCTAGTTCATAACTCCAACATCCTGACTGTGATTATGCATCCCACCTTCATTACAACTATGGAATTTAAACCTGCTAAGGACCACTGACTCCATCCTCTCAAAGCTGGGCTGAAGAAAGAGACTCACCCTCCTATGACTGGGTGATTGTAGATAAATCTTGATTAATGTTGCTGCTGGTTGTAATGCTATAGTTGAGAATTGTCTTATAATATTGTAATATTGTCTTTGTTCACTTCACACAGCAGTGCTGTGATCATCAGTGTTTTGTATAAAAGGTTTCATATCTGGTCAATAACAACAGTTGGGATGGTGTAGCCCAAATTGGTATTCCAAGGTATGCAGTTCCCTTCATACGGTACTGTGAGTAAATTTTGTCACTGTAAAAAGAGATCTAAAAAGCCGTTTTTCTTGATTCAGATGAAATCCTGCACTTTTTCCTGTGCTGACTGTGTCTGGCATTGAACAGTGGCACAGAAAGCCCTTAGCAGTTTTATTTCATTAGCAGTTATAAACTGTTATGTGGGAATGCGTGTCTGTGTGTGTCATATTCTCACAAGCACTGGCAATTACTTGAAAAGACCTGTTGCTACTATTGGGCTGTTAATAAAATTATAGCGGCAGTCAGCCCGGCAGCGACTCTGACCCCAATGTGACTGTCAGAAGCTGTTGAGGGAATACGCCAACACACGTGGTGGATAGACCTCTGACACTCGGCTAACATGAAGGTCAACTGTTGTGGAAAACTGGCCTGTTGGATTGAAATTAGAGGTGTTGTGGTGGGTGCGGTATTCCATGGTGCTTTAATCATTCCAGTGTGATGGCAAATGGTATATTGTGCTGATAGGAATGTTAAATACCGTGTGATTTGGCACTTCCAATACCATCAATACACTGCTGAACCAAGCAACTTTTGTAGGCTATTCACGGCAGGTAACAATATCACAGACAATCCACAGCAGATAACAATATCACAGACAATCCACAGCAGATAACAATATCACAGGCAGCTCACAGCAGATAACAATTTCACAGACAATCCACAGTAGATAACAATATCACAGACAATCCCAGCAGATAACAATATCACAGACAATCCCAGCATGTAACAATATCACAGACAATCCACTGCAGTTAACAACATCCCAGCAGACAACCCACAGCATATAACAATATCACAGACAATCCCAGCATATAACAATATCACAGACAATCCACTGCAGTTAACAACATCCCAGCAGACAACCCACAGCATATAACAATATCACAGACAATCCCAGCATATAACAATATCACAGACAATCCACTGCAGTTAACAACATCCCAGCAGACAATCCACAGCATATAACAATATCACAGACAATCCCAGCATATAACAATATCACAGACAATCCACTGCAGTTAACAACATCCCAGCAGACAACCCACAGCATATAACAATATCACAGACAATCCCAGCATATAACAATATCACAGACAATCCACTGCAGTTAACAACATCCCAGCAGACAATCCACAGCATATAACAATATCACAGACAATCCCAGCATATAACAATATCACAGACAATCCACTGCAGTTAACAACATCCCAGCAGACAATCCACAGCAGTTAACAATACCACAGACAATCCCAGCATATAACAATATCACAGACAATCCACTGCAGTTAACAACATCCCAGCAGACAATCCACAGCAGTTAACAATACCACAGACAATCCCAGCATATAACAATATCACAGACAATCCACTGCAGTTAACAACATCCCAGCAGACAATCCACAGCGGATAACAATACCACAGACAACCCACAGCAGATAACAATATCTCAGGCAATTCACAGTAGATAACAATATCACAGGCAGTACACAGTAGATAACAATATCACAAGCCACAGCAGATAACAATATCACTGACAATCTAAAGCAGATAACATAATCATAGACAATCCACAATTCACAGCAGATAACATTGCAGACAATCCTTAGCAGATAACAATATCACAGATAGTCCACAATCCACAGCAGATATGATATCAACATCCAGAGATGCCAACCGTCATGGTTTCGCCATATTATTTTCCGGTGGCAAATAGATTTTTACGGATAAATTTACGCTGAAGTCATTTTTCTTACGGCGAGAATAATTTTTACAAGAATATATATTTCCAGCTGATGATTATGGCAAAAGGACTGTTACACGTTTCAGACTTATTACACTTAGGCACTGTCACAGTATAAAATAATGCAGCATATTATATAACAACCTTATAAGGTAATAAATCTATTTGATTAGTTTAACTTATTGCATATCGTAGTTCACAACCTTGTTAGCTGCGCTGAAGTAGCAGCAGCAGACAAAACAATGTAAAGAAATCAATGAGATTTACCTTTTTTTAAAATTTTATGCCGATACACAACCTCAAAGCGATTTATTTTAAATTAACTCAAACATTGTGCTGTACATGATTTTGATTCGTAGCAGGTTGAGGTTAAAAATTTTGTGAACTGACAGCGCTTGTCCTTCTGACTTCGGTCGGGGTCAAGTTTTACCACAGATTATTATAGAACTCTTTTGCGGAGCTCAGTCATCTTTGATTTTTCCTATATGATTTTTAATAAGAAATCTCAATCCTGGACCCTTGCTCCCTCTTGTCTACTGACAAAATTTTTAATCTACTGACAATGTATAAATTTCTCACTGACAGATTTTTCTGCAGGTTGGTATCTCTGAATATCACAGGCAATCCATAGCAGATAACAATATTACAGGCAGTACACAGCTGATAACAATATCACAGACAATGTACAGCAGATAATAATATCACAGACAATCTGCAGCAGATAACAATATCACAGACAATCCACAGCAGTTAACAGTTTCACAAACAATTCACAACAGATAACAATATCACAGACAATCCCCAGCAGAAAAAACATATCAGAGACAATCCACAGCAGATAACAATGTCACAGATAATGAACAGCAGATAACAATGTCACAGACAATCCATAAAGATAACAATATCACAGGCAGTCCACAGCAGATAATATCACAGACAACCCACAGCAAATAACAATATCACAGATAATCCACAGCAGACAATATTACAGACAATCCACAGCAGATAACAATATTACATGCAGTCCAGAGCAGATAAAATATCACAGACAATCCACCACAGATAACAATATAACATGCCATCCACCGCAGATAACAATTTCACAAACAGACAGTCCACAGGAGATAATACAAGCAGTCCACAACAGATAAAATATCACATGCAGTCCACAGAAGTTAACAGTATAACAGACAATCCACAGCAGATAATAATATCACAGACAGTCCACAGCAGATAACAATATCAGACAGTCCACAGCAGATAACATTATAACAGGCAGTCCATAGCAAATAACAAAATTGTCACAAGCTATCCACGCAGATAACAATATCACATGCAGCCTACAGCAGATAACAATATCACAGAAAGTCTACAGCAGATAACAATATCACAGACAGTCCACAGCAGATAACAATATCACAGACTGTCCACAGCAGATAACAATATCATAGGCAGTCCACAGGAAATAACAATACAATACAATACAACTTTATTCATCCCAAAGGGCAATTACATTATTAAGTTTATGAGGCAGCATAAAGATACTCAAAAAATGTATCATAAACCATAAAAAAAAAAAAATAAAAAAAAATAAATACATAAATGTAAAAAACATCACACAAGCACACACACGCGAATCAAGATCACAAGTGATATCACAGAAGTCAACAAAATTCAACAAGTTGATTAAAAAGTGCAGCCAGTACACATAGACACTAAAGGGAGACTCTCACTATATAACAAATAAGACCCCCAAAGTGCCGAAAACTAAAAGCGGTTAGTACTAAAAGCGGTCTTGTCAATGTCTGTGATATTGTTATGTGCTGTGGACTATGTGTTTGTAGACTTAAAGAAAGCGTTTGACCGAGTCTGGCATGCAGCTCTGTGGGCAACCATGAAAGTGTACAGCATCAGCCCTAAAATTTTAAGTCATCAAAAGCCTGAATGACAAGTCTACCAGTGCTGTCCTCCACAACAGCGCCATCGGGAACAAACTTATCACAGACTTTCCACAGCAGATACGAATAATATAACTGGAAAGGGAGTCAGAAACGAGTCATGTTTGTACAGAGAGCATGAAGTAAAGGATGATGATTATAATAATAATAATAATAATAATAATAATAATAATACCCTAGTAGGTTTGGTTACGACATACAGCAGTATGATTCATTGACTATGACATACTGCTCGAGGTGAAATCTGTACATTGACTGAACACCACTTCTAACATTTATGTTTAAAGGGAGAGCACTCAACAAAAAATATGAAAAAAATTTAAGCTAAAACCTCCAAACTGTAAAAAAACAGATGTTACGATTTATGTGTCTGACGTTGCTGTTATTGCGGTTGTTACTGTTGATGTGTGGAGCTAATTATTGTATTATGACTCCTTCGCTCTGCTGACCAAAGTTGGGACTACGTTATCCAATGATGATTCAAATTAACGTTTTGTGTAGTTGTCTGTATGGAGACCAAATGTGAGCTGGTATTTAATTAGAGGGTTGTACTGATTGTTTTATTATTTTATTTTATTAGACGTATTGGTATGCTTTATGAGCGTATTCGAATGAGAGTTTAAGCCGAGGTCTAGTCTGTACCTGCCCCCTGTGGGGGTGCCAGGGGTTTCTGTATACATAGGATCCCCACTTTCTGGAAATTTAGTGCTTTAAATTCCCACTGTCGCTGTCTTTCTCCTTTGTTCTTTCTCATTCCTACTGTGTTCTATCAATCTACTATACTATCTTCTTCTTCGCTGGACCAGTCACCTACCTTTTTTCTTGAAAACACTCCCGAGACAAAACTCCTCATTTGTGTGTGAGGTCTGTTGGATCAGCTTGGGAATAGTGGACGCTTTCTGCCAAATGGTCACTGGGGCTTCCTATGATGTTATTATTTGGCAATGTAGGCATTTTATATGTATGTGTTTTGTTGATATTTTATAATGATGTTTGTATTCTATTTTGTTTTTTTTTGTAAACAGGGGTTCGATAAATTAGAGTATAGCCTCAGCGTCCCCTGCGTGGGATGTCTTTATTGTAAAGTGATCGGCTGGTGGAGTGCCTTCAGTTTTACCACTAGGGTTGTTTTGGCAGATCTTTTATGCGGATCAGGGGTGAGTCTTTTTTCAGCGAAGTTGTGGTCTTGATTTTGTGGTCCTGATTCGGCTCTTTGGAGATCACTGGACCCTGTAAGCAATTATTAATTAACTAATGCATGCTACCTCGGTTTACCAAAGGAGTAGAGTTAGCAATGTTATTCAAGTAGTTGTGAGTGTGATCTACTTCAAAATGGTAATGTAGAGTTATTTATTAACCTCTATGTGTGAGTGTGTGTGGTGTGTGTGTGTATATGTACACAGGTACAATTATTTCAATAATTTGTTGTGACATTATTTGTAAAATGTATAAACTTGGACAATTTAACAAGATCCGCACGATTGACAACATCGTCATAGGAATCTGGAATGCCAGGATCCTAACTGCGGAAGGAAAATTATAAGAACTGGCCCACGAGCTGGACCACTATCGATGGAACATTTTAGGTATCAGCGATCTGCTCTGGAAAGGTCTAGGTGAAACAACGACCGACAAAGGCCACAAGTTTTATTTCAGCGGGAGAGATGCCAGGCACGAACAACGGTGTTGGATTCTTGGTCCACAAAAACATTATAGCCACTGTCTTGGGTTGCCGCCCAGTCTCCAGTAGACTCATTACCATCTGTTTGAGAGCAAAGCCTTTCAACATCACCATCATCCAGGCCTGTGCCCCAACATCAGACAATGACGACAGCGAAGTGGAGGATTTCTATAAAAAAATCTGCAGGCTGTCCTTGACCAAGTGCCGAAGAAGGACATAGTCATAGTGCCAGGCGACTGGAATGCCAAGATTGACCAAGATGGTACCACAATTTGGGAGACACATGGGGACCCCACTGCAATAACCAAATGAGGTAGGTATGCGACTCTTGGAGTTTGCCAGATATCACATTCTGATTCTGGTAGACACGCTTGGTCTCCACAAAAAATCCAGACGATGGACCTGGCACAGTCCCAGCGTTGAGCATCACAACCAGATTGACTACATCATGGTCAAGAAACGCTTCAGATCAAGCGTCAACATTGGCAGAACTCACATTTTTCCAGGAGCAGACATCGGAAGTGACCATGATCTCGTGAAGATGTCTTTCCGGCTCCACTTGAAGAGAGTACACACAGTAAAGTGCACCAGACTGAAGTCCGGCCTCCCGGCTCTACTTGACGAGAGTAAACACAGCAAAGTGCACCAGACTGAAATTTGACCTGGATAAACTGCAAGACCCGGAGGTGGCAGAAATAATCCAAGCCACAATTGGAGGGAAATTTGCACCACTGCTCATTTTGGGAGCCGGTGAAGTAGATGTCAACACCATGACCACCTTCAATTCAGCTGTGACAGAGAAGAAACCGTGGATCATACCTGAACTTTTTGGACCTGTGTGACAACGAAGAGAGATGAAAAAAAAAAAGAACACCTCACAAGGAGCTGATGCCTACCGAAAAATAAAATCAACAATGACATCCAAAAAGGCATGTGCACGGCAAAGGAGAACTGGATAGAAGACCAGTGTCAGGAAATAGAGAACAGTCTGAACAAGAACAACAGTAAGAAAGCCTATCAGACTGTGAAGCGGTTGACGTTAAATAGCCCAAGGTCTTCACGATCCAAAGCAAATTTGGCATATGCAAGCATAAGAACAAGAAGTCTTGGATAGATGAACAGAGTACTGCTCTGACCTTTACATCCACACACCAAATGGAGACCCATCAGTTGGAGCATGTACCCATAGCAGAGAAAAAGAAGAAATCCTCCCAAATCTCCGAGAAGATGTTGAGGCAGCAGTGCAATCGCTGAAGAAGGGGAAGTCAGCGGGAGTGGACAATATACCCGCAGAATTGCTTCAAGCAGGAGGAGAAGTGATGATTGACGCCCTCACCATTATTTGTAAAAGGCAGAGTGGGGAGTGGTCTACACCATGGACCCAGTCGCTTGTCATCACTATTCCCAAAAAGGGTAACCTTCAGGAGTGTGAAAATTACCGCACCAACAGCCATGCCAGCAAGGTCCTCCTGAAAATAATACTCCAGGTTGAAACTCCAAGCTGAACAAATCATAGCTGAAGAACAAGCAGGATTCAGGCCAGGGCAAAGTACCACTGAACAGATTTCCAACCTCGGGATAATCGGTGAGAAATACCTACAGCAGCACCACCACCTATATTATGTGTTTGTAGACTTAAAGAAAGCGTTTGACCGAGTCTGGCATGCAGCTCTGTGGGCAACCATGAAAGTGTACAGCATCAGCCCTAAAATTATTAAGTCATCAAAAGCCTGTATGACAAGTCTACCAGTGCAGTCCTCCACAACAGCGCCATCAGGAACTGGTTCAGAACAACAATCGTCGTGCGCCAAGGATGCCTACTCTCTCCAACATCTTCCTGGAGCGCATCATATCAGATGCTCTTGCAGATCACGAATGCACAGTCAGCATAGGGTTTAGAGCAATCTCCAACCTCCGTTTTGCCCACCACCCCATCCCCCCCCCTCCCGTCCTCCGTGAGGGTGCCGGGGGTTTCTGTATACATCAGATCCACACTTCCTGGAAATTTAGTGCTTTAAATTCCCACTGTCGCTGTTTTTCTAATATGTTCTTTTTCATTCCTACTCTGTTCTATCAATCTACTATACTATTTTCTTCTTCGCTAGGCCAGTCACCTACCTTTTTTCTTGAAAACTCTTCTGGGACAAAACTCCACAATTGTGTGTGAGGTCTGTTGTATCAGCTTGGGAATATTGAACGCTTTCTGCCAAATGGTCAATAGGGTTTCCTATGATGTTATTATTTAGCAATGTAGGCATTTTATATGTATGTGTTTTGTTGATATTTTATAATGATGTTCGTATTCTATTTTGTTTTTGTAAACGGTGGTTTAGAGTATAGCCTCAGCGTCCCCTGCGTGGAATATCTTTATTGTACAGTGACCGGCTGGTGGAATGCCTTCAGTGTTACCACTAGGGTTGTTTTGGCAGATCTTTTATGCGGATCAGGGGTGAGTCCTCTTTCAGCCAAGTTGTGGTCTTGATTTTGTGGTCCTTATTCGTCTCTTCCTCCGTTGGTCCTAATTCGTCTCTTCCTCCGCTGGACCTTGTAAACAATGAATAACTAACTAATTAACATTGTATCAGATAATGGGTCCCGATATGGAGTCCTCTCCACGATCGCACAAATAACTGCTGCCCTGACAAGGTTGAAACCCATTTGGAAAGACAAGACCATCAGTCTACACTCCAAGCTAAGGCTGCTGCGCTCCTTTGTCATCTCCATCTTCCAATACGCTTGCAAAACATGGACCCTCACATCAGACCTACATCGAAGAATACAAAGCATGGAGATGGGGTGCTACAGAAGACTTCTGGGCATTTTCTATAACCAGCACATCACCAACAACGATGTCCGACAGACCATCAGACAAGCCATTGGACAACACAATGACATGCTTACAGTGGTGAAGAAACGGAAACTCTGATGGTATGATCACCAGAGCATCAGGTCTTGCAAAGACCATCCTGAAAGGCACGGTGCAAAGCGGCAGAAGCAGAGGGAGACAGAAAAAGATATGGGAGGAAAACATTCGAGTATATACTGGCTTGACAATGAGCGAAGCCATGAGGGTTGCTGAGGACAGAGAAAGATGGAGTACACTGGTTAAACGATCACCTGTGGTGCCCCAATGATTTTCAAGTTACAGGATAAGATAGGATAGGGGTGTGTGTGTGTTCGTGCGTGCTTGTGTGTGTACATGTACAAGTGTTTCAATCATTTGCTGTGACATTATTATTGAAATGGATATAGATTTCTTGTGGTTGTGCGCACATTGATGTGAGAGTGTGAGTCAGTGTATGTTTGCCTGAGAGATAGGGAATGTAAAAGAGCAGCTCAACAATTATTTTACTTAGAAGACTGTAATGTAATGTAAATGCGTGCGACTGGTGTTAACATATACTACGACTATTAATAGGTTACAAACTTTTGTTTGGTGAGTTGCTGAGCTGTTTGGCTGGATGGAGTGTTGTAGAACATGAGATTATAATAAACAGTGGTGACATACAACAATGAGAAGAGTCTACTGACCTTTATGAATTGTTTGTGCTTTTACAAGTTGCTTTGATTGAGTGGGTATGTGAATATAAAGTAATATTCGTTCAGACACCAGGGAATACAAAATAATATTCAGTCAGACACCAGTGAATATAAAGTAGCATTCAATCACACAAGTGAATGTGTGATTGAATGCTACTTTATATTCACTGCTGGTGTCTGACTGAATATCATTCGGACACCAGTAAATATAGCATTCAATCACACAGGTGAGTATAAAGTAGCATTCAATCAGAAACCATTAAATGTAGAAGTAGCATTCAGACACCTGTGAATATAAAACTTGCATTCAGAAACCCGAGAATTTAATGTAGCATTCAGACACCAGTGAATATTAAAGTAGCATTCAATCAGATGCTAGTGAATCAATCGGACAAGAACAAAACATGTATACTACGAAACAGTTTATTAACAGATCAAAAACCAAAGCGCCAGTCATCTGGGTACATTAACACATTCAGAGCTGGATGCAAACACAGCAGCCTTGGAGTTCGGCAGGATATACTACCAAATAGCCCGACACTGAACAGGTTAATGTAGCCAGAACATTGGCAGTACACAAAGTCTGCTAGAAGCAGGAACTTGGAAAAATACAAGCATTAGTCTTTTATGTAAAAATAGGTAAATAACACAAATATCAATCTTCTGATGTTTCATTTTGTATCTCCATGTCAACAGATACACACAAAAAGCGTCAATTTTTTTTTTCATTTTTCTAATGATGGTTTTAATGCAACGACAAAAATATTAATAATTAAAAATTACACAGTTGTATGTCAGGCGAAATCACCGCAATAACGTGAAATTAAAATATAAAATGGAAGATACTGCATACAGTACAAAGGTTTTTCTTGGGTTAAAAAGCACTTGTTGGAAAGGGAGGTAATGCGGTTACTGACGGAGTGAGGCATGGGATCGAAAGAAGAATGATGTGAGGTTGGACGGAGGATGAGACAAAGAGTGATGATCTGATGGGTCAAAATATTGAATCGCTAAAGGCCTGTCTTAATTCAAAGGTTCTGGAGATTCAAAACCTTTTCTTCGAGGTTCCCAGTTCACGAACCTAGGTTCCTCAACCTTTTTTGTCCTAAAGGTTCAGCAACCTGGGCTCTGGATCTGAGAACCCCGAAAAAAGGGTTTTGAACCTCCCGAACCTTCCATGACCTTTCCAAATAAGGCAGGCCTTAAGGGAATACATTTAAACGGTTAGATGTGAAATACATTGGCTGAGCTTTCTAATCACTGTTAACCTAGTCTTTTTGCTTGGTTTTGTTCTTTCTTCCTAGATTTTGTTGTAGCTATCGTATTTGATGGCGAGCAGTTGTGTCTGCCTGTTTGTCATGATGACTGAAGTTGACTGGTAAATATTTTCTTGAGAGGACTGATTGTTTAGCGCTTTGTGTATGTTGACTGTGTTATTAATTCTTTCATGTTGACTGGTTTGAACTTTTACATCGGATATAATCCCTATGTGGATGTATTGTATATTTCATGGCCAAGTGGAATTTTTTCATTCTTGATATGTTATTACTGACTGTTGAGGTTGATTTCATAAATGTATATTTCATGTTGACTGTATATTTCATGATGACTGTATATTTCATAATGACTCTATATTTTATGATGACTGTGATCATCATGATGATTGTGTATGTTATTATATTTCATATGACACGATGACTGTAGATTTCATGACTGTATATTTCATGATGACTGTATATTTTACGATGATTGTGTACTTTCATGATTACTGTATATTTTATGGTGACTGTATATTTTCATGATGACTACAAATTTCATGACTGTATATTTTCATGACTGTATAATTTTGTGACGACTGCATACTTTCTTGTTGACTATATATTTTTTGGGATGATTGTATGTTTTCATGATGACTGTATACTTTTACAATGACTGCATATGGATGTTGTTTTTATTTTGTCTGACTGTGCTTGTGTCATCACATATTACTATCTTTCAGGATGACTGACTAAACATTATGACTTTTCACGACAGCTGTGTTTTTCATAATAACTAACTATTTGAGTTTTTTTCACGATTGACTAATTATGACTGACTTTAGATTCCGGATACCTGACTGAATGTTCATGACGACTAACTTTGTTTTCATGACTGACTGTATATTTTTTAACATGACTGTTTGTTTTCATGGCATGACTATGTATTCTCAGTGGCTGACCTTTTTGTTTTATTTTCATGTGACTGTATCTTTCATGATAACTGACTTTATGTTTCATGATAAGTGACTGTATCTTTTATGATAAGTGACTGTATCTTTCATGATAAGTGACATTTTCATGATGACTGTATACTTTTACAATGACTGCATGATAAGATATGATATTTTTCATGATAAGTGACTGTATCTTTCATGATAAGTGACTGTATCTTTCATGATAAGTGACTGTATCTTGCATAAGCGCTGACAGTGTGTCACTCTGTTTTGACTTGGAAGGTGGTTTTAGGCTCAGGTGCTGTTTTCTTGGTGATGACAATCCGTGAGGCCAACGCGTACAGCCCTGCAACAGTCTGATCACCACATCACCACTTGTTAAATAGACACTGACACCGCATGTTAAATTAACACTGACACCGCATGTTAAATTAACACTGAAATTACATGTTAAATTAACACTGACACCACATGTTAAACAGACACTGACAATGCATGTTAAATTTACACTGACCTCACATGTTAAATAGACACTGACACAGCATGTTAAATAGGCAATAACCTCACATGTTAAATTAACACTGACACGACATGTTAAATAGACACTAAACCACATGTTAAATTCACACTAACATCACATGTTAAATAAGCACTGATACGACATGTTAAATGAACACTGAAACCACATCTTAAATAGGCACTGACACACGTGTTAATGAGGCACTGAAACCACATGCTAAATAAACACTGACACCACATTTTAAACAGGCACTGACACGACATGCCAAATAAACACTGAAACTACATCTTAAATAGACATTGAACCACATGATTAATAGACACTGACACCACATGTTAAATAAGTACTGACAGCACATGTTAAATAAGTACTGACAGCACATGTTAAATAGGCACCGATACATGTTAAATAAACACTAATACCACAAGATAAATAATCACTGACACCACGTGTTATAAAGGCACTGACACCACATGTTAAATAAACACTGACACCACATGGTAAATAAACACTGACTCCACACGTTAAATAAACACTGGCACCACATGTCAAATAAACACTGACACCACACGTTAAATAAAAACTGACCACACATGTTAGGTAAATAAACACTGACACCACACGTTAAATAAACACAGACACCACATGTTAAATAAACACTGACACCACACGTTAAATAAACACTGACCACATGTTAGACACTGACACCACGTGTTATAAAGGCACTGACACCACATGTTAAATAAACACTGACACCACATGGTAAATAAACACTGACTCCACACGTTAAATAAACACTGGCACCACATGTCAAATAAACACTGACACCACACGTTAAATAAAAACTGACCACACATGTTAGGTAAATAAACACTGACACCACACGTTAAATAAACACTGACACCACACGTTAAATAAACACTGACACCACACGTTAAATAAACACTGACCACATGTTAGACACTGACACCACATGTTAAATAAACACTGACTAATCCTATCCTATCCCGCAACTCGAAGTCGTTGGGGCACCACAGATGATCGTTTAACCAGCATACCCCATCTTTCTCTGTCCTCAGCAACCCGCATGGTTTCGCTCAGTGTCAAGCCAGTCCATTCTCGAATGTTGTCCTCCCACATTTTTTTCTGTCTCCACCTTTTTCTGACTCATATGCCAGACTTGCTTTCGTGGAGACCTTGGGCTGTTTAACATCTGTCAGCCGTTTCACAGTCTGGTAGGCCTTCTTGCTATTGTTATTGTTCAGACTGTTCTCTATTTCCTGGCATTAATCTTCTATCCAGTTCTCCTTTGCTGTGCTCATGCCTTTTCGGATGTCATTGTTGATTTTTCCGGTATGGTGTGAGTGGTTCTTTTCATCATACTTTGTGTCTTTGGCAAGAAAGACCTTGCAGGGCTCAGTCCTCTCCAGGCTGTTGGCCACATAACAGCCGAAATCCACGAATACAGTGTGGCTCGCCTTGCTGACATTCTGTTAGTCGCCTCTTACGACACGCCGGGAAACGTTGGTTATATTCTGTTCAGTACCCGGACATACAGGGCAACTGACACCATACGTTAAATAAACACTGACACTTCTTTGTTCGCTTAACTGTGAATTTGACACTGGGGTAGCACGCTGCCCGTTAGGCACCTAGCAGTTCAGTAAGAGCCGTGAGAAAGAGAGAGAGAGAGAGAGAGAGAGAGAGAGAGAGAGAGAGAGAGAGAGAGAGAGAGAGAGAGAGAGAGAGAGAGAGACAGAGACAGAGACAGAGACATAGAGAGAGAGAGACAGACAGACAGACAGACAGACAGACAGACAGAGACAGAGATAGAATTTCGGCCGAACATGCAGAAAACGGTTGGAACCATTCAGATTGACGGGCTGGCGTGACATTACCCAATACTCCTTCGAAGGACAGTATAAACTGAGGTCTAGTCTGTGCCCGCATACATCCCGTCACACGGATTTTAAAGATCCTGCCGACTACCTATATGACTTTAGTGACAACCCGATAGCAGCAACAGGCCTGTTACCCCAAAGCACAGTACGCACCTCTTCCTCATACAGCTGTCTGACGGCAAGGGGCAGGTGACGGTAGCGGCGTTGACGGCGTTCGACCTTCTCGTTCTCCGTCATCACACGCAGCAGGTTCGAGTTGGACTGCAACGAAGCATGGCATTGACCCTCGTAGTAAAAAAGATCCCATCGGGCGGCGATGATGATACTGATGATGATGATGATGATGATGATGATGATGATGATGGAGATGATGATGATGATGGTGGTGGTGGTGATGACGATGACGAATTAGGCAACGGCGACGATGACGACTCGATGATGACCATGATGATGATTATGACGACTGACGGCAATGGGGGTGACGATGCCATTGATAGATAGAAAGATATTCAATGTTTATAGGGTCCAGCGGACAGCCAAGAGCCGAATCAGGACCACACGATGCCACTGACGATGATGGTAGACGATCGATGACGACGTTGATGGTGACGATGATGGTAGGGATGATGCCAACAACGATATCGACGATGACGAAAATAGGAACGTACCCTGATAACTGGAGTGGTAATTTCGTAGTCAGAAAGGTCCTCGCAAATCGTGACGGATCTCTTCTTGTCCGGGGCTACTAGCCCCGCCCCCAGCTTGCCCGCCTCTCTCTCCACCACCGCCTCCTTCACTTGCTGATCGTCGCCCGCCAGGTCTTCAGTGATGGCGATTGGCTCCATGGACATCAGCACTTTCTCTCGCCAATTCACCGTCAAGTTGCCCGCGTTGATCTGCACAGATCCAAAAAACAACAGACATGGCATTGCCCAAAGACCAGGAACAGTGCTTTCCCACGCTGCTGACATTGACATAGTGAAGAAGTAAACTACTCCGCATCAAACACAGACAACGATCGCTCAACTCACATAAGCCACTCACGTTCTTTACTCAGGATACCATCCTGGACACTCCGACTACCCTATACATTCGGCTTCAATGTCATAATAATAATGATTATACTGGATGCTTTAATAATAATAATAATAATAATAATAATAATCAAAATCATAATAATAATAATAATAATAATAATAATAATAATAATAATAATAATAATAGGCTTAATAGGCATAATAATAATAATCATAATAATAATAATAATAATAATAATAATAATAATAATAATAATAATAATCTTATTATTATTATGTATGTTATATAAAGGCTCTTTTTCCCAAATCACTAATCAGCTTCAAAAGCGCGGTGATCTGTACAAACATATACGCTCAAATGTATCACATACACAATACACATATCACTCAACCATGTGGTCTAAAGGCAGGAAAATCGCAATAAAAAGACGACCAAAAGGGCAAAGACCACATGATTCACATGCTCCTTATGTAACTGTGACCTTGGGATGACCTTGACCTTCATTGATCTTGACCTTGGGATGACCTTGAACCTTACGTGACCTCTCATGCATGTCTGATCAAATAACCCAATGATGTTGCATACTAAGGGTTAAATAAACAGCCATTCCGCTGTAGTTTTTAATGTTTTTGCAAGGCACAAATGAGCGTGACCTTCGAGATTAAAGCAAAAACGTAACTTATACTTATATAAAGACCAATCTGTCACCTATAAATACAATAAGTTTGGATTTTTTTTTATCTCTCATAGTTTATTATCAATATCAAAGTCACTTCAAAGTACCTATATTAACCGACTTTTGACATCTCCAGTGACCTTGACCTTGGAGTGAGGTTGACCACATTTGTAGAGAACCTATGTCTCTCTCTATCATGCATCAAATAATGATAAGTTCAATATTAATAACCTAGAACAAAAAGAGAAATTACCTCAAAATTTTAAAAAAAATTAAATTTACAAAAAATGGGTGATGGGGTAGAGGGGAGTCCAAGGTGATTAGATACACTGACATTGCTAGCATTGGGAGTCCAAGGTGATTAGATACACTGACATTGCTAGCATTGGGAGTCCAAGGTGAGTAGATACACTGACATTGCTAGCATTGGGAGTCCAAGGTGATTAGATACACTGACATTGCTAGCATTGGGAGTCCAAGGTGAGTAGATACACTGACATTGCTAGCATTGGGAGTCCAAGGTGAGTAGATACACTGACATTGCTAGCATTGGGAGTCCAAGGTGAGTAGATACACTGACATTGCTAGCATTGGGAGTCCAAGGTGATTAGATACACTGACATTGCTAGCATTGGGAGTCCAAGGTGAGTAGATACACTGACCTTGCTAGCATTGGGAGTCCAAGGTGAGTAGATACACTGACCTTGCTAGCATTGGGAGTCCAAGGTGAGTAGATACACTGACCTTGCTAGCATTGGGAGTCCAAGGTGAGTAGATACACTGACATTGCTAGCATTGGGAGTCCAAGGTGAGTAGATACACTGACATTGCTAGCATTGGGAGTCCAAGGTGAGTAGATAAACTCACATTGCTAGCATTGGGAGTCCAAGGTGAGTATATACACTGACATTGCTAGCATTGGGAGTCCAAGGTGAGTAGATACACTGACATTGCTAGCATTGGGAGTCCAAGGTGAGTAGATACACTGACATTGCTAGCATTGGGAGTCCAAGGTGAGTAGATACACTCACATTGGGAGTCCCAAAAAAAAGACAATGATAGACATTTGTTGTACAGGGGCGGATCTTTCCATTGTTGAGGGGGTGTGCACAGCTAATACGAAGTGGCGTAGCCACAAACGCGAGCCTGCGAAGCAGGCGAGTGTACTAGGGGGGGTCCGGGGGCATGCCCCCCCCCCTGAAAAATTTGAAAATAATGGTTAAAATCTGTGCAATCTGGTGCATTTTGGGCATTATTTTAAGGACTGAAAATAGTATTGTTTTGTGCTAAAAGTCCTCTTTTTGTCCCCCCCCCCCTCCCACACACACACACAAACACCCCTCTGCAAACTCTGGTGATAAAATTTACAATAGCAGAACATCTTGCATAAAGGCTTATACAAAGACAGATAAAGTTACTGCAAATAAAACAAGAAATAGCCACTCACATCAGTTTTATTCAAAACTGACCTAAAGCATGTACAAGTTTGGTCACAAAAAAAAAACAAAAAAAAAATCAACAAACAACTAATTTGGAGGTACATAAAACTGTGTGGTGAGTAAGAATTAGTAATTTTTTTCTCTTCTTTCTTCTCCTTTTCTCCCTCCTTTTCTTTTCTTTTTTTTTTTTTTTTTTTTTTTTTTTTTTGACCGCCAGGGGTGTGTGCACGTGCACAAGTGGCATTGGGAGTCCAAGGTGAGTAGATACACTATTTATTTACATGTAGATTGGCTGCATCCAATACCATTATGGAAGGGAGGGAGGAAACCGGAGTACCCGGAGAAAATCTTCGGTGACCTCAATAACCTCGTAACTAAGTCACATAAGTTCGCCCCTGGCGAGAATCGAACCCTCGACCTTCAGCATAGGAAACCGGCCACTTACCCACTGCGCAACCAGATAAGCACACGCACGCACGCACGTACAAACACACACACAAATACACACGCTTGTACAAAAACAAAATCAATGTAAGCACCATTGTAATATAAATAACACTTCACAGCTCAAGCGCATTACATTCAGCCTTAAAAGGTCGGTATTCAGAAAGCATTTACCCGCACAGTGGGATACAAAATTACTCACTGCTTCGCGGATTTATCTACTGGGTATCTGCTTCCTGAATAGTACCACCCCTCAGGTTACTAGTAACATTACAGTTATAGACGTAATATTACAAGAGGTTGAAATAAAAACTCAGTTTATTACTACTAAACTAGAAGGGCAAAGCCCATATTATTCACATGCTCCTTATAGAAATCGCAATATTTAAAAAGAAAATGACAGCCCAGAAAGAAAAAAAATGAAACGGTGTCCTTAAAACGCAAATACCGACTTTTGATCTTTCTATGCTCTTGATCTTGAGATGACCTTAACCTGCAGGTCCAAATACACTCATAAATTATGAAATAAAGTAAAGCAAAAAATGTATTATGCCCAAAAAACTGTGACCTTGTGATGACCTTGATCTTCAGTGAGCTTGACCCTCACGTGACCTCTCATGCACGTGGGATCAAATATGGGTTAAGCATACAGCCATCCACTGTACACTTTGGAGTGAGGTTGACAAAATTTGTATAGTATGTGTGTCTCATTTATATCTGTCATGTACCAAAGAATAATAAGTTCAATATTATTAACCTAGACAAAAATGTGAAATTTTGTGGAAAATTGTCATTTTTTTAAAACTAACATTTGTTGACCCAGCAAATTTTGCACCGACAGACAGTGTACAGCGGACAGCAGACGGGGGGCAGACCAACTGACGGACGTACATTATTTTTTAATGTCATTTTTGGAACATTTAGGACTCACCTCGCACAGATTTGCACAAATATGTATTTTTTATTTTATTTCATTTTATTTTTTTATATAAATTTTTTTTTTTTGGGGGGGGGGGGAGGGTGTAGGATGGGGGAAGGACTCCAACTGCTTTGCATGGCACAAAAATAAAACAGCTGGAACTCTAAACAAATCTAGGATTTTCCATAAGGAGAAGCTCAAAGGCCAGTTACAGCCAAGAAAACAGCAATGCATACTGTTAGAAGAAAATGTATATAGAATTAAAACCAAACAATGTAGTATTGAAACAAGAGCAAACACACGTATCCTCTCACTCACACACACGCACAGATACGCGCGCGTCGCTTTAGGTAATCATCTGAAATAACTCAAACGACACATACATTTATATTTCATAACAATATTGACACTATATAGTTTTCTTTATACCATACTTAACGGCGTTCAAAGCCGTGAGCAGCTCTGTTAGGTGGGGAGGGAGGGGGAGGGGTGAGTGTTGTAAAGAATCCATAGGTCACCTGGCTAGAGCGGTACGTGTAGGCCTTCCGTCGCTCATAGACCATTCGCTCCCTGACGTTGTGATCTTCCTTGCGAAACATCTGGTAGCAGGACACAGACGCCCTCTGCAATAAACAAATAGATAGATAAAGAGAGAGAGAGAGAGAGAGAGAGAGAGAGAGAGAGAGAGAGAGAGAGAGAGAGAGAGAGAGATGAGCTGAGCTCAAATCAGATCAGATTAAAATAGATTAGATTACACAAGATCAGATCAGATCGATCGATAGATAGATAGATAGATAGATAGATAGATAGATAGATAGATAGATAGATAGATAGATAGATAGATAGATAGATAGATAGATAGATAGATAGATAGATAGATAGATAGCCCTAGATCAAAACTGCGCTAGTATGTCTAATTGACGCCAGTAGGTGACCATTTCCGTATTTCTTGTGTGTCTAATATTTGTGAAGTTTGAATCTGTATCCATCCGAACCAGCAACCTAACCAGTTAAGCAAGCAAAACAAACGTGACAGTACCTGGCAACGGCTACCATGGCCACGGTTGTCCCACCAACACTAATCCCGTTTTGTCGAGTCCCATTCTGCCGCATCTGCTGTCGTAACTGCTGCAGTTTGCCGCTTACGTGTTTTGCAATGTGACACACAAACAACGGTTATGTCACAATGTTGTCCAAGAGTTTCGTTTCAGTTGAAAGTGTTTTGATAGTTTCCCCTGTTTTATTTATAGTTTGCATTGCTATCTTTAGATTTTAGTGTTGTTATTGTTGTTTTGTTGTTGTTGTTGTTTTTGTGTCTTCCAGACTTATGTGGAAATACTTTGAAATAGCCGGATATCAGAACGAGCCAAATGTCGGTCTGTCGGTCGGTCTCTCTGTCCGTTGGAAGTCATATGTCAAGAACAACTTAAGGGATTTTGACCAAACATCATAAGGACATTACTAGGTTAGTGGCCTGCCTCCCGTGCATTCATATTTGTCCTATCGCAAAAGCCAAGGTCGCTAAAGTCTATTGTTACTAAATACGTTTTGCTCAAAATCTCAAGAACGGCTAAAGCGATTTTGTTGAGTTTTGGTATAAAGGTACTTCAAATCATGGGCCATCCTTGAGTAGCAATCCGGTTGTCTGTCAGTCCATCGTTCTGCATTTACCTTTTGTTACTTCTTTCCAACACACTTTTGGCCTTATTTGAACAATAACTGAACCGACATTTATCATTTTTACTTTGCGGATACATTAACTACTGCCAAACACGTGAGATCATTCTTATTTATACTTTTTCAAAGGTCAAATTCATAATGCTTCTATTCTATCCTATCCTATCCTGTCCTATCCTATCTCGCAACTCGAAGGTTGTTGGGGCACCACAGATGATCGTTTAACGAGCGTACCCCATCTTTCTCTGTCGTCAGCAACCCTCATGGCTTCGATCAGTGTCAAGCCAGTCCATTCTCAATTGGTGTCCTCCCACATCTTTTTTCTGTCTCCCTCTTCTTCTGCCTCCTTGCACCGTGCATTGTAGGATGGTCTTTGCAAGGCCTGATGCTCTGGAGACGTGGCCATACCATCGGAATTTTCGTTTCTTCACCACTGTGAGCATGTCATCCTGTTGTCCACTGGCTTGTGTTATGGTCTGTCGGACTTCGTCGTTGGTGATGTGCTGGGTGTAGGAAATGCCCAGAAGTCTTCTGTAGCATCTCATATTCATGCTTTGTAGTATTCGTTGTAGATCTGCTATGAGGGTCCATGTTTCTCCAATGCTTCTCCATTTTCTAAATAGGTTGTGCGCTGTATATGAAAACTGGCTTTGCCTAATACTTTGTTTGCGGATAGTGGAGATCGAGGCTTATCGTGCACGTTTCGTTTTTGCTTCGTTATATCACAATACCACTAACAAAATGAACTCTTTTGAAATTGCGCACTTTTTGCTATGTGTTTAAGTAAGGGAAAGTCGGTAAATTCGGTACAGTCAGGTAATTCGGAACACCCTAATTTCTGGCCAAAGGGAACTAATTTCGTTTAGTTGATTCCATGGTTGGTAACAGTGATATCCCTTGAAACAAACCATGTGACAACAATGTTTGTGCCTCCAAAGAGACGAAAGCTGTTAGTATTTTCTAGTTTTTTCCATTTGTCTTCTTATATTGACTTTCGAGAAAGTGTTGTGATTTCTAATTAGGACCAACTCATTCGAAACATCACTTGTTATTTTTTTAAAGCATACGTTATGTTCCTTCAATTGCAAGTTCTGTGAAAATTAGGTCAAAGTCTATTGCAGACTGCATGGCATAAGGTTCAGCTACTCGTAGTGCGGGCAAATCGGAACACCAAATGGAGGCTAAAGTGGAACAGTGTTCCAAATTACCCGCACTGTTCCTTATTTCCCACCTTGTAAAATCTTCTTCTTTTTTTTTTCTGCGCTGCAAATAAATGGACACACAAGCTATGGGCAACGCATTGTCATCAGTTAGAAATATGGACGTGGGTCTCCGGGCTGCCTCACGATCCTATGGGATACATGTAATGACTCTGAACAGACACTTGGATGGAGGGAACAAATACGCAGTAGAGTGCTGCGCAGGCCATCAACATTACCACAAGAGTGGAGGAACAGCTTTGTTCCCACATTCTCGAATCGGAAAGATATCCTTAGCGTCAACTTGAAGTCAAGTGGCGGAGCAGAACGGCTTGTCGCATATGTTCAACAAGAAAAGAGAAGTGCAGGAAAGGACTGGCTGAAACTTTTCCTCAGACGGCACCCACAACTTTCATTGAGGCAGCCTGAAGCTACGTCACTGTCCAGAGCAACAGGATTCTTTGACATCCTGGAAAAGCTGGTTGATGAGCATGGCTTCCCCCCCCCCTCCCCCCCTTCCTCCATAACAGCGCCATCGGGAACTGGTTCAGAACAACAATCGGTGTGCGTCAAGGATGCCTACTCTCTCCAACACTCTTCAACATCTTCCTAGAGCGCATCATGTCAGATGCCCTTGCAGATCACGAAGGCACAGTCAGCATAGGGGGGAAGAGCAATCTCCAACCTTCGTTTTGCGGATGACATTGATGGATTGGCTGGAGATGAACAAGAACTTGAACAGCTGGTACAGAGGCTTGACACCACCTCCAGAGCTTATGGAATGGAAATAAGTGCAGAGAAGACCAAAATGATGACCAACAACACCAATGGCATCAACACGGACATCAAAGTTCAAGGCCAATCCCTCAACACAGTGTTTAGCTTCAAATATTTAGGAGCCATTGTATCAGACACTGGGTCCCGACAGGAAGTCCTCTCCAGGATCGCACAAACAACTGCTGCCCTGACAAGGTTGAAGCCCATTTGGAAAGACAGGACCATCAGTCTACATTCCAAAGTAAGACTGCTGCGCTCCCTTGTCATCTCCATCTTCCTATATGCTTGCGAAGCATGGACCCTCACAGCAGATCTACAACAAAGAATACAAAGCATGGAGATGATGTGTTACAGAAGACTTCTGGGCATTTCCTATACCCAACACATCACCAACGACGAAGTCCGACAGACCATCACACAAGCCATTGGACAACACGATGACCTGCTCACAGTGGTGAAGAAACGGAAACTCCGATGGTATGGCCACGTCACCAGATCATCAGGTCTTGCAAAGACCATTCTGCAAGGCACAGTGCAAGGGGGTAGAAGAAGAGGGAGACCGAAAAAGAGGTGGGAGGACAACATTCGAGAATGGACTGGTTTGACACTGAGCGAAGCCATCAGGGCTGCTGAGAACAGAGAAAGATGGAGTATGCGGGTTAAACGATCATCTGTGGTGCCCCTACGACCTCCGGGTTACGGGACGGGATAGGATAGGATAGGATAGGATAGGATAGTGGGATGACAATATCCGAGAATGGACTGGTTTGACACTTAGCGAAGCCATCAGGGTTGCGGAGGAAAAAGAAAGATGGAGTATGCTGGTTAAACGATCATCTGTGGTGCCCCTTCTCAAAGGCAGCTACCCTGGCTAATGCTGCATCTGGATTTGCCAAGTGCAGGATTTGGCCTTGTGACAGACACATCTTTGGTGATGAAGATTTTAATGATGTTGCTACGACCTGCTCCCATTCTGCATCTGAGCCAGTCATCTTACCTACATACAGACATCGGATCCTCCCCAACCTGGAAACTCTTCATCGCGATCTGATGTGCCAGGTATCCATGATTCGTCAACTGTCCCTGATCTGACAGTTGAGCCGCCAGCTGTGTCTGATCCGCTAGTTGTGTCCTGTCCGCCAGATGTGTCTGGTTGGTCAGCTGCCCCTGATCCTCCAGCTAATGACAGAAATACTCCAACCATCCCACCGCGTCCACCGCGTAAGCTTACTTACACGTTATCAACGCCACCTCCGATTCCACCACGTCCATAAAACACAACTGCTTGTTCATCCAAGAATATGCATATCATTCCACAACAGCTGGCAGAATCTGTGGAGTCCACACACCCTCCTCCTTTGCCCCCACGGCATCAACCACGCCGTGCTACGATGTTACCATCACCAGTCTCAGCCTTCAACAATGACAGAGTTGTAAAAACAAACCCTGGTGGGAGGTGTTTTTTCCACAGCGTAACCTGTCCTGATGAGCAATTGGCAGTCCATTGTTTTATTAATTTTTTTATTGCATAAGAATTGCGATTAATTTTGAGTAAGAGAGACAGATATGATATTATAATTTATTACAAAGCTATTCACGAAATTTTGGTTTGCTGTTAAAGTAAAAATCTACCCCAAAATGCCAGTCATTAACACACAAAGCATACTTTCCCCACCGCTCACACTCGCATACAAGCAAGCACCGGTACAAATATCAAAATGCTCAACATTATACATGTATAATATACAATATGGTAGTGTTCCTTATTTCACCTCCCACCGTTCCAAATTTCCCTACCAGGGGTGCAATCCGGAACAATTTCAAAGAATTTTAGAACTCATCTGACAAAGCTACAATCAAGACCTGCCCTAAATCTTTATTACAGGATCATAGTTCAATTATTTCTGAATTCAACCATGC
This sequence comes from Oncomelania hupensis, assembly GCA_036898135.1. Classification (NCBI taxonomy): domain Eukaryota; kingdom Metazoa; phylum Mollusca; class Gastropoda; order Littorinimorpha; family Pomatiopsidae; genus Oncomelania; species Oncomelania hupensis. The sequence goes on along the minus strand of CM072527.1, from coordinate 27,269,717 downwards.
CAAAATCCTGTGTTTTTCTCTTCTGACGTGGCAGTTATTGACGTTTTTGCTTAAGTGTTCCGGATTTACCGACTTTCCCCTATCTGAGAATGGACTGGCTTGATACTGAGCGAGGACATTAGGGTTGCTGAGGATAGAGGAAGATGAAGTACGCTGGTACATCTGTGGTGCCCCAAAGACCTTTGAGTTACGGGATAGAATAGAATAGAATAGAATAGAATAGAATAGTCTGAAAATACATTTGAATGGTTTGCCATCTTATTTAATTTAAATTTACATCTTCATTTATTTATCTATTTTACCTGTAACTTTAGGTTACTTTTTGAAAATCTAAGTTGAATATTTGTGAGTTTTGAGGGGCTTAAGTTCAGAACGATTGTAACTGATTTAGTGTTTAGTTCAAGAGCGTTTTAAAAACGTGTTAGGGTTAGGGTATGTGCGTGCGTGTGTGTGTGTGTGTGTGTGTGTGTGTGTGTGTTTGTTTGTTTGTTTGTGTGTGTGTGTGTTTGTTTGTTTGAGTTACAAATAGTTGCAACTGTTGGTTTTTATTATAACATTGGATTTTGTATGGTTTACCTGCCAATATTTGAAACGATTTCTTGTGTTTCTTTTATTACTTTATTTTAAATAGTATACATCTTTCTTAGCCCTTTGCTTAGAGTATGCGATTTAGCTGATATTACACGTTTTTAACATTTAGTTTTGAAATGTAATCTCTTTATAGTGTGGATAGGCCGGTGACACAAATCACACACACCGATGACACAAATCACACACACACACACCCACGCACACACACACACACAAAACCACCCACACACACAACTACACACACTCACACACACAAAGAGAATAGAATTGGGTTTTTTGGAGGTTTTTTTTGTGTGTGTTGGGGTGTTAATTACGAAAGATTCGAGAAGTTCAGAAACGACAAATAGTCAAAAACGACACGGAAAAAAAGAACCGACGAAATTGTTGTTGTTTTTTTTTTTGCTGCGGGAAAAAAAAGTTTATTTCTGTTTCAGTACATGTGGCAAACTGCAACACGGCATGCAGCAAACTGGGACTCGACATCCGCTAGTAGTCATACTCAGACTGCACACACAGGTAGTACGTGACTCCACTATAAAATTTGAAACCCTGAGCAATGACTACCATAATGTGGCTTTAGAGATAGCAAGCCTTGATGAATAGGTCTCCATTGTGCACATAGTTTACCCAGCCATTCATTGACTACAATTTTGGAGCCTTTTTAAATGGATCCCAAATGTACATGGCGGCGTTTCTAGCCCCTACCGGATAGAAAGATTGATAATCAATGGTTGCAGAGTCTAGTGGGTTACTAGGCATCCACCAGATGAAAAGGTCCCAGTCACAAATGTACACAGACGTCTGATGTGTATTGAGTCCATACCTATTACCAAGACTACATGCAATTTCCAACTGACGAACACAACTGTTAGAAAGTTTCCTTTCTCAAATGCATCTAATTCCGTCTGAATAGGTCATAAAATATACACGTTTATTTATTCGTTTTATTCTATCGTTCTTATTGGGCGCTTTTCCACCTCAAGAAACGCTCAAAGTGCTGGGCGATACAGGCTCTAACCTTAAGCCGTCTGAGGTTTCCACTTGTTGGCCCAGACAACGGAGTACAATTGTGGTAAATTGGGGAGAAGGGACCCAGTGCTTGCTGGGTTAGTGTAGCCGGCAGTCACCCATCTAAGACACGATGGTCAGGATCTTTATAGTCCATGCCATCAAATGCACGCGTGCACATTCTAGACCTCGGTTTATACACTCATCCGAAGGAATAGCAGGAGGCTCCAGGGTAGACTGTAGAACTTGCGATCACAACCGTACCAAAGCTTTCAGATAGTCCATACCCAAAATGTACAAATCTTTTGGATGGGTCCCAGCTATACAAATGTGTTGAGTTGTTTTACCATGTGCCTAAGGTAGAACGTGGGTGCCTCGGGCGGCTTGAGTTAAATCCTGTATCGGCCAGCACCTTGAGCAGTTTTCCAGATGGAAAAGCGCTATATAAAAAGGATTAAATGAATTAATAGCTAGTCCTAACCCAGACAACCATCTGAACGGGTGCCGAAGTGCACAGCCTCGGTTATCTAGCTCATAGCTAGACGGTGGTCATGGTGATGACCGGCAACAGGGTAGCGCCTAACAAGCGAAGAGCTGTCCGTGTTTGGGGTTCATACCTTGTGCTTCTGGGCGGTCTGCTTCACCTTGCGAGTCAGCTCCCTGGTCAGGTTGGCCCCGGCGTCTCCGATCACGCTTTCCATGTGCAGCTTGTACTGCCGGTCGTGTTCAGCACGTGCCAACGCCTGCTCTTTCTCCTTCAGCATACGCTGCCCACAGACAGACCACCTTGTCAGGTGTCAACATATGTTGGTCAATTGCAAAGACATCGTTATCAAATGTAAAGACATCGTTATGAAATGCTACAGACATCTTTATCAACTGCTAAGACATCTTTATTAAATGCCAAGACATCTGTAAGACATCTAAATCAAATGCTAAGTCATTTAAATAAAATTCAAAATACATCTTTATCAAATGCTAAATACATCTTTATCAAATGCTAAGACATCTTTATCAAATGCAAACATATCTTTATGAAATGCTAAATACATCTTTATCAAATGCTAAATAAATCTTTATCAAATGCTAAGACATCTTTATCAAATGTTAATATATCTTTATGAAATGCTTAATACATCTTTATCAAATGCAAATATTTCTTTATGAAATGCTAAAAACATATTATTCAAATGCTAAGACATATGTATCAAATGCTAAGGCATCTGTATCAAATGCTAAGACATTATTTAAGACATTATTATCGAATGCTAAGACATCTGTATCAAATGCTAATATATATTTATCAAATGCAAACATATCTTTATCAAATGCTGACACATCTTAATCAAATGGTAATCCATCTTTATCACATGCTAAGACGTCTTTATCATATGCTAAGAGGTCTTTATGAAATTCTAAGACATCTTTATCAAATGATAACTATGCGAATAAGCTGTACTTTAACGTTATAATGAATATAACGATTGAACCGTGTAGGCCTACCTGTGTAACCTAAGGGGTTCGTGACCTTGACCGTGATTTTCTTAAACTAAGTAAAACAGTTTATTTGTTTATTTTTAAAAATTTTATTTGATTTTAATTTTTTTTCAAATTTATTTATTTATTTTATTTTATTTTATTTTTGTTCCACACGATTGGTTTTGTTTGGAAAATGATATGGTCCATTACAATATAGAAGGTTTAGCTCTAGATAGACTGAGGCGTGTTAAGACCTTGACCAACAGTGACCATGGTAACGCATACCGCCTTGACCCCTCACCTCGTAGTCCTCTCTGAGGGTCTGCTGAAAGCGCCCTGCCCAGGACTGGTCGCTGATGCGAATCACCTCCGTCCCCATCAGGCGGATCAGCTCCGACCGGAAGCGGAAGTCCGCCAGGCTGATCAGAGAACATAGAAAAAGGAATAGATAAATAACTACAGACATTTAATTTATTGCACGTTATTCTGCATTGTTTTTATATAGCAGCACAACAGCTGCTCAGGGCAGTGGACTTAGTTGTGGACTTACTTCGTTGGCGACGGTATTTCCACACTACCAAGAAGAAGAAGAAGAAGAAGAAGAAGAAGAAGAAGAAGAAGAAGAAGAAAAAGAAGACTGTGTAGGATGCTGAGAAATCAGCACTAACAATGGCGACTGCAAAGACACGGCCCACATAAATCATAACTAACTAACTAACTAACTGACTAGACACACAAATAGATAAATAAATAATAGTAAAACAAATCAAAGTGATGATGATGACGACGACGACGACGATGATGATGATGATGATGATGATGATGATGATGATGATGATGATGATGATGATGATGATGATGATGATGATGTTTGCAATCCTCATGATGATGATGATGAGGAGGAGGACAATGGCGACGATGATAATGATGATGCAGACGACAATGATGAAGATAATAATTAATATGACGACGACGATGGCGATGGTGATGATGATGAGAATGATGATGATGATGATGATGATGATGATGATGATGATGATGATGATGATGATGATGATGATGATGATGGTGGTGGTGGGGGAGGTGGAGATGGGGGTGGTGGTGATGGTGACGAAACATCCTGCGATATTGATTTGGTATATAGAAAGCAGGTTACAGCAAAAAGATCTGGAGCAAATTAGTCTCAAACAGGTTTGTGAGTCGTAATTATATTTTCTGGGTTTATGTAAAACAAACAGCGCGGTTAAAATATTCCATTGTAAGGTAGTTAGATAAACCATACAGACGCACTCACACAAACAGCCATGAATATAAAAACCTAGATATACACATGACTAACCACACATACATTATTCACCGCAAATAAAGCGTTAACAGAGGTCATTATTGGATATTTCATTTATTATTATATAACAAAATTCCCATGCGCTATTCATATGGTGAATGTACGTTCTCCTATCAGGGCCTTAGTATTTGGAACAAACGAACAAACTCCCTGTTTCTCTCAGAAATTCATCTTCAATCCAGTCGTTTAAATCCTCTCTTAAAACTCTTTATTTTCCTTTCACCGATTGAAATCGATGAATCAAATCTACCAAGTCATAGTTCGCGTGTGTGCGCGAGTGAGTGCGTGCGCGTGAGTGTGTGTAGGGGTGTGCGCGCGTGAATGTGTGCGCGTGAGTGAGTGTGTGTGTGTGTGAGTGTGTGTGCATGTGTGTGTGGGCATGTTTACACGGTGTTATCTGGACAAACCAGTGAACATCTACATAACTTGTTTTGACAGACCTACTTGTTTTGACGTCAGAACAATGATCCGTTAGGGTTAGGGCTGGGTTAGGGTAAGGGTTAGTGTTCGAACACTTAAAAGTACTTAAAAAGGGGGACAAAATATGACCCATTCTCAGCACAACGCATGTGGCGTTTCAGGAAAGTCATGATAATACTGTGTACCCTCGGCTGTGTGTGTGGGTGGGTGTGTGTGGGTGTGTGTGTGTGTGTGTGTGTGTGTGTGTGTTAGAGTCATTAGTTTTTATATACAAGATAGGTTACTGTTAATAGTTAATGAGTTTTCCTCATTGTGTTTTATAGTTAAAGTTGTTCTGCACTCATGTAAGCGCAAAGAGCTAAGTCTAGAGTAAGCGCATAATAATAATAATAATAATAATAATAATAATAATAATAATAATAATAATAATAATAATAATAATAATAATAAACAGTAAGGGCATAGAATAGCAAGGGTGTCAGGTGCCTCTATGGTAGCAAGACAGCCTTCCATGCGCCTGTTACATTACATTACATTATTATTGCTTTAGGTCCAGCGGACTCTTCCGAGCCAAATCAGGACCGGACAACCCCCGATCCGCATAAAAGATCTGCTGAAACAACCCTAGTGGTAAAACCGAAAGCTCTCCACCAGCCAGTCACTTTACAATAAAGACATCCCACGCAGGGGACGGCTGAGGCTTCACCCCAACTTATCAAACCCCCGTTTACAAAAACAAAATAGAATACAAACATCATTATAAATTATCAACAAAACACATACATATAAAATGCCTACATTGCTAAATAATAACATCATAGGAAGCCCTCATGACCACCTGGCAGAAAGTGTCCAATATTCCCAAGCTGATCCAACAGACATCACACACAAATAAGGAGTCTTGTCCCGGAAGAGTTTTCAAGAAAAAAGGTAGGAGACTGGTCTAGCGAAGAAGACGATAGTATAGCAGATTGATAGAAAGAGCAGGAATGAGAAAGAGCAAATGAGAAAGACAGCGACAGTGGGAATTTAAAGCAATAAATTTCCAGAAAGTGGGGATACTATTTATACTGAAACCCCCGGCACCCCAACGGGGGGCCTCCATGCGCCTGTGTATAAATAGAGATATAAATGTTGCAGGAGATTATACAAAAAGAAGAGATAAATTGTGCCAGGAGCCTGAATGTAGAAATAACATGGAACAGGCGACTGCATGTATTAAGCCTGTATGTGAAGTTTCTGTACATATAAAAGAAAGACGCTGTGGCAAGCGCCTGTGGGCTATGCTTCACCTGTTAGCGGGCGGCGTCTTGTCGTAAGCGTTAAGGTTGCGGTAACGATGCAGGCACTCCTGCAGATCGAAGTCTCGCAGGATACGGCGGATGATCAGCTCGTGCCGCTTCTTGGTGCTCTCCGAGTACTGTCGCTGCAGCGTAGGTCTGTTGGTCAACTTCTGGACCTCTTTCTGCTGCTGGTGGGCCTCCTCCTTCTCCATGCGGTCTGTGGACAGAAAGAGCTGTACGCTGTCTTCATCCACCAATCTCTGCAGACCCACGTGTTTCACCCTGCCCACGCCCTTCGCTCCAACTCTCGCTCTCAGTCTCGTCTCTTCCTCCCTTTTCTCGCGGCTCGTTTCCGGTAAACTTTCCTTGCCGCCATTTTCTTCCACAGACTGCGCTTCTTCGGTGTCTTCCCCTGATGGACAGTCTTCTGGCGTGGCGATGGGTAAAAGACGGTTCACAGACTCTCCACCTGACCCCCTGGTTTCTTCCAGCTTCCTGTCGTCCTCGCCACTTTCTTCTTCATATTTCTCTTTGTCTCCTACCTGCTCCGCTTGTTTCCTTTCGTTCTCTGATTGCAGACGGAACGTCGTTTCATTTTTCGCCTCTGCTGCAGTCACTTCCTTGTCATTCTTCCAATTTCCTGCCATATTCTCCGTAACTCTGTCCGTGCTTATGATCGCGATCGTTCGTCTTCGTTTTTTCCACTTTTTAGTTTTGTTACTAACGTTGACCTTGGGAGTATACTCATACGAGAATCCTTTAATTTTTTTTTTGGGGGGGTAGCAGCGGTTGATCTTCAACTGTGGCAAATTCCAGAAGTATTTTCTCGCCAACGCTGTTGAAAATCGATGCTCACGTATACTTACAGGTTCTGTTGCCTAGCCCTAACTGCAGCCCACACTGGGCAAATTGTTCCCAGCCAAGTTTGTTATGAAAGTCAACAACGAGCGAACTTAGCTAAGACGCAGTTTGGTCACTGTACGCCACTAAACCAACAGTTCCCACTTTTACACAACTAGCGCATACCTTGAAGACGCCACAGTATTCTAATCAATGTAACCCGTTCGATGCCTTCGGAGGGAAAGAGAAACAGGGGCGATGCACGTGGGTGCCGCCTCCAGTCCCCTATGAATTATCCCCCATTAAGTGCCAAAGCTAAAAATTCACAAAATGTGCGAATGTGGGTAATCAGACCTTTATTTCGCTCTAGTTATATTTCCACATAATATCAAGTCGTGCTTTAAGATCAGAATGGTTGGGAGCCCCGTCGAAAGCACCAAACTAGTTAGTGTTTGACTCTAGTGTGTGACTCACCAATCTAACTATCCCCTCTCCACACACACACACACTTCATCAATCCAATCCTCGTCCCCTCAACTCATGTTTTATGCTATTCTTAGTGTTGTTGTAGCAAACACCACACCACGTAGCCCCAGAAGTAAGCAACTTAAAAGTGGCGCCTTGAGCAGGTTTTGAGCCGGAAAAGTTTCGATATAAGAACGACTCAATAAACATAAAGTGTTGTGTTAGTGAAGACAGCAGCGAGAGGGTTAAAAACAACACAGGCACATTAATAAACCGTTGGCCGCCACATTAACTCGCACTACGCCATCAACAAAAGACGGCCTTCATGGCCAAGACAGCTGGCGTCGTGAAGAAACAAAGCATCCACACATCACGCGCAGTTCGCGTCGACATTAATAGCAAGTAAGCCCCGAACACAACAAATGGCGATGGAGCACGTAGCAGAGAAAACAACAGACCGTGATACCAAACACTCGCTGCATTGACTACGCCAGATCACTTCAAGTTCAAACCACGTCCGCGATCTTAGCTTATTTTATCACAGTAACGTGACTTTGCCACCCCCTCCTCACCCCCTCTCTCTCTCTCTCTCTCTCTCTCTCTCTCTCCCTCCCTCTCTCTCTCTCTCTCTCTCTCTCTCTCTCTCTCTGCCTCTGTCTCTCTCTCTCTTTCTCTGTTTTCCTGTATATCGCTGGGCATGTAAAAGGAACAATTTTTACTGTCCATCTTAACAGTAATATTGTTCTGGTGGTTCAGTGTTGTTTTCAGGTCCCTTTCCCTGGGCTAGTTATCCCCGTCTGGCGTACAGCCAATGGAGGATGTGGACGTTAAACCTTATTTAAAGATACCCAAGATCACGCATTTCACTGAGAGGGGCCGGGTAGCTCAGTTGGTAAGAGCGTCTTGCTAGTAACCGAAAGGTCGCTGGTTCGAATCCCGGATTGGTCAACGTGTGATCATATTATTTTCCCCTTTACCAACAACTGGCCCGCTGGTGTCAGTATAAATCGGTCCAGTAGTCACCTATATGCGAAAGTGTCGTGTGACTATAATCTACAAACAAACAAACACGCATTTCACACATCCTTGTCAAACTGACAGTGGGTGCAATGCCAACACTTACGGCAACTGGTTGATGCTTAATCGGTTTTGTATAGCGCTTTCTAGCTCAAGAGCCGACTGACCTCTTTTAGGGTCAACGTAGCCTAAACGTTCACTATGCTTGGACGCGCTCGCCAACACTTTGGCCTGTTGAACTCTCGACCGTGATGGCAAAAGGTCTACTTGCACGTAACCGCACAATTTATCTTCATCGCCTTTCATCACTGAACGTCTCTCAGCTTTATCCATGTGACCTACTGGTATTGTCTTGTTCGACCAATCATTGCATTTTGTTCTGTGTTGCCGTGGCAACGAGAGATGTCTATCGCTACGTTGGTTCGGCTTGGAATGAAAAACACAATCATTGTAAGTATATTGAATGCCGGCGTAAAACAAACAGATAATTTGGGTACAAAGTTAGCTTTCAGACAGAAAATCTACCAGCTTTTCATCCGTATTATCATATGCACACAGTTGGCTCAGTGGGGTACGCAGCGGCACAACAATTGAATCATAGAATTTTAAGCAATAACAATGCAGCCCGTACATGCAGTGATTCAAAACCGATGGACAGCATGGACTGCTGAAACAAAACAAAAAAATATGATCCTGAGACGCATTTCAAAGTAAGGCTGCTGCGCTCCCTTGTCATCTCCATCTTCCTTTACGCTTGCAAAACATGGACCATCACAGCAGATCTACAACGAAGAATACAAAGCATAGAGATGAGGTGCTACAGAAGACTTCTGGGCATTTCCTATACCCAGCACATCACCAACGACGAAGTCCGACAGACCCTCACACAAGCCATTGGACAACACGAAGACCTGCTCACAGTGGTGAAGAAACGGAAACTCCGATGGTATGGCCACGTCACCAGAGCATCAGGCCTTGCAAAATCACCCTGCAAGACACAATGCAAGGAGGCAGAAGAAGGAGGAGGCCAAAAAAGAGGTGGAGGACAACATTCGAGAATGGACTGGCCTGACACTGAGCGAAGCCAAGAAGGCTGCTGAGGACAGAGAAAGATGGAGTACACTGGTTAAATGATCATCTGTGGTGCATAAACGACCTTCGAGTTATGGGCTAGGATAGGAAGCACTAGAACTTCTCCCCCCGATATTTGGTTGTCACGGATTGTGCTCAGTGGTCTTGGCGTCAGACGAGGCGCCCCAAAGGCTGCGTGTGGGCACCTGGGACGGCGTGAGTTAGATCCTGTGTAGGCCAGCGCCTTGAGCAGTTGGAAAAGCGCTATATAAGAGCCAAGAAATAAATCTGGAAATAGGCACCATGTCAATGCTAGATTGGTTCTAGGTGTGGAGACGCCTTAGGAGAGTCGCTGTGGACAGCACATAGCATGTGGTACAGCTTGAGTTATCTATGGCAGTTAATGAGCTTTGATCAACACGGTCTTCGATTACCGCTAGGCTTCCCCCTCCCCCCCCCCCCCCCATTCCACTACTCCACAACTCCACCACCCCCCTCCCCCTTCTCTCTCTCTCTTTCTCACTTGTTCGCTCTCTCCTACTGAAATTTATTTTGGATTGAAATAAATTGGCAAAAGTCTCTGACTATTGCTACAAAGTTCTTACTGTTTTTTTTATTATTAATGTTATTTCTTATTGTTATTTGATTATGATTATTTGATCAAGTTATATGTGTCCTGTATTATAAGTTGTGGATTAACGCTTCAGTGACTGTTGAAAATAAATTGTATACACATGTATAATTAATAGCATCAATGCGACAGTGAATGATGCAAGAATAGATTTTAAGATTAGTCTTAATAGCGCTACAAATCTCCGTCCTGGTTGTAAATAAAGTGTGAAAGCTCTCTCTCTCTCTCTCTCTCTCTCTCTCTCTCTCTCTCTCTCTCTCTCTCTCTCTCTCTCTCTCTCTCTCTCTCTCTCTCTCTCTCACTCACTCACTCACTCACTCGTCAGTTTCAAAGAGTCATGTCCCTTACTTGCTCCATTGAGCAGTATAGTCCAAAATCGCCCAAAAGAGCTCATTTGTGTGACCAGTCCTATAGTTCTGTGTGGTCAAACCTTCACGACGAACACCAACAATGAGTTTTTAGCATTGTATACACTTTTGTAATATTCAGTACACTTGTGTAATGGTCAGTATACTTGTGTTCAAATCGCAAAGGTGAATACGTGTCGAAGCTGTTTATTTTCCTGTTGCACCAAAGGGGCATTAACCCAGTAGAATGGATCCGCAATAGCAAAATGAAAGTGGGTATCATACAGCCCATGTATCATAAATAGAAGGGACGGTGGGTCAAACTGCGTCTTTAGCCCTTTAAAAGGTTTAGTCTCCGACCGTGTACCAACGAACCTATAATACCTTCATTGACATCGAAAAGTACAGTCCTATAACTGGGAACATATTGGTGTTGGCCTATTTTATTATATGCCGAACTTTTACCTATCGTCGTTTCAATTGAAGGGAATATTACATTACTTTCTTGCGCGGTTTGAGACTAAACGGTTTGAGACTAAACGGTTTGAGAATAAACGGTTTGAGCGGTCGATTCTTTTCGCCAAAGCCGCAATCTCATCTCATCCTTTCTATTTATAATACAAATGGATTTGTGTTATCAGCAGAGAAGGGGAGATAACTCTTTTCTATCATTTCCAAGTTTCCAGGTTCAAGTTTATTTACGGCTCTAGCTTCTTTCAGCCTATCACTTCAAGATGCTGCCATTGGGGCTCGTGGACCACTTCTGTAGGCGAGACAACTACTTTCGATGTTTCACACAAACGTTTTGTCTCCCTTATAAAATCAAGCTAATAGTTCGTGCTTCAAGGGCAGACCCAACTACTGAACAAGGGGTGAGATTTAACCCAGGAGACTAACTAGCCCGCCGGGCTAGCTAGTAAGTAGAGTGAGGTAGCCCGCATGGTTTTTAGGCAGCCCGACAATCGTTCACTTCAATACTGCTGCATGAGCTGGAGTCTGTTGATCACGTTGAGGGTTCTTGCCTCTCAGGATGATCGGGTGAGTCTTGTAGCTACGGGGTTCGGACGTGGTGAGGTAGATTCTAGAAATAAAGTTCCACATTTTCGGATCAACAACCGTCACCTTGACAATACGCGTAATTTGTAGCGAGTGTCTTTTTCACAAACAAAGCAGACAGCGCGCTTGGCGCGAAAGGGAAGCAGGCAAAGGGAAATAACGCTCGCGTATGCTTCATACTCGTAGCAGACGAACAGTGACCTAAAAGCGCTCTCGCTTCGGACCGAGCTTCTAAAAGTCTGCAAGTAGTATCATTTTTTTTAGGTCGCCAGGCGGGCTGGCTCAATTATAAAGTGAGGTCGCCCGAGCCGGTTTTAAGTCACCTCGGGCGACCGGGCGACCGCTAAATCTCACTCCTAACTTTCCAACATTATTACTTTTTCTTTGACACCAGGCCTTCTAACCAATATAAAACACGTACGGAATATTGATCAGCATAGGGGGTAGAGCAATCTCCAACCTTCGTTTTGCGGATGGTATTGATGGATTGGCTGGAGAGGAACAAGAACTTACACAGCTGGTACAGAGGCTGGACACCACCTCCAGAGCCTATGGAATGGAAATAAGTGCAGAGAAGTCCAAAATGATGACCAACAACATCAATTTAATCAACACGGCCATCAAATTCCAAGGCCAATCCCCAACACAGTGCATAGCTTCAAATATTTAGGAACCATTGTATCAGACAATGGGTCCCGAAAGGAAGTCCTCTCCAGGATCGCACAAACAACTGCTGCCCTGGCAAGGTTGAAGCTCATTTGGAAAGACAAGACCATCAGTCTACATTCCAAGGTAAGGCTGCTGCGCTCTCTTGTCATCTCCATCTTCCTATACGTTTGCGAAACATGGACCCTCACAGCAGATCTCAACGAAGAATACAAAGCATGGAGATGAGGTGCTACAGAAGACTTTTGGGCATTTCCTATACCCAGCACATCATCAACGACGAAGTCCGACAGACCATCACACAAGCCAATGAACAATACGATGACCTGCTCACAGTGGTGAAGAAACTGAAAATCCGATGGTATGGCCACGTCACCAGATCATCAGGTCTTGCAAAGACCATCCTGCAAGGCACAGTTCAAGGAGGTAGAAGAAGAGGGAGACCGAAGAAGAGGTGGGAGGACAACTTTCGAGAATGGACTGGCTTGACATTGAGCGAAGCCATCAGGGTTGCTGAGGACAGAGAAAGATGGAGTATGCCGGTTAGACGATCATTTGTGGTGCCCCAACGACCTCAGAGTTACGGGATATGATAGGATAGGATATTGAACTATAAGCTAGTACAAAGAAATTTACAGTAAAGAAGATTCATGGTTGCTCTCCAACACATCAGTAGTAGTAGTAGTAGTAGTAGTAGTAGTAGTAGTAGTAGTAGTAGTAGTAGTAGTAGTAGTAGTAGTAGCAGAAGTGTTACTATTACTACTATTGTACTACTACTTCTAATAAAACTAAATATTATAATATTGACGTTTAGATATGTTAAAGGTCGTGTTTTAAAATGGTTACAGTTGAACTTGTGTAAAATGTGGCAGGTTTAAATGAATTTATTAATGTATTATGTTTGCAAGTTTGCCTGAAACAAGGATCTAATTGTAAGAATAAGCTGTAAGCTTAACATTAATATCTGTGTAACATTTAGTAATTGTAATAAACGTTTACAGTCTACAAAAAAGTCTAATAATAATTTTAATAACAATATAACAATACCACTACCGCTACTGCTACTACTACAGTACTACTAACTACCACTTTTTTAACTACTACTACTACTACTACTACTACTACTACTACTACTACTACTACTACTACTACTACTACTACTACTACTACTACTACTATTATTACTACTACTACTACTACTACTACTACTACTACTACTACTACTACTACTACTACTACTACTACTACTACTACTACTACTAATACTACTACTACTACTACTACTAATAATAATAATAATAATAATAATAATAATAATAATAATGTTCGTCATTTGTAAGGCGCCTTAGCCTAAGGATCAAGGCGCGCAAGGGGTTGGGGGAATGGGAAGACAAGACAGACAAAACTGGACAAAAGATACATAATATACATATGTACAAAATACAGTTAAACAACTATGGAAAACACAAGCACGCACACCTGCTTACACTCTCTTGTAAATGATTAATTGAAATATTCCCTAAAAAGGTATGTTTTCAACTGTGATTTAAAAGAGGAAATGGAGGAAGAATGTCTAATCTTGTACTACTACTACTACTACTACTACTACTACTACTACTACTACTACTACTACTACTACTACTAATAATAATAATAATAATAATAATAATAATAATAATAATAAAAATAATAATAATAATAATAATAATAATAATAATAATAATAATAATAATAATAATAATAATAATAATAATAATAAATCCCACCTTTTAAGGATGTGTACATGGCGGTATGTTGTTCGTTGAAGCAATGGCGATTGTTAAACAGCGCTCGTATCACTTCAAAGTGTAACTCAGAGAGACGTCATCTCATAATAAAACAAGAGTAACAAAGGACCTACAGAGAAGCAACAATCACCTTTCTCCCTCCTCCCGTGCCCCCATTCTCCCCTCCCCCCTCCCCTCTATTCCTTTCTCCCTCCCAATCCCAAAAGACATCAACGTCAAGGAGTCGTAATTTTAGGTCCTACTCAACGTCATGGTGATTACTTACCTATCTACCTAAATAGGCTTGTCTACCATCTACTTGTCTACTTAGGTACTTGAAGATATTTCCATATTACCTTACCTTTACCTGTGTACACTCCCCTCTACCTGTATACAGTTATCGATACAGACTCTCTACTATACCCAACGCGCCGTGAAGACATTCATAGCTTTTATCTGCATTTTCCATTAAGTGATGTTATCGAGATTTCATTAGTTTCGCTGAGGCCAAGACCAGGCTGGCATCAATTTCAGGCCTGAACAAGATCTTATAGAACAGACATACGTCGAGTAATGGTTCTGTCCGTTCTGCTGGAAGTCTGCAAATGCTGGACTTTAACAGCACAGCTGGAAGAAAAAAACAACTTATTCAGGCATTTGAAGTGAAGTTTTACGCCAGAATTCGGCAAATCGTCTGGTTCGAATGAATGCGTGACTAACGATCACGTCAGGAAACTTGCTGCGTCTCTGGCGGGGCCTCAAAAACCACTCCTTGCCATTGTAAAGAGAAGACAGCGGCCCTAGTTTGGTCATGTCACGCGGCTCCACAATCTCGCAACATAAGCTTACATTCGGTTATGGACAGAGGAAGAAGACAGGTGCACAGGAAGGAGGCAGGTTAACAGGAAGGAGGCAAGTGAACAGGAAGGAGGCGGGTGAACAGGAAGGAGGCAGGTGAACAGGAAGGAGGCATGCGCAGATGACGATACAGAAAGAGCTGGACAGATGATGTCAAAACATAGAGGGCGCTGGACATGCCACGCCTTCTGACAACAGCTGCAGATAGATCGAAGTAGCCAAAACTCTCCACGTCATCATACCTCATGTCTCCCCAACGTTCCCACAGACTGAGGGAACAGTGAGAGGGAAGATTGAGCAGGGCGCAGAGCGTTTTATGGGGTCGGGTTTGGAGAGGTGAAGAGCACTATGTGCAGTGATAAATGTTGGTGGACAACCAGCCCTTCAAACATTGTCCACATTTCTGATGTACGCTGCTATGATGTTGTCGCCGTTGGTAGTGGTAGCCGTGTTGTTGTTGTTGCTGCTGCTACTGCTGTTAGAGATGGTGATGCTGGCAGTGGATGTGGTGATGGTATTGAAGAAGAAGAAGAAGAAGAAGAAGAAGAAGAAGAAGAAGAAGAAGAAGAAGAAGAAGAAGAAGAAGAAGAAGAAGAAGAAGAAGAAGAAGAAGAAGATGATGATGATGATGATGATGATGATGATGATGATGATGATGATGATGATGATGATGATGATGATGATGATGATGATGATGATGATGATGATGATGAGCAACCGCTGTTTTGTGCTCGACGCCAGCTGTCATTGCTGGATCCAACATTACCGTGGTCCATTCCAAACCCAAGCGTTTCCTAGCTGGATTACCAATGGCGAGTCGAGTGATGGAGAAAGAACATCAAGAACGTGCAGGACGCTAATGACATAGTACCGAGAGAGAGAGAGAGAGAGAGAGAGAGAGAGAGAGAGAGAGAGAGAGAGAGAGAGAGAGAGAGAGAGAGAGAGAGAGAGAGAGAAGGAGGGAGGTAGGGAGAGTGACAGAGACACGGAGAGAGAGACATACAGAAAGACAGAGACAGACAGACAAAAAGACAGAGAGACAGAGAGTCGGAGAGAGAAAAAAGAGAAGGATAGGGGGAGGGAGAGAGAGAACGTGAGAGATAGAGAGAGAGAAAGAAAGAGAGAGGGAGAGAGAGAGAAAGAGAGAGAGGGAGAGAAAGAGAGAGACACACAAACGCACAAACAAACAGAAACACGCACACTCACGCACACACAAGCACACGTACAAACCTACACACGTACACACACACACACACACACACACACACACACACACACACACACACCTATGACCTCCGCATTTAAGGATACCAATGATCCTACGTCAAAGTCATACTCAGATACTTTATAACTAATTATATGGCCTTGTGACTATAATAATTTATTGCGGCATAGAACGCGAGCGGTAAGTCTACGCACTGAACTGGCGTCCTCTTGTATAATTGAATTATGATCCTCTCCTCGTTCAAACACAATGTGGAGGTTTCTTTCCCTACGAAAAATCGAAGGGACTAAACCACACCTAACATCACCCAATCCAGCTAGCCAGAGGCTAGCCGGTATTCGCTGTCGAACACTATCAAAGCAAACTAACCCACCCACTCCCCGCCCCCTAGTGCTCTTTCGAAATTTAAAGGTGAAACTAACAACGGGAATCAAGCTGGCACCTTAGAAAGATGATCGTGACGTGGTCAAACGTCTTGAAGGCTATATACAAATGGCCTTTCGAAACATCTCCTTCAGTGAGCTAAGATGCTATTGGTTAAAAGGTGTGAAGGTGAAACTAACACCTACTCTTGTTTCGTTCTGGTACTGGTGTCATTTTCAACAGAACCTCCTCAAGCAAAATATAACGTAAGAACTTAAAATCCACAATAAAGGGAGATATTGTACAGTTCTGTTGTATCCAAATATTGTGGAGGTGAGTGGGGAGGTAATGAGGGAGAAGGAGGGAGAAGGAGGGAGGAGTGGGGGAGCGGAGGGGGAGGGGATTTATTATGCATTGATGATGATGATGATGATGATGATGATGATGATGATGATGATGATGATGATGATGATGATGATGATGATGATCATGATGATCATGATCATGATGATCATGATCATGATCATGATCATGATCATGATCATGAGGACGATGATCATGATGATGATCATGACCATTGCAAGGACGACGCCGAAAAGTAAGACCTTATACTCACTCTCCCAGCACCGGCATGAAAAGATCTGCACGCTCCTCCTCCGCCTGGCGAACCTTCTTGCCCTGCTCCTCCATGCTCTTGATCTTGGACTTTTTATGGTTCTTTCCTTCCCCCATCTTCGTGCTAGCTTTCTGTTCTCTGCACCCTGCACGTGGGACAAACATACCATCTTAATGCTAGCTTTCTGCTATCTGCACCCTGCACCCTGCACGTGGGACAAACATACCATCTTAATGCTAGCTTTCTGCTCTCTGCACCCTGCACGTGGGACAAACATACCATCTTAATGCTAGCTTTCTGCTCTCTTCACCCTGCACGTGGGACAAACATACCATCTTAGTGCTAGCTTTCTGCTCTCTTCACCCTGCACGTGAAACAAACATACCATCTTAATGCTAGCTTTCTGCTCTCTGCACCCTGCACGTGGGACAAACATACCATCTTAATGCTAGCTTTCTGCTCTCTGTACCCTGCACGTGGGACAAACATACCATCTTAATGCTAGCTTTCTGCTCTCTGTACCCTGCACGTGGGACAAACATACCATCTTAATGCTAGCTTTCTGCTCTCTGTAACCTGCACGTGAAACAAACATACCATCTTAATGCTAGCTTTCTGTTCTCTGTACCCTGCACGTGGGACAAACATACCATCTTAATGCTAGCTTTCTGCTATCTGTACCCTGCACGTGAAACAAACATACCATCTTATTGCTAGCTTTCTGTTCTCTGTACCCTGCACGTGGGATAAACATACCATCTTAATGCTAGCTTTCTGCTCTCTAGCTCCGCACCCTGCACGTGGGACAAACATACCATCTTAATGCTAGCTTTCTGCTCTATAGCTCTGCACCCTGCACGTGGGACAAACATACCATCTTAATGCTAGCTTTCTGCTCTCTTCACCCGGCACGTGAAACAAACATACCATCTTAATGCTAGCTTTCTGCTCTCTTCACCCGGCACGTGAAACAAACATACCATCTTAATGATAGCTTTCTGCTCTCTTCACCCTGCACGTGGGACAAACATACCATCTTAATGCTAGCTTTCTGCTCTCTGCACCCTGCACGTGGGACAAACATACCATCTTAATGCTAGCTTTCTGCTCTCTGTACCCTGCACGTGGGACAAACATACCATCTTAATGCTAGCTTTCTGCTCTCTTCACCCTGCACGTGGGACAAACATACCATCTTAATGCTAGCTTTCTGCTCTCTTCACCCTGCACGTGGGACAAACATACAATCTTAATGCTAGCTTTCTGCTCTCTGTACCCTGCACGTGGGACAAACATACCATCTTAGTGCTAGCTTTCTGCTCTCTTCACCCTGCACGTGGGACAAACATACCATCTTAATGCTAGCTTTCTGCTCTCTGCACCCTGCACGTGGGACAAACATACCATCTTAATGCTAGCTTTCTGCTCTCTTCACCCTGCACGTGGGACAAACATACCATCTTAATGCTAGCTTTCTGCTCTCTGCACCCTGCACGTGGGACAAACATACCATCTTAATGCTAGCTTTCTGTTCTCTGCACCCTGCACGTGGGACAAACATACCATCTTAATGCTAGCTTTCTGCTCTCTGCACCCTGCACGTGGGACAAACATACCATCTTAATGCTAGCTTTCTGTTCTCTGCACCCTGCACGTGGGACAAACATACCATCTTAATGCTAGCTTTCTGCTCTCTGCACCCTGCACGTGGGACAAACATACCATCTTAATGCTAGCTTTCTGTTCTCTGCACCCTGCACGTGGGACAAACATACCATTTTAATGCTAGCTTTCTGTTCTCTGCACCCTGCACGTGGGACAAACATACCATCTTAATGCTAGCTTTCTGTTCTCTGCACCCTGCACGTGGGACAAACATACCATCTTAATGCTAGCTTTCTGCTCTCTGCACCCTGCACGTGGGACAAACATACCATCTTAATGCTAGCTTTCTGCTCCCTGCACCCTGCACGTAGGACAAATATACCATCTTAATGCTAGCTTTCTGCTCTCTTCACCCGGCACGTGAAACAAACATACCATCTTAATGCTAGCTTTCTGCTCTCTGCACCCTGCACGTGAAACAAACATACCATCTTAATGATAGCTTTCTGCTCTCTTCACCCTGTACGTGAAACAAACATACCATCTTAATGCTAGCTTTCTGCTCTCTGCACCCTGCATGTGAAACAAACATACCATCTTAATTATAGCTTTCTGCTCTCTTCACCCTGCACGTGGGACAAACATACCATCTTAATGCTAGCTTTCTGCTCTCTGCACCCTGCACGTGAAACAAACATACCATCTTAATGCTAGCTTTCTGCTCTCTGCACCCGGCACGTGAAACAAACATACCATCTTAATGATAGCTTTCTGCTCTCTTCACCCTGCACGTGGGACAAACATACCATCTTAATGCTAGCTTTCTGCTCTCTGCACCCTGCACGTGAAACAAACATACCATCTTAATGCTAGCTTTCTGCTCTCTTCACCCGGCACGTGAAACAAACATACCATCTTAATGCTAGCTTTCTGCTCTCTTCACCCTGCACGTGGGACAAACATACCATCTTAATGCTAGCTTTCTGCTCTCTGCACCCTGCACGTGAAACAAACATACCATCCTAATGCTAGCTTTCTGCTCTCTGCACCCTGCACGTGGGACAAACATACCATCTTTAAGTCTTCAAAACTAGAAGGGCAAAGCCCATATGACTCACAGGCTCTTTCTAGAACTCGCAATATTTAATATAAAAATGGCTGCCAGAAAAAAAAATCAAACGGTGGCATTAAAATGCAAATACCGACTTTGATCTTTCTATGCTCTTGACCTTGAGATGACATTGGATTCCGGCTTCGCATACACTCATGTACTATCAAATAAAATACAGCGGAAGTTGTATATTATGCCCAAAAAAAACGGTGACCTTGGGATGACGTTGACCTTTAGCGACATTGACCTTGGGATGACTTGATCCTCATGTGACCTCTCATGCAGTTCTGATCAAATAACCCAATTTTGTTGCCTATCTTGGGTTAAATAAACAACCATTCCACTGTAAAGTGACCTATTGTTAGTATGTTTTTGCAAGGCCTAAGAGGGGTGGGGGTGGGAGTGTGGACAGCGGTGGGAGTGTTCCATGGTTTGGTGGTGATGATAAAGAAGTTGTTTGTTGGAGGAGTCAGCGAGAGGAGACCAATGTTGAATTACTAAGGATGTCACTCTAAAACGCTTTTGTTGCGACAGACGCGCTTGTTTCCACACCATTCCCTTCGCTTACCTCAATAAAATAGAAAATATTTTGTAGCGAATTCCGAAGTTCAACTCCCGCAGCAAATAGTTCCAGGGGTTTAAAACAGCGGTGGTTCCATGCTGTCTTTCTTCCACAGCCTTGCAGGTCAAAACTGTGAAGGGTGTTCGACCATTCCTGGGGAGCGGACTTCCAGTCACCGTGACGTAAGTCTTGTTTCAAATTATTACGTCACTGTCGTCACGCTCATAGAGGTATGTAACTCATAGAAAATCGTACATTTCCGTGTTCTTCTTCCGTTCTCGTTTTCATTGTAGGGGGGGGGGGGGGGGGTGAGGGGAAAGGGGTTCCGGACCATTCCCCAGTCCCCATCCCACACCTCCCCCCCAAAAAAAAGAAAAAGAAAAGTAAGTTAGAAATACAAAAAAGAACAAGAAAAAAAAAGAGACAGAAATGGTTTTTTTTTTTTAAAGTAATAAAACAAAATTAAATAAAATCTCTTAGTGTTTCTTGACACAATGTCTACCACATCGGTCGAAAGACGCCTTATTGTTACGGTATGGTTATGTCCTTTGGCGTTGCTTTCACTTCCGTTTACCAATGTGTTACACTCGGTATGATGTTGGTGTTTTCTATCAGTATCTGATTCAGCCCCGATGCTTGAATTCCTGATAGTTGTGTAACTCAGATTCGTTTATTCACGCAACCCGTCCAAACAGCGTACAAGTCACAAAGTCGACGTATGAAGTTTTCCACTTTTATTCAGCACACACCAACAACTGCATACAGTTCTCAACTCAACTCAACAACTTTCACAGCAACTCTCCAAATCACTATCAACAACTTTACTATCAACAACAATCTCTCAACAGCAACTCGGCACACGATTAAATAACCTCTCTCTTTTCTCGAACAATTTGGTACGTGGTAGAAATGACGCACTGCCACCAATCGAACTAAAGATCGTCATCACTGACTTACGTCATTCACATTTTCTCTACTTCCGGGAACATTCACGACCTTCGATATCCATCCGGAAATTTCTATCAAGAGTAAACACGCAGATCCAGAATATTCTACATCAATATCGACCAACAAAAATTATCAACGTTATACAAAACCTCTCCAAACAACAATGCAAACTCAAATCAAAGGTAAATAAACTCCATTATTGAATACTTTGCAAAACGAAACGATTAGATCTATCGTGCGCGCTTTCGACATACTTTCGTACGCGTTTCAACGTAACATAACCCCCCACTCAAGAAGAAATTTACCCAATTTCTTTCAACAACGTTGAAACGTAATGCACAAACAATGTACAGAATTAAAACTTACTTCAGACTGTCTCATTTACTGTCAATGTTCTCAGTTTATATACACAGAGTCCATGTTTTTCATCCGCAAGTCTTTCTGGATACTGTCAATGTTCACAGTTCATTCACACAAGGTCAATGTTTCTCATCTGCAAGTCTGTTTAGATATTGCCAATGTTCTCCACACAGTCAATGTTCTTTCAACCGCAAGGAAACGACGCCCTCGTCAGTTGCGGTCGTCATCGGCCCAGGGTCAAAGACAGTGATCTCGTGGGCTTTCCTGGAGTCAGTGCATCCTCCGTTGTCTTCCTCTCCCGTCGGATGTCCGACGCAGTCGACGTTGTCAGCTCCCAGAATGCATTCGCTGGGTCTCACGGTCAGGTTGGCTTCTGCGGGACGGTGGAATAGCTCCCTCAAGGTCTGCAGATGCTCCTTCCAGGTCTGAGTGTGGACTTCATGTTCGACCAAAGTCGTAGAGCCTGGGACATCACTGAAGCTATGGGGAAATTCGCCCATAAGGTCCTTGAGCTCCAACTTTTGACCTTCCGTCAAGCCTGGTCCTAGCTTAACATCATTGATGCCTTCTTTGCCATGGAAGTCTCCCAGTTCCAACAGTTCTTCGCTGTCAAAGCTGTCGTCGGTCACAGCTGCTGTGGCTGCGTGCACAGTCTCTGATGGCCTTTCCACGTACAGCTTAAGGAGGTTGGCGTGGTATATCTTGGAATGCTGGCCGACCTTCACCTTGTAGTCGTTGATTCCCACCACGGTCTCCACTTCGTACGGGCCTTTCCACTGCATCAGCAACTTATTGTGATCGGTAGGTAGCAGCACCAGCACTTTGTTGCCAGGTTTGAACTTCCTGTTCACAGCCCTACGGTCATAGTAGTGCTTTCCACAGTCCTGGGATTTCTTCAGGTTTTCTCTGGCTATCTCGAGAGTCTGCTCCAGCTTCTCCCGTAGCTCAAACACGTACTGGTAACTGTTCTTCACCTCTGGGGTGTCCACTTCCTTCGTCCACAGTTCTTTCAGGATGTGCATCGGCCCTCGGATGGTTCTTCCGTACAGCAGCTCGAACGGAGAAAAGCGGGTGGACTCCTGCGGTACTTCTCTGTAGGCGAAAAGTAAGGCGTTGATGTAGCGATGCCATTGTCTGGGCTGCTCGCTGCACAGTTTCTTCAAGGTGGACTTCAGCGTAGCATTGAATTTCTCGACAAGCCCGTTGCACATCGGATGGTAGGGTGTCGTAGTCAAATGCCGGATGCTCAGCAGTCTGTTGACCTCCTTCATGCAGTCAGAGACGAACTGCGTCCCGAGGTCTGTCAGAATTTCTTCAGGCACTCCAAGCCTACTGAACATGTCCACCAGTGCCTCTGCTACAGTTTCAGTGTCAATCTTCTTCAGTGGCACTGCTTCTGGGTACCGAGTCGCATAGTCCACTAAAGTCAGTACCCACCGATGACCTTCTTCACTCGGAGGTCTTATTTCGCCGATTAAGTCTAAGGCCACCCTCTTGAAAGGTCGGTCGATCAGAGGCATCCTCTGCATAGGCACTTTCGGGACCCTTTTTCGAGGTATGGTCTTCTGGCAAATATCACATGATCGGCAGAAACGGCTGACGTCCGCATGAAGCCCTGCCCAGTAGAACACCGCCTGGATTCTGTCTGACGTCTTTCTGATGCCTAGGTGACCTCCCATGATAGAGTCATGAGCTACTTCCATCACTTGGCGCCTTAGAGGTAACGGTACCAAGACTTGACGTAGTGGTTTCCCTCCGTTGACCCTCGGGTGCTGGAAGATTCGGTACAGGATCTTGGCCTTCACCTCAAAATAGACCGTGCCACTGCGTTTGGTCACGTGATCTTGGCGGTTCCTGTACTTGTTTAAAGTGCTATCAGCTTCCTGGAGCTGAATCAGCTTATCTCTGTCCACGATGGCAGCTTTAGAGTTGTCGGCGACCTTCAGTGGCGTAGACGTCTTGTCTCTCTTGGCCTGGGCCCTGGTAGTAACAGCACCGACGATCTCTGGTCGGCAGGGCTGAGCCGGAGTAACCACATTGTCCCGTAGCAGCTCTGTAAGGTCTCCATCGGGAAATGGCAATGGATCCTCCTCCACAACTTCGACGTGTTGAGTTGAGGCAGGACTCCACTCTGGATCGGGGTCGTCGGGTCGTCTCGCGCCGTCGATATTCCCGATCATCAAATCATACAGCGGCTTCTTCAGGCAAACCGCTTCGACTTCGCCTATGTAGAAAGGTGTGCTGACTTGAATTTTTGCAACTGGCGCTCTCACACATTTGCTGTCGGCCATAAGTGTCCATTTTGAATCGCCAGTGAACTGTTCTTTAGCGATTAGGTCTTCTCTGACGATGACCCCACTGCAGCCAGAGTCTCTTAAAACAGTCACTTCATGATTTCCGACGCGTCCCTTGGAAACAGGCATGTTCTGTACGGTCACAGCTGCGCTGGCGACGACGGGGATGGATTTCCCGTTGGCAAGGAGGAGTTGGCCATCAGTCATGCACTCTTGCACGTCCGCAGGGGTAGCTGTGCGCTCGGTCTCACTCGGAAGAATGACGCTCCCGCCGCACACTTGATGGTCAGATCTACTGGTTTGCCGTTGATTGGAGAACCGCCTCTGTCGGTTGCCCGCCGCTGAATTGTCCGTACTGCTCCGCTGTCCGCTACTTTTGTTTTGAGGACAATTAGCCGCCCTGTGGTCTGTAGCGTTGCAGGGGAAACAGCCTCTTGAATGCCCTTCCCTGGGAGTAGGCGTGGAGTCCGTCTGTTTCTGGTTCGTCTGGCTCCCCTGGATCTGGTTCACATGGTTTCCATTCTTCTGAAAATGTTTCGTCGCGCTGGGTGGCCCCAGGGTTTTCCCATGAGCGATGAGATATCTTTCAGCAGCCTCAGTCACATCTTTAAGCGTCTGCAGCTTTTGTTCTTCTAAGTGGGTCGCTAGGTCCTTGTGACAGGCATTGAGAAATTGTTCCTTCACGATCAGGTCATGGAGACTGTCGTAAGACTTCGTTTCGCCTGATAACTCCACCCACTTGTGTAGATATGACGACAGGCGCTCCACAAACTGCTTTGGCGTCTCGTCTGACTTAGGCCGGCATTCACGGAAGCGTTTACGGTAGCCCTTCTCTGTAAAGTTGTAGCACTGCAATAGGGCCTCTTTCAAGACGTCGTAGTTTTTAGCGTCATCGTTCGACAGTCTGGTGTAAACTTCGAGCGCTTGCCCTGTCAGAAGTGTACTTAGTCGAATCGCCCAGTCTCGAGGTTGCCAATTGGAGCTTTCGGCGAACCTTTCGAATCTCGCCAGATAGCTGTCGATCTGAGCCGGTGTGCATGAAGAATCTTAAAGGGCAACTTAAGCTTAAGTTCGCTTACTCAAGCACACGGAGAGTTCAAACTTAAGCTTGAGTAAGCGAACTTAAGCTTAAGTTGCCCTTTAAGATTCTTCATGCACACCGGCACTGGTCCTTCCCGTCGACGAATGCTGGCAATTTTGGAGCTTTGTTGTCACTGATAACTTGTGGCGCATTCTGCTGTTGCTGGATACGCGCCATTTCTAGCTGGAAATCAAGACGCTTCAGCTCGAATTCTCTGTCTTTTTCTTGCCGCTGCTGTTCAATTTCTAGACGCTTCTGTTCTAATTCTCTTTCTTCACGGCGACGCTGCTCTTCTAATTCTCGTTCTTCACGGCGACGCTGCTCTTCTACTTCTAGACGCTTCTGTTCTAGTTCTATTTCTTTTTCTAGACGCTTCTCTTCCAATTCTCTTTCTTCGCGCCTTCGCTGTTCTTCTCTTTCTTCACGCAATATTCTCTCCTGGCATTTGACGTACTCCGTCAGCTGTTTGCCTTTTAGATTTAGTTCAACCCCTTTCTGCCAGAAGTCAGCCATCTTGATGCTTCTGGAAAGTTCTTTTCAAGAAAGTTCTTTTCTGGAAGGTTCTTCTTCTAGAAAGTTCTTGACTGTAGAGTTCTTTTTCTGGAAAGTTCTTGACTGTGCTGTACCTTTCTAGACTGTTCTAGAACAGCACGCTTTCTGCAGTAGCGCTGATGCTTGCCACTGGTCGCTTTCGCTGACGCAGGCCCCGCTGTCCTCGTCGTATGCGACGCTGCACCACGCTGGTGTTGATGTATACGCTCCTGTGCTGAAGTAGACTCGACGTCCGCACGTCGATCGCTGTAACACTGGCGATGTAGCTCCGAGACTGTCCCTCGACGTAGTCCTGCGGCAGCTACGTAGTCCCGCTCTGTTGTTCGCTCACGAAGCAACTCTTCGGCGACTACACGCCCTTGCAGTCAACCCGAATCTATCGGATGTAGTCCCAGTATGTTGGCCCCTCTCAACGCAACTCGTTGGCGGCTACCCTCGATGACTGCCTCTCGTAACGTTGACTCGCTTGTAGCAGTTGAACCCTTGGCTATGGCGTGAATCGCGGCTTGACCCCCAAAATGTTACACTCGGTATGATGTTGGTGTTTTCTATCAGTATCTGATTCAGCCCCTATGCTTGAATTCCTCATAGTTGTGTAACTCAGATTCGTTTATTCACGCAACCCGTCCAAACAGCGTACAAGTCACAAAGTCGACGTATGAAGTTTTCCACTTTTATTCAGCACACACCAACAACTGCATACAGTTCTCAACTCAACTCAACAACTTTCACAGCAACTCTCCCCAACAGCACAACCAGGGCGGCCCGCGGTAGGTTTTTGATCGGAACTTGTCGGCGTCATCGGCCGATCTTTGCCGATTGTCTTATCACATTGGGCCGCCTGCACATTTGATCGGAACTTGTCGGCGTCATCAGCCGATCTTTGCCAATTGTCTTATCACATTGGGCCGCCTGCACATTTTAGTCGCTATAAGGTAGACAATCCCATATCGAGCGTCAACAAGATATGATCAAATAAAATTAACTCCCTTCGTATTCAGTGCGAACATTTTTACCGAATTTTTATTTGTCAAATCATAATAAAGATTAAAAAATATGTCCCTGTGAAGAGTTATATCCCTATAAATTGTTTACACTTGCGTTATCGCCTTCGATTACAGAAATTATAAAACTTTTTTTAAAAATATAATTATCTGTGCGGTTCAGCAAATGACGCAATTTTCTTCTGGAGGTGACTTGAGTGGAAACGGAAAAAATCGGGTGTTTGGTTTTTGAAATAGTAAGTTTTATATTAATAGCTGAGGTGATACGGTGATATATAAATGGAAGGAACAAATCAGTGCAACCTGTCATATCGTACGAAAAGACGAGGTTTTGTAGAAAAGGTGCAGGAGCACATTAATTGTTCTTAGATCTACAAATAATATAGGAATTAATTGTTCTCTTAGATCTACAAATAATATAGGAATTAATTGTTCTCTTAGATCTACAAATAATATAGGAATTAATTGTTCTCTTAGATCTACAAATAATATAGGAATTAGATCTACTAATGCAGTCTTGGAAGATTCTTCTTGTTGTAGTACTGCTAACACTATCAGCAACACTTATACAGGCGACAGCGCTGAATGTAGTGCTGTTAAAGGAGATAATTATATTAGACTATCGTCTATTGATGTCTTAGCTTGTGCAGATGCCACTGATCGTGTAAATACTAGCGTTAGGTGTACTTCGTCAGGTGAGGCTATAGCCTAATTTTGTGAGGGAATCTGACAGTGATACTGATAGTAACACTGACAGTGACACGCTGATTGAGAATAAATCACACGCAAACTGTAAAGAAAATTTCACAACCCAGATTTCAGAATGGGCGAGTAGTCATGACATTTCTCACAGTGCTGTTTCAGATTTATATGCAATCAAAGAAATTTAAATTAAAGGTTCATATTTCCATTTTGGACTCTATACTCTTTTTAAAATTATAATTTTAAAGAACTATCCTCAGTTCAGCTCAGCAGATAGTACAAGAATTCAAATAAATATTAATGGATTGCCCATGTTTCATAGTGCAACAAATCAGTTTTGGCCCAATCTCGGCAGAATTACCATTCTCGTCATCAGTGAACCATTTATCATTGAACTGTATTGTGGATCTTCAAAGCCAGCCTCTGTTGATCGTTTTCTTGAAGATTTTGGGGAGGATATTATGCATCAGTTAGAGGCGCAGCCACTGCATGACTGTTTAAAACATGCATGCGTCTGTTCATATTAAATGTTTTATATGTGATGCAAATGTTCGTGCATTTTGCAAGCAGGTTAAAGGGCATGCAGGATAGTTTGCGTGTGATCATTGCACACAGGAAGGAGTGTGGTTAGGCAAGATGACATTCTCTGCGTCTAATGCTGAACATAGAACTGACCATGATTTTGCCACACGACAGCAGCCACAACAGCACCTTGGTGCCTCCCCACTTGAAACTTTATCCATTCGAATGGTATCACAGTTTCCACCTAAATACATGCACTGTATTTGTCTAGGTGTTGTTAGGCGACTCTTGAGCTTCTATTAAGTTTTCAAGACTACCAACCATCAGAATTTTTAATGGAAGCGTAGTCTCTTGATCATTAGATAGCTACAGAATTCCGCCAGTTTCTTCTGTATAGTGGCCATGTTGCGCTCAAAGGAATTTTATCAGAAGAAGTTTATTCCTACTTTTTACTGCTGTTTGTGTACTGCCAGAGTCACGGTGACTATGCTGACCAACTCTGGTTATATTTTTTTGCAACAAACATCAGTAGTGTATGGCATAAATTCTATTTCTTTCAATTTCTTTCAATTTTCACAACCCATTGCACCTTGCTGGGGCTGTTAGACGCTTTTGTCCGCTTGATCACTTTTCTGCTTTTCATTTGGAGAACTTTCTAGGAAAAATCAAGCGACTTTGGAAACCATGCAGGCAGCCCACTTCAGAGCGACAGCTAGCTGGCAATACTGTCTAGAGTTTTGACCAAACATCACTTTTTGTCATTTTTGAAAGTAATTGTTGTCTTTGTTTAAAAAGTGGTCCACTTCTCACATGTAATTTTTTGGGGGGTGGGGGTGGGGGTGGAGAGGTGAGGTGGTGACGGGGTGGGGGAGGGGGGTGAGCGCTACGTTTATTAGTTTTTAAGATCTTCAACATTAAACATTTGCCATTTAAAATAATAGGAAGGGTGGGGGTGGGAGGGGAAGCCAACTTCGGCATCAAAATCCCAACATTGGTATCCCAACTATATGAGCTGCTAATATAAAATAACGAGCCACTGCCGCGAAAACGGCAAAATACGAACCGCTCCCCGGAACCTCGTGCTACTTTCTGTTTGCTTTCTGAATGTTTTGTCGCTGCATCTGGGCTCACAATTCCATTTTCGAGCAGAAAATGTGTCTGTTAAACAAAGTAGATGAAGTTCGAAGGAAATCAGCATTTCCCAGGGCTCTGAAATGCGAAAACGCCGCGTGCGATCAAGCCAGTTCGAGATGTTGTGTCAGGCAAAGACAGCCATAGACTAGTGAAAGTTCTCATGATCATGATGATGTGTTGCAAAATCTTGAAAAACCCACATTGTGACATTGTCAACAAAGGACACGCCCACTTCATATGGATGAAGAACAGAATGTTGTAGAGGATAAGAAGATTGTTGATTCTGATGTTGACAGTTTTGATGATATGACAGTGCATTGTGAGCCTGCAGGGAATAGAATAGTAACATGACACTTCTTGCTAAAAATATTAGTGTATGTCACTTGTCTGCGGATTTTGTCATGGTGCTGTCACTCTTTTTGAAGTGAAATGACAGGGACTCAACACTGTTGGCATTTAATTGCACAAATAGAAGGTGTAATGAACTTGAACGTCGTTTTAAACATATCTGCTCAGATAAGTGTGTCAAACATGTCGGTGTCATCTGTGAATCGATGGTATTTTTTTTCGCAATGCGGACAATTGGCTGTGACCTTGATGAACGTTCTATGTTTTGTGGAATTATGGACCTTCCTCCACCTGTCTAGAAAAGCTCCTACAATTTAATCAACAAAACAATTGAGGAATGAGACAGGCAGAGGTTTCCCTTACATTACTAAGCTTCAGGCAAGGGCAGCAGCTCCGATTTGTATAGATTTTGAGGGTCAGAAATTTTATAAAATGTATCGTTTTGCTACAGTGTGCAAAAGATATTTCCAAACTTATTTAAGATAAACACTTAAAACTTTGCACACTTAAAGTTACATGTTTTTCTTGTGCATGAACCTCTGGGGTTTGTTGGGTCAGCTTTGGGGATATTGGAAGCTTTCTGCCAAGTGATCACTGGGGTATTATTATTTAGCATTGTAGGAATTTTATATGAACATATTTTGTTAATATTTTGTAATGATGTTTATATTATACTTTGGTTTTGTAAATGGGGGTTCGATAAATTAGAATAAGCCTTAAGTGTTCCCTGCATGTGATGCCTTTATTGTAAAGTGGCCGGCTGGTGGAGTACCTTCAATGTTACCATTAGATCTGTTTCAGCAGATCTTTTATTTGGTTTAGGGGTGAGTCCTCTTTCATCCAAGTTGTGCTCCTGATTTTGTGGTCCTGATTTGATTCTTTGCAGTCTGCTGGACCTTATAAACAGTGAATAACTAACTTTTCTGCACCCAACTTTAGGAACTGAAACGTAAAGTTTAAGGACTTAGTTTAGAGGTCGTTGTTCAGTTATAACATTTTAAGGCAGTGCTTTTGGTGTTAAAATATCGTACTGTTGTAGCAAAGTTTCATGGCGAAATTGTGCAAGAGAAATGCTTATGACATACACGACTATAAATTATAAGTTTGGTTTTGTTGTTCCTAAGCTCTAAAAGAATTACAGTACAAAACAAATAAGTGATTTTCGAACTATAAGAAAGTGGAAGCTTAGCCAATTCATGGACTGAATAGACATACATGTGTTACATCTATATGAAATCATTCATTAAGGAAAAGATTGGAGGTGATCTACAAGAAGAGAGTCTGGATTTATTATAGGCTGCTAAATCTGCCAATAGCCAGATTAATTAACCCAAACTCTGTATCCAGTCACGCATTAGTTTAAGTTTGATTCTTTCGGTATTTAATTAATCAAGTGACAAGGTTTAGTAATAGTGTATTCAATGGTGTTTTATGTCTCCTGCACCCAGATCTTATGATTTTGTTTCTCTGGTAACTTCTGAACACACTTCTTTGCCTAGACGCTAGAAGATGTATGCAATTGTCAACTTCACCGATGAAAACGAAGTCGCAATTATCCCCACCAACTGGCGCAATGGCAATAGTTGTGCGCAGTGTGGCCGAACTACAAAAACTCCCAGAAAATAAACAAAGCTGTGAAAGAACGTCAAGAGCCGGATCCTTTATGGCACGCTTACCCTATCAGGGAACTCTTTGTCGATGGTGAGTTCAATTTTGCTTTAGATAAGGCCCACACAAAAAAAAAATTAATGTCTGTTTACGGTATCCCGACCAACCTTATATTTTTGGCCCGACCCTAAATTTATTTTTTGGATATATATCTGGAAAAAAAATAAGAAATAACTCCAAAATAATCGCACCTGATGTGAAAAGGGGTTTAGAAAAAGAAAACAAAGTAAACCAACTGACCGACAATTTTTTCTCCTGAGTCCTATGTTACCGTAAACAGACTTTTTTTTGTTGTTGACCTAATGCATCGCTTTGGTAATTACATTATCATAACAGCAACATATTACTTAGTCTTGGTTTCTTTGTCTTTTTATGAAACGTTTAAAGTGCTAGCAGCAAACATTATGCTCACAACACATACACATGTAGGTATATAGGATTACGAGAAATGTTCAGCACCCTTAACCGTGTGGGTACAATCCAATCTGATCTAATCCATGTGCCTAAGGAGAGAGAAGTTATGTATTTAAATTTATGTACTCTTTCTCTAACAATCTCAGTGAATATTTTCGCTGGAAATTATGTTTAGATTGTCATTTTTATAACAGAATGTTTTAGTACCTTGCATTACATGGTTGTTGCTTTAGATCCAGCAGCAGTACCTTGCAAGTTTATGAGGTTCCCGCAACATATAGACACACACACTCACACTGTGTGACACATTTGTTTAGGAGAACAGTACATGTTTGTATGTGCCTTTGGGGTTAAAAAAAATCCCACTTGAGAGCAATGTGTATGTGTTTGGTTCCACTTCCAGTAAATAATTTGCATTGACTAGCAGTAGCAGAGCTGCCCTATCCAGCGCCTGAAATTTTGGGGTTTGTGCTAGAACTTGTTGGCCCAGTATGCTTTGACTAGTGAAAAATTAAACCTGTGCTGCAACTTCTATTATGTGTTGCGCAAGAAAGATGTCTAAGCAGCAATGCACCCTGACTTGATCATGTGCCTGTGATTGAGGGAAAGTTAAACATCTTTATCATTAGTACAAAATGTATGTATAGTCATATTATGCTATATAAGATTAAAAACCTCTATGCAATAATGCATAACTAACTTTTTTTTTTTTTTTTTTTACAGATGATTGGGACTATGTACGGCAACGTTTGAACAAGTCTCAGTACAAGTCTGACCTGCAAACATCTGGTGATGAGACACAGGATCATGTAAAATGACCAAAATGGCGTAAAACCCGGTAAAATGATTCATTACTTATTGATTCATGTACCCAAAGTTTTCTTTTCAACACTTTGTATTACGAAATTGATAGAAAATCGCCCTAACAACTAAATTTAAATAATAGGTAAGGATAGAGAGATTAATTTGATTTTGTTCTACACCAATTATAAGTTACACAGTATTTTATCAATAGGTGATTCAGCCCCGATGCTTGAATCTTGATATGTGTAACTCGAATTCGTTTATCCACGCAACTTGTTCACTCAGCAACAAGGCAGGAGTCATCGTATAAGGTTTTCCAACTTTATTCAGCAAACATCAATAACTGCATACAAGATCGCTTTTAGAAAATCACTACAAAGATCATCCTTACAAGCAGACAATCGAGAAAACGTTAGAACGTTCCAACATGAGTGACACAATAACACCCAATCAAAATAAAACTCATCACCGGAACTATTCAATGCCTTGCATCATGTAATGTTTAGATTTGACCAGCTGTTACCCGTAAGGTCTAGAAGCTTCGATCGATAAGAAACAAGTAATTCCATAAAATTCTCAATATTGACCGACAAAAATTATCAACATTTTGCAAAACAAAATTGACAAAAGCTGACTTATTTATCATGTCCAAAAGATGGTTACAGTTTTGAAGAACATTCAGCCCAGAGACTTTGAATTGATAATACTATTAGTATTACTAATGGAGATCTTCAGCTGAATCGCATGGAATGATGATTCATCTAAATTTATCTAATTTTAAACATTTAGCACCTGGTTCCTCCTTCCCCGCCATAAATATTAAAAGGCAAATTCACCCTGGTTAGACCATGTTAATATGATTGTTATATATGCCAACATCAGGATTGCATTAATGCATATTTTTTTGTGTATTCAAAATGGATGACACATTTTTACAGCACTTGTGCGTAAAACTTGTGCAAAACATCTGCTCAAAATCGCATCTGAATATATTCATCACAATATTGGCACCAATATTTACACCATTTTTGATTGACAATACGTAGACATCAAGCAATTTTAAAAGCTCTAAGCACGATCCATGTAACCTTTTTTTTTTTTTTTTAAGTTTGGACTGACAATCTACTTTATCCAAGCCAGTTTACACATGCTGATTGAATTATGAGACGGGTCAAACTCGTCTGCCTTACATAGCACTATTGCATGACACTATCATCCTTTGTTCCAGAATGGATTGAATTTAGAATTAAGATCTGCAACAGATTTTCTATCTTCAATGCAGCATGGCCTTAAAGTCCTATTTAATGCATTTATTTAATATTGTATTTTGTTTTAGGCCAGCCTTCTTGGATGATGAGGAGCAGAATACTGATGAAGTTATTATTGAACCTACTCCTTCTTCCTGTAAGATTTTATAATATTTATAGTTTTTTAAGTTAAATTTTATACTTGAACTTTAGGGGTTGAATTGGATATATTGATATGTTTATAGAACTGTCTGATCGACAGTTAAAAGTATTGCTACTACTAGCATGAATAAATAAATATTGTTGATTATGTTTGTTAGAGAGTAGTGTCTATCTAGTTGTTCTTAAGGTTTTATTGAATTATTTTAAAAAAAATTTTTTATAAATTTTGTTGGGGTAGCAAATTTGCCTCAGTGTCACGAATATAAACATAATTTATGAATATTTGTTTTGCATAGTGAAGCATTCAATAGCATTTATTTACCTTTCATCTGGTTCTATGTAGATGCAGGAAAAGCTTTGCAGAATGTTTTCTTTTGATTAATATTGTTGTAGCAATATCTATATTTCTGGAATTGTTTATCACCGAATGAAAGTTTGAATTTGATCTCGCGGTGAGCAGCCAGCCTCAGAATGATGTAGATGATTCTATGACGTAACACAGTGTGTATTTTCTATGAGGATATGTTTTTTGATTGACTAATGATTAGACCTATACCATTCTGGATTGTTCTAAAGTTTTATAGGCCACAATGTACTATGTTATATATATACAGTACTTGCCTGTGTGTGAGAGTTTTTGAAAGCAGTTGGTGCTGTTTGTCTTTTGCTGATTAAAGTTGCTGAGATTATACAACGACTCTGCCTTGTTTATGAGTAAACGGGCTGCGTGTATAAAAACTCTAATACAATTTACACAGATTCAAGCATCGGGGCTGGATGTATATTTCACCTGTAACAATCAGTGGTCAGTTAAATAAAATAATAGTAGTGGTAATTTGTACCGATTATATATTTCATGTGACTGTCGCTGATGAAAGAATTGCCAACAACTGTAGTCACTAGCAGGGACGATAATATGAGCTAAACAATTTACATATTGTGTTTAATATAATGTTCTCCCTGCAGATCATCGGTCTCAGACTCCAACCCTGACCCAAAGAACTGCAATGCCACTACCAGTACCATCCCTGTTTACTGCACAGTCTATTCATTGCAGAGGTATATTCTGTCATATGATTTTGATGCTTATTCTTTTTTCGTATGCTTTTTCTTAATCCTTTATTTCCATTTTCACCTATCATGTAACAATATGATTTATGTTAAGACATCCATTTGATTGATTAAGCTCATGGCTTTTTCGGTTCATATGTAAATCCAAATGACACTAACATGAACCAGAACTGTCAATAAGTATTGTAGGAAAAAATAAGTTTTATTATTTCAACATGTAAAGACTGATTCGCTCACCCTTATGTTCTAGAGTTACTCTGATTCCATACCTATCCTATCATATCATGTAACTCGGAGGTCGTAGGGGCACCACAGATGATCGTTTCACCAGCATACTCCAGCTCTCTCTCTGTCCTCAGCAACCCTGATGGCTTCGCCCAGTGTAAAAACCAGTCCATTCTCGAATGTTGTCCTCCCACCTCTTTTTCTGTCTCCCTCTTCTTCTTCCCTCCTTGCACTGTGCCTTGCATGCTGGTCTTTGCAAGGCCTGATGATCTGGTGACGTGGCCATACCATTGGAGTTTCCGTTTCTTCACCACTGTGAGCAGCTCATCGTGTTGCCCAATGGCTTGTGTCATGGTCTGTCGGACTTCGTCGTTGGTGATGTGCTGGTTATAGGAAATGCCTAGAAGTCTTCTGTAGCACCTCATATCCATGCTTTGTAATCTTCGTTGTGCATCTGCTGTGATGGTCCATGTTTCGCAAAAGTATAGGAAGATGGAGATGAGAAGGGAGCGCAGCACTAGCAGTCTTGCATTGGAATGTAGACTGATGGTCCTGTCTTCCCAAATGGGTTTCAACCTTGCCAGGGCAGCAGTGGTTTGTGCGATCCTGGAGAGGACTTCCTGTTGGGACACATGGTCTGATACAATGGCTCCTAAATATTTGAAGCTACTGTGTTGAGGAATTGGCCTTGGACTTTGATGTCCGTGTTAATGCCATTGGTGTTGTTGGTCATCATTTTGGTCTTCTCTGCACTTATTTCCATCCCATAGCTCTTGAGGTGGTGTCGATCCTCTGTACTAGCTGTTCTTGTTCTTCTCCAGCCAATCCACCAATTTCATGTGCAAAACGGAATGCTCTATCCCCTATGCTGAATGTGCCCGTGATCTGCAAGGGCATGTAAAATGATGCGCTCTAGGAAGATTTTAAAGAGTGTTGGAGAGAGTAGGCATCCTTGATGCACACCGATGGTTGTTCTTAACCAGTTTCCGATAGCGCTGTTGTGGAGGACTGCACTGGTAGCCTTGTCATACAGGCTTTTGATGACTTCAATAATTTTAGGGCTGATGTTGTACACTCTCATAGTTGCCCACAGAGCTGCATTCCAGACTCAGTCAAATGCCTTCTTGAAGTCTACGAACACATGATATAGATGTTGGTGCTGTAGGTATTTCTCTCAGATCATTCTGTTCAGTGGTACTTCACCCTGCCCTGAATCCTGCTTGTTCTTCAGCTATGATTTATTCAGCTTGGGGTTTCAACCTGTTGAGTATTATTTTCAGTAGGACCTTGCTGGGATGGCGGATGAGGCTGATGGTGTGGCAATTTTCACACTACTGAAGGTTATCATTTTTTGACGAGAGATGACAAGCGACTGGGTCCATGGTGTAGGCCACTCCCCATTCTGCCAGATCTTGTTACAGATAATGGTGAGGGCGTCAAGCATTGCTTCTCCTCTTCTGGATCATACTTGAACTTTTGGATCTGTTTGATAAACGAAGTGAGATGAAAAAAAAAAGAACACCTCACAGGGAGCTGATGCCTACCGAAAAATCAATAATGACATCTGAAAAGGTATGCACACAGCCAAGGAGAACTGGATAGAAGATCAATGCCAGGAAATAGAGAACAGTCTGAACAAGAACAACAGCAAGAAGGCCTACCAGACTGTGAAGCGGCTGACAAGTGTTAAACCCCAAGGTCTCCATGATCCAAAGCAAGTCTGGCATATGCTTTATAGAAGAACAAGAAGTCTTGGACACATGGACAGAGTACTGCTCTGTCCTTTACAACCATACACCAAACGGAGACCCATCAGTTCTAGCATGTCCCCTGATTTGGCTCAGAAGAGTCCGCTGGACCTAAAGCAATAACCATGTAATGTAATGTAATGTCCCCAGAACAGAGAAGAAAAAGAAATCCTCTCAATTCTCCGAGAAGAAGTTGAGGCAGCAGTGCAATCGCTGAAGAAAGGGAAGTCAGAGGGAGTGGACACCATACCCGCGGAACTGCTTCAAGCAGGAGGAGAAAGATGGAGTACGCTGGTTAAAAGATCATCTGTGGTGCCCCAATGACCTCCTAGTTACAGGATAGGATAGGATAGGGATAGTTAAGAGACAGTGTGCTTTCAATCCAACCTTTTCTAATAAAGAGTAATCATAATTTTGTTGAATTGTGTAAAACTGCATGTTTATAGCAAAGAAAGACATTCTCTGTTATCCTCTGCCTCCAGTATTTGGAACAGACAAACTGGATTGGCAGCGATAAAATAAGACATCAATGCTTATAGGGCCCAGTGGACTACGAAGTGCCGGATTGGCAGTGCAACCACCCTTGACTCCTTGTGGCAGTTCTCAGCAAGGCAAGACATTTTGATTTTTTTAGTTCTTTGTTTTTCTTTATTACCATACACGTAAAAATCGTTTTTTTTTGTTTGTCACACTTTGTGATATTGGCGATTGTGACTGATTGGTAAAGCCGATTTCTAGAAAAACTTGTGAATATATATCTTGCTAGATGGGATGCGTCATGCACTAGTTTTTAATTCACAAATTTAAAGCACAGAGCCACTGAGGCTTTTTACACATTTTGTGTGACAATTTTCCCACACTTTTTGGTTGAGTTTACTGTTTGGGCAGGGATGTCATACACTGAAGACAGTCCTGTCAAAAACCAAGGCGTGTGACGTTTGAGACCTTTCTTTCATGTAAAATATGATGAGAGTTGTCAATGAAGCAAAGATGAAAGCCTTTCAGATTAGAGCCTCCTTGCAAACAATATAACATTTAATTGCCGCAAAATGTAAAGTGGAAGTCACAACAACAAAAAGGTAATAAAATATCTTTTACAATGTGTGGAATAATCCAATTTCTTATATACTAGTACTACTCGCATAAATATAAGGGCCAGTCTCCTATAATGGTTGCTGTTGTTATTATTTTGTTGTCGTCTGTAGTTGACCAACAATCACAGAAATAAATTGTGGGTTGTACAATTTAGGAGCCTGTTGCATGTGCCAAACAATTAAGTGTTTGGTCCACACAGATCAGCCAATAAGCGTTTTACAAACTAGTGAAATATTTCAAATTTATGTGAAATTCAATCTTGTTCGTCTGACCTATCAATATAACTGCAGAAATGTTTAGGATTGCATGTGGAAGCCCCGTCAACACTTTTCTCCAAACATTAGTCACAAGTTAGTTCATTAAGGGAGCTGGAGGAAGGGGGGGGGGGGGAGTGAGTGGTAATCAGGTGATCAAACAACATCGGCCCTAGAACTCAAACTATCCAGAGAGGATTGAGGCAAAGCCAGTGCAGCTACATGGTTTTGCCATACAGAGTGTGGTCAGGTACCTTAGAGTAAGCCATTCGACGGGTATATGCATAGTGTGATGGAATTTATGGGTTTTGGGTGATCTGCATTATCAGGAGAGGTATAAACATGTTGTTCTCAGTCAAAATTTTCACTAAGACCCATGTAAATATACATTTTCAGGTGAGGTGGATCACCCAGGACCCATACATTTTCTTCTCAGAGATGCATTATAATGTAAGGGTTGTGAGAAACCTGTGTCATGATATGGATCGGAATGTTTAATGCGTGATCCGTTAAAGGTCAATGTGGCAAGTCGGTATAGCCACTGAGAAAGTCCCTTCCTTGAAACTGTCAAAGAATGTTTTCAGTTGAAAGTCGAAGCCAATGAAATTTTTAATCTATTACATATTTTATCATGTTTCAGATCCTTTTGTTCGGATCTTCACTGCTGTTGAATCGCTCAGGCAGGAAGTGAGAGACCTCACTGGGTATGTGCGGCGGATTGAGGATAAACTTACGGGAAGTTCAGCAGCACAGCCTGCGCTAATTCTGCCTGCCAATGTAGAATTTCCATTGACTTCAAAAGAAGCTCTTAAAGAACTGGAGACAGAACTTCTTAAAAAAGAAGTTGAAACGAGTGTAGTAAGTAGTAATACTATTTAGAACATTTTTGAAAACTACTGAACTACAGCTAAAGATCGATTTAGATGATGCTTTCGCAGCGATAAATCTGTGCACTATCCTATCCTATTTCATCCCGTAACTCGAAGGTAGTTTGGGCACCTCAGATGATAATTTAACCCGTGTACTTCATCTTTCTCTGTCCTCAGCATCCCTCCTGGATTCGTTCATTGTCAAGCCAGTCCATTCTCGAATGTTGTTCTCCCACCTCTTCTTCTGTCTCCTTGCACCTTGCCTTGCCGGATGATCTTTGCAAGGTCTTATGCTCTGGTGACAGGGCCATACCATCAGAGTTTCCATTTCTTCACCACTGTGAGCAGGTCATCGTGTTGTCAATGGCTTTGTGATGATCTGTCGGATTTCGTTGTTGGTGATGTTCTGGGTATAGGAGATGCCCCGAAGTCTTCTGTAGCGCCTCATCTCCATGCTTTGTATTCTTCGTTGTGGATCTGCTATGAGGTCCATGTTTTGCAAGCTTATAGGAAAATGGAGATGACATGGGAGCGCAGCAGCCTTACCTTGGAATGTAGACTGATGGCCTTTTACGGTTTACCTTGGAATGTAGACTGATGTGCACATAGTCTCCAAATTCTACCAGATTGACATCACTTATTCATTTGTCTTCAAAATTTCACTTTTGCGCGATCATCATCACAACAACATTTTTTTTAAGAAGACCAAGACTTTGTCATTAGATTGAGGATATGACTGGGTTCGGAAATGGATAAGGGGTCCGATCTGGGCCTGGAAGGCTCGCCCACATGTGCAACACATGTGGGTAGGTAGTGCAGTGGAGGTGGAGATCCCTTGAGCCTTGCGTGCAGCACATCTTCTCTGGATGTCTGCAGTGTGTCTTGTCTCCTATGCACGGATCCTTTGGGATCTTGCTTCGCCAAGCTGGACGATCCTGGTCAAGTTTATTCAATGTACTGATATTGATGTCCAGGGCTTTGGACATTCACTTTTTTATATTTTATGGAAGGATGTTAAATTTAAAGCAAGTAATTTATTACCTTTTCCAAAAATAACTTTTAAAGTGGGGCAAGACTAACAAATGTGTTTTGATTGCAGTTGAATCACAAGACACGTTGGTGGGAATAAAACATCAGACACCACCCGCAACGTACTGAAGGCTGTGATGACCAATAGCCTGGCAAAGCAGTGCTGCTGGACCGGCGCAGGGGGCAAGGTTGCATTTTCTACAACACGTCTCAAGACTGTGGTAATGAGTAAGTATACGACAGACTTTGACATTCACACAAAACATTAAGTTGATGCGCAATTGTTAGTGAACATAATGGTCTTGGAAAATTATAGAAATTAGGTATGTGTAGACTTGATGGGGTGTGTGTAAAGAATCAAGTGTGGGTTCGGACTCTTCTATGTGATGAGGATTGTAACGAAAGGGGTTATTATCAAGAATTGCGTGTATGCGTGCGTGAATATTCTGCGTGTTCGCCCGTCTCACACTTCCTAACTCTCAAAACTTCTTTTGCTGTCACACCCCCTTCTATTACTAGAAAAATAAACAAGAATCAACAAAGTTTACATCAGTACAAACCACCCAATCAATAATATGGAAAAATATGTATATATATAGTTTTGGTACTCACGTACTTTGTAGAAACAATCCGTGAATTAATATATATCATTCACAAATCAAACACATAAAGTTCCAAGGAAATAATCCGGGAGATTGTACACTGATCTCACAAACCCACAAATAATTCTCAGTCAGAAAATCCAACTGTCACCAGTCACAATAAACCAATATCGATCTGGTCAGTTAATCCAAGTGTCACTAGTCACAATAACACCAAAGAGGTCCCAGTCCCGTCGACAGAGAGAGTTATTCCCCAGAGTTTCACGGAGGCTATGAATCGCTATGTCTTTCCTTTGTTCTGAATCCTCTGTCTCTGTCCATGAATATTTCCTTCGTTCCTTTCAATGTATCCTCATCCTTATCTCTATCTGTCTCCTCTCTTCACCTCCTTCAATAATTCTCCCCAGCCGCTGTCGCTGCTACTGCTGCTGTGGCCGCTGTCACCGCTGTGGCCGCTGTTGCTAATGTGGCCGTGGTTACTGCTGCTGATGATGCAGCAGTGGTTGCTACTGCCGCTGATGTAGCAGTGGTTGCTGCTGCTGATGATGTAGCAGTGGTTGCTGCTGCTGCTGATGTAGCAGTGGTTGCTGATGTAGCAGTGGTTGCTGCTGCTGCTGATGTAGCAGTGGTTGCTGATGTAGCAGTGGTTGCTGATGTAGCAGGGGTTGCTGCTCTCGTCTTCTTCTTCGTCTTCTTCTTTGGCTTCTTCTCTGGCCCCTTCGTCTCCTCCGTCTTCTTCTCCTTCCTCTTCTCCCTCTTCTTCGCCTTCTCGTCTTCTTTGGCTCTTCTCTTGTGATATCCTCTTCTTCTTCTTCTTCTTCTTCTTCTTCTTCTTCTTCTTCTTCTTCTTCTTCTTCTTCTTCTTCTTCTTCTTCTTCTTCTTCTTCTTCTTCACGACTTCTTCTCCTTCTCCTTTACTTCTTCTTTCTCATTCTCTTTCTCTTTCTCTTTCTCTTCTTCTTCTGCTTACTCTCATTCTTCTTTCTCTCTCTTTGCCTCGAGGCCCCTCAGCCGGAGACTTCTGAAAACATACAAGTTTTTCCCCACTAAATATCTTGATACATAGACTTCTCTGTATTACCACATATACCTTTCTCTCCTCTCTGCGACAGGACCAGACCAGCAATATAATAATTCAAATCTCATATGTGTCGAACACAGTTCACACATACGCAAAAATTGTAACTCTAATTATAACACTAATTATTACACCTTGACGCTGACTACTTTCATTCACACAAATAAATATAATGCTATACATTGCAAGTTGATGTTTCAACCTCAAATCAAATACTAATCCAATTTCAATTCGTTACTCAAAAATAATATACAACGATCCACCATCTCCATCACCCTAATCCATCCTTCATACTAATATCAAAATTATTCATTGTTAATTCTTATTCTACAATAAGTAGAATATAATCATGGTTAAATATTCTTACGTTTCATAATACAATACTTCAATGATAAACCAATAAATATATACCTGCAGACGTAGCTGCCAGAAGTACAAACACAACCACCTTGTCGTACACACAAGAAGAGACTGCCTTCACATTTGAATGCGATTGGTGAATCGTCACATGACTAACTCAGCCAATCAGCATTCAGTTTTCAATAAAAAATATTAACATCTATGTCTTCACACAGGAAGATACTACAACACACAAAAACGTCATCGGACCGAAATAGTATAAAACCGGTCCGTGACAATACCCCCTTCCTGCAAAAAGAAAACGCCCGAGTTTTCTGAATTTTATCAGAAAGAAAAAATTACTACAATTATGTCCATCTAAACTGTACAAGAAGCAAAAAGAGAATAACTGGTCATTAGCACTTATCTTAAACATAAACATATTGTATTAAGCAATCACCCAAAGCGCAATAGACATACATGATATGTAGTTCAAGTCCAAGCATGTTATCGTGATACAGTGAAATTAAAAATCAAAAGGTACATAACAGACTATTTTACAGTATTCAAATTAATTTGAAGCATAAAATATACAATAGCAGAAAAATACACAAAGCATGTTCATTTTTCACAAATGCTATGGAATACCCTGATGATAGTGACTGGTTTTGGTTACAACTGTTTTGAAGTATTCTTGAGCAAGTTTGCAAGATTCTAGGATCTTGCTTTTGACGAGTTTAAGCTGAATAGTGTCAGGGTAACGTGTTACCATATCAATGATGCTGAGTATGCATCTGTGACCTTCCTCAGGCGGCGGAAAAATCGGTTCTACTAAATCAACTGTAACCCGTTTGAATGAGTCTGAATGAGTCGGCATCTTGTCTAAAGGAACCGGTGGAATTTGACCTTGATCTTGGATGAGTGTGGTAGCACCCGAAAAAGGGTCGGACACACCTGGTAAATTCCCTACTATCAAATCGGCCACTGGTTGATCAATGACACAACACAACACAGTGCCAGAGAAAAACGGAGTGTCAACAGGCACTTTGGCCAACGGAAATTCCTCAATGTTTCCGCCGAATGTCAAACATTTACCCTCTTTGCCAGTGTACTGGTCGTGCGAAACCAGTCTCTTGCGAACTCCACAGATAGTAGCACCTGTGTCTCTGAGCACACTTGCTTTGAGGCCATTTACGGTACCTGACACTAGCTTGGGCTGACCACAGTTTTCATCGCCAACTGAGCAAATCACTTCCGCGACTAAGGCTGACTGAGTGTTAACTGGAGGGTTCTGGTATGTCTGAGAACCACTTTCCGTATCTTGAGACTCTGGGTATCCATTGCCACAAGCAGAAGGACACCATGCAGCTATGTGACCTGCACCCCCACAACAATAGCAAACTATGTCCTGTCTATTCTGTCTTTTATTGAGAGGAGGACTACCTGAAA
This sequence comes from Oncomelania hupensis, assembly GCA_036898135.1. Taxonomy (NCBI): domain Eukaryota; kingdom Metazoa; phylum Mollusca; class Gastropoda; order Littorinimorpha; family Pomatiopsidae; genus Oncomelania; species Oncomelania hupensis. The sequence continues at coordinate 27,226,393 of CM072527.1, read as the reverse complement.
AACGAGAACCAGGTCTAGAATAGGTATTTCCACGTCCACGAGGAACCTGATTGTTTTGAGCACCCTGTTGGGTATTCATGGCCTGATTTGCAAAACCCCTATTTGGAGTAGGACCTGCGGGTTGGTAGTTTCCACGCGGAGAGCCACGAAATCCCGATCCCCGGAAATTATTCCATCTTTGGCCAGTCCCACGAAATTGATTCTGAGTGGGAACATTCTGAGAAATCGACGCGGATGCAAAAATCGAGTCATCCGACTTCCGTGCCAGTTTCTTCTCCGGGTGAGCCATGCGAAATGCTTCAGCACTGTCTATCAAAGCCGCGAATTTTGTCAAATTTCTTTCTTTCAAAAACACGGCGAGATCTCTCGAAACAGAAGCAATAAACTGCTCACACAAAATCAGATTCCATAGTCCATCAAAAGTCTTTTCACAATCTGATAGTTGGATCCATCTTTCCAACAAGTGAGAAAAACGCTTTGAAAAAGTTACAAAACTTTCCCCCACTTCAGGCCTAACTGATCTGAATTTTTCTCTGAATCCATCTGCAGTGCACTGAAATTTCTTAAGAAGTTCTTGCTTAAGATCATCATATGAAACTGTACCGGTAGCAGACAAAGAATGATACACAGCTAAAGCCGGGCCTTGTAGCAATGCAGTTAAGTAAACAACCCATTTACTGCTATCATAATTAAGAGCTTTAGCATGCGCTTCAAATCGGTACAAAAAAGAATCAATGTCATCCCTATCTTCTTTGAAAACAGGTAGTTGGGGCAACTTCGGAAACGAAGGGTTATTGCTTCGAGTCCTAGGTGTAGTGGTATCGCTCTGCAGTTCAGCCTGTTTCAACTGAAGCTCAATTTCTTTTCCCTTTAGCTTAAGGCTTTCTCTGTCAAGTTCCATCTGATAATCCATCTTCAATTTCCTTTCCTCTCTCTCCTGTTCTTCTCTTTTAGCATTCTGTTCTAACTGAAATCGTTTTTCCTCTCTTTCCTGTTCTAATCTTTTAGCATCCTGTTCTAACTGCAATCGTTTTTCCTCCCTTTTAGCATCTTGTTCCTGTTTAACCTTTTCTTGTTCTCTTTCCTTGGACCTATCATGTCTCTGAAAACACTGCTCAATGTATTGCTGTAACTTTTCGTCAGACAAACCTAACTTCTGGGCTTGAGTCAAGAATGAATTAAATAAAGTATCATATTCCTCAGCAGAAGCCATGATCAGTTGAATTCAAAAGAAAAATAATTTACTAAAAGTAAGACAATGCAAGTGACAATTCAGCAAATAACTTTAAGTTATACAAGTCAAAAATTATTTTCCCAAGTTCCACAAGGCCAGAATTATTACAAAAAATCAAAAGCAAATTCACGTTTGACAAAAGAAAATAATTCAAAAATCAAAGCAAGTTCAAGTTTGGCAAAAGGAAATTATTTCGAAATCAAAGCAAGTTCAAGTTTGGCAAAAGGAAATTATTTCGAAATCAATGCAAGTTCAAGTTTAACATACCATAACAGTTTAACATACCATAAAAGAAAAGACAACAATGTTTAGATTATATTCAGTCTAAGTACAAGCAAGCATGAGAAAATATTTAAATCTAAATTATGACAAGTGAAATTTTATAAGTAATTTGTTTTGAAATGAAAACAAAACAAAACAAAACAAAACAAATAATAATAATAATGAAACCCTATACTAAATAACAAACAACAACAACAACCACAACACAACAAAGAGAGAACTAAAATTCTAAACTAATATCGGTACAATAGAATCCAAGAAATCAATAGAAAACAACTAAGTTCCACTTCGGCTAGAAAACACCGGAAGTTCCGTTAAAATGCCAAAAATAAATCCTAAACACCTACACAACTAAAATAGGGATGTGACAACTATAACTATACAAGACAGGATCCTAATAAGTATAGAAAGAAAACAAAACAATACTGAAAAGCTGAACTAGAATTAGCAATATATATACAACAGGAAGAAAAATGAATCTAAGCCCTTTCTGATCCCAGAACTATACAAGGAATCAGACCCGTAAGGAAAGAATCGGAGACGGGGTATAATCTATATAAACAACAACATCCTACCCAAAAAGAAATGGAACAACAATTTAACAAATCAGTTACACAGTACACACTTGTACACCAAAGTTAGCACACCAAAGTTACCTGCCCAAAATTTATACAAAACCCTTTTACTGTTCAACTTATTCAATTAACTCCCACAATATAAACTCCCACTAAGATTATTTAATAATCTAACTCCCACTAACTAACTACGGGTTTCAGGGTCACCACTGTAACGAAAGGGGTTATTATCAAGAATTGCGTGTATGCGTGCGTGAATATTCTGCGTGTTCGCCCGTCTCACACTTCCTAACTCTCAAAACTTCTTTTGCTGTCACACCCCCTTCTATTACTAGAAAAATAAACAAGAATCAACAAAGTTTACATCAGTACAAACCACCCAATCAATAATATGGAAAAATATGTATATATATAGTTTTGGTACTCACGTACTTTGTAGAAACAATCCGTGAATTAATATATATCATTCACAAATCAAACACATAAAGTTCCAAGGAAATAATCCGGGAGATTGTACACTGATCTCACAAACCCACAAATAATTCTCAGTCAGAAAATCCAACTGTCACCAGTCACAATAAACCAATATCGATCTGGTCAGTTAATCCAAGTGTCACTAGTCACAATAACACCAAAGAGGTCCCAGTCCCGTCGACAGAGAGAGTTATTCCCCAGAGTTTCACGGAGGCTATGAATCGCTATGTCTTTCCTTTGTTCTGAATCCTCTGTCTCTGTCCATGAATATTTCCTTCGTTCCTTTCAATGTCTCCTCATCCTTATCTCTATCTGTCTCCTCTCTTCACCTCCTTCAATAATTCTCCCCAGCCGCTGTCGCTGCTACTGCTGCTGTGGCCGCTGTCACCGCTGTGGCCGCTGTTGCTAATGTGGCCGTGGTTACTGCTGCTGATGATGCAGCAGTGGTTGCTACTGCCGCTGATGTAGCAGTGGTTGCTGCTGCTGATGATGTAGCAGTGGTTGCTGCTGCTGCTGATGTAGCAGTGGTTGCTGATGTAGCAGTGGTTGCTGCTGCTGCTGATGTAGCAGTGGTTGCTGATGTAGCAGTGGTTGCTGATGTAGCAGGGGTTGCTGCTCTCGTCTTCTTCTTCGTCTTCTTCTTTGGCTTCTTCTCTGGCCCCTTCGTCTCCTCCGTCTTCTTCTCCTTCCTCTTCTCCCTCTTCTTCGCCTTCTCGTCTTCTTTGGCTCTTCTCTTGTGATATCCTCTTCTTCTTCTTCTTCTTCTTCTTCTTCTTCTTCTTCTTCTTCTTCTTCTTCTTCTTCTTCTTCTTCTTCTTCTTCTTCTTCTTCTTCACGACTTCTTCTCCTTCCTCCTTTACTTCTTCTTTCTCATTCTCTTTCTCTTTCTCTTTCTCTTCTTCTTCTGCTTACTCTCATTCTTCTTTCTCTCTCTTTGCCTCGAGGCCCCTCAGCCGGAGACTTCTGAAAACATACAAGTTTTTCCCCACTAAATATCTTGATACATAGACTTCTCTGTATTACCACATATACCTTTCTCTCCTCTCTGCGACAGGACCAGACCAGCAATATAATAATTCAAATCTCATATGTGTCGAACACAGTTCACACATACGCAAAAATTGTAACTCTAATTATAACACTAATTATTACACCTTGACGCTGACTACTTTCATTCACACAAATAAATATAATGCTATACATTGCAAGTTGATGTTTCAACCTCAAATCAAATACTAATCCAATTTCAATTCGTTACTCAAAAATAATATACAACGATCCACCATCTCCATCACCCTAATCCATCCTTCATACTAATATCAAAATTATTCATTGTTAATTCTTATTCTACAATAAGTAGAATATAATCATGGTTAAATATTCTTACGTTTCATAATACAATACTTCAATGATAAACCAATAAATATATACCTGCAGACGTAGCTGCCAGAAGTACAAACACAACCACCTTGTCGTACACACAAGAAGAGACTGCCTTCACATTTGAATGCGATTGGTGAATCGTCACATGACTAACTCAGCCAATCAGCATTCAGTTTTCAATAAAAAATATTAACATCTATGTCTTCACACAGGAAGATACTACAACACACAAAAACGTCATCGGACCGAAATAGTATAAAACCGGTCCGTGACAAGGATGGGACAGAGGAGAACACACAGAAGACCTGAAAAAATGAAGCAACAAAGTAAGAATTACTTTCTCTGCTGACTTCCAAATTACAAGTCTCTTTAATTTTCATTAAACATATTTACAACAAATGAACTTACTCAAATTTATACATGCTAAATTACTTTAACTCTATAATTATTCATCTCTTGTTATCTAACACTATATTATTTACTTCACTACTATTTTAAATATTCTGGAAAAACAACTATAAGTATCACTCCTGAAAAAAATGAAGCAACGAAGTAAGAATTTCTTCTCTGCTGACTTCCAAAATACAAGGGACTAATTTCTTTCTGCTAACCAAAAGTAAGACCTACCTTGAGAATAACTCACTATTATAATATACATTTAATTACTTCTACTGTTCTAGTTCCAACTAGCTCTCCCTCCCTCTCTCTCTGTCTCTAATTTATAAATGTTTGCAGTCAGTCAGTTAGTGGGAACTGTCCTGGCCTTCTAATATTTACACAGGGTTACATAATGAATTTTGTTTATGGGAACCCTGCCATTTATTACTTAAAATCTGATTACATTGGCTACATCAGTTCAGCTCAGCTCATCAGAAACACAAGAGTTGCCTTCATACGATGGTTAGACGCCCACCTCGAAAAAGAAGTTTAGTCTCCAGCACAGATCTACTTTAAATAGCTGCTCATCCTGACATCTGGCATTATGGGGTTATTGTTAGGACTAGTTGGCCTGATATCAGTATACATTGAGACACAAAGGGGAATGGAATAAGACTGAATATCTCATAAATAATACATCTGCTGAGTAACTCGTGTAAAGGACACCTTATTATTATGCTTGGTTGCAACAAAGTGTAGGGTGTAACCATTTTTTTGTTTCACTACTCAAACAGAAATTGAAATACATCTATGGTCCAGAATGGAAAGGCTCTGTTAGGTGCGTTGTCCAAAGGCTGCGGGAGCGCTTTAACAACACTGGAAGCGTCCAAGAACCAAGAAGGTCCGGACGCCCCCGCGTTACCACTGCAAGACAAGACCATTTCATCACCCTGTCAGCTCTGAGGATGAGGTCCGCTACAGCAAACACCATCAGAAGACAGCTTCACACAGCCAGCAATGTTAACGTCAGCGACCAGACAATTCGCAACCGTCTACACGAGGCAAACCTGCGATCAAGACGACCAGCAGTACGGCCTTTGCTCACCCCAGCTCACCGTGCAGCGCATTTGGCCTGGGCTCGGCGTCAGTTGGTGTGGACTAGGCAACATTGGTCAAGGGTGCTCTTTACAGACGAGTCTCGGTTCTCCTTGTCTTTCAACGACCGTCGAGTGAATGTTTGGAGGCGTCCACGGGAGCGTTTTGCTGATGCGACGGTGCGCGAGCATGGCCGCTTTGGTGGTGGATCTGTCATGATGTGGGGTGGCTTCGCATTAAACTTCAGAACACCCCTGCTCCAAATTCATGGCAACTTAAACGGTATTGGCTACAGGGATGACGTCCTACAACCTAGGGTTCTCCCAGCTCTGCGGGCCATTGGGGAAGGTGCCATACTACAGGACGATAATGCCAAACCCCACCGAGCGCGTATCGTCAATGACTTCCTGCAGCAACAGCACGTCATAAGGATGGATTGGCCGGCTCGATCACCCGATTTGAACCCCTTAGAACATCTGTGGGATGTCTTGGGTCGACAGACACGGGCAAACCTCCCTCCAGGAGCTAACCTTGAAGTTCTGGCCCAAGTTCTCCAGCAAGAGTGGTTGGCTATCCAAGGAAACATCCTCCATAACCGTATACGGTCCATGAGACAACGATGCCAAGACTGCATTGATGCAAACGGTGGCCACACCTGATACTGACTCTATAGATTTTTGGTTTCTAAAGTTTTGATTTTGTAAATGAGGGGTATTTATTTATTTATTTATTTATTTAATCGTTCTTATATAGCGCTTTTCCAGCTCAAGAGCTGCTCAAAGCGCTGGCCGATACAGGATCTAACTCAAGGCGCCCGAGACGCCCACCCGCAGCCTTTGGGCGCATGGTCTGACGCCCGGACAACTGAGCACAATCCTGGGCAGCCAGGGATGGGGGAGAAGGACCTAGGTGCATGCTGGGTGTTTTCTTGTCACCGGCACTCACCCGTCTAGGACATGAGCGTCAGGATCTTTAAAGTCCGTTATGATGGAATGTATGCGATACAGACTAGACCTCGGTTTATACTCTCATCCGAAGGAGTAGGAAAACAGGAGTAAAGTGTCCAGTTAAATTGAATTTACTCGAATTTTAAGCGACTGATGTCTAAAATCGTTTTTGTTATTGATGCAGAAATGATTGCAATAAAATATGATGAACTCATAAATTGAATTCATGTTTCTGATTTAAAGAGAGACCCATATGTCCAAGTGGCCCTTGTATTATTTTGAGTAGTATATTTAAGAACACATTTGAAAGTAAAAGGTATTTTGAACACATATATATTAAACATTCACATTTTTCACAAGTTATTAATAAAGGACTTATGACTCTTTGACGCATGAAAGATATTAATGAGACACACCAACCATGCAAGTTTGGTCAGCCTCACTTCAAGATCAGGGTCACTAGGGCTTTCCAAATTCAGATTACATGGGTTCTTTGAAGTGACCTTGACACAAACTATGAGAAATAAAAAAGTCCAAACGTGCATGTAGAGATCTTAGATTGATCTTTTATATATGTTAAGATTTTATGTTGATCTTGAAGGTCAAGATCATTTTAGGCCTTATGAAAAATGTCAAATTTTGTGGTTGTACAGTGGAATATACATCAACATTGGTTTATAATTTGATAATACATGAACCTCAAAGGTCATGTGAAGGTCAAAGTCACAGGGTCAAGGTCATTGCAAGGTCTTTGTTGTTTTTGACAAATATAACACTAATTTCATGGTTTTCCATTACCGCATGCTAGTCAAATGGGCTTTACCCTCCTAGTTATTTTCTTTAATAACACATTTCTGACACTGTTCCAGCACCTCTCAATTTTATGTTCCTGTAAACATGGTCCATCTTTGGGGTGTTGACACATATTCAATGATTTTTTTTTTTTTTTTAGTAGACATTGTGGATCGTCCTGCGTAGTCAGCTGGATGTTGAGGAACGGAAAAATGAAAAAATAACTACTAGGGTGCAGTATGTTGATCAATAAGGATTGTACATTAATCGTGATTATCCTACTCAATTGCAGAGGCAGTACGGCAGAATAAAGGAACAAAAGATGCGACTGACAACGACATTAAGCAAGTCGCTCAGGAATATTTCAGGACTGCTGGGGACAGGGACGGGGGACGAAAAGAGTGTCTCCTGCGTGCCATCCACATGCAAAACTCAAGCGCAACACTGAATGAATTGTGACTCCTGCATTCAATATCTCCAGGAACTGACAAAACTGTTTAATATTCTTTTTAATAACGAAATTTATCCAGCTGAGTGGGCTAGGGCTGTAATTGTACTGAATTTTAAAAACAGTGATGTATATACAACAGATAACTGTCGTGGTTTATCTTTGCCTAGCTTGTTAAGCAAATGTTATACCTCCATGCTGAATAAGCGATTGGTAAAATGAACTGATAAAAAGCTGAGTTACAGGCAGGTTTCAGGCTGTTATTACTCAAATGTTGATCAAATTTTTAACTTTAAATGTTTTTGTTGAAAAATGTTGTTAAAATACAATGAAGTAAGCTCAATACATGGTTTGTCTTTCTGGAAAAAAAGCCTTATATTTTGTACAGTGAGAACCACTGTTTGATGTTTTATTGCCTCATGGAATGAGCGGAAAAGTTATTAACCCAGTTGTAGCCATATAGAGATCAGTTTTGTCATGGGTTCGTATAAAAGATAGGTTAACAGATTTTTTCGAAAAAGCTTTGTTAGGGAGAAGAAATATTTAGAGATTATGAACTATTTAAGAACACATTTGAAAGTAAAAGGTATTTTGAACACATAATTTTTTGCTAATGCTTGGTTAAGCTAAGGCTTGTTCTACCCATCGGTGCATCAGTTTTTTGGAAAACGTTTGGCAATTATAGTAATAATAATAATAATAATAATAATAATAATAATAATAATAATAATAAAGATACATTGTGCAAACTTTCCAGAATAGAAGAAAATGAGGATCATATCTTATTCTTGTGTCCATTATACAATAATTCCATAGATAAGTTTTGGAATATAAAGCATCGATCGTACATTAAGTATCTATGTAGTGATTCTTTGTCAGATACTTGTAAGCGTGGTGTTTGTTTTATTTAACAAATTACCGATCAGACAGGAACTCGTAGAAAGCCTTGAGAACATCGCCTAACTTGTTTTTAACGAGTCTTGATGTCCAGTATTTTTTTATTTCAATACTCTTCTTTTGTTATTGGTCTTATACGTCGTTGTACATCTGTTTTGTACTGTTTACTGACCCCAACTAGGGGCCGGTGGCCTATAATAATTAAATTTTGTTCGAGATATCCAAAAACTGTTTTGTTCTGTTTTATAGATCACTTCACAAATTATGTCGTGTTGTTTTTTTATTTACAGTGTATGTGTTTGATTTTAAACAGGTATGATCTACTACATAAGGCTGACTTTGTGTGTGTGTTTGACAGGAATTGAAAGCCACATTTTTACACGTAGTGAGCTAAAATTTGGGACATGGGTTCATTAGTCCATTGCGCAGCTTTCTAGTCGCATGGAAAACAAAAAGTTTAACGGAAAATAATGTACTTCTTCAGTTTTAAGTTCTTGAGCTGAAATTGGTTCACATATATGCATATAAACGCAGGAAAATAATTGGTGAGCATTAGAAATTCAAAAACCTTACCAGTCAATTATTATCACAGATATTAAGCGGATTTTCACAGCTTTTAACCGATTGAGCTGAAAATAGGGTACACATAAGTATTCCAACGCTGAAAAAATTATTGCTAAACATGAGAAAACCAAAAAGCCTATCACCAACCGTTATAATGGAGAATCACAGACTTTCTCAGTTTTTAACTGATTGTGCTGAAAAGTATGACTTATGCATTTCAACGCGGTAAAATGATTGGTGCACATTAATTAAATAGAAATCCTGTCAGTTATTCGTTATAACACAAATAACAGACTTCCACAGTTTCTAAACAGATGCGTTGAAAAAAAGAACCCAATTGAAAGCATATATATAGCATATGTTATTAATAGAACTTGTAACGCTCTTTGGAGGATGCCCTCTTCCACTAAATGCTACCACCCACATTATTCATTAAAATGTATTTAATGTGGGTAATGGCATTAAGTGGAAGAGGATATCCAAGGATGGTCAAGAGGCATCCAGGTGGTGGTCAAGAGGCAGGCTGGCGGTGGTCAAGAGGCAGACAGGCGGGGGTCAAGAGGCAGACAGGCGGTAGTCAAGAGGCAGACAGGCGGTGGCCAAGAGGCAGGCTGGCGGTGGTCAAGAGGCAGACTGGCGGTAGTCAAGAGGCAGACAGGCGGTAGTCAAGAGGCGGACAGGCGGTGGTCAAGAGGCTGACAGGCGGTGGTCAAGAGGCTGACAGGCGGTAGTCAAGAGGCAGACAGGCGGTAGTCAAGAGGCAGGCAGGCGGTGGTCAAGCGGCAGCCAGGCGGTGGTTAAGAGGCATTTAAGCGGCTCATTGGCAAATGTGCGGCTCTGCATCAGAAACCCTGGTCGGGCCGACTAAATGCCGCCCATCGGACCACCATCGCGCCTCCTGACAGCCGCTCTGGTGCCAACAGCGGTACGCCCTCATACCGCTGGGTGCAGTCGGCATGCCTACTATTGGCCGCTTGTGGGCCGATTCTTCAGCCGCTTGTGGGCCGCTGTTGGCCCATTGGGCGTGTGCTATCAGGGCTCCAAATCACTATCAACAACTTTACTATCAACAACAATCTCTCAACAGCAACTCGGCACACGATTAAATAACCTCTCTCTTTTCTCGAACAATTTGGTACGTGGTAGAAATGACGCACTGCCACCAATCGAACTAAAGATCGTCATCACTGACTTACGTCATTCACATTTTCTCTACTTCCGGGAACATTCACGACCTTCGATATCCATCCGGAAATTTCTATCAAGAGTAAACACGCAGATCCAGAATATTCTACATCAATATCGACAAACAAAAATTATCAACGTTATACAAAACCTCTCCAAACAACAATGCAAACTCAAATCAAAGGTAAATAAACTCCATTATTGAATACTTTGCAAAACGAAACGATTAGATCTATCGTGCGCGCTTTCGACATACTTTCGTACGCGTTTCAACGTAACACAATGATTTAACAGGTTTATTCAGGCCTTAGGTCCAAGGGGGCATTTTAGCGACAAAGGAACGGGGCGAATGGGTAGAAACAACATACACACATTAATCTGAACGGCAATACTCAATTAAAAACAATTAATGCAACCACGTATCACACATTCAAGGCAAAACATTTTGTAATGTATAGCACACCAACAAAGCATGTGCTGTCGAATTTGATAAATAATGTTCACAAAGAAAGAGTGTTAAAAGAAACCAACAATTAAATATAATTATGTATGTGTACATAGTTCCCACAGGCATACAGTATATATGTATGTATACATAGTTCCCACAGGCATACAGTATATATGTATGTATACATAGTTCCCACAGGCATACAGAATTCATCGAAGAAATTATGTACATAGATCATCACACAAGATGAGATCACACACGTAATTGCATGACTGCGGTTTGACACAGACCCAGTAGAACCGTAACAGAAGGAAAAATAAATGAAGAGATAGCAGCAAATAGAGTACGCTGGTTAAACGATCATCTGGAGTGCCCCTACGACCTCCGAGTTACGGGATAGGATAGGATAGGAACCATTATATACGTAACTTAACAAGTGACATCACAATACTAATACCAGTGCAAAGTGTACCAGCGAGTGGGGCTACGGGCAGGAAGTTGAAGGCAATGCCGACATTACATTAGCTTACATTACATCACATTACATTACATTACATGATTATTGCTTTAGGTCCAGCGGACTCTTCCGAGCCAAATCAGGACCAGACAACCATTGATCCACATAAAAGATCTGCTGAAACAACCCTAGTGGTAAAACTGAATGCACTCCACCACCCAGTCACTTTACAATAAAGACATCCCACGCAGGGGACGCTGAGGCTATACTCTAATTTATCGAACCCCTGTTTACAAAAACAAAATAGAATACAAACATCATTATAAATGATCAACACAACACATACATATGAAATGCCTACAGTACATTGCTAAATAATAACATCATAGGAAGCCCTAGTGACCACCTGGCAGAAAGCGACCAATATTCCCAAGCTGATCCAACAGACATCACACACAAATAAGGAGTTTTGTCCCGTAAGAGTTTTCAAGAAAAAAGGTAGGTGGCTGGTCTAGCGAAGAAGAAGATAGTATAGCAGATTGGTAGAACAGAGCAGGAATGAGAAAGAGCAAATGAGAAAGACAGCGACAGTGGGAATTTAAAGCACTAAATTTCCAGAAAGTGGGGATACTATTTATACTGAAACCCCCGGCACCCCAACGGGGGCAGGCAGTGCCGAAGCGAACCCTTCTTAAATCTGCCGAAGCATCGTGCACTAAGAAAGAAACTGAAGACTTTCTTCTCACCACTGACAATGGGCGGTAAATAATAATAATAATAATAATAATAATAATAATAATAATAATAATAATAATAATAATAATAATAATAATAATAATAATATTAATCATCATCATCATCATCATCATCATCATCATCATCATCATCATCATCATCATAATTATTATTATTATTATTATTTTTATTATTATTATTATTATTATTATTATTATTATTATTAAGATGATGATGATGATGACTATTATTATTATTATTATTATTATTATTATTATTATTATTATTATTATTATTATTATTATTAATATTATTATCATTATTATTAAGTACGTCGAATACGTTGATCCCAACATGAATAATTGTCATGCTGTCTCTACCATTACTCTGCCCATTGTTAACGGTCTAAACTTAACACTCTTAGACCACGTCTAGCAAGGACTTGGTTGTTGTTGTTGAAGGTGGTGGTGGTAGTGTTTGTTTGCTGATGGTGTTGTCGCTCTGTTCATAATGATGATACTGATGATGATGATAATAATGATGACGATAAAATGATGATATTGATGATGATAATAATGATGACGATAAGACTATATTACATAGATTGGGCTATTGAAAAATTATGATGATGATGTTGATGATGTTGATGATGTTGATGATGATGATGATGATGATGATGATGATGATGATGATGATGATGATGATGATGATGATGATGATGATCTCACACACACACACACACACACACACGCGCGCGCGCGCGCGCCCGCGCACCTCAGGAACTGTTTTAATATTAAATTTAATTTAACGAAAAGAACTCTGATTTATTTTTCGCAAAATAACATTGATGATTGATTGATTGATGTTATCGGTTTCTCAAACAAGGTCAATAAAAACAAAGTTTGCCAAAACGAGTTCCAGTCACAAGCTATTTGCGGAAACATCCCGAAGCAATCGCACCTCGACGCTGACCTCATGAAATGTAATCGTCACCACACGTGGTTTATTCGTCATTTCCGTTTCATGGTCCGTCTTTCTTGTGTCTTGTTGGTTTTGTTCGTGCGTGGTGCTTTTTCCTCTGTCGTGTTTTTTTCTTTTTTCTTTTTTTTAATTTAGTGTATTGACAATTTTTGGGGGTCGGATTTTGTTTTTTTCTTCGAGCCTTAGCTTCAGCTGATTGGAAGGCAGAGCAGAAAACAGCAAGATGAATGGGTTGGTCACTATTTGTTCATTTGACAATACTTCTTCGTCTTCTTCTTGTAGGCGTATGCTATGTTGTGTTCTTTCTTTGTACATTTCCTCCTCCCCCTCCTTCTCCTTTTCCTCCTCCTCTTCATCCTCTTCCCTGGATCTGGATTCCCGTGTTGGTATTGGTCGACGGGTTCTTCTTCTTCTTCTTCTTCTTCTTCTTCTTCTTCTTCTTCATCTTCTTCTTCAGGATACTGTGGATATTCCGACTGCGCGTGACACGATCAAAGTTTAAAAACAGCTGCATAAGTGTGTAGAAGATTTACAAACGGTGTACAGAGTTGCCATGGGGACACTTCTCAGCGTGCTTTCAGCCCTCCCAGAACCAAAGTTCTGAACGCTGGAAGGGTGGGTCAGTTCATTGCTTCATCACTGAGTGAGTACCACACTCTGGTTGCTGAGGGGGAAAAGGAATGCACTGCGGGAGTTGTAACTTTTGTTGGTGCCCTCTGGTGGAGCGAGTAGCAGGCCGAAGGGAGGAATTATGTCAACAAGGCCATGCAGAATTGTGTACATCATACATGCCCTGTCAACCGTTCTTCTGTGAAGTAGCTGCTCCAGTTCGAGTTGTGCGACCATCTCAGAGGCGCTTGCTGTACGGCTGAAGTTGTTCAGGATCCTGCGCACAGCCCGCCTTTGGACAGTTTCAAGGGTGGTCTTCAGGTGTTGCTGGTGTTGGTGTTGGTGAAGCGTAGTCCAGGACTGGTCGTACTAGTCCCTTGTACCATTGAACCTGGACGGTTATGGGGCATCCCTTGAGGTCCCTGCATGCAAACGTGCCTGTCCCAATGTAGGTTTTTAGTTAGTTCCACTCCTAGGTACTTGGCGCTCTTGACGTTCGCCAGTTTCTGCCCATGGAGGGAGGAAGTGAGAAGCATGGACTCTATGTTGGCGTCGATTCGTGACAGACAGGACTTGACATTTATCTACCTTGAACGACATCTACCACTTCGCCTCCCACTCTTCCAGTCTGTTGAGGTCTTCTTGGAGGCTTTGGACATTGGTTTGTTTTCTAATATGGGAGTATAAGAGGGTGTCATCGGCAAAGAGCCTGACTTTCGCTTTGATCCCGTCCGCTATGTCGTTGATGTAAATGAGGAATAGGGTTATAGCCGCAGAAGCCATACATTATTATATGTTGCGACTTATGGAGGGCGCAGCGTTTAATGTTTTCTACGAGTAGTAATATTTCACAAGTAAAAAGCTTTTGTTGAACTTCAGTATATATAAATGTTATAAACCAGGGCTCCCCATTTGCAATGAGTCTAAGGAGTGGGCTCATTTGCATTTTACAATAGACCATGCTCGGAAATACGAGGGGAAATACGAGGGGAAACAAGTTTGGCCAGCTTGCCAGCATATTGAGCCAGAGTTGTCTAACGTTCTGGCGGATATTCTTTGCAAGCGAACACAGTTTCTGGGTACAATTTCTGCTCTGTCCACAATCAAACCTTCCGGATCAACCGAAAGGTTGATTTAAGTTGCAGTCCTAGCTAGCTCCGCTAGTTCGGCCTTGCACTTCGGGCACCACCCCCTTTCCCGAAGAATAGCTTGCAGCAGCTCGGTGTAGCTTTCATAGTATTCTGAGACACGATGTCCGCATGGATAACTGTAAGTAACTAAAAAGAAAACAAAACGACGAGTTACCTCCCATTTTGTGATGACGGTCTATTTTAAGGATTTAAAAAAAAGAACTTGTTAAGAACGATGGACAAAAGCGTTCGCGCACACTTTTCACAAGTCAACGCACACACGTCATGCACACATTCATACCAATGATTCATAGACAAAACACTCACATCAAACTATGACGTCACTTCCTAAGCATAGCGCGAAGAATTAGGAGCTTTGTGATTGGTTGATAGTGCAGACGGTAAACTAATAAACATCGAGCTAACGCTTCAGGCGCATGGCCGTGCAAATTTTATATACGATTAATCGCCAAATGGTAAACATCTTTGTAAGAAGCAGCTGTTTGTCGGCCACTCGCTTAGAGGGGAAAAAAGCCATTTGCTTCGCGTAACGTCGCGTTCACGATCTTCTCACGCCGTAGATAGATTTTTTAGGAGTGTTTTCAGGACCAGTTATAACATTCAAGACGTACTTCTGACGCCTGACGGCGATTATAAGGCGTGATTTTGAGGATCTAAGGCAATCGTCCCCTATACGCTTAATGTGTCCGGGGTCGTAAATTTTACTCAAAACAACAACCAAAAAAAAAAATAAAAAAAATTCTAAGGCATGATTCCGCTCGATGTCGGCGTAATGGTGAGCCCTGTAAAATGTTCTCTTCTTCATGCCTTAAGTAGATCTTTTGCAGCGTAGTTGCGTATAGGAGAACAATATGTTGAGTGATGCTTTGCAGAATTGGCGATAAAGACCCTCACTTTCCCTACTTGGGGTCCAACAACTTGGCTCCTTACCCCACCAAGTATTACAAAATGGGCAAGTACTTGGAGTTGAGGGCCCAGAAGCTGCATGGCAAGTAAGTCATGGTTTGCAGTTCAGTTTTAGTACTGTGCAGTTGTATCTAGAATTTCTTATTCTTATTTAAGTTGTACTTGGTAGTGTTCAGCTATATTTAGCAGTTCAGTTTTATTTAACAGTGTTCAGCTGTATTTATTTTAGCAATGTTCAGCTGTATTTAGCAATGTTCAGCTGTATTTAGCAATGTTCAGCTGTATTTAGCAATGTTCAGCTGTATTTAGCAGTGTTCTGTTGTATCTAGTATTTCTTAGTCGTCCTATCCTATTCTATCCCGTAACCCGAAGGTCGTTGGGGCACAGCAGATGATCGTTTAACCAGCGTACTCCATCTTTCTCTGTTCTCAGGAACCCTCATAGTTTCAAGCTAGTCCATTCTCGAATGTTGTCCTCATACCTCTTTTTCTGTCTCTCTCTTCTTCTGCCTCCTTGTACAGTGCCTTGCAGAATGCTTTTTCCAAGGCCTGATGCTCTGGTGACGTAGCCATCCCATCGGAGTTTCCGTTTCTTCACCACTGTGAACATGTCATCGTGTTGTCCAATGGCTTGTGTGAAGGTCTGTCTGACTTCGTTGTTGGTGATGAGCTGGGTATAGGAAATGCCCAGAAGTCTTCTGTAATACCTCGTCTCTATGCTTTGTATTCTTCGTTGTAGATCTGTTGTGAGGGCCCATGTTTCGCAAGCATATACGAAGATGGAGATGACAAGGGAGCGCAGCAGCCTTACTTAGAATGTAGACTGATAATCCTGTCTTTCCTCATGGGCTTTAAACTTGTCACGGCAGCAGTTGTTTGTGCGATCCTGGCCTTGGACTTTGATGACCATGTTGATGCCATTGGTGTTGTTGGTCATCATTTTGGTCTTCTCTGCACCTATTTCCATTCCATAGGCTCTGGAGGTGGTGTCAAGCCTCTGTACCAGCTGTTCAAGTTCTTGTTCCTCTCCAGCCAATCCATCAATGTTATCCGCAAAACGGAAGTTGGAGATTGCTTTGCTGACTGTGCCTTCGTGATCTTGCAAGCGCATCTGACCTGATGGACTCTAGGAAGGTGTTGAAAAGTGTTGGAGAGAGTAGGCATCCTTGACGCACACCGATTTTGTTCTAAACCAGTTCCCGATGGTGCTGTTGTGTAGGACTGCACTGGTAGTCTTGTCTTACAGGCTTTTGATGACTTCAATAATTTTAGGGCTGATGTTGTACACTCTCATGGTTGCCCACAGAGCTTCATGCCAGACTCGGTCAAAGGCTTTCTTGAAGTCTACTAACACATGATATAGATGTTCTTGGTGCTGTAGGTATTTATCGCAGCTTATTCTGAGGTTGAAAATCTGTTCAGTGGTACTTCGCCCTGCCCTGAGTCCTGCTTGTTCAGCTATGATTTGTTCAGCTCAGGGTGTCGAACCTGTTGAGTATTATATTCAGGAGGACCTTGCTGGGATGGCTGATGAGGCTGATGGTACGGTAATTTTCACACTACTGAAGGTATCCCTTTTTGAGAAGAGTGTAGAGAATGTGAATTTTACGGTTCTCAATAATATTTCTATTTTTAGAGTGTGAGGTTTTTTTTTAATATCTTATGTAATTATTTTAATTGGCTAGAATTGTTGAACCAATGGAATAATGAATAGCTGGCAGGAAGGGCAATTGTAGTCACTCGAGTGTTGTGTTCTAAGGTGTGAGGTTGTAGAGTTATTGTGTTAGCACAGGAAGAAAAGATAAAGAATGAAAAAAAGAAAAGATTGTTGTGAATATCGAAGAGGTTGAAAACATCGAGAACTTATCAAGGGGCATAGGTTGGGTAGATTTTCTTTCTGAAATTGGGTGTGAATATTGTGCTGTAAAGATTACAGCTGTCTACGATGAGCTGGTGTTAGCTTCATGCACCTGGACACACGGCGTTGTCTAGGACAACGGAGAAAGGGCGACTCGAGAAGCATAGGGGAGGCCGTGCGTCTTGTACATTACCAAGACGCGATTTCTACCCCAGACAGATAGGGCAGGCGAGCCCATCTGCCTGTCTACATCATCACTGTTTGTCTAACTGTCTGTCTACATCATCACTGTTCGTCTAACTGCCTGTCTAAACGACTCTGTAGCTCGGCTTAGCCTTCGTGTGCACACGCTCCCTCGAGTTATAGAGGTAACACGTTTTTTGTGTTTATTTTGGCTCGAGACAAGCGATTGCCAGCCGTCGATTATCCAAGTTCGAGTTTGACATATGTGGTATGAAAGATTGGTGTAAAAGAATTATGTAAAATATTGTGGTTTCTTTATATAAAGTACTGAGAGCGTAGAGCTTATATTTTTTGTTAGTGTTTGCCTGTGTTAGTGAGCATCTGTGAATTTGTGAATGTGGTAGTAAACAGAAAGACTTGCACGAACTTTATTTTGATCTAGGAGTCAATTATATTTTGCATTCACTTAGCTATTATAAACAGGCACCCATCCAAATATCCATTCTTTACCAAGAGTGATGACAAGCGACGGGGTCCATGGTGTGGGCCACTCCTCACTCTGACATATCTTGTTACAGATAATGGTGAGGGCGTCAATCACCGCATCTCCTGCCAAAAAAATCATTCTTAGTCGTATTTAACATTATTCAGTTGTATTTAGCAGTGTTCAATGCTATTTATTAGTGTTCATTTGTATTCAGTAGTGATCAGAACTATTTAGCAGTGTTCAGATGTTTTTTGTAGTGTTCAGCTGCATTTAGTGTTCAGTTGTATTTAGTAACGTTCAGGACTACTTAGTAATGTTTGCTGTATTTAGCTGTGTTGATCTGTATTTAGTACTTTTCAGCTATATTTAGTAGTGTTCAGTTGTATTCAGTTGTATTTAGTAGTATTCCATACTTTTTTTGTATGAAGTAGTGTTAAGTTGTATTTAGTATTTATCAGTAGTATTTAACACCATCCTGCAAGAAAGGAGGTAGAAGAAGAGGGAGACCGAAAAAGAGGTGGGAGGACAACATTCGAGAATGGACTGGTTTGACATTGAGCGAAACAATCAGGGTTGCTGAGAATAGGGAAAGATGAAATATGCTGTTTAAACGATCATCTGTGGTGCCCCTACGACCTCCGAGTTACGGGATAGGATAGGGATAGGATAAGATTTAAAATTGTTCAGTTGTATTTAGTATTTATCAGTCGTATTTAACATTGTTCAGTTGTATTTAGTATTTATCAGTCATTTAACATTGTTCAGGTGTATTTAGTAGTGCTGATGTGTATGTATATAATATAACAAGTGTTCAATTATGTTTTGTTGTATTCAGTAGTTTTCAGTTGTAAGTTGCTATTTTATCAGGCTCTTATGATAATAATTATTGTTTTCGTCGTTGCTCAACGGATTTTTATTATGTGTGTGTGTGTGTGTGTGTGCGTGTGTGTGTGTGTGTGTATGTGTGTGTGTGTGTGTGCGTGCTCGCGCGCGCGCGTGCCTGCGTGCGTGTATTGCCTGTGTGTGCAGCTCATACAAACCCCCGGAAGTCGTCGATATCACACCTGGATGTACCATGCACCCCTCTCTGTAACGTTTATCCTTATCATCATCATCATCATCATCATCATCATCATCATCATCATCATCATCATCATCATCGTCGTCGTCGTCGTCAGGATCATCATCATTAAAATCATCATCATCGCCCTGATCACCATCAACATCCTCACTGTAATCATCTTCATTATCATCAACAACATCATTATGATGATCACCATCATCGTTACTATCAGTGTAAGTTATCAGTGTCATCAGCATCATCAGCATCTTTATCGTTACCATCATCAGCAGCAGCAAGGTCATGATGACGTGCTCTGTGGCAGGAGAGACGACTGCAATACCTGTAAATACAAGGGGACCATGCCACGACCCAGTTCCCAGCAACCCTCAGAAGCCTTCTGGTAACACTCTTCAGTATACTCTTTGAAGAATACACACACATACGCACAGAGAGAGAGAGAGAGAGAGAGAGAGAGAGAGAGAGGTGGGGGGTTGGGGGGGGGGAGAAAGAAACACGTTACACACATAGACCTTCCTAACATGCAACGCGCGCATAATGAAGCAACATTTGTGTCCTTGACACCCTTAGTTTTGGCCTGCGATCGGAAAGAGCTATAAGCAGCTCTTTGCGCTGATACGTGCCCTGTAGAAGCTAGAGTAGTTACTGTCCACTTATCTAAGCTACTCAACCTTTATAACAGTTGGTTTAATTTTGAGGTTGTATGTAGCTTTAATAAAACAAATTCCTGTACTTCGCTAACTGGATTTCGTTACATTTAAATGCAACATCTATGGAACTTCTTGGAAGTTTGTCCTTTTATTAACAAAACTACTCTTAATGTCGAATTGAGATAAGGCTCATACTTATAGCCTAGGGGAAGGGAGGGGCATTTTAGCCAAAACAGATCCGGAATATGTGGGAATGGATTACAGAAAAAAAAGAAAAAAAAAGAAGGTTAAGGTCATAAGGTTAGTAAAAAAACTAAAAAATAAAAAAAAAACATTTTTGACAAAATTTCACTTTTCCTCTAACTTATTAATATTGAACGTTTCATTATACGAAGCATGAAAGATATCAATGAGACACACATAGTAGGTTTACTATTGTTCTTATTTGGTCAACATCGCTTCAAGGTCATTGGAGCCGTCCAAAGTCCGTATGGGTACTTCGAAGTGAACTCGATCCTAAACTATGAGAGATATAAAGCCCAAACTTTAATTTAGAGATAATATATTGATCTTTCAAATATGTTCCGTTTTTGCATTGATCTTGAAGGTCAAGGTAATTTTAGGCCTTACACAAACTTTTGTTTTTAAATTCATCGTACAGTGTAATGGCTCTATATTTGCTCCAGCAACAGCATTGAAGTTATTTGATCATACATGAGCATCAGACGTGAAGGTCACTCTCATCCCAAGGTCAAGGCCATTCCAAGATCACTTTTGGGGGAAATGGGGGTGGGGGAAGGGGTGGGGGGGGGAGGTTGTCATATTACAACCTTTGCTGTAGTTTATTTGATAGTACATGAGTGAGGAAGTCAAGGTCATCTCAAGGAAAAAAGCATCGAAAGATCAAGTCGGTATTATTTTGCATTTTAATACCACTTGCGGGGGGAGGGGGGGGGGGGGTTCTCACTTCAATAATGGTACCGGTATTGGATGCAGTAAATCTAAACTTTCCTAATAAAAAAATTCGATTTTCTTTCCGTCTTCTCATAGCGACGTTTTTTGGCACCACATGTTAGAGTGAAGAATGTGGGTTTGTTGTGTAAGTAGAAGTGTTTTTAACATGTGAGCGTGTATGTGAGCGTGTAGGTTGGTTACAGATCATCGCGCTTTGAGTCTGATTTAGGAATAAGGCACGTAAAGCATCCAGTATTATTATTATTATTATTATTATTATTATTATTATTATTATTATTATTATCATTATTAACGCTTTGAAGCTTGCGGATTGGCTAATACTGTAGTTGTCTGTTAACTCCTCTGTGCCCGGGTTTCAGTATAGGAGAGAGGAACATTCATTACAACGTGTTTGGCTCCAACGCCTGCCGCCCTATGCCCGACAAGTTTTACCGGATGGGACGTTACCAAGAGTACGCCACCCGACAGAAATATGATCCGTAAGTGACTGAATAAAAGTCGTTGTCATCGTCGTCATCATCATCATCATCGTCGTCATCATCATCATCGTCGTCGTCGTTGTAATCATCATCGTCGTCGTCTTCATCTTCATCATCTTCACCAACATCATCGTCATCATTGTCGTCGTCATCATCATCCTCATAATCGTCTTCATCGTTTTCTTCTTCTTCTACTTCTTATTTTTTTCATTTTCAGCATCATTATTATTATTATCACCGTCATCTTTAACTTCTTTTTCGTCGTCGCCATCATATCATCGGCATCATTCATCATTATCGTCATCATCATCTTATTATTATTATTATTATTATTATTATTATTATTATTATTATTATTATTATTATTATTATTATTATTATTATTCATTATCGTCGTCGTCGTCATCATATCATCGGCATCATTATGGTCGTCATTTTTGTCATTGCGGTTGTCACTGTCATCGTTATCACTGGATTACAGGCAGGCAGACTAATCTTTTAAAAGGAAACGCCATGAGGAAGACAAACAGACTGTGAAAAACAGACAGACAAGGAGACAGAGACATATAGGCTGAGACAGACTGATTGACTGAGACAGACTGACTGAGACATATAGGCTGAGACAAACTGACTGAGACACATAGGCTGAGACAGACTGAGACATATAGTCTGAGACAGACTGACTGACTGAAACAGACTGACTGAGACAGACAGACTGAGACAGATTGACTGAGACATATAGGCTGAGACAGACTGACTGAAAATATAGGCTGAGACAGACTGACTGAGACATATAAACAGAAACAAACTGACTTAATAAAGCGACTACGACAAAGAAAGCACACAGACAGACAACGAGACAGACAAACGTTAGACAGACGCTCAAGCCGCAGTACAACCACGCTGTGGGACAGACAACAGAAAACAAGGTGCCAAGCTCATAGTGACTCCGACTAACGTTGTTGCTGTAGTTGTTGTTGATGTTGTTATTGTGGATGTTGTTGTTGCAGGACGCAGTCACCTTTCGGGGAAATTAAGGTTCCAGGCGTAGCCGATACCACGGGCCGACCACGCCAACCCCCCAAACCCAGGTGTCGTGCCCTCTACCTCTCCACCCACCTTCCTCCCTCCCCACCACAACCACAAATCCAGAAATAGCACCCTTGTACCGACACTTCCATAAGCCAGTGTACGGTCCTCTGTTGATAATGAGGTTACTGCCGCTACAGTTGCTGCTGCTGCTGCTGATGATGATGATGATGATGATGATGACGACAGGATGGTGAAGATGATGATGATGATGATGATGATGATGATGATGATGATGATGATGATGATGATGATGATGATGACTTTGCGATCTGTTATATTCTGACCCTGAGCGACCTAATGTGAAGACGTTACCTCTCTTGAGAGGTCAGACAGTGAGTTGCACTGTCCAAGGGGGCCACTATTTCCTCTACATAATGTCGAGCAATGATGACCTGCTCACAGTGGTGAAGAAACGGAAACTCCGATGGTATGACCATATCACCAGAGCATCAGGCCTTGCAAAGACCATCCTGCAAGGCAGGGTGCAAGAAGGCAGAAGAAGAGGGAGACAGAAAAAGAGGTGGGAGGACAACATTCTAGAACGGACTGGCTTGCACTGAGTGAAGCCATGAGGGCTGCCGAGGACAGAAAAAGATGGAGTACGCTGGTTAAACTATCATCTATGATGCCCCAACGTCTTTCCAGTTACGGGATAGGATAGGAAAGGAATGTCGAGCAGCCTCACCCTGCCCCACCCCCGAAGGAAAATTAATATTTTTGTGTTATTTTATGTTATATTTATTTTAATTTTATATTGTAGGCTATTATGCGTGGCGTTGCAGGCAAGAGGAGACAATCCCGCTGGAGCGTTTGAAGGAGGGAGACAACACGTTCTGGTTTGTCTGAATTCTTATTACTTCCCTTGTTCTGGTTAGTCCGAACTCTTATTACCTCCCTTGACAATTCATTTCTTTTTGTTTGTATTTTTATTGGATGGGGATTACGATCTCTTTCTGTCTTTCTTTCTCTCTCATAAACATCATCATCATCATCATCACTACCACCACCATCATCGTCACCGTCATCCCTGGTTTGACATGTGCAGTATTGGTGAGAGAGAAATCTTCTACCCGTTTGTGGGCTCCAGCAGCCTGCGACCCTACCCGGACAAGTATTATAACATGGGCCGCTATCAGGAGCTGGCCACTCAAAACAGCTGCGGAAAGTCAGTAAATCACTCAGTTATTCAGTCAACTCAGTCACTCTGACAGTCATGTAGTTAACTGATGACGGTTTGTTTCATTGCTCTCTTTCTCTGCCAAACTTTCCCTTCATGTAAAGAGGTTGTTTTTTTTGTTTTAACACCCTTCCCTTTCCCGTAGCACTCGCTACTGTGTCGCAAGTTAAGCACCGTCCAGTGCGGTTAGCACTTGGATGGGTGACCGCAAAACGTGAAGCGACAAATAACAACGCCCCCAGTTGACTCAACTGTGATTAAGTACCTACTTTCTTAAGGGTGGGGAAGGTAAAGCAGCGAGGGAGAGAGATGGGCATCACCCTCATTACGCTGGCCCAAGATAAGTGTGATCTCCAACATCACGCTCCCTTACGGCCACAAGGCTATGGGACCACCTTTACCTTACCTTACCTTTCCCGTCGCCCCAAAACGGTGTTTCACTTTTGTCAAACAAACCATGGACTCTATATAGGGTCCATGAACAAACAGTAGTCTGCGAGAGAAGAGAGTGTAGAACAGCGGAGTGATGTTTGGCTGGCATGCATAGCAATGTGTGTCTATGTACTCACCCCGACCCCTGTCCCCATTACCCCAACACTCCTCACCCCAGCCCACTAAACCCCCCTATTCCCCACCCTACCCCCTCCCACGTGATCCCCAAAATCCAAATCTGTGCGAGATGAGTCCTAAACAATCAAAAAATTGTCCGGTCACCCGTCCGCCGTCCGTCGTCCGCCGTGCAAAAACTTGCAAGAAACATAATGTCTCAGAACCTATTTCAATAACCAAAACCAAACTAGGATGGGGTATATTTATGAGACGATAAAATCGATCAGTGAATAAATGCATTTTAAGGTCAAGGTTACAAGTTCAACAAATGTTAGTTAAAAAAAAAATCACAAAATTTCAATTTTTTTCAAGAGTTAATAATATTGAACCTATGATTATTTGGCACATGTTAGATATGAACGAGACACACATACTCTGCAATTTTGGTCAACCTTCAAGGTCAAGGTCACGGGAGATATAAAAAATAAGTACGTATAGGTATTTTGAAGTGACCTTGACCCTAAACTATGAGAAGTATAAAACTTCAAACTTGTTTTATTTGGAGATGATAGATTGATATTACATATATCTTCCGTTTTTGCTTTGATCTTGAAGGTCAAGGTCATTTTAGGCCTTACTAAAACAACAAAAACTTTTCCAATGTTCAGTGGAATGGTTCCATAATTGACCCGTAGTATGCAATAGCATTGGGTTATTTGATCATACAAGAGCATCAGAGGTTAATTGAAGGTGAAGTCATCCCAAGGTCAAAGTCACTGAGAGTCAAGGTGGTCCCAAGGTCACTGGATTTTTTTGTTTGCATAATTCAACTTTTGTTGTAGTTTATTTGATCGTACAAATATGTTTTGGAGACGGAGATCAAAGGCATCTCAAGGCACTGAAAGATCAAAGTCGGCATTACTTTGCAGTTTAATGGCTCCGTTTCATTTCGTTTTATTCTGGGCACTGATTTTCATGTTAAGCATTGCAAGTTCCATAAGGAGCATGTGAGTCATATAGTCATCCTGTTAGTTCTTTCTTTCATTCTTTATTTTTTTTTTAAATTCTTCTTCTTCTTCTTCGTCTTCTTCTTCTTCTTCTTCTTCTTCTTCTTCTTCTTCTTCTTCTTCTTCTGATTAGTAGTAGTAGTAGTAGTAGTAGTAGCAGTAGTAGCAGTAGTAGTAGTAGTATTGTTCTTCTAGTTTCTGTTGTTATTGGTGGTGGTGGTGGAATTGTTGTTGTTGTTATTGTTGTTGTTCTTCTTCTTCTTAGTTGTTGTTGTGTCGTCGTCATCATCATCGTCATCCTCCTCCTCCTCATTATTATCATCATCATCGTCGTCATCAGCAGCATCATCATCATCGTCATCATTACTAAAGGCAAAATGAATGAAGGATTGACGGCTGTGAACAGATCAAAGGATAGCCCGTACCAAATACCGAACGCCAAGGAGACCATATGTGGCGCCAAACGGGTGGGCTTCGCACCGCCAGTCCCCCCTGTGAAGGAGACGCCCCGTACCGCCCCCTGCGTCCATAATTCCAGGTTCTCCCACTTATCCTCCTCCGGCTTGGTGTTAACCCTGTGGCGTCCCGCCACTCGCTTAACAAGCTTTACTCTATCATTGTGTTCAGATATAGAGGCTCGTTTTTCTATTATTCCCAATTACATTGGCAAGATTTCATCTTTCTTTAAAATGTAAAAACAAAAAAACACTCGTTTTTCTATTGTTGATATTACATTGGCAAAAGTTGACCTTTTTCCTATTATTTTTTTTTTTTAACTAGAACAAGAAGAAGGAGAAACTAACATATTTTGTTATTTTTAGATTCCGAGATTGGCAATGTCTTTTGAACTCAGTGTTTTGGGGGAATCGAACTGTTTTTATTTTTCTTGTTTTCTATGTCTTTACCGTCGTAGTCGTTCTCGCTGTAGCATTGTGTAAGTCACTCTCACCCTGGATTACCTTTCTTATTTTAATGCCTCCCATGACGTCATTGGGGTTTTTGTTTGTTTGTTTGTTTGTTTGTTTGTTTGTTTTTGTAATCATATGATGACGCTTATAGTGTGACGTCACTGTAAGGGTGTGACGCCGGTGTATTTCGTGGAGTTATTTGGCGCGTGGTTTATTCTGTGTGTCACGTGCCATCTTTTGGGAGAGGTTGTGTGTGCGGATGATCACGTCCCCGTTTCATTGTGTGATCGCAAAAGTTTCCCAATGGTCATGTCATTGACTGACGTCAATCTTTAAATTACAGCATGGCGTGCTTGACGTGCGCCAAGGTCGGGTCAACGAAGCAGCGCCCCAGCACGGCCGTGGGTGTGGACAGAGCAAGAGAGCGCCACCTGCTGTACGGAGGTCCTCGGATTCCGGACTCCTTGTGGGACAACAAACCGCTCTCCCTCTTAACAGCAGGTAACTTCCCTCTGTGAAGCAGGTAACTGTCCTCTGTGAAGCAGGTAACTGCCCTCAAGCACTTCCATGTCGAGGTCACAAGGGTCAGAAAAAATTGTACGTGCTAGGTGACGACATTTTCCGAAGCTATTGACCAAGGAGTGTTAGACTCACAATCCAGGTTGCCGTCGATGTTGCGCACCTGTCTCGCAGTAAACATGGCCGCTGGGTCATCATCGCTCCAAGGTCAAGGTCACTGGAGATAACCAAAAATGGACAATTATTGTTGTTATTATTATTATTATTATTATTATTATTATTATTATTATTATTATTATTATTATTAGTTTTAATTTTTTGGGGGGTTGGGGGAGGGGGGGGGGGGGGGCGGATTTGTTACACACCGATGTTTGAGTGGTGAGTGTGTGCTGTGTATGTAAGAATGTGTGTAACATATGAGCGTGTATGTTGGTTTCCGAGAGCCGCTCTTTGAGTCTGAATTAGGTGACAGGGTTTTTTATTATAACATCCGGCATGGTATGTATTGCTGCATGAGGGCGAGGTGGTCTGGTGGCACAGGGTTCTGGTTTCCCAGGACGAAGATCGCGGGTTTCAACGCCGCGTGGGGCGAACTTGCCTGACTTAGGTACGAGACTTTTCAGGACGCCGAGGGTTTTCTCCGGGTACCCCGGTTTCCTCATGTCAATAGTGGTATTGGATGCAGTCAATCTAACATTTAAAAATTAAAATATATTTCTATTCTTATTTTCTGTTATAGCTATCTCTTATGATCGCCGCGCTTTGACTTCCATTGAAGAAACACCGCGTGACAGTTGACCTAGATCTTGAACTATGCATGATAGACAATAATTCTAATGATCATTAATCTCTTGGCCATTTACGCTGTATGTGTGTGGGGGTGTGCGTGCGTGTGTGTGTATGTGCGTGTGTGTGAAAGACGAAAACCCGATGACGTGGCCAAAGCGAGCGCCCCCTCGCGTCAGACCTCAGAAGCTGCCGCCAGCAATCCATCCTTGTCTGATGTACCGTGAGCAAGAATTGGATTTCATGGACCAGTTCGGCGTCAAAATCTGACAACCCTGACGTCACCAAGGCCTTGTGTGGCGCCATTTCAGAGCCAATGAGGTCACCAATCAGCAACAGCAGATGACGTCATTAACAGCTTATGCCGCCAACAGGATCTGACGTAAGGTCCGTGACCTTCCACCGACGTGTTGCAGCGCCGCCAAGGTTTCCATCACCGACATCATCTCATAACCTTTACTGGCAGTATCGTGACGTCACCCGCTTCGTTCTCGTGACGTCATTACAGCTATTCGTGGTCTTGTCCATTGCTGTCTGGTCAAGGCGCGTGGTCCAAACCCTGTCTACATCATAGACCTACTCATGCATGCAGACTAACGCACACACGGACTCACGCAGGCAATACTCTAACATTTATACAGAAAGACAGGGAAACAGATAGACAGACACACACACACACACACACACACACACACACACACACACACACACACACACACACACACACACAGAGAGAGAAGTTGGTAAACTGTGTTCAGACACATACATAAAATAACATGAAAATCACAGTTAGCAGGCAAGTCGTCACGGGTATAATAACACAGAAATAAAAAACAAAAAAGTACTTTGGGAAAACATGACAGAAAAACAGCAACAATGATTTATAAATTTATTGATTTTATTATGATTTAATTAATTTTTTTTTTAATTATTTTTTAAAATGATTTTATGCACAAGAAATACTACTATGCATGTATTTATCTATCTTTTTGTAAAGTAAAAATGTTTATTCGTTTATATGTATTTTTATTTAATCAAAAATGATGTTTTTCCATTTAGTTTACAAAATATTCGATAAAGTCTACAACAGGACAAGTAAAATACAAGATGCTTATGTTCCCAGACAAGTCTATGTGTGTGTGTGTGGGTGTGTGTGTGTGCGTGAGAGAGAGAGAGAGAGAGAGAGAGAGAGAGAGAGAGAGAGAGAGAGAGAGAGAGAGAGAGAGAGAGAGAGAGAGAGATTTTGTAAAATACCTACAGACTAAATAATAAAGAGTTGATGTTATAAAGGGAATGTGTGTGTATGTGAGTGTGTGGGAGGGACAGAGAGAGGGAAGGAGAGAGAGGGAAGGAAGCAAAGAATATGGGTATACTACAAAGAAGAATCATCCGAAGCTTTCCCTATATAAAAAGTGAAGACGTTTTAAGTGCAGCGCCGTCAAGCGGCTGCGTTGCGGAGCAGGTCAAGGGAGGTAAACAGACCACATAGCAACATGTAAATACAGACGATATTGCTCGACTGTATCGGCGTGTTTCTGATGAATCCCGAACATATAGGTCAACAAAATTACTGTGTAATGTGTAGGAGGAAAATGACTCCCTGCAATAATGCTGGTATTTTTGCACATTTGTTTTTCGTCAACATTGTGATATAGAGCTTACAATTTGCATGGAAATGGTGAATGAAAACAGTTCAATTCTACTTTTTTTTAAATTTTAAATTCATACAAACATGAGTCCTTTTTATGATATTCAAGTTTGTGCTGTTGGTGACTGAATCATAAAACAAAACTATTGCAGCATGCCAGAGTGCAAAAATACCAGCATTATTGCAGGGAGTCATTTTCCTACACATTACACAGTAATTTTGTTGACCAATATGTTCGGGATTCATCAGAAACACGCCGATACAGTCGAGCAATATCGTCTGTATTTACATGTTGCTATGTGGTCTGTTTACCTCCCTTGACCTGCTCCGCAACGCAGCCGCTTGGTGTCGCCGTGGTGTCGCTGACGTCACTCGTTTCGCATAGAATCGTGTTATGCTTCTTCTTTGTAGTATACCCATATTCTTTGAAGGAAGTACAGATGTCAGGGGGTAAGTGTGTTAGTGTGTGTGAAATAACTATGAATTATGTAAAATACGAGGTAAATGTTAATCAAAAGGTAACGCCATTTTCGTTAGGACAGGTAACACCAACCCACAAACATGCATAATACATCAAAATGAAGCTGGTCCTCCCTCTGTGAATCACATCCCTACTTCTCAACATAGTCACCATTTCTCTCAATAACACTGTTCCACCTTGGAATGAGAGCATGTAACCCTGCCTGGTAAAATTTTGCTAACTCTTCTGATCAGCTCTCTCGGTACCCAACGGGCACATTATTTTGAAAAGCCCATTGATTCGACAATGGCTCACTGCAAGGTTTTGTGCCAACTCATCAGGAGTTATGCTCCTGTCTTCTCTGGTCAGAGCATCTGCTTTTGCTGTACTAGCAGGATATTCACACAAGAGGACAGAGGGCCAGAACGGGGTTTATAGGCTACGCTCACAGTTCCCACCCTTTTTATCATTCCGAAGACGGACCTCCCTCCATACCTTGCTATAATCTAAAGTATTGTATTAAAACACATTTTGTAATCGTCTGTGAACGTTCACATGGATTCCCCTTCAGCAACAAGGAATTCAATCACTGTTCTTAATTTTTGACGCACCTCTAAGGGGGCAGCAATTTTGAATTTTCATTGCGGGTCTAAAAACCTTCAAAGTAAGAAACAAAATATTTCATAACCTAAATAATATAATAATTTATAACTGTGAAAATTGTCTGGTATTTTTTATAAAAAGCGTCACCTGAAATACAAAAAATGGCATTACTTTTTGACTCGCCCTCGTATCATTCCTGTGACAATCATTGCAGTAGGCCCTAACACTCGTTCAAGCTTTATTTGCACATTTGAGGGCAGGCGTGACTCGACCTCAGCTGAACTGTTTTCCCCTTGAAATGTCTCGGGGTCAAAATATCTGAGAGTGCTGCGAAATGTTTTGATTGCTCATGAGTAGGAAAATTACTAAAAATAAGGACAAATTTGTGTGAACGTCGCAGCTATCTAATGTCATCAGACAAGGTCAAGGTCGCTAGTCAAAGTCATCAGCCGACGAGCGGAGCAGAGGTCAGGGTGCAGGGTGACGTGTTGCAAGCGCGTGTCTCGACCCTTTGGCCAGAGCAGGTTTGACCTCCGTTCAACGGCCGGGGCCTGTCGCAGGCTCGAATCCTGTACTCCTCGCCGCCTAAAATCAATAAACGATCTATAAATAAAAAAATTTTATACATAAATATAAAGAAAACTAGATGCGTGATAACGATGACGACGATGGTAATGATGATGATGATGACCACGGTGACGACAATGGCGACGACGATGATGATGACAATACCGATGATGATGACGACGATGATGATGGTGACGAGGACGAAGATAATAATGATGGCGACGCCGACGTCAAGGGTAATGATGAACAATGGTGACGGTGATTGTGGCGACGAGGACGATGATGACAACGACGACTATGATGACGAGGACGACGATGATGATAATAATGATGATGACGATTATGATGATGACCACGATGATGACGACGTCAAGGATGAGGATGATGACTAAAACAACTGACCCCCGCAAGGCATGGAGCAGGCTGACCAGTCAGACCACTGTCCCCATCCTCCGGTCACTCGGCCTCGACTCTGGAATGGACTGCTGGCCCCCGCACCCCAACCCTGACATTCAGGGTAGTAGTGGGAATAATAATAATAGTAATAAGAACATAAACTATAACTACCACTACTACTAACTACTACTGCTAATGCTAATAATAATAATAGTAGGGTTATGTTCTCAGCGCGGTACCACACTTTCAGAGAGCTCGCCGCGCTTGACACCTGAACGGCTAGCTATCGTTCTAGAACTAAAAATATCAATTAGTAGAGCGTATTGGTGTACCGTTAAACAGAGGAAATCACTTCTTGTCAGAACAGAAAAGGACAATTCAAACTTATAAAGTGTGTTTGAGCAACGAAAGCACCTTAATTTAATCATTGTTTAAATGTAATAACAATGCCAATTTTACGCTAAACCCGTTTTTGCCCAGAAAAGTAAACACATTCTTTGACTTATTCGACTTTCATTTCAAAATCAATATATAAACATCACTCACGTTTGGAGGGGCCCTGTCAGTGGCAGGAAGAGCAACACTGTGCAAAGCGTGGGTTGCGGCCTGAAAAAATAAAACCTCGACCTACATTTTGACGACATTGACCTTCAAAGGTCACATTGGGAAGAAAAAAAACCTTGACTGTTGTATCGGTAATCGTCGCCTATGAAATGAAAGAGATTTCTCTTATATAAGCTTACAAGCTCAGAGAGCTTCTCAAGGCGCTGGCCCGTAATATCCAGCAAATCACAAAATAGTTTGCTGACGTCAGGATTCGAACCCACGTCGCCTAAGACACACTCACAGAAGTCGTGCGCTCTGATCACTGAGCTATCCTTGCAGCCGTAAATTCGGGAAACTTTTGAGTAAATATTTAATTTGAATTCGTAATCATACATCATCCCACATCAAATAGCCATTGACAGCTTTTGAGTGCTCGGTGAAGCGACTGCTCATCTTTGATCCGCGCTAACTCGACCATTTGCATGTAATTACGTACGACGGGATCGCGGCGGTAAGGTCCGTAAGCTCTGGCGCGGCAGTCGTGATCGTTGAGGTCTCCGGACTTGATGGTCACTCGCAGGTAGGGGCAGCTGTGTGGGCAGTCACCAGTGTCGTTCTGACCGCGCTGGTAGAAGTTCTGGAACTTGAAGAACGCCAGCCTGTGCAAGAGATGCATACGGTTTGTTCTATGATCATAGAAGAGTTGATTCATCCATCCACCCACAGTATTACTTTGAAAGCTCCCCCGGTAAGCTTATAGACAACAACTTTGGTGGCTGCTGTCGACAATTAGGCCACACCAGGCTGTGACGTCACACCCCCTCTAGAGTCAGAGTAGACCTGACTGTCAATAATAATACAACACAATGCAATCCAATGAAATACGATGCAATACAATACAATGCAATACATCTTTATTACTTCAAACAAGGAATTTACAATAATTTATCATATAAATCAAAAAGCACAATTTAAAGACATACGTGTTAAAAGGAACAATTACAAATCTCCCTTTAGTAATCCAAAAGCTAATGGCACGGGACCTTGCTTTTCTACCGTCACCACAATCAGCCCACCACCGGTTCTCCCCTGACCCTCATAGCCACTATGGCTCTCCAACTTCTTGTAAGTTAGCCATAAGCAAAATTCTGCTCTTCGGCGCCAACAAGGGCAAGATGACTCACCCAGTATGCGCGTCCCAGTAGTAGGCGTATCCGGTCGTATCCGCATCCAGCTCGGCCACACTGTTGAGGGAGAGAAAGTCGCTCCTCTGGGGCTTATATTGGGGCGAGTAGGTGTACAGCTCGAAGTCGGCGTTGCGCGGCAAGCAGATTCCTACGCGCACCCAGAGATCCCTGCAATGCATATGTTAGACGTTATTGCTTACTGGTAGTGGTGGTGAATATGGGGGGAGGCATAGGGGGAGAGGCGAGGGAATGCGAGCGCGCTGGAGTAATGTTGTCGAAATTTTATGTAATGTATGTTTTTGTGTGTCATATTACACGCGATCTATTGTTGTATCTACGAGACTGATGTTTTGCGACTAAAACAAAAACATGACTCATTCAATCATTGATTGCAATGGCGATGAGGCCAGGCTGGAGGAGAAGGGACAGACATTGTTGCCATTCCCCACCCCACCCCATCCTCACCCTCCACCCCCCCTGACCATCCTTGCAGCTGAACCGCATGGTTTTGCCATTGCTCCTCGCGCCAATCTTGCGCTAAATGGAAGAAGACTGGCACCCTGTATCAGGCTGTCGGTTATCAGAAAATGCTAAAGCGGGTGACGGTGGGTAGCATGGAGGGACAGAAACACAGCCTTAACAATTTATTTATTGTCACAATCGACATTTTATTATTTGGCGTGTTCACAAACAATGCAGCAATTTTTCGGGATTCCTGGAGAGAGACAAAAAAAATCACACAATGATGTCGAAATAGTCCATGACGCAGTGTTTCACGTGACGGCCTCACAAGAATGGCTAGCTCGCGGGAGTGAAAAATGTTGGATTTTCATCCTTGAATTGGAGAGTAAACGTGCACTATCGCAACTGTCGCCATTTTAACAGTGTGGACTGGATAAAGGCAGTTTGATTGATCATTTTATTAGCTGATTAGCTAAGATCTGTCAGAAATGAAACACACAAACCAACTTGACAGAGAACTTAGGCGGTAAAAAATTATAGGGATCGTACGGGAGCCTAGCTTCTATGGGATGACATTGTGTGATTGTTGGGGAGTTCTAAGCCTAGTACCGTGCTTACTTTTCCGCACCCCGCAGCCTGAGGTCGAAGAGGCTGGGCACTTTCTGTGTCCAGTGGAGGGTGTAGGAGTGCGTACCCCCCATGATGACGTTCAGACGATTGGCGCGCTCCCACTTGATGGAGATGGGATGCGACGGCACGTCGTCTCTGACCGCAATCACGCCCGTGGCCGCTTGCTCCGCGCTGTGCGTCGTGGACACCTCCAACTGCGGGACAGACAAACAGGTCAAGTCAAACAAATTTTATTCCACCTCCAAAAAAGACACTAAAATTATTTTTAAAACATAAACAAAAGTACCAAATAAATAAGAAATGTAATACAATTGTAAAGCACAGACTATAATATGCATTCAAATTGTACAAAGTCACACATGTACACAAGACATGATTCGCGGACAGCGCCAAACACAATCAATGCCACACAAACTCTGGCAAACTACATTTTGAGAGAGAGACAGACAAAAAGAAATTGTTAGTCATTGTTTATGGGGTTCAGCGGACTGTAAAGAGCCGAATCATGACCACATAGTGAGAGAACGAGAGTTAGTGAGAGAAAGAGTGAGTGAGAGAGAGTGAGAAAGAGAATGTGAGAATAGATTGAGAGAGAGTGAGAGATCGAGGGTAAGGGGAGCAAGAAGGCCGGGCGATGAGAAAGAGGGAGAGCGGAATGAGATACAATGAGAGAAAGAGTGAGACAGACAGACAGATAAACAGAGGAAGGAGAGGGCAGATGGAGAGAGAGAGAGAGAGAGAGAGAGAGAGAGAGAGAGAGAGAGAGAGAGAGAGAGAGAGAGAGAGAGAGATGGAGAGAGAGAGAGAGATACAAAAATAGACAGTTTTAGAATCATAGAGAGACTGAGGCAGAGAAAGATAGCGAGACAGACAGACAGAGGCAGAGAAAGACAATAAGAAAGAGCGGAAAGGAGGAGCGAGAAGAAAAGAAAGAACAGCACAATGGGAAAGGAAAGACAGGGCGGGAAAGCAATGAAGGCAGAAGGGAAGGGAGGACACTGGGGTGGAGGGTAAGAGGGGTGGAACTTAGGGGAATGACAAGACAGGGAGATCTGCAGTCGCCTCTTACTCTCAATCTTCTGCTGTTCCTCTTTCCCTCCTTCCTTTCTCCTCATCTTTTTTCATTACTTTCCACCTCCATCCACCCCCACCCTCCCTCCACAATCGCCCTCCCCTGCATTCTAATATTCACCATCCTTCTTCCCCTTCCCTCCCCCAACCCCCGAGCTCAACCTACAGGACAAACCAACCAGCATGGCCCAAGACGTGGCATCACAACAACCACAAGGGCAGTACTCAAGCCTTGCGCGCCTGTTCCGGATCCTCTTTAGCAACGTAAAGATAGCTGTCGATCTTAAATAGGGTAGTTTGCTATCTACCGCTTTGCTATCGGGGATTGCCTATAGGCGCCCAATTTTAGGTACTGCTCCTGGGGAGCCACTCACGGCTCCAAACTTGTGAGGGCAGACGGCGACGTTCCAATTCTGTCTGATGTAACACAGTGACGTCACGAAGTAAGGGTCGGGTTTGACGACTTCCGTAGCTGGCACTCCGGTCACCGAGCCGTCAGTGTCTCTGAAGGAAGCCATGACGTCGCCGTCGTAGTCGGAGAAACCGTGAACTGTGCTGTTTCCGTCATAGAACCTGTTGCCGTCATGCTGAAATAAAACCAAACATTGTTTGAAGGAAAACCATGATGATGATGATGATGATGATGATGATGATGATGATGATGATGATGATGATGATGATGATTTTGATGATGATGATGATGATGATGATGATGATGATGATGATGATGATGATGATGATGATGATGATGATGATGAGATGATGTTATTGCTCCCTGTGAGAGCATTGTATTGTATTGTATTGTATTGTATTGTATTGTATTGTATTGTATTGTATTGTATTGTATTGTATTGTGCATTATATGATGATGACGACGAGGAGAAGAAGTTAAAGAAGACATATTGATAGGCCAATATACGCTAACACAAATATATCAACTAACAAGTTAGTATCTCTCTTCTACGTCTCTATCGACGTGCGCGTACAACCGGTTGCTTCCCTTTACATGCTTTTCGCTCCATAGAGCGTCGTCGGCCTGAAATAACTTTTTAGAAACTTCAAAACCCAGGGGAATTATGGGTAGGGAAATATGACGTCGGCCAAATCCTTCTTTAGTTTCTTTGCTCGAGCAAAGGCAATCTCATAGGTATGGAGCACTTCGTCCATTATAACTCCATCGCTGATAATACTGCTGACAAGTTTCTGCCTTTGTTCACTACCAGAAATATGCAGTTCCTCTCCCAACTTTCGTTTCATTTCAGCGAGAACAGATTTCCCAGAATTCTCTATTATATTTTTAGGTTTGGGATATTCCCGTCTCAGCTTGTGGCTAAAACCAATGGCAACGGGACCACCGCACGTCGACTAGGGGCAATACGAGATACTAACTTGTTAGTTGATATACTTGTGACGCTAAGGTATACACACATACACAGGTATATACATACACAGATATCCACACATACACACATACACAGACATATACAGACATGCAGACAAACACAGACATACACACAGGCATACACACATTGGCATACACGCATACACAGGGATATACACATACAAAGACACACACGTATGTACACATACACAGGCATACACACACCCACAGGCATACACACACACAGACATACACCGCACCTTATACAAACAAACACATAGAAGCACACCCTCTTCTACCCTCACACACTGTACTTTCCGCTACCTACACTACTACCTGTTCCATCTGTCCCATCCATCCCCATCACCCCTTCCGCCAATCTCCCATCCTTCACCATTGACCACATCCCATCCCCCACCCACCCACCCACCCACCCCACACACACAAACAGACTAACGCCATCAGTGAAGCCAAAGTGAATGTTGGTGAGGCCGCTGATGGTGGAAGAGCTAAAGTAGTTGTTGCGGTGGAAACCTATGGCACTGGCCGTTCTGTTCTCGTTGTCCTGGAAACCTGCGAAATACAAGTTCTTGCCGTAGACTGGCCCGTCGTAGAAAATGAACCCTTGGATCGGCGTATGTCTGTGAATCAGATACACAACATAAAATGAATATTTTTTTTATTATATCGGTCTAGTGTCAAACAGATATGACTGCATGAAACGAAACGAAATGAAATGGCCTACTGTGAAGGAGATCTGGAGCATGAAACTGCATGTCCTAATGTCATGCAGATACAGAGCCTGGATATGAGAGATAGCAATAATGGGCTCTGTGCGCCAAAGCTCATAGAGTTACTAAAGGAGGCCTTTTATTGCAATTTTTGGCTGTTTTATGAGCTTTTTAAAAAGCGCGCCAAAGCACTCTGGGAATCCGGCATTTGCTAAATATAATATATATTCGTATATCTTGCGTCTTTGGTCTCCCCATCAACTCCAAAACTTAGCCAGTTAATTAGTTATTTGTCAAAACTTATTTCAAAACTTAGAAATAAAACTTAGAAAAAATACCTTAGAAAGTAGAAAACTTACTTAGAAAACTTTAAAAAAATAACAAATTGGAAATTTTTACAAAAACCGGTGGTTGCACTTCCCGCTTGGACTCTCTCCCTAACTTGGTGGAGTGGGACGGACCCCTCGACCTTTTGCACGCATCTCCCACTCCACCAAGTGAGCCCAAGCGTTGTGGCATGTGTTGTCTGTCATCAAACCCAAAATGGGGAATCTCTACGAGACGAAATTAGAGAAACCCACGGAGGTGTACTGACTGAACTTTGGCTGCGAGTCGGACAGTTGGATTAAGTAGGAGGTTCCCAGGATACCGCGCGCAGCCTCCTGTCTTACCCAATGTCATGCAACCATTCGTTCTTGCGTTCAATATATCTGTTTACTTGTTGCCTGAGGCTTGACAATTGGATTAAGTAGGAAGGGATCGAGAGTTAGCGTGCACCTTCCAGTCTTATCCATTGTCATGGCAATTTTTAACATGTATCCAAGCCACTTGCCACTTTGTACAATGTGTCTATTATTGCAATAGGACAGACATTTGGCCTTAATGCCTTAGCAAATTCAACACATGCCACAGAAGTGACTAACCACACCGAAAATCTATACTTCCTTTTTCTTTATATCCCCAACCAGATCGCTCATAAAAGAAGATTGGGCTTGGGAAATTACATTCAACAAACCAGCATTAATATTCGTTATTCTAAATGTACAATTCTAAATAATACACCATTAAGTGCAGCAATCTTTATTACATATTGTTCATATTAATTTTAAAAAGTGTAACAAATAGATATATAAATAAAAATTTATATTAAAGCATGTGTTTCCCATTTACTAGCTGTAAGTTAAACCAAGGGAAATAATTTGTGTGTATTTTAAACATGCATTAAGCATGTGATCCAGTTGAAAAACAGAATTGGAAATTCCCCTTTACTAGACCAGAGGAAATAATTTGTGTACAGGAATATTTGTGTGCTTTCTCTGTGTGAATGTAAAACCCTTAGTAAGTTTTTTTGCCTTTGCTTAGATATATAAAAAGAAATTTATATTAAGCATGTGATCCAGTTGAAAACAGCAAATAGAAATTTATATTAAGCATGTGATCCAGTTAAAAACAGAACCTGGAATTCCCTTTGCTATTATTTACCAGGACTTCCTGCAGACATTAACGTGTAACAATCGGGAATTCCCGCAAACATTAATGTGTCTTTGCTTATTTACCGGGACTTCCCGCAGATATTAACGTGTAACAATCAGGAATTCCTGCAAACATTAATGTTACAACCTTATTTGTTTAGCAAATGACGGATTTACAAGTACTCTTAAATGTACACATTGCCACATTTGTAATAAAGAGTTTGACCCGAAGGACACGAAGTCCCAAAGAGTGAGAGATCATTGTCACATAACAGGGGCATTTAGAGGTGCAGCTCATCAGAAATGCAACTTGGAATATGGAATCAAACATTTTTCTCTCCCTATTTTCATTCACAATCTTCGAAATTACGACTCCCATTTAATCATGCAGGCAGTGACGAAAGCATACAAAGTGTCATGTATTGCCGAGACAGAAGAAAAATATAAAACTTTCACTTTGAATAAATTAAAGTTTTACGACAGCTTTCAACATTTGTCTTCCAGTTTAGAAACACTAGCTAAGAACTTACCCAGCTATCCTATCACTAGCAAATATTTTCCAGACGTTACACTTATTCGGAAAGGCGTGTATCCTTATGAATACATGGATTCTTGGGAAGTGTTTGAAGAACTAGAATTGCCACCTAAAGAGAACTTCTATTCTTCACTTAATAAAAGTTTCATAAGTGTTACCGATTATGAACACGCCCAGAATGTCTGGAATGCACTCGGTTGTAAAAACCTTGGTGACTACCACGACATATATTTGAAAGCTGACGTCTGTTTGTTGGCTGATGTGTTTGAAAAATACAGAGAAACGAGTTTACATCATTACTCCCTCGACCCTTCTCATTATATTTCTTCGCCAGGAATGAGTTGGGATGCTTTCTTAAAACTTAGTGGTTCTAAAATCGATCTCATAACTGACCAGGTAATGATGACAATGATTGAGTCGGGCATTCGTGGAGGAATAAGCGTGGCAGCTCATAATTATTGCAAAGCCAACAATAAATACCTGAAGCACTATGACCCCTCGCAGAAATCTAATTATATAATGTACTTTGACGCCAACAATTTATACGGTTGGGCAATGAGTGAGCTTTTACCGGTTTCAGATTTCAAATTACTTGTTAATCCAAACCCCGCAAACTTTACTTGGTTAAACAGTATTTTAAATCACCCTAAAGATCATACTATAGGGTTTATTGTCGAAGTTGACCTAGAGTATCCCAATGCTTTACACGACCTACATAATGATTACCCATTAGCACCAGAAAGATTGCATGGTACAGACAAGCAACTTAAACTTATTCCCAACCTCTATAATAAATCTAATTACGTCTGTCACTACAGAAACCTGCAGTT
This sequence comes from Oncomelania hupensis, assembly GCA_036898135.1. Taxonomy (NCBI): domain Eukaryota; kingdom Metazoa; phylum Mollusca; class Gastropoda; order Littorinimorpha; family Pomatiopsidae; genus Oncomelania; species Oncomelania hupensis. The sequence goes on along the minus strand of CM072527.1, from coordinate 27,186,583 downwards.
CTACATCAGACACGGCATGAAGTGCACAGCGATTCACAAGCGTTTATTCTTTAAACAAACGAATGTCTTGGCCGGGTACATCAATAAAAACACAGAGCTTAGAAAACAAGCGCAATCTACGTTTGAAAAAGATTTCTTTAAGCTGCTGAATAACAGCTGTTTTGGTAAAACTATGGAGAACCCATACAAGCGAAAAGACGTCAGGCTAATTACCTCACCCAATCAAGCGATTAAATTAACATCTAAGCCTCAATACCTTGGTTACAAAGAGTTTCATGACTCCTTGTATGCAGTTACCATGAAAACCACGCAAGTTAATCTAGACAAACCAGTGTTTATGGGGATGACTATTCTTGACCTTTCTAAATTACTAATGTTCGAATTTTACTACGATTACTTTAAACCTAAATACCCGGAGGCCAGAGTTTTATACACAGACACAGACTCCCTTATACTAGACATCCCTACTGAAGACATTTATAAAGACTTAGAATCGGAACTACAACATTACGATACTAGTGACTACCCTGAAACTCACCCTTTGTACAGCAAAGCAAACCAAAAGAAAATAGGTTTGATGAAAGATGAAATGAACGGGAAACTTATTGAAGAATACGCAGGACTGCGATCTAAGCAGTACAGTATTAAACACAAATCGGGGGAATCTTCAAAAGCAAAGGGCACCCAAAAAGCTGCAATAAAAAACAGAGATATCAGACACGAAAACTACCTGGAAGCCTTAGATGGGAAAGAAGTTAAACCATACCCTAACACAACTATAAAGTCTAAAAACCATATAGTGTCCACTGCTGTGACGACCAAAAAAACATTATGCGCTAATGACACAAAGCGGGTAAGAGTAACTAAGGAGTTCGCATACGCTCTAGGCCACTATAAATTACAGGTAGAAACTGCGACTGCGACTACGACTACGACTATGAATAAGGTGGAAGTCCTGGAAGGCTTGAGTAAATGTTAACTGTATTTATTCTGAAGCACTGAGCTTTTTCTTCAAAGCATCTAGCTGCTCTTTCCGTCCCAGTAGTCTCCCTTCTTCTATTAATTTTTTTTTAATTTCTTCAACATTAACAGGTGCAGACCTAGATTTAGATTGTATGTCATGCTTCAACTTTTTATATTCTTCAAAATCTCGCTGGATAATTACAAACTCTTGGTCTGTAATCTGAGTGTCTTCTAGAGCTTTTGAAATTATTAAGTTCATGCTAGTAAGTTTAGCTATCGCAAGGCTAGAAATGAGGTCGTGTTTTTCTAGTTTCTTAGATACTTTAGTATTAATTACACCAAGTAAAACTGACATTACTGAAGATAATCCGGCAGCCACTCCTAATCCAATACTAATTGGTATACCAATTCCAGTCACCAATAATCCCACGCTGGCAGCAGCTTCCGCTGCATTAATAACATTTAGACCAGTAGACACGTAATTTATTCCGCTATAAGCGCCGGAATACCTTCGTCTGCATCTAGAGTACTTTTGGATATCTGATTCAATTTGAGTCCTAACTTTTCTTATTTCTTCCAGCCTGAACGTTTGAACATTACTTAAGTCTAACGTTGGAGCACTGGGCTGTACAATTGGTTGTTCATCCACTACTGCTTCTACTATAGCAGGATACAATTTTGTCGTCATATTTTTAGTGTGAAAAAAAAGGGTTAACAATAATTAACTTGATTTTAGTTTATTAGCAAAATATTCTATTTGACTATCAGAAAATATCTGATCGCTGAAATAAAATGCTAACAGATCTACGTTGTCTAGGCTAATTTGCGCTATTCTGTCAATAGGATTTGGAACAGGGACAAAAGTTATCTTGGGTGATGAAGTAAATACGGAAAACTGATTTTCATTTTCTCTTTTCTTCATAAATACTGTAACTCGTCTGGGATCCTCATCTAAATCAACCCAACTTAGAGACACTTGCGGAATTACATTAAAATTTCTCTGCGTAGGCCTGTGAGCAATTATGTCCAGTACTATCATAGCTGTGCTACCTAGCTGTAAAGGAGGCTGCAGAATAACTCTGACATTTTTCCCTGCGGTTTCACGCTTATGTAAAACATAGCTGCTTTTTTTGTAGGCTTTGACTTCTATGGTTTCCCGATTGTTTTCATCCGGCACTAGACTAACTAACATAGGCCCGGCGTTAATAATTTTCTTAAATTTATTGTCTGGTCCCATAAAAGTGTAAGGGCTTTCGCACTTGAATTTAATAAGCCAATCTAATTCTGTGTCTATAGGTGTTAAAGACCAGGTATTTTCTCGTTTAGTAATAGCATACTTAAAATCGGGATCTACTTTACCGGCATTAAAATCCTTTAGCTGATCGATAGATGGTTTTTCTGGCAATACTGACGGCGGCACTGCTTCAGGCACTGCCGGCACTAGCGCTCGTTTATAATATCCATTTTGTGTAAATTCGAAACCGTAAATAGACCCAACAATAGCATTCGCATCAAAGTCAATTGTGTCTGCTAAGTCTTTCAGTTCAATGGTAGGACAGGTTACTGGAATTTGAGGGCCGATTGACATTGTATTTTAAAATTAAACTTTATTTTATCTCAAGAATAATTGTAAGATCTTCAAAGTCTACAATTTCGTTGTTTTGGTTAGTTATTTTGAAGCAGAAACTAGTATGATAGTCCTGACTTAAGTGGCGTTTTTGAGGTAGAAATTTTAATGAAACTGGATCGCAGTAAGATTCTCTCTGAGTTGAGATTATCCTTAGCAATGTACTAGGAGTTCCGTTTACTAAGTTTTCCGATGTCTTCAGTTGATGAAGGTACACAAACAATCTATTATTAATTAACAAATTCATAGGGTTTGATCCAATAAATCTTATAGAACTGCCGACAGTGCTGGAGCTGTCAGATAAAGATATTTCATTGCCACGGAAACCTAATATTTCTGCCAGCTTTGGCGCAAGTGTAACGCTGGTAATGTCTTTATGCTGGTTTTTATGGAAAGTTAAAGTTACTATTAAGTTTGCAGGGTTCATTTTTGCTTCAATCGAATGAGGTTTAAACAATTCTTCAGTAAGTCTGCAGAAGTCATAATAGCCAGCATGAATAAAGTGCCTTTTTTTATTAATCATTATCCAGTTGTTGTTTAGATCATGACTAATATTTAACCATTTAACCGTGTAGAATATTTCGTGAAGGATTACGTTAAGGTCCCTGTTTTTGTTGTCAATAGGATGCTGAAGTTCAATGGGCACACCTGATTTTACGAATTCGAAAGTTACAAACATTTTTTTAATATAATAAAAATGTACGCGCCTTATAAATATAACAAAGCTGCAAAGTATACTACAGGGCCTTATTATTACGAAAAAGCAGTCGACCTAACCAAGCTGACAATAGCTGTGGCAGCCAACGTCCATTTCGAAACTATCCCCCATAATATTTTTGATCATTACCTCAACCCAGACATTACGAGCGACTTTTTAGCTAACCAATGGCTAAACAACGGGGGTATGCAGTTCTTTCAGAATCAAATTAATTTTGCCGTGTCATGCGCTACAACTGGTTGCGGAGTTTCTTACGTTCATCACCTTAATCACCCAGATCCTATGTTGAAGTCTATTTATCTGTTCCATTTGTATTATCAAGTGAGACGGGTGTTGTCTGAACTTCAGGCTCCGTTACCTACTGACAAAAACTTTAATCCATTTAACAACGGCTTTGACAAGAAAGCGTATCAAAGGTTGTGCAATGAATTCGGAATTGATACTAAAACAGACTTCAGACAAAAACTAGACCTCAATCACGGAATGGGAACTTTATTTAGATACGCTGTAGGTAATTTATACACGGGGCCTTATGTACCTGGATTCACATCATTTAACCACAACAGCCAGGTTCCTTTACTGTATATCAGACAAAAACAAAGTACAGCATACAGCACTTTTATATTAGACACATCAAACGGATTTACTCAAAGTGGGGTGGAAAGGCTGAATGAATCTATTCGTACGTATGCGTGGTGCATTCTAGGGTCTCAAGCAGAAACACGAAGTAATATCATTGGGGAAGGAACTAGCTTCGATGCACAAAAGCAGTTTCTAGCCAACATTGAAGATTCTATTAATTCGGCAGTAGATTTGCCCGCGAGTATTAAAAGATATCAGGACACTTTAAAGTATGCTAGATCGAAAGTAGATTACGTAATAGGTTTAGGACTGTATATGTTGCCTTCAGACCTTCAGCTTAGGATAGGAACTATATCAAACTACAACAACAATATAGTGATTGCCGACCCTCAGTTTCATATAGGCTACAATCCTACAATAAATACAATAAATACAGTGAACACAGTGAATACAGTGAATACAGCAAATACGGTATTTACTGCTAGGCCTAATAATGAACCTTTAAGTTCGCCACCACTTCCGAGTTTGCCAAGTCTGCCAGGCCTGCCGGTAATTGATCATGGGATTTCGCGTCTAGCGCTTACAGGGGGTTTGTTGTTTGCTGGGTTAATTGGGATTTACTATTTTAAGTAACCAGAGTAATATTATTATAAACAAAGACCACAGATGCTCAGACGCCCAAACCACAACTTTAGAAGCAGTATTAAATATCCATGAAAATACAGAACCTAATATTCCTGGAAGTGCGTCTACAAGTTTGTCACCTAAGCGTTTCAATAAGTTAGCTATGCTATGTAACGTCTTTTTAATCCATTCTTTAACCGGACTACCGCCAGGTCCACCAGGTACGCCAGGTCCACCGGCACTGATGCCTACGGTTCTAGTCAGTGCTAAGACTAGTGTGCTTATTGTCATCCCAACAGCTGTAAGAATGCTAAATATTGTAACACCTTGTTCTCTGAACAGTGTTTGAATTCTTTCTGCAAGTGTAGTGTCTTCGTGTAAAATTTTATGCACCGTTTCTTTTATTCTGGCGAAATTAGTTATTAATTTTTCTCTGTTTATAGATAAGGCTTCTAGCCTTGCAGCGCGTTCTGTGTAAAGGTCTGCGAGCCTTTTTTGAATCAACTGTTTTACCTCAATGCTTAAGTTCGCGTCATCAGCTTCTGCTAGTTTATTTTTTTGTTTTTCTATATGTTTGTCGAGCTCACCGAGCTTGGCCAAATTCATCATTGTCTCCCCTCTCACAGATTGTAAAGCTTTATCTAAGCCCTGAAGTTCACGCAGTGGCAATAATGGCGTGTCATTGATAGTTTCCATAACCTGATCAATATTGGTGTCCTCATTTGTTTGTAAGGTTGTTAACTCTTTATTTACTTCTAATGCAGAACTAGTTAAGTTAGTTAAGTCTTGTAGTTCTATTTCTGAACTTAACGATGCATCTATTCGTTGAAGTGAAGCTACTGCTTGGCGATGCAACGCTGGCACTCTATTATCGGAAAGCCCCAATGATCGTATTACAGTCACTGGGAGTTTAGTTTTCAAAGTAGACCACGCATAAAATTTATCAGGATTCTTTAACATAGTTAACTGTACTCTCACTTTTTTACCGGATACACTAGTGTTTATAAACAAGTGATTATTTTTGTCTAGTTCGAAGTCGCTGGGACTAACATAATCAGGTAACTCGCGCCCGATGTAATTGTAAAATTTATTGATTTTTCTGGCTTTTTGGGTTTCAGTTACTTGACGTAATTCTTCTCCTATACTTAGCCTTGTTTGGCTCATGTCGTCTCCTACCATAGAAAGAAGTCTGCTGGTTGTGTCAACGTTGAGGTCTTCATTAGGCTCATTTGGTTTAAACACCTCATCAAGAGCTTCACCACCTGTTGCCATTTTTAAATATAATTTTTTTTAATCGCATTAAAAATGCAAAGCTACGGAAACTTGTTAGACCCTACACGTCGATTGAGGACACCTTTAGGCATCAAAGGTGAGAAAAGCACAATAATTATTACAAACAATCCAAGCAGCATAGAGCCTAATCAGCTACTAACCATAAGATTTCCAAATTTAGGTCCTGATGATGTAATAGTTCCGGGCAGTCCTAAATTGGGATTTAAAATTAGTCTGAATTCTGACGACGATCCTAACAGAACCATAGTCAACAATCTAGGTAGAGCTATAATTAAAAGAATGGTTATTAAACTTGATGGGCGAGAAATCCAAAGTATCGATGACGCCGGTGTTTTGTTTTGTTACACAGATCTGTGGCTGAGTAAATATGAAAGGGAAGATTTAGTTGGTCAGGGGATTCAAGCCGCCAATGTGGCCAAACTTCGAATCAAAGCTGGCGATGCTGTCGTTTCTAACAAAGGTGAAAATGCATTAGCTGCTGTATACAAAAACAGGTTTTATTTTCCACTCGATTTTGAACTGCTACACAGTCATCTGCCATTTCATCAAGGTTCATTTAACGACAGGCTTTCTTACGAAATTATTTTCAATGATTATTCTCAAGTAGTAATTAGCTCTGACAATGATGCTAGGTATACAATTACAGACATCACGCTTGAATATGAAGTGGTCACTCACGCTGAACTCAGTAGGATGATCAGGGGCCAATATGACAAACTAGCAATTTATTATGATAGGATCGTTCGCTACAGACAATTTAATAAAGATTTATTAGATGCACTATGGACCATCAACATAAATTCACCTGCTCGAAGTTTTAAAGGTGTACTGTTGTTGTTTGTGAAAGAATCTAATTATAATCGTGACAGCGAAAATTTTATCAATCCTAATATTTCAAAAGCGTCTGTCGTGATTGAAGGTAAGCCTAATCAATTATTCGCTAATGGAATGATGGGGTTTCAACAGTTTGATGAGATTAGGAAAATCTTGGGTGGAGGTAGATTACGGACTGACACTGTGGATTTGATTTCTAAGGATCTTCATTTGCATGACACACGACTGCAAGATTATCTGGTGAATAAATTTGCGTTGTGGTTAGACTTTCGAACCATACCCACCAATGAACTTCATGGATCTGGAAGAAGAATTGAAAACGGAACAGATGGTATAACAATTGAATTGCATAGGGAAGCAAGTGCTAAGTCAGAATCAGTTACAGTATACATGTATATAATTATGGATGCTCAGCTAAACATTGAAAATGGAAGATTAAAAGATTTAGTATATTAAAAAATGACCTCTTTGTTACCTCGTGATCCTCATTGCGGAATGATCGTTGGTATGACGTCATGCGGAAAGACTGTCTTTGTTCTGGATTTGTTAGAAAAATATTACGCAGGACACTTTGATTATATAGTAATTTTTTGCCCAACTATTCAATATAATAAAACCTACTTAGATCGCAAGTATGTCTGGACAGATGAAAATATCTTTGTTGTAAATACCAATGGCAAGCTCAATGAGTATTTAACGTATTTTTATAACCTGTTTGAGAATGAGGGTAATACGTTATTCTTAATCGATGATTGCAGTGCAGAAAAAGATATTGTATTAAAACGGAACATATTGAGCAAGCTGGCTTTCAGTGGACGCCATGTGAAAATTAGTGTCTGGTTAATCACGCAGAAATTTAATTCAATATTAAAGGATTTTAGAGAACAAGTAAAATTCGTGTGCCTGTTTTATTGCAAAGATCGTGACAGCTTTGATAACTGTTTAAAAGAAAATGACGTAATTGAATCGAAAGAGGAAAGAACTAAATTAAAAGAACAGCTAAAAAAAGGCAAGCACTTAAAATTATTATTAAAAACTGACCAACCAACTGGCTATGAAATTCTTATGTAAGTAAGTAAGTTCTTTTATAATTTAATTATTGTAAGTTATAAGTTTTTTTTTAAAGTCGACTTAATTAAGTTAGATGTAAGTAAGTAAGTTCTTTTATAATTTAATTATTGTATGTTATAAGTTTTTTTTTAAAAGTCGACTTAATTAAGTTAGATGTAAGTCACTAAGTCAAAAAAAAAGGTTGAAGGTAAGTAATAGTGGTGATGATTATAGTTCATTTATCTTAATGGCTCTGTGTCTGGTGGAACAATCTGAAGTTCTTCTTTTACAAAGTTTCTTTGTGGTGTTCTACGATCGCTTTTCGGTCTTAAATAATATACGGGCGGATCAGTAGATAATGCTCTGTCAACTTCATAAACGCTTAATGACCAAATTGGGTCTGTAGCTCGTCTTCTAGTGTCATTAGCAACTTCTCCAGGCTGATAAAGGTATCTAACAGTTTTGTTCATCAAAGTTAGATCCGGCTGACCAGGCTTTGAAACGGTAACAACAATCTGTTTCTTTTTAATAGCCTCAACTGGTTTTAATCCTGTAACTCTGGTTGGTTCTGAATTCATTTCCCTTAAAACTCGAGGCAGCCTAACAACCCATTCTGTATTAGTGGTTTCAGTAAAGAGTTCCTTTGAATACTGATAAGTGAATAATCTTTCTGCCAGTTGCCGATTAAAGTTTTCTACAATACCCTGTGATCTGTGCAATCCAACAACTCCTCTTCTAACAGTTACATTATGTTTTAACAAAAGCTGGTTAACAGCTCCTTTGAATTCAGACCCTTCATCGCATTGAATAAGTCTAGGGAACCTTAGAGGCCCTCTTGAATAAATCGCATTTAAGGCTTGAGCGACCTCAGCTGAATTTTTTGTCCTAAGAGCATGCGCGTCTTTAAACCTGGTAGCTATATCAATAACAGTAAGGGCATACCTGTATTTCTTTCTATATATTTTGTCATGGGGAAGATATAACAAATCTATTTGGTGTGTGTCATTTGGTCTGGAGTTTTCAAATTTTGGTCTTATTATTTTCTTCGGGGGTGGAAGATAGATTTGCCATACAGCTTGCTTCGATAACCATTGTTTAACTGTGTTTGCTGACAAGCCAGTCTTTTCTACTAGTTTATTAACTGCCGTCATCCCTTTCCAATATCCGGATTGAGAATAATATAATCTAGACAAACGCGAAGTCATATTTTATTTAGATTTATATTTTTGTTTAACAAGGTAATAAACTACTGTTATTCCAAACACAATTAAAATTAATTCTCCGGTTTCTGACATTGTAGGTGCAATGTTAGGTGTGTAGTAATCGGATAACACTGGTTGCTTTAATGAAGGTAGTGTCGTGCCAGTGAATAAATAATATTGGTGCAAAGCTTCATCAACGTCTTCGAATGTTTTATCAGCATGACCTTCTTCTTTCAATCTTGTATTAACAAAATCAAGCTGCATTAGTCTGTTTTTCTCGTATTCGGCCTGATCTTGTTGTAATTTTTCCATTGCTAAGTTATGCCGTTTTGATTCTTCTTTACTGTCCAGTTTTGAAAACAAATAATTTGATCCTGAAAAGGCTAAGGCATTTACAGCAGCAGAACCAAGCACCATTGCAGCACCAGCCATTTTTTAATTTAGTTTTTTATTTTATTTGTATTTAAAATGAATTGTGATGACTTGTTAATGCAAGAAGCTATTAATGTTACAGTTACAGGTGTTGACAATGAGAAAAGAGACAGGCTGGTTGCATTAGTAGCTTCCGGAAAGTCAAAGTATTATCTCGGTGTTGACTTAACACCTGAACAAGTACAAAGACTGAGGCCTGAAGAGATAATTATATTACATAATAAATATGATAAAGTTCTCGGCGCTTTAATGGTTAAAAGTTTAGGGCGTTCGATTGTGAAGTTATATACCAAAGCTGTGTCGACCTTTGTTACTTTAGATTGTGAGAATGATTTATTTGATGATTTGATTAAAGATCCAGTTATTGTTAATGGGATTAGTGAGGCATCAAGAAATTTGTATTATAAGTTTGGAAGCTTGTTGACCCCATTTTCAGCCGGGCTAATTACTTTTCAACACATAAATTTCTCTGCTATTAAAAATGGACTCTTCCAATCCGGAGATGGAGAAGGAGACGGAGGTGAAGAATTCAGAGAATCAACAGAACCCAGTGACAGTCACTAAACAAAAGAGCCCAGGAAGAATTGCAGCTGGAAAGAAGTTAGCAGAATTTAACAAGTTACATAGATGGAACAGACAAACAAAAGCAAACATATTAGGAAAAAAGGAATCACCAAAAGAAGAAACAATAATGCAACAAACATTAACAACAAATAAAGAAGAACCAATACAACCAATACAACCAGTACAATCTTCAAATAACATATATTATTTATGTATAGCCGGTGTAGTGGGTGCAAGTGGGTACATAATATATAAATACCGCCAAGGAAAAAAGAAACAGAAACCCTCAAAACCACTTGTAGAAAAAGAAATTGAATTATCTCCATCATTGAAGCCATCATTAGATGTGTTTTCAATGCAGTAATAATTTATTATTATTTTTTTTATTATATATAAAAAATGAGTGTACCATATGAACAAACAATTGTAAATCTTGGATACCATAGTGTTGTCTTAGTGGGCTTAAATACAGCTTATGCCATGATTGCAAAATCTCTTTTAAAAATGAAACCTATTGAATTGGGGAAAATGGATCTTTCAGATGCTGGTAAACTGGTTGGTATCTTTTCATTATCGTTATTTACTCGGGACTATCTTGTTAAACAAAAGATCATTCCAGCAGATATTAATGTGTAATGTTATACAACCATAATGTAGAAGGGTTGTAATTTTTTTTTTTGTTTTAAGCAAAGACGCAAGATATACGAATATGTATTATATTTAGCAAATTGCGGATTCCCAGAGTGCTTTGGCACGCCTTTTAAAAGCTCATAAAACAGCCATAAATTGCAGTAAAAGGGTGTCAGAAAAACATGAGGCGCTTTACGCTCATTATTGCTATCTCTATATGGCCTAATATCGTACTGTTCCAACTGGCAAATCTACTCAGGTCGCTGGGACTGCTCAATCCACCACAAGTGGCTTGCAACAGGACAGCAAGTAGACCGGCCTTAACTGCATTACCAAACTCCATGCTTTCTTACTGCAGGCATGTGAGAATGTACTGCCTTTATATAATTACTTGTGAGTCCTAATATAGCGACATCCTAGCTCAGGGGCTGCTCAAGGCGCAGTCCACTACATAATCTAACTCAAGCAACTTCCTACCGTACGTCATGACGATGAATAATGCTAATAATACAAAAAATATGAATCCTATCCTATCCTATCCCGTAACTCGAAGGTCGTAGGGGCACCACAGATGATCGTTTAGCCAGCGTACTCCATCTTTATCTGCCCTCAGCAACCCTCATAGCTTCGCTCAGTATTAAAAATAAATAAATAAATAAATAAATAAAATAATAATAATAATAATAATAATAATAATTAATAATAATAATAATAATAATAATATTATTATTATTATTATTATTATTATTATTATTATTATTATTATTATTATTATTATTAACAACAACAATAACAACAACAACAACAACAACAACAATAATAATAATAATAATAATAATAATAATAATAATAATAATAATAATAATAATAATAATAATAATAATAATAATAATAATAATAATCTGATGATGATGATAATTGCTATTGTTATCATTATAATAATAGTCGTTGTAGTAATAGTAGTAGTAGTAGTAGTAGTAGTAGTAGTAGTAGTAGTAGTAGTAGTTATATAATGATGATTATGACGACGATAATGACGATAATGACGACGATAATGACGATAATGACGATGATGATGATGATGATGATGATGATGATGATGATGATGATGATGATGATGATGATGATCATGACAATGATGATGATGATGCTGATGATGATGATGATGATGATGATGATGATGATGATGATGATGATGATGATGATGATGACGATGATGATGATGATGATGACGACGACGACTATGATGAAGTGATGCATGGCGAAATGACCAGACTTGTGGTGAGTGGACTTACATGTCGTAGGGCAGAGGGAGGGCTCTAGGCATGTAGTTGGTACGACTGTGAGTCTGGTCCCACAGCCCGGTAGGCTCGCCCTCGTTGCTGGACTCTCCGATGATGATGGAGTTGCTCACGAATTGCTCTCCCTCACCCCCTCTGCACAATGTCATCACTATCATCGTCGTCGTTGTCATTGTCGTCACATCCGTCTTCTTCTTCTTCTTCTTCTTCTTCTTCTTCTTCTTCTTCTTCTTCTTCTTCTTCTTCTTCTTCTTCTTTCTCGTCCTCTTCTCCATTTTCATTAACAACAACATAACATCCTCCTTTTCCTCATTATCATCATCAGCATCATCATAATCATCATCAGCAGCAGAAGCAGCAGCAGCAGTAGAAGTAGTAGTAGTAGTAGTAGTAGTAGTAGTAGTAGTAGTAGTAGTAGTAGTAGTAGTAGTAGTAGTAGTTTAGTAGTAGTAGTAGTAGTAGTAGTAGTAGTAGTAGCCTCAGAAAAGTCAACATCAATATCATCATCATCATCATCGTCATCATCATCATCAACAACAACGACATGATACAAACATCATTGTGATGATATCCTGGAGAAGATACGATTATCTTACAAGGGGAGTAAGACCTGTAGATAGATGGGGCGTTAAGCTACCTCTATCAGACGTTCTTTACCAAGATTCCTAAGCGATGTGAGAGACTAGATCACGGTGCTTGTTCACATACAAATTTATATTTGCTCTCGGGTTTCAAAGTATCATTGGCTCACTTTAAGAAATGATTGTTGCCAGTCAAATGACTGGTTTAATTGGTCTCAAGAGAAGAAGAGCTAGTGGACACACAACAATACAAATAGAATGACACCAGTCGTATGTATGTGATTTCAACTTTTCTATCTCCAACACAGCGTCTAACATGATTTTAATCAAATGTAATGAATAATTATAAACTTTTCAATGTGCTGGAAAAGTTCTGTAGCAAGATTTTATCATGTGCTATAAAGTTTCTGTGAGTGCTTGAGTCGGGTGGTCACTCTGAGGGAGTCTGGTCTCTCTCAGGATGAGAGGTCGGACGAGTCTGGTAGCTACGGGGCCGGACGTGGTGAGGTAGATTCTAGTTGATCGCCTTCTTTCCACGGATCCCCGTTGGGGTGCCGGGTGTTTCAGTATAAATAGTATCCCCACTTTCTGGAAATTTAGTGCTTTAAATTTCCACTGTCGCTGCCTTTCTCATTTGCTCTTTCTCAGTCCTGCTCTGTTCTATCAATCTGATATACTATCTTCTTCTTTGCTAGACCAGTCACCTACCTTTTTTCTTGAAAACTCTTCTGGAACAAGACTCCTTGTTTGTGTATGAGGTCTGTTGGATCAGCTTGGGAATATTGGACGCTTTCTGCCAGGTGGTCACTAGGGCTTCTTATGATGTTATTATTTAGCAATGTAGGCATTTTATATGTATATGTTTTGTTGATAATTTATAATGATGTTTGTATTCTATTTTGTTTATGTAAACGGGGGTTCGATAAATTAGAGTACAGCCTCAGCGTCCTCTGCGTGGGATGTCTTTATTGTAAAGTGACTGGCTGGTGGAGGGCATTCAGTTTTCCCACCAGGGTTGTTTCAGCAGATCTTTTATGCAGATTGGGGGTTGTCCGGTCCTGATTTGGCTCGGAAGAGTCCGCTGGACCTAAAGCAACAATTATGTAATGTAATGTAATGTCTTTCCACGGGAGCAAGCGTCAGGCGTTGACTCCACAAACTGTCCCAGAGCTGACCTGGAAAATCCAGAACTCTGGCAACAATATTCTATTCAGATATATTGGTATGTGGTACCTGCCGTGTTTCCCATAAGCACACTACGATATCAGAATCATAAGGCTAAGATATATCGAGCAATATGCACAACATGTCAGAAACAATAATCGGTTTCTGTAAATACATATAACGTGAACCTAATAATACATGGCAATCAATTTAATATTTAAACTTCCAAGTACTAGAAATCTACTAGTGTTAACTTACTTCTAGTCTCTGGGAATCGTGAAACCGTCTCTAGTCTATCACTAGGTTGGTGATGGCTGAGGATTTTTTTTCACTTCAGTTTGTTCCTTGACCTTCGTTGTTCTACACTTCGTTTTTGACTTCCCGGTTAACACGGGGTGTACAGGGGATATAAAGGATGTCTACGTCATCTCCGACCAATCATCTCGTTCTCGCGGATACGTGAATCTTTTCTCGAAAGTCTTTGTTTTCCTGTCCCACCTCTGGGACACTATCTGTTACGTCTCAACTTCGAGTGTCATGGGAGGAATGCAGGGTAGATTTAAGAGTGATCTGATTCGCATGGCTACTTAGCGGTCCTGTGACACCAGTCAGATGTCCAATTGGGCTAAGTTATATTCCTTATAGCGAGTTCTACCTGATTGTATCGGGAGTGATCGTTTCAAGGATGTTAAGTTAATAACTGTGAACATTTCCCTAGAGAGCTGGTGAATTAACGTCAGGTTTTGTTCAATACTATCTGTTTATCTCTAATCTAAGTTACAACATCTTTGTCGTCAACTTTTCTAATATTACAATCATCATCATCATCATGAGCTGCAGTTGGAGATGTAGAAACATAATAATAATAATAATAATAATAATAATAATAATAATAATAATAATAATAATAATAATAATAATAATAATAATAATAATAATAATAATAATAATAATAATAATAATAATAATGTTCATCATTTGTTAGCCTAAGGATCAAGCCCCGCAAGGGGTTGGGGGAATGGGAAGACAAGACTGACAAAACTGGACAAAAGATACATAATATACATATGTATAAAATACAGTTGAACAACTATGAAAAACACAAGCACACACATCTGCTTACACCCTCTTGTATATGATTAATTGAAATATTCCATAAAGAGGTATGTTTTCAACTGTGATTTAAAAGAGGAAATGGAGGAAGAATGTCTAATGTTGTATGGAAGGGAATTCAAGAGTTGAGGACCAAAGACAGGTAGAAAGCGGAAACATGTGATTGTCTGTTGAAGCGGTTCTGTCTAAGAAGAAGTGTGTCAGCAGATGATCGCAGAGCTCGAGAAGGGGTGTAGATGGATAAAATATCAGAAATATAAGCAGGAGCTGTGCTGGTAAAAACAGGGAAACAAAGGCAAGCTATTTTGTATTTTATGCGTTCAGCAACTGGTAGCCAATGGAGTCTGTGAAGCAAAGGAGTAATGTGTTCACGGCGGTTTGAACGGAAAATGATGCGTGCAGCAAAGTTTTGAACTTTCTGTAGGGGATCAAGTGCAGATTGGGGTAACCAGCCAAGAGTGAATTGCAGTAATCCAATCTGGATAGGATGCATGATGTAACTAAGGTTTTAGTTGCTTCAACAGTAAGATAGCGACGGATGGAACTTATTCTCTTTAGTTCAAAGAAACACTGTCTACAAACTTTACTAATGTGTTCTTTCATGTCAAGAGAAGAATCAAAAATGACTCCAAGATTCCTGGCACTATCAGAATAAGGTATGCTACTGGAGCAAACAGTGACAGCTGATGGCAGATCAGAGGAGGAACATTTATAATAATAATAATAATAATAATAATAATAATAATAATAATAATAATAATAATAATAATAATAATAATAAAATAACAACAACGACAACAATAATAATAATAATAATAATAATAATAATAATAATAATAATAATAATAATAATAATAATAATAATAATTAGTAGTAGTAGTAGTAGTAGTAGTAGTAGTAGTAGTAGTAGTAGTAGTAGTAGTAGTAGTAGTAGTAGTAGTAGTATAACTATAAGTGTATTGATATAGCAATTTTCATAATGACACCAGTTCAAAGCACAGTCCACACGCATTTATAAGTAACATTAACATTCAAGTACATACAAAAAAAGAAGTGAAATAAAATGAGACGCTAATAATCTATTTTGAGAATAGAGAGAGAGAGAGAGAGAGAGAGAAGAGAGAGAGAGAGGAGAGAAGAGAGAGAAGAGAAATGAGAGAGAGAGGAGAGAGAGAGGTGGAGAATAGAGAGAGAGAGAGAGAGAGTGAGGAAGAGAGATGTGTGACTTGTTTTGCGTCATCATATGTGTCATCGGTTCTTTTACGTCATTTTTCCCATCGTGTTCTTTTCGTTTGTTTGTGTATAGCTGATTTGTAACATTTACAAATATTCTAGTTTAGGTGTTTTGGTGTTTCGTTTTTATCACAACTAATAAACTATGCAAAGATATAAAACAAACATGAAAAAGAATATTTACAAGTAAATATCAAAGACGAAGGAAAGGGGGAGAGCAGTTAATGAGTGATGGGGCTATGGTCGTGCGGTGTGACGGGGGTGGTCTGAATCAAAAAAGAAAGAATGATGATGGTGATGGTAGGTGAGATCAGACAATTTTAAGGAAGATATTAGTTTTCAAGTTGAACTTGAAAGTGGCTATGTTCGGAAAGCTGCGAAGAGAGAGAGAGAGAGTTTCAAGTTGAAGGACGAAGCACTGAGAAGAATCGCCAGCCTGCAGAGGAGAGTTTATTGCAGGGTATTATTTTGTAGCATGAGAGTGTCAGAGGGAAATAAAAGATTTCTAGATGGATGGTAGAAGTGAATGTTCTGGGTGAGGTAGGAAGGGGCTAATACATGGACGCACTTGTAACAGAAAATACAGATTTTGTAGGCAATCCTCTGAGATAAAGGAAGCCTGTGGAGAGAATGTAAGAGTGGAGTGATATGATCAGATTTTTTTTCATTATGAGAACCATACGAGCATCTGAGTTTTGAACACCTTGGAGCAGATGAACAGAAGAGGAAGGGAGTCCAGCCAGAAGAAAGTTACAGTAGTCTAAGCGTGACAGAACAAGAGATGAAACGAGTTTGGCTGTAGCGTCAGTGGTCAGATGCTTGCGGGCAAGGCATATTCTACGGAGCTGAAGTTTGCATGTTTGACAGGTTTTGCGGATGAATTCTGACATGTTGTCGAGTCCAGGACGATGCCAAGGTTTTTGACAGAATATGACGTACCTAGGGATAATGGTTTGGCCAAGTGTTTTACAAGGGAAGAAGACAGGTTGTGTTTGGTACCCGTAAGCATAACTTCGGTTTTGTTAGCATTGAGCGTGGAGCTTGTTGGCAGCCATCCAGTTAGAAATGTTTTCAAAGCAGTCAGACGTTTTGGTCAGAATAGATTAAAGGTTTTGAGGAGTGTCACTGTTTTTGAGCTGTGTATCGTCTGCGTAGAAATGGAGGAAAGTATCATATTCATCAACAAACAACGACAAAAATAATTTGACACCATCATCCTCACACTAGTCATCAACAAAAACATCCTCCTTCTGCTCAACATCAACAACGACAACAACAACAACAAAACAACAACAACAACACAACCATAACCACTACCACCAACAGCAACAATAGCACAAATCCCAACATCTATAACATTGAGCTAAACAATTACATTACATTACATAATTGTTGCTTTAGGTCCAGCGGACTCTTCCGAGCCAAATCAGGACCGGACAACCCCCAATCCGCATAAAAGATCTGCTGAAACAACCCTAGTGGGAAAACTGAATGCCCTCCACCAGCCAGTCACTTTACAATAAAGACATCCCACGCAGGGGACGGCTGAGGCTTCACCCCAACTTATCGAACCCCCGTTTACAAAAACAAAATAGAATACAAACATCATTATAAATTATCAACAAAACATACATATAAAATGCCTACATTGCTAAATAATAACATCATAGGAAGCCCTAGTGACCACCTGGCAGAAAGCGTCCAATATTCCCAAGCTGATCCAACAGACCTCATACACAAACAAGGAGTCTTGTCCCGGAAGAGTTTTCAAGAAAAAAGGTAGGTGACTGGTCTAGCGAAGAAGAAGATAATATAGCAGATTGATAGAACAGAGCAGGACTGAGAAAGAGCAAATGAGAAAGACAGCGACAGTGGGAATTTAAAGCACTAAATTTCCAGAAAGTGGGGATACTATATAATTATACTGAAACCCCCGGCACCCCAACGGGGGTAGCTAAACAATCAAATCTTACGCTGCCATGGTGATCCTTCGGAACTGTCAGACAGCCTGTGGGATCAATAAATGAAGGGATTAAATAAATAATAAATAAATAATCACCTAATCATTTAATTGAGAATGTTATACCGTTATATAGATTAATTAAAACAAAATGACGTAAGATGGCGCATTCATAGAAACAAAACAAAAAAAATTATGACGCAAAACGACGTCATATACTTACGACACGTGATCAATGATGAACCACCCTCCTCTCACCCACACGTTCTGAAGCCCGTTCTTGTAGGCTGAAAACACAGTCAGTAATTCAATCAGTCACTCACTGACTGGTTAAGGAAAAAAAATAAAGAACGTTGTCGCACCAAAACTATCCAACCAACCAGCGAGGTATTTCAGACTACAGCATATAATTGTGGCTAAGTGGGAGGCCACTAGTGATGTTTGGGAGGTTGCTCCCCTTGAGACGGCCAAGGAGACTTGTTATCCGTCTGGCCTTGGGTGACTACTGCTGGGCACAATCCGTGGGTGTGTACTTGAATCCTTGGGATATGCAGGACAATGCGACACGACAAATGTTAAAATCTCCCCACCTGGCCATTGGCCTTCCGCTTTTGGGGATAAACAGGACTGAATTGTCAGCTGGCGTTCCACGTAGGTTGGTAGTAGTGACCTGTCAAATGCTCCGCTCGGCTAAAGAGTCAGTTTGGCCGTTTGTAAAACAAGTGCTGATAATAATACAGGATGCTATCACGCGCTTTTTTCTTTCTTTCGAACTCAAAACGCGGCGATCTAAAATGATCGCTATTATAAAAAGCGGAATTGAAATAATAATTTTTTTTTTTTTTAAGAAATTTAGTTCGACTGCATCCAATACCATTAATGAAAGGAGGAGGAAGGAAACCGGAGTACCTGAAGAAAACCTCAGAAAACCCTTGGAAAGTCTCGTACCTAAGTCACCTCAGTTTGTCCCATGCGGGGTTGGAACCCGCGACCTTCGTGCGGCACAGGAAACCAGCTCCCTATCAACTGTGCTACTAAGCCACCCGTGTGATTGTTGATTACGCGACTTGTTTTAAAATCAAATCAACTTATATAACAATCGAACAAAGTAGAGACTAGCTGTTTAAAACATAAAATGTCATCTAAATAAATAAATAACCGTGATATTCTCTGCACCATGAGCAGACTTTAAAAAATATTGTTTGTAGGCATCGACGCTAATATACAACTAAGTGTAATGTTTTGAATGAGACAGTGTTTTACACGTGTCAGTTTGCAGGGTCAGGGAACAAACTCGGCTTGTTGTCAATAGTTACTTCCCTTGGTCTGGACCTTTATAGGTTGGCAGCGACGCTTTTTTTCAGAGAGCGAATAAATATCATCATCATCAACATCATCATCATCATCATCATCATCATCATCATCATCGCGGCCGACCTGTTAGGCGGTGGACGACGGCGGGAGCTAGGGGTGATTTAGTGTCCAAGGGTTGAGGTGTGGGGAGTAACCATTGTCGTCCCCCGACTCTGTCTGTCCCTGGCAGCACCTTGTGGTCTGCGAAGAAACCGCCCTGGAGTCAAAAAATTATTGGTAATAGTAATAATAATAATAATAATAATAATAATAATAATAATAATAATAATATAATAATAATAATAATAATAATAATAATAATAATAATAATAAAAAGAAGAAGAAGAAGAATGGATGCTACATGGTAAATACGCACTATACTCCAATATTAGAATCAAAGCGCGGAGATCTATAACCAAGGTATCCACTCCCATGTTATACTTACATATACAACATAGAACATTCATCACTCAAGCACGTGGTGTAAAGGCGGGGAAATCGATATTACAAGACGGAAGGAAAACATTTTTGTAAAAACAAATTTTAGAGTGCCTCCAATACCATTAATAAGTGGGGAGGAAACAGGAGTCTATCCTATCCTGTCACGTAACCCGGAGGTCGTAGGGGCACCACAGATGATCGTTTAACCAGCATACTCCATCTTTCTCTGTCCTCAGCAGCCCTGACGGCTTCGTTCAGTGTCAAACCAGTCCATTCTCGAATGTTGTCCTCCCACCTCTTTTTCGGTCTACCTCTTCTTCTACCTCCTTGCACTGTGCCTTGCAGAATAGTCTTTGCAAGGCCTGATGATCTGGTGACGTGGCCATACCATCGGAGTTTCCGTTTCTTCACCACTGTGAGCCGGTCATCGTGTTGTCCAATGGCTTGTGTGATGGTCTGTCGGACTTCGTCGTTGGTGATGTGTGGGTATAGGAAATGCCCAGAAGTCTTCTGTAGCACCTCATCTCAGCTTTGTATTCTTCGTTGTAGATCTGCTGTGAGGGTCCATGCTTCGCAAGCATATAGGAAAATGGAGATGACAAGGGAGCGCAGCAGTCTTGCTTTGGAATGTAGACTGATGGTCTTGTCTTTCCAAATGGGCTTCAACCTTGTCAGGGCAGCAGTTGTTTGTGCGATCCTGGAGAGGACTTCATGTCGGGACCCATTGTCTGATACAATGGCTCTTAAATATTTGAAGCTATGCACTGTGTTGAGGGATTGGCCTTGGACTTTGATGTCCGTGTTGATGCCATTGGTGTTGTTGGTCATCATTTTGGTCTTCTCTGCACTTATTTCCATTCCATAAGCTCTGGAGGTGGTGTAAAGCCTCTGTACCAGCTGTTCGAGTTCTTGTTCCTCTCCAGCCAATCCATCAATGTCATCCGCAAAACGAAGATTGGAGATTGCTCTACCCCCTTTGCTGACTGTGCCTTTATGATCTGCAAGAGCATCTGACATGATGCGCTCTAGGAAGATGTTGAAGAGTGTTGGAGAGAGTAGGCATCCTTGACGCACACCGATTGTTGTTCTGAACCAGTTCCCGATGGCGCTGTTGTGGAGGACTGCACTGATAGCCTTGTAATACATGCTTTTGATGACCTCTGGAAACAGGAGTACCTGGCGAAAACCCTCGGTGATCTGAAAATCTAGTACCCAAGTCACATATTAAGTTTCTTCCCTGTGGGGTTGTTACCCGCAACCCTCAGCATAGGAAACTAGTTTAAACACACTGCTCTACCAGGGCAAGTGGACGTCACACGGAATTGTTTTCGTCATAGGATTTCATAAAATAACTGAAAATTGCAAGGATTTGGTGGAGCCATAGCACGTGTCTTTTCACTACATGTCTGACCCATAGGTGTGTGTTTTCTGCTTAGGAAAGGGTGTCTGGAACATGTGAGCTTGCATGTTGGTTACCGATCGCCGCGCTTTGTTGAGATGTAGGAGAAAATCGCTGATATAGCATTCAGAGTAGCAACACAATATGAATAGGGTGAAGACAGTCAAATCCATTTGATGAGCCATTGAAACCCTAAAAACAATAACATAACAGCATCTGTATTCTAACGGAATTACTCAGAATAGTATTCATAACTCATAGAATAATAATTCATAGAAGAAGCAGAAGAAGAATAATAAGAAGAAGTAAATCAACTTCAACAACAACAACATGATGATGTTGATGTTGATGGATGATGGATGATGGATGACTGATGATTGATGATTGATGATGATGATGATGATGATGATGATGATGATGATGATGATGATGATGATGATGATGATGATGATGATGATGATGATGATGATGATGATGATGATGATGATGATGATGATGATAATAATAATAATAATAATAATAATAATAATAATAATAATAATAATAATAATAATAATAATAATAATAATAATAATAATAATAATGACGAGGAAGAGACGGAGGACAAAGAGGATTGCAATACCGAAAGTACCATAAGGATGACTAATGACAATAAAAACGACGAGGACGATAACGTCAGCAACAACGACGATGACGACGATGACAACACAATACAGCAAAGGCGACAACGACATCAACTTGACGAAGAAGTGTAGAACCAGATAACAACAAAGATAACATTTACGACAATGATGCCTGCGTCGACGACTGACCATGACGACCGCGCCGACTGACCTTAAAATTGGAGTGTGCGACATTGTTGGTGAAGAGTGTGTAAGCAGTGTGCCTGGCCTCGTCCTTAGCCATGAATCCAAGCCCTGTGCTTGGGCCCAAGGGAACGTCCGGAAACACGTACCAATAACCAACACCATCCTGC
>CM072527.1:26734543-27159543 GCA_036898135.1 Oncomelania hupensis | reverse complement strand
ATACAATTATCATTGAAAAATTACTAATATCTTCGCGTGGTCGTGTTTAATTTTCAGTTTTGGCTTTAGCAATCCGCCTGGAAATGGGCCAAAACCGAACATCGTAATTTTCACTTGATAATTTAAATTTTTAAGTGTTAATTGTAAATTTGTCGCTGATATTTGTGATTATCAGATTTTGGCGCTAATATGGATAGGATAGGATAGGATATGATAGGCGCTAGTAGGTCGTCATAATGTGAATTACACAGAACACGTGCTAATTATTATTATCACCGATACCTGTAAATGCGCGTTTTTGGCGCTAGTAAGCCGCCTTAGTCAGAATTAAGCATGATCACGTAAAAACTGCAATTATGACGTGAAAATTATAATTATTATGCGATAATTACAATTTTCGATTTTGGCGCATTTCCAGGCGGATTGCTAGAGTCAAAACGGAAAATTAAACATGATCACGCGAAGATATGTATACTTTTTCAATGATAATTGTAATTATCCCTTGATAGTTGTAATTATCCCATCATTATCCCTTGATAGTTGTAATTATCCCATCATTATCCCTTGATAATTGTAATTATCCCATCATATCTGTAACTATCTCATAATATTTGTAATTATCAAGTTTTGGCGCTAGAAGGCCGTCATTAAGAAAGGTACAGCAGAACGTACAGTCAGACCGTGGGTTCCGTGAACAGTGACACATCGCGAGTAGCTGCGGTGGATAGAGTTTTGGCGCACGTATGGCGGAGTGCTGTAGTTCCCAACCCTGTCCACGTCAGCACACATGTGAAAGTGCACTGGGTAGAATCCTGCAACAGCAACCACTTCAAATGTCACAACAATGAAGTCACCTTCAGACGATGATGGTGATGGTGGTGATGATGACCATGCATGATTATTGCTTTTTAGGTCCAGCCGCCTCTTCCGAGCCAAATCAGGACCAAAAAATCAAGACCACAACTTCGCTGAAAGAGGACTCACCCCTGATCCGCATAAAAGATCTGCCGAAACAACCCTAGTGGTAACACTGAACGCACTCCACCAGACGGTCACTTTACAATAAAGACATCCCACGCAGGGGACGCTAAATTTATCGAACCCCCGTTTACAAAAACAAAATAGAATACAAACATCATTATAAAATATCAACAAAACATATACATAGAAAATGCCATGCTGTTGCAAATGATGATGATGATGATATGATGGTGATGATGATGATGATGACGACGATGATGATTATGACGATAATGATAATGATGATGAAGAACATCATGGTGATGAAGATGACGATAATGATGATGATGATGATGATGATGATGATGATGATGATGATGATGATGATGATGATGATGATGATGATGATGATGATGATGATGAGAAGGAAGATGATAAACAACAAAACAAAAACGAAAATAGGAAGAAAGAAAGGAAGCAAGATTCCAAATACTGCATTTCAAACCAAACTTATAATAGGACCAAACTCTCACTGAAATAGTAAATTGCGTACGCTTGAGCTTGTGTGTGTGTGTGTGTGTGTGTGTGTGTGTGTGTGTGTGTGTGTGTAGGTGTGTATGTGTGTGTGTGTCTTTGTGTGTATGTGTGTGCGTTTGCGAGGGTGTGTGTTTGTGCGTGTGTGTATGGGTGTGCGTGTATGTGTGTGGGTGAGTGTGTGTGTGTGTGCGTGTATGTGTGCGTGTGTGTATGTGCGTTTGTGCATGTGTGTGTACATATGTGTGTGCATAATTATGTGTGTATTTATGTATCACCTTTCTGTGTCTGTTGTCCCATGTTGTAGAACTCCACGCCTTCGATGTGAACGTTCGTGAAACCTAACACCACCTGCACGTCCCAATCATCATCATCATCATCATTAGTTGCATTATTTCCTTTGTCGTCGTCCTTCTCCTCCTCCTCGTCCGCCTCCTCATAATCATCATCATAATCGTCGTCGGCATCGTTCTCATCATCATTATCATCATTATCATTATCATCATAATCATCATCATCATCATCATCATCACCTTAAGATGACCGCCAAAGGTGTCGTAGTGGAAGTTATTGCAGTTGCCGTTGACGTTTGGGCAGGTGTCCTCCATCTGACCCTGGATGAGGATGTTCCTGGTCAGCAGCCCAACCTCTCCTCGCATGTCCACGCCGTTAGTAATCTCTCCCCAGTGCTTGTATTGCACCTCCACTGGTCATCCGGTTAGCATGCCATACAGGACACAAAACGCAATGAGGATTACATCACCGTTGCTTTTTTAAATGTATGTTTTGAGGGTCATCATCATCATCATCATCTCATCATCATCATCATCATCATCATCATCATCATCATCATCATCATCATCATCATTATCATCATTTTCTTCTTCTTCTTCTTCTTCTTCTTCTTCTTCTTCTTCTTCTTCTTCTTCTTCTTCTTCTTCTTCTGCTTCTTCTTCTTCTTCCTCTAACGCAATGAGGATTCCATCACCGTTTGTGTTTGTTGTATGTTTTGACGGTCTTCTTCTTCTTCTTCTTCTTCTTCTTCTTCTTCTTCTTCTTCTTCTTCTTCTTCTTCTTCTTCTTCTTCTTCTTCTCCTCCTCCTCCTCCTTCTTATCCTCCTTCTGCTTCTTTCTTCTTCTTCGTCTTCTTCTTCTTCTTCTTCTTCTTCTTATTATTATTATTATTATTATTATTATTATTATTTTTTTTTTTTTTTTTTTTTTTTTTTTTTTCCCTTCTTCTTCTTCTTCCTCTAACGCAATGAGGATTCCATCACCGTTTGTGTTTGTTGTATGTTTTGACGGTCTTCTTCTTCTTCTTCTTTTCAGAGCACATTGAAGGTTGAGCTACTTTATTTGATAAATGTTTTAGTCTAGAGAACATACTCATACAACTTATCCTAAACGACAATTAAGTAGAAATAGTAATAATTAAAATAAATCGCAGAGAGAGGAAGACAAGGTGAGAGCGAGAGAAAGAGAGACAGACAGACAGACGCACACACACACGAGGACACAGGCATATGGACAGACATAGAGACACATAGACATAGAGAAAAACATACAGAGACAGATAGATTACAGACAGACAGACAGACGGACGGACCGTCAGACAGAATGTCAGATATGTAATCAGGTCACTCACAGTCCAGCCTGAGGGAGTGGCCATCACAGGTGGAGCATGGGATGACGATTCCTTCCTCTGCTTCTTTCCAATCGTAATCCGTTGACGACAGCACAACACGGTCTCCTGCAATTGACTAATTGAATGACGGCTTGACTCATTGGATGTAAATAACTGAAACAACTTTGACGTCCGCAGCTGCATGCGCTTACCCGTTACCATGCATTAAGTGATGCAAATAAATTAAATAAACGAACAAACACATAAATAAATAAATAAATAAATAAATAAATAAATAAATAAATAAATAAATAAATAGGTCAGCAACATACCCGGCCTCCATGTGCTGACGTCATCAAGGACTCTCAGTATCGGGTAGCCAGCGTCGGTTGTCATGGATCTGACGTCCACTGGGTTACGGTAGTCTTGGAAACCTTCCACATAGCTATGTGCGGTAACCTTGAGCTTGGAATGCCAAAAGGTCAAGGACACTTCAGCTTGCTTCGGCGATTTAGATCCGAGCGACTCGGCAAAGTATTCTGGGTGACCTGGGAAAAAACAAATCACATTTGTCAATAATAATAATAATAATAATAATAATAATAATAATAATAATAATAATAATAATAATAATAATAATAATAATAATAATAATAATAATAAGAATAACTTCATTTAAGGCATATTTTCATGCAGAAGAAGAAGAAGAAGAAGAAGAAGAAGAAGAAGAAGAAGAAGAAGAAGAAGAAGAAGAAGAAGAAGAAGAAGAAGAAGAACAAAAAGAAGAAGAAGAATGACCAACCTTTCTGTGTGATGACGACATAGGCCTCGCCGTCCTGCACGTGCCTTAATGTGGACTGCTGGGTCACGTGACCAAAAGCCAATCGCTCGAAGGCGTCGTAGACGTTGCTGAGGTCGGTAGAGTTAGCGTCCCTGAGTGTGTGCTGCACCGCGAGCACTAACACCTCTCCGTCCTGAACGCCTGCAACATCACATAGCACTAACACATCTCCGTCCTGCACGCCTGCAACATCACATAGCACTAACACATCTCCGTCCTGCACGCCTGCAACATCACATAGCACTAACACTTCTCCGTCCTTCACGCCTGCAACATCACATAGCACTAACACCTCTCCGTCCTTCACGCCTGCAACATCACATAGCACTAACACATCTCCGTCCTTCACGCCTGCAACATCACATAGCACTAACCCTTCTCCGTCCTTCACACCTGCAACATCACATAGCACTAACACCTCTCCGTCCTTCACACCTGCAACATCACATAGCACTAACACCTCTCCGTCCTTCACGCCTGCAACATCACATAGCACTAACACCTCTCCGTCCTTCACACCTGCAACATCCATAGCACTAACACTTCTCCGTCCTGCACGCCTGCAACATCACATAGCACTAACACTTCTCCGTCCTTCACGCCTGCAACATCACATAGCACTAACACCTCTGTCCTTCACGCCTGCAACATCACATAGCACTAACACCTCTCCGTCCTTCACGCCTGCAACATCACATAGCACTAACACCTCTCCGTCCTTCACGCCTGCAACATCACATAGCACTAACACATCTCCGTCCTGCACGCCTGCAACATCACATAGCACTAACTCCTCTCCGTCCTTCACGCCTGCAACATCACATAGCACAAACACCTCTCCGTCCTTCACACCTGCAACATCACATAGCACTAACACCTCTCCGTCCTTCACACCTGCAACATCACATAGCACTATCACATCTCCGTCCTTCACACCTGCAACATCACATAGCACTAACACTTCTCCGTCCTTTACGCCTGCAATATCACATAGCACTGACACCTCTCCGTCCTTCATGCCTGCAACATCACATAGCACTAACACATCTCCGTCCTTCACACCTGCAACATCACATAGCACTAACACTTCTCCGACCTTCACGCCTGCAACATCACATAGCACTAACACCTCCGTCCTTCACGCCTGCAATATTACATAGCACTAACACCTCTCCGTCTTTCACACCTGCAACCAACATCAAATAGCACTAACACCTCTCCGTCTTTCACGCCTGCAACATCACATAGCACTAACACCTTACATTACATTACATTACATTACATTACATTACATGATTATTGCTTTAGGTCCAGTGGACTCTTCCGAGCCAAATCAGGACCGGACAACCCCTGATCCGCATAAAAGATCTGCTGAAACAACCCTAGTGGTAAAACTGAAGGCTCTCCACCAGCCAATCACTTTACAATAAAGACATCCCACGCAGGAGACGTTGAGGCTGTACTCTAATTTATCGAACCCCTGTTTACAAAAACAAAATAGAATACAAACATCAATATAAATTATCAACAAAACACATAGGCTTACATATAAAATGCCTACATTGCTAAATAACAACATGCACTAACACCTCTCCGTCCTGCACGCCTGCAATATTACATAGCACGAAGTTTGTCTGAACTCTCCTTAGCCATGCCCACACTCTTATCTAAATCAAGATGGCAAGACTTTCAAATGTATTTCCAGACGCTCATACAGGTAAGTGAAGAAAACTCTTTCAGTTTTATTCTGCAGAAGCAAATTGAAAACGTGGAACGATTGAGGACTCACTGAACTATTTGCAAGCCAAAATGTATCAAAATCGTTTCAAGCAATATTTAGACACAGCGGAAGACGTGCATTGAACTTGACCTTTGACAAAGTGCAAATATGAATTACATACAAGGATGAACAGTAGTTCAAGCAAACCTGTTTTGAACAGATACGTCAAATTTGGACCGACGAAGAAACTGACCGACCGATTGACCGACCGACTGACCGATCAACAGACCGACATCGAATGTCTGGCCATGAGTTGAAATACCCGTTTTCCAAAAATCACCAAAATCGGTCCAGCCAGTTTTGGGATAAAGAATAAACGCCAGCGAACTTGACCTTTGAGATAGAGCCAATATTATGGCACGAGAGGCCGACCACTAACCTAAGCAATGTTCCTATAAAGTTTGGTCAAAATCTGTTTAGTGGTTTTTATGACACGGCGAGCAACGGAAAGGCGGACCGAGAAACCGACCCACCGACCAACATAATTGAGATCGTTCTGACTACCGACATTTTCAAATTATTTCCAGATAAGTC
This sequence comes from Oncomelania hupensis, assembly GCA_036898135.1. Taxonomy (NCBI): domain Eukaryota; kingdom Metazoa; phylum Mollusca; class Gastropoda; order Littorinimorpha; family Pomatiopsidae; genus Oncomelania; species Oncomelania hupensis. Next base: position 27,153,270 of record CM072527.1, on the reverse strand, counting down.
TAGTCTGGAAATACAATTAAAACGATAACAAGCCATTTAACACACAAGCCGTTGCAAAAATATTTTAAATGAAAATGGTGAGGTGTGTTGTGGTTTGTTACAGGATATTTGAGAGCTCTCGCACTCTCCCACAGTACTCATCGTTCATCATCCCATTTCACACCCACTGAAAGGCTTTCAGAAGCCCTATGTAGTTAGACAGTGTTTGGACGGCCTTACCGTCGAGATAGGCCACTAGCTTTGGCGGGTCGTGCGTGCGGTCCCAATTGTTGGTGGCAGCGGTCTGGAAATAGTCCTGGCGCTTCAGCAGGCCGGTACGAGGGTCGAACACCCATACCGCTACGCCACGTTTCCAGGCGACCACGTTGTCGGTTTTCTATACACAGACAACGCCACAGGTGTCAATGAATCAATGAATGAATGAACATTGGGATTGAACGTCTACATCCAACATTGATGTTGAACGTCTACACCCAACAGTGATGTTGAACGTCTACACCCAACAGTGATGTTGAACGTCTACACCCAACAGTGATGTTGAACGTCTACACCCAACAGTGATGTTGAACGTCTACATCCAAAATTGATGTAAAACGTCTACACCCAACATTGATGTTGAACGTCTACATCCAACATTGATGTAAAACGTCTACACCCAACAGTGATGTTGAACGTCTACATCCAACATTGATGTAAAATGTCTACACCCAACAGTGATGTTGAACGTCTACACCCAACAGTGATGTTGAACGTCTACACCCAACAGTGATGTTGAACGTCTACATCCAACATTGATGTAAAACGTCTACACCCAACATTGATGTTGAACGTCTACACCCAACAGTGATGTTGAACGTCTACACCCAACAGGGATGTTGAACGTCTACACCCAACATTGATGTTGAACGTCTACACCCAACATTGATGTTGAACGTCTACACCCAACAATGTCAGACGGGGATAACCATTCGAGGAAAGAAGGAGGTAGGGACCTAAATCAACACTGAACCACCAGAGCAATCGGATGCTAAGATTGGCAGTGAAAATGGCTTTCTTTATCTTGCGCACAGTAATGAGTCAGCATAGTGCCGTAGGCCACTTTCCACTAAACAGACGACCTTGACGCTAGCTGAGTGTCAGACATCTATCAACCAAAGGCTGTGTGTAGACCTTTGGCCTCAACAGCCTCTGACACATTGGGGTCAGCGTCGCTTTCGGGCCCACTGTCTGATAGTCCAACGGCGGCAAAACATTAATTTAATCGGAATCTAGCTAGCGGAGTTTATTGGAATTCATGGTTTTCGGTCAATTGATGCACCAGTAGGATCCTTCTACAGGGCTCCAATTCCAAGTCTATGTTTACGTTTGGCAAAAATGAGTTTAAAATAAAATTCGCGTTTTCGTGACGTTAACCAATGATAAAGTGGGCTTTGTTGTTACATTAAACAATGATAAAGTGGGCTTTGTTATGACATTAAACAATAATAAAGTGGGCTTTGTTGTTATATTAAACAACTATAAAGTGGGCGCTTTGTTATGACATTAACCAATAATAAAGTGGGATTTGTTATTACATTAAACAACGATAAAGTGGGCTTTGTTATGACATTCACCAATGATAAAGTGGGCTTTGCTATGACATTCACCAATGATAAAGTGGGCTTTGTTATGACATTCACCAATGATAAAGTGGGCTTTGTTATGACATTCACAATGATAAAGTGGGCTTTGTTATGACATTCACCAATGATAAAGTGGGCTTTGTTATGACATTCACCAATGATAAAGTGGGCTTTGTTATGACATTCACCAATGATAAAGTGGGCTTTGTTATGACATTCACCAATGATAAAGTGGGCTTTGTTATGACATTCACCAATAATAAAGTGGGCTTTGTTATGACATTCACCAATGATAAAGTGGGCTTTGTTATGACATTCACCAATGATAAAGTGGGCTTTGTTATGACATTCACCAATGATAAAGTGGGCTTTGTTATGACATTCACCAATGATAAAGTGGGCTTTGTTATGACATTCACCAATGATAAAGTGGGCTTTGTTATGACATTCACCAATGATAAAGTGGGCTTTGTTATGACATTCACCAATGATAAAGTGGGCTTTGTTATGACATTCACCAATGATAAAGTGGGCGTTGTTATGACATTAACCAATGATAAAGTGGGCTTTGTTATGACATTAACCAATGATAAAGTGGGCTTTGTTATGACATTAACCAATGATAAAGTGGGCTTTGTTATGACATTAACTAATGATAAAGTGGGCTTTGTTATGACATTCACCAATGATAAAGTGGGCTTTATTATGACATTAACTAATGATAAAGTGGGCTTTGTTATGACATTAACTAATGATAAAGTGGGCTTTGTTATGACATTAACTAATGATAAAGTGGGCTTTGTTATGACATTCACCAATGATAAAGTGGGCTTTGTTATGACATTAACTAATGATAAAGTGGGCTTTGTTATGACATTAACTAATGATAAAGTGGGCTTTGTTATGACATTAACTAATGATAAAGTGGGCTTTCGTCGCTCAAACCAACCGCTACAGTTTGAATTTTCCTTTTCTGCTCTGACAGGGAGTGATTTCCCCTGTTTAACCGTTCAGCAATGCGCTCTACAAGCTACTGGATTGTATTTTTAGCGCTAGAAATTCAGCTAGCGGTTGATATCAATAGGCACAACAACTACGGCATGCGTTGATGCACAACATAATATACTTTCCAACCAGAGACAGTCAGCCCCAGAGAAGGGAGGGGAGCGAGAGAGAGAGAGAGAGAGAGAGAGAGAGAGAGAGAGAGAGAGAGAGAGAGAGAGAGAGAGAGAGAAACAGACACAGACACAGACAAAGAGAAACCGACAGACGAGAGACCGACAGAGAGACAGAGAAGTGAACATACCGTGTGCTGGTAGTGCAGGCCCCCAGTGTCAGACAGTTTTGGCAGTGTGTGGGTAAGTTTGGTCCACGATAGCTTGTCGTCGCCATGCAACTCCAGCGTCCCGCCCCTCGCCACGCCCACATACTTCTCCCCAAAGTCTTGGTCCTCAGTGGTCTCCCCTTTCTTGCCTGCCAAAGGTCAAGGTCAGAGAGCAATGTCATGATCAGGTCATGGAGCAAAGTAGAAGAGCAAAGGGTCAAGGCCCAAGGTCAGTGACAAAAAAGTAAGGTCCAAGAGCAAAGTGGCGTCATGATGATGATGATGGCCTGTGGTGATGATGACAATGAAAAATGATGATGGTGATGATGACGAGTGAAGACTGATGGTGGTGATGGTAATGATGATGATGATGAGGAGGAGGAGGAGGAGGATGAGTGATGGTGGTGGTGGTAATTATGATGATGGTGATGATGATGATGATGGTGAAGATGATGATGATGATGATGATGATGATGATGATGATGATGATGATGATGATGATGATGATGATGATGATGATGATGATGATAGTACTCTCTTGCTCTGTCTTTTTCTCTTTGTGTGTGAAGAATTGCGTCGTTATAACTGTTAAGTTTATAAGTTCAGACCAGGACTAAAAATTATCTGAGACAATATAATCTATGACACTCATTTTAAAAATGATGATGACAATGACGATGATGATGATGATGATGATGATGATGATGATGATGATGATGATGATGATGATGATGATGATGATGATGATGATGATGTGAAGAATGAGGAGGAGCACGAGGAGGAGGCGGAAGTAGAAGGAAAATAACTGACCAAGGAGGGTGATGTTGACTTTAGCCGGGAAGCGACAGTCTTGAGAACCGATGTGCATCTGGCCATGGATGTGGATGAAGCGGAGGCGGAGCGTGTGGGAGAGAGCGGGGCTAAAGACCAGGGAGCCGCCAGAGTTGATGGTGATGCTGTGCAGCTCTGGCACCGCCTCGTCCAGCAGCACAGGGTCCGCAACTACTACTCGTGATCCCGCCTTCGGTTTCTAGAACCACGGCAAACAAACTTTTGAAGGGAAATAGAATATACACTATTTACCAGCACCCATAGAATGATTGTTCACCGTTGATCTTGGCATAGCGATGAAAGGTGTGCTTGAGTCATAACAGACGCTAAACCACTCTGTAACATTCCGGCCGTTAGGCTTTATTCGGAACTCTGATGTAACTTTCCTTTCGTTTTATTTTTATTTAAGTAGAGGCATCCGGGCAAACATCATTATGAGCATGTTGTCTCCGAACACCATGAAAGCTACCCGAGCTACAAGCTTTCCTCGGGAAAGAGTGGTGATGGTTGCAGGGCAGTACAAGACCGAATTAGCGGAGCTAGCCATGGTCCGGAAGGTTTGATGGAGGAGGACAGAGAAGAAATTAAAGGCGAGAAACTGTGTTCGTTTGCAAAGAGCGTCCGCCCAATGCGGGACGACTCTGGGCACAACATCCTGGCAAGCCGGCCAAACTTGTTTCTCCTCATATTTCCGAGCAAAGGTCTATTCCCTACGATAACATATTGCGTCGTTCTGAAGCATTTACGTCATCGAGTTCAGACATCAGATTTCTATTAGCGGTGCCAATGCAAAACTGAATCATTAAACGGGCTATGCCTGAGATGAGTGGGTTTGGGGGAGGTTATGGGGAAATTAGTTAACATTTGGCATTTGTTAACAGTAACAGAGACGTAGACATGTACAACAGAGATGAATACATTGGCCAACACCTGCACGCACGTTCATTCACCGGATTTGTCAGATCATGTCACAAAGACAAAACATATTTGGTGAATCGTAGATTAAAGGGGCCCAAGTTGGAACTCTTAGTTTATTTTTTGGCGAAAATGTGTCATTTAAGCCTAACATTTGTATTGTTACTAAATACTCATAAAACAATAATAAAGTGGGATTTCGTTGCTCAAAGCAAGCGCTAAAGTTTCAATTTTTCCTTTCTGTTCTGACAGGAAATGATTTCCCCTGTTTAACAATAAAGCAATTGGCTCTACGATCTACTAAATGATAGTTTTTAGCGTTAGAAAGGTAGCCAGCGGTCGACAGTAATAATGGCCACCAAAACTACAGAATTTATTGTTTTAAAAAAATACAATAAAATAACATTTAAAATCTTTCAAAAGAGTTGTTTTCTTCGTTTTTGCTAGCTAAGAAGGGCAACATTGATTGTGAATGGTACAGGGATTTGTGGTCAAAGTAGCAATGAATGTTACAGGGATTTGTGGTCAAAGTGGCAATAAATGTTACAGGGATTTGTGGTCAAAGTGGCAATGAATGTTACAGGGATTTGTGGTCAAAGTAGCAATGAATGTTACAGGGATTTGTGGTCAAAGTGGCAATAAATGTTACAGGGATTTGTGGTCAAAGTGGCAATGAATGTTACAGGGATTTGTGGTCAAAGTGGCAATGAATGTTACAGGGATTTGTGATCAAAGTGGCAATGAATGTTACAGGGATTTGTGGTCAAAGTGGCAATGAATGTTACAGGGATTTGTGGTCAAAGTAGCAATAAATGTTACAGGGATTTGTGGTCAAAGTAGCAATGAATGTTACAGGGATTTGTGGTCAAAGTGGCAATGAATGTTACAAGGATTTGTGGTCAAAGTGGCAATGAATGTTACAGGGATTTGTGGTCAAAGTGGCAATGAATGTTACAGGGATTTGTGGTCAAAGTAGACCCCTTTTACAACAACCTGCAACTTCCTTGTTTACTTTCTCGGTATAACCGACAGTCAACATGCCAGAGTTAGGACAAATACAAAATCGTTCAAAATCTAATAATATTGAGTAATTATTTATCTTTAACCCTAACTCTAACCCCCACCCTTGTATTAGGTCAATTTCATTGTTTAGAGCAAACAAGAACTAACTATCGTATTTGGGGTTGGGGGTTTGAAAATGGTGAATGTGAAAGCTTTTTTGTCTGCACTTAAGTTAACCTGGCTAAAGAAAATATTACTTGATAATGGGAAAATTGCAAAAATTCTGTATGCAATATGTCATGCTGCTCAAGTGATAAAAAAGCGAGGTGGCGAGTTTGTAAACTTATTAATGCAAAGACTTGTAAACCCATTCTGGGTTGATGTTTTTAAACATTGCAAAAAATTAAATGACAAATGTATTCCATCTTCTTATGATGATTTTGTTTCTGAATGTTTATTTTATAACATTAATATATGTAGAGAAAAAAAGGTACTGTTTCTGAGAAGCTGGGCTCAGAATGATGTGTATTCTGTTGGTCACATGTGGAACGAGAATGGTTTTCTGTCCTATGAAGATTTTAAAATAAAACATCCTAATGTAATGGTTAATTTTATGTTATATGAAGGTATTGTAAGATCTGTTCGAAACTACCAGTCCAACTTAAAATTGATTTTTGTGAGAATTTTGTGGTAAGGGATTCTGCAGTTTGGCAATGTTTGTTCAAAGGTGACTCTAAACATACCTATAGTTACCTGGTTAAAAATACTGATTCGTTGAAATCTATTGAAAAGTGGTCTAATGCATTGAATGTCGATGTTGATGTCTGTACTGTTTTTTCAAAGCTTAAGAAAACAACTGAAGATACACGGCTTAGGTGGTTTCAATATAAATTGATGTATAGAATTGTGCCAACCCAGCGTTTTTTACATCTGAGAAACATTGTAGATTCTTCTGTATGTACATTTTGTGGATTAGAAGAAGAAACTTTAGAACACCTTTTTTGGGACTGTGCTAAAACACAATCTTTTTGGAATGCCTTTCTTATTTGGCTGCATGACAACTTTGCTCATTGTTTAAATGTTAGACTTAGTAAGCAATTGATAATTTGTGGATATCAAACAAATATTGTAACTGATAAAATATTTGACCTATTTATTTTGAGTGCCAAATACTATGTGTACACATCTAAAATACGAGGCGTTTGCCCTCACTTTCAAGGTTTTTTGAGAGTTCTAAAGCAGAGATTTTTGGCTGAGAAGCACAATGCATATGTAAAGAACATGGTTCCTGTTTTTCATGGCAATTGGTGCCTTTACAGACAATATTTTAATGGAGTCTAACCAATTTCTTACAACCTTTTTTAATTTTTTTTTTTATTTTTTTATTTATTTTTATTTTATTTTATTTTATTATTATTTTTTTTTTTTAAATTTTATTATTATTATTATTATTATTATTATTATTATTATTATTATTATTATTATTATTATTTATTTATTTATTTATTTATTTATTATTATTTTTTTTTCTTTATTCCCCCTATAAAGCTCCTATGACCTGGGCACTTTCTTTTTTCTCTTCTTCGTTCCTCTATGTTTCTTCGTGCATGTAGATTGTATGTGTAATTATTTCCTTTGTTATAATGTACTATGTTAAAATAATATAACCCAGTTCCTGGGGAAAAAAAAAACTATCGTATTTAATTTGAAGTCATTTTTTTTGTCACTTCAGTGGGGCTAATAGTGTAAGTTTATGTTATGAATATTTTGAAATTTAATTTTGTTGTCGTATTTATGAGTGTGTTGTAAAATCATGCAAACTGCTGCTGCGCGGTTTGGAGGGACTTGGATTCCCTTTCTATATACGTATGCTACCCGTGTGCTATCGACGCTCTGCTACAGGCACTCAGCTTGTAATGCGTATGTGATCAAAGTGTATCTATTTATCTGTCTATGTAAGGATAGAGTACCTTTTACTTGGGTGATCTAAAAGCTGGCTGAGTGATGCCTCACTATCTTGGGTCAAGTACATGACTATTGCAAACGAAGCTGCCAACTTACCGCTTCATGGGGCCAAGTCGACGCAGCAGACCATGGTTTGAGAAGAGAGTTCTGATGAGGACAGGCAGCTGCCTGCGTCGCCGAGGCGTAGGTCAGCACCAACAATAACGTCACACTCAACGCCATCATAGTGTTAACAATTCTATTCCGTGTCACCGGAATTTGGAAAGAAATGTTACTGATATTTCATATGTAGTCTACAATCTCTGCTACTTCAACTGAGATTTCAATTAAGTTTTACGGTGTACGCATTTGTGACCTATTAATCTACAAGACTCTAAAACATGACGTTTCATTATCGGTTCCGACCTGGTTTAGATTGTATAATGGTGCCAGTACTGGAATTTTAAAGCAGCTCTTCACCCATTTATTAATACAAAGTCGTGTACAGGCAAAGAAAATGTTATCTATTAAGTGACACATGACACGTTGTAGTTTGTTGTTGATGTAGCTGCAGTTGTTGTTGACGATGATTATTCTTCTTTCTTGTTTTTTAGCTAATAAACTACACATTACAAGCATTATTAGTATTTCTTTTTATCATCGTCGTCATCATCATCGTCGTTATCATCATCAACATCTTCTTCTTCTTCGTCTTCTTGTTCTGCTTGTTCTTGTTTATCATCATATCATCATCATTAGCAGCAGCAGCAGCAGCATTATCTTCTTCTGCTTCTCCTCTTTATGATTATTAAAATTTCTCTTTCTGCTTTACTTCCTTCTTTATTTTTTTCCTTCCTTCTTGTTCTTTAAGCAACAGTACTTGTCTGTTCGCCAGGGACGCAGAGGCCATTAACCACGTAGAACGGATCCTCAAATATTCTTTTGCTGTCCAAGAGAACTTGCCATTATACTCAGTTCTGTGACAAATCGTAGTTTGATTGAGTTGTTTTTTAAACGTGTTGATGGCAGTGAAAAGCCGGCTTATAGAACTGTAAGTGTGGATGATAAAAATCTGACTCAGGTAGGTTTTTATTGGTTTGCCATTATTAAAACTATGGGAAAAGGTGAGTACGGCTAAAACGGTATTCCTTCCAGCTCGGAAAGCGTAGTAGTAGTAGTAGTAGTAATAGTAGTAGTAGTAGTAGTAGTAGTAGTAGTAGTAGTAGTAGTAGTTGTTGTTGTTGTTGTTATTGTAGTAGTAGTAGTAGTAGTAGTAGTAGTAGTAGTAATAATAGTAGTAGTAATAGTAGTAGTAGTAGTAGTAGTTGTAGTTGTAGTTGTTGTTGTTATTGTAGTAGTTGTTGTTGTTGTTGGCAGTAATAGTGTTATTCATTGCTTACAGGGTCCAGCGGACTGCAAAGAGCCGAATCAGGACCACAAAATCAAGACCACAACTTCGCTGAAAGAGGACTTACCCCTGATCCACATAAAAGATACGCCGAAACAACCCTAGTGGTAACACTGAAGACACTCCACTAGCTGGTCACTTTAATTTATAGAACCCCCGTTTACAAAAACAAAATAGAATACAAACATCATTATACAATATCAACAAAACACGTACATATAAAATGCCTACATTGCCAAATAATAACATCATAGGAAGCCTCAGTGACCATTTGGCAGAAAGAGTCCAATATTCCCAAGCTGATCCAACAGATCTCACACACAAATGAGGAGTTTTGTCCCGGAAGAGTTTTCAAGAAAAAAAAAAATGTAGGTGACTGGTCTAGCGAAGAAGAAGATAGTATAGTAAATTGATAGAACAGAGTAGGAATGAGAAAGAACAAAGGAAAAAGACAGCGACAGTGGGAATTTAAAGCACTAAACTTCCAGAAAGTGGGGATAAATATTTAGGAGCCATTGTATCAGACAATGGGTCCCGACAGAAAGTCCTCTCCAGGATCGCACAAATATCTGCTGCCCTGACAAGGTCGAAGCCCATTTGGAAAGACAGGACCATCAGTCTACATTCCAAGGTAAGGCTGCTGCGCTCCCTGACGCCATATTCTCGTTGGATGCCTATCCTATCCCATAACTCGGAGGTCGTAGGGGCACCACAGATGATCGTTTAACCAGCATACTCCACCTTTCTCTGTCCTCCGCAACCCTGATGGCTTCGCTCAGTGTCAAACCAGTCCATTCTCGAATGTTGTCCTCCCACCTCTTTTTTGGTCTCCCTCTACTTCTACATCCTTGCACTGTGCCTTGCAGAATGGTATTTGCAAGACATGATGATCTGGTGACGTGGCCATACCATCGGAGTTTCCGCTTCTTCACCACTGTGAGCAGGTCATCGTGTTGTCCAATGGCTTGTGTGATGGTCTTAAATTAATTGATATTATTTTAGGAAAGTCATGTGCACTCGGTGGCGCGTTCGCTGTTTATCTCAGTCACGAACCCTGATCTCTGACCTTCAGGTGGAAGGTCATGATCCGCTGGCCCACTTTGGTACGCTTTCCTTAAAGTGGGTTTGAACCCATTAAATTGATTTTCTTTAAATTATTTCTTTTTAACTGTACTAATATATTGATCACGGTGTTTATTATTCCACTTTATAATTCCGATGAAAGCTTTCCGATAAGCATATAAATAAACAGGGAGGTCTTAACACCTACACCCACCATTGGCGATAAAGCAGAGCTGGTCATTACCATCCAAGGGAAGGGGAGGTAGAGACCGAAATTCAACACTGAACCACCGGAGCAATGATACTGCTAAGATGAAATGAACAGTTAAAAATGGCCACTTTTATCCAAACAAACACAAAACTTAGTTATTAGCTCTACACTCTTTCCTGAGCTTGCTACCACAACTGTAACACTTCCAACTAGGTTTCCTTTTGGAACCAGCTATTATTTACGTTAACAACTGTCCCTCCCTTACTTCCAGAACAAAACCACCCAGAGAAACAAGACCGCACGTCTTCTCTGTTACTCTGCCAAAACCTGTTCTGACTACAGTTCTGACTTCCTGGCCAACCGACCTTATGCTGTTTAGTCACGATTCGCACGCATACCCATGCATACGATAAGCACACAGTAACTACCCCTAACTCATTAACTCTCCACCCACACAGTCTACCCGGTTTCATCACAGACTGCCCTGTGACAAGACCACTATCTGAACTACTGGAGTAATAGACCACTATCTCAAATACTGGAGTAATAGACAACTATCTCAACTACTGGAGTAATAGACAACTATCTGAACTACTGGAGTAATAGACAACTATCTCAACTACTGGAGTAATAGACAACTATCTCAACTACTGGAGTAATAGACAACTATCTGAACTACTGGAGTAATAGACAACTATCTGAACTACTGGAGTAATAGACAACTATCTGAACTACTGGAGTAATAGACAACTATCTCAACTACTGGAGTAATAGACAACTATCTCAACTACTGGAGTAATAGACAACTATCTCAACTACTGGAATAATAGACAACTATCTGAACTACTGGAGTAATAGACAACTATCTCAACTACTGGAGTAATAGACAACTATCTCAACTACTGGAGTAATAGACCACTATCTGAACTACTGGAGTAACAGACCACTATCTGAACTACTGGAGTAATAGACAACTATCTCAACTACTGGAGTAATAGACCACTATCTCAACTACTGGAGTAACAGACCACTATCTCTACTGTAGTAATAGACCACTATCTCAACTACTGTAGTAATAGACCACTATCTCAACTACTGTAGTAATAGACCACTATCTCAACTACTGTAGTAATAGACCACTATCTCAACTACTGTAGTAATAGACCACTATCTCAACTACTGTAGTAATAGACCACTATCTGAACTACTGGAGTAATAGACAACTATCTCAACTACTGGAGTAATAGACAACTATCTGAACTACTGGAGTAATAGACAACTATCTCAACTACTGGAGTAATAGACAACTATCTCAACTACTGGAGTAATAGACAACTATCTGAACTACTGGAGTAATAGACAACTATCTCAACTACTGGAGTAAAAGACAACTATCTCAACTACTGGAGTAATAGACAACTATCTCAACTACTGGAGTAATAGACCACTATCTCAACTACTGGAGTAACAGACCACTATCTCTACTGTAGTAATAGACCACTATCTCAACTACTGTAGTAATAGACCACTATCTCAACTACTGTAGTAATAGACCACTATCTCAACTACTGTAGTAATAGACCACTATCTCAACTACTGTAGTAATAGACCACTATCTCAACTACTGTAGTAATAGACCACTATCTGAACTACTGGAGTAATAGACAACTATCTCAACTACTGGAGTAATAGACAACTATCTGAACTACTGGAGTAATAGACCACTATCTCAACTACTGGAGTAATAGACCACTATCTCAACTACTGGAGTAAAAGACCACTATCTCAACTACTGGAATAATAGACCACTATCTGAACTACTGGAGTAATAGACAACTATCTCAACTACTGGAGTAATAGACCACTATCTCAACTACTTCAGTAATAGACCACTATCTGAACTACTGGAGTAATAGACAACTATCTCAACTACTGGAGTAATAGACAACTATCTCAACTACTGGAGTAATAGACCACTATCTCAACTACTGGAGTAATAGACCACTATCTGAACTACTGGAGTAATAGACCACTATCTCAACTACTGGAGTAATAGACCACTATCTGAACTACTGGAGTAATAGACTACTATCTCAACTACTGTAGTAATAGACCACTATCTCAACTACTGGAGTAATAGACCACTATCTCAACTACTGTAGTAATAGACCACTATCTGAACTACTGGAGTAATAGACCACTATCTCAACTACTGGAGTAATAGACCACTATCTGAACTACTGGAGTAATAGACCACTATCTCAACTACTGGAGTAATAGACAACTATCTCAACTACTGGAGTAATAGAAAACTATCTCAACTACTGGAGTAATAGACCACTATCTCAACTACTGTAGTAATAGACCACTATCTCAACTACTGTAGTAATAGACCACTATCTCAACTACTGGAGTAATAGACAACTATCTCAACTACTGGAGTAATAGACAACTATCTGAACTACTGGAGTAATAGACCACTATCTGAACTACTGGAGTAATAGACAACTATCTCAACTACTGGAGTAATAGACCACTATCTCAACTACTGGAGTAACAGACCACTATCTCTACTGTAGTAATAGACCACTATCTCAACTACTGTAGTAATAGACCACTATCTCAACTACTGTAGTAATAGACCACTATCTCAACTACTGTAGTAATAGACCACTATCTCAACTACTGTAGTAATAGACCACTATCTCAACTACTGTAGTAATAGACCACTATCTGAACTACTGGAGTAATAGACAACTATCTCAACTACTGGAGTAATAGACAACTATCTGAACTACTGGAGTAATAGACAACTATCTCAACTACTGGAGTAATAGACAACTATCTCAACTACTGGAGTAATAGACCACTATCTGAACTACTGGAGTAATAGACACTATCTCAACTACTGGAGTAAAAGACAACTATCTCAACTACTGGAGTAATAGACAACTATCTCAACTACTGGAGTAATAGACCACTATCTCAACTACTGGAGTAATAGACCACTATCTCTACTGTAGTAATAGACCACTATCTCAACTACTGTAGTAATAGACCACTATCTCAACTACTGTAGTAATAGACCACTATCTCAACTACTGTAGTAATAGACCACTATCTCAACTACTGTAGTAATAGACCACTATCTCAACTACTGTAGTAATAGACCACTATCTGAACTACTGGAGTAATAGACAACTATCTCAACTACTGGAGTAATAGACCACTATCTGAACTACTGGAGTAATAGACCACTATCTCAACTACTGGAGTAATAGACCACTATCTCAACTACTGGAGTAATAGACCACTATCTCAACTACTGAATAATAGACCACTATCTGAACTACTGGAGTAATAGACAACTATCTCAACTACTGGAGTAATAGACCACTATCTCAACTACTTCAGTAATAGACCACTATCTGAACTACTGGAGTAATAGACAACTATCTCAACTACTGGAGTAATAGACAACTATCTCAACTACTGGAGTAATAGACCACTATCTCAACTACTGGAGTAATAGACCACTATCTGAACTACTGGAGTAATAGACCACTATCTCAACTACTGGAGTAATAGACCACTATCTGAACTACTGGAGTAATAGACTAACTATCTCAACTACTGTAGTAATAGACCACTATCTCAACTACTGGAGTAATAGACCACTATCTCAACTACTGTAGTAATAGACCACTATCTGAACTACTGGAGTAATAGACCACTATCTCAACTACTGGAGTAATAGACCACTATCTGAACTACTGGAGTAATAGACCACTATCTCAACTACTGGAGTAATAGACAACTATCTCAACTACTGGGATGTAATAGAAAACTATCTCAACTACTGGAGTAATAGACCACTATCTCAACTACTGTAGTATAGACACCTATCTCAACTACTGTTAGTAATAGACCCACTATCTCAACTACTGGAGTAATAGACAACTATCTCAACTACTGGAGTAATAGACAACTATCTGAACTACTGGAGTAATAGACCACTATCTGAACTACTGGAGTAATAGACCACTATCTCAACTACTGGAGGTAAAAGACCACTATCTCAACTACTGGAGTAACGACCACTATCTGCTACTGTGAGTAATAGACCACTATCTCAACTACTGTAGTAATAGACCCACTATCTCAACTACTGTCAGTAATAGACCCCACTAATCTGAACTACTGAGTAATAGACCACTATCTCAATACTGTAGTAATAGACCACTATCTAAACTACTGAGTAATAGACCACTATCTCAACTACATGGAGTAATAGACAACTATCTCAACTACTGGAGTAATAGACAACTATCTGAACTACTGGAGTAATAGACCACTATCTCAACTACTGGAGTAATAGACCACTATCTCAACTACTGGAGTAAAAGACCACTATCTCAACTACTGGAATAATAGACCACTATCTGAACTACTGGAGTAATAGACAACTATCTCAACTACTGGAGTAATAGACCACTATCTCAACTACTTCAGTAATAGACCACTATCTGAACTACTGGAGTAATAGACAACTATCTCAACTACTGGAGTAATAGACAACTATCTCAACTACTGGAGTAATAGACCACTATCTCAACTACTGGAGTAATAGACCACTATCTGAACTACTGGAGTAATAGACCACTATCTCAACTACTGGAGTAATAGACCACTATCTGAACTACTGGAGTAATAGACTACTATCTCAACTACTGTAGTAATAGACCACTATCTCAACTACTGGAGTAATAGACCACTATCTCAACTACTGTAGTAATAGACCACTATCTGAACTACTGGAGTAATAGACCACTATCTCAACTACTGTAGTAATAGACCACTATCTCAACTACGGAGTAATAGACCACTATCTCAACTACTGAGTATAGACAACAGATCTGAACTACTGAGTAATAGACCACTATCTCAACTACTGAGTAATAGACCACTATCTGAACTACAGGGGAGTAATAGACCACTATCTCACTACTCGGGTAACTAGCACACGTTCTGACTACTGGAAGTAATAGACCCACTATCTCAAACTACTGGAGTAATAGACCCACTATCCCAACTACTGGAGGTAATAGACCACTATCTCAATACTGGAATAATAGACCAATATCTCGAACTACTGAGTAATAGAAACCCCCCCCCCCCCCCCCAACTATATAATCTCAACTGACGGACGTAATAGACCACTATCTAACTACTTAGTATAGACAACTATCTCGAACTACTGGAGTAATAGACAACTATCTCAACTACTGGAGTAATAGACAACTATCTCAACTACTGGAGTAATAGACAACTATCTCAACTACTGGAGTAATAGACAACTATCTGAACTACTGGAGTAATAGACCACTATCTCAACTACTGGAGTAATAGACAACTATCTGAACTACTGGAGTAATAGACCACTATCTCAACTACTGGAGTAATAGACAACTATCTGAACTACTGGAGAATAAGACAACTATCTCAACTACTGGAGTAATAGACCACTATCTCAACTACTTCAGCAATAGACCATTATCTGAACTACTGGAGTAATAGACCACTATCTCAACTACTTCAGCAATAGACCATTATCTGAACTACTGGAGTAATAGACCACTATCTCAACTACTGGAGTAATAGACAACTATCTGAACTACTGGAGTAATAGACAACTATCTCAACTACTGGAGTAATAGACCACTATCTCAACTACTTCAGTAATAGACCACTATCTCAACTACTGGAGTAATAGACAACTATCTGAACTACTGGAGTAATAGACCACTATCTCAACTACTGGAGTAATAGACAACTATCTCAACTACTGGAGTAATAGACCACTATCTCAACTACTAAAGTAATAGACAACTATCTGAACTACTGGAGTAATAGACCACTATCTCAACTACTGTAGTAATAGACAACTATCTGAACTACTGGAGTAATAGACCACTATCTGAACTACTGTAGTAATAGACCACTATGTCAACTATTGGAGTAATAGACCACTATCTCAACTACTGGAGTAATAGACCACTATCTCAACTACTGTAGTAATAGACCACTATCTCAACTACTGGAGTAATAGACCACTATCTGAACTACTGGAGTAATAGACCACTATCTGAACTACTGGAGTAATAGACAACTATCTGAACTACTGGAGTAATAGACCACTATCTCAACTACTGTAGTAATAGACAACTATCTCAACTACTGGAGTAATAGGCCACTATCTCAACTACTGGAGTAAAAGACCACTATCTCAACTACTGGAATAATAGACCACTATCTCAACTACTGGAGTAAAAGACCACTATCTCAACTACTGGAATAATAGACCACTATCTCAACTACTGGAGTAATAGACAACTATCTCAACTACTGGAGTAATAGACCACTATCTCAACTACTGGAATAATAGACCACTATCTCAACTACTGGAGTAATAGACCACTATCTCAACTACTGGATTAATAGACCACTATCTCAACTACTGGAGTAATAGACCACTATCTCAACTACTGTAGTAATAGACCACTATCTCAACTACTGGAGTAATAGACCACTATCTCAACTACTGGAGTAATAGACAACTATCTGAACTACTGGAGTAATAGACCACTATCTGAACTACTGGAGTAATAGACCACTATCTGAACTACTGGAGTAATAGACCACTATCTCAACTACTGTAGTAATAGACCACTATCTCAACTACTGGAGTAATAGACTACTATCTCAACTACTGGAGTAATAGACAACTATCTCAACTACTGGAGTAATAGACCACTATCTCAACTACTGTAGTAATAGAAAACTATCTGAACTACTGTAGTAATAGACCACTATCTGAACTACTGTAGTAATAGACCACTATGTCAACTACTGTAGTAATAGACCACTATGTCAACTACTGTAGTAATAGACCACTATCTCAACTACTGTAGTAATAGACCACTATCTGAACTACTGTAGTAATAGACAACTATCTGAACTACTGTAGTAATAGACCACTATCTGAACTACTGTAGTAATAGACCACTATCTGAACTACTGGAGTAATAGACAACTATCTCAACTACTGTAGTAATAGACCACTATCTGAACTACTGTAGTAATAGACCACTATCTCAACTACTGGAGTAATAGACCACTATCTGAACTACTGGAGTAATAGACTACTATCTGAACTACTGGAGTAATAGACAACTATCTGAACTACTGGAGTAATAGACAACTATCTCAACTACTGGAGTAATAGACCACTATCTCAACTACTGGAGTAATAGACCACTATCTGAACTACTGGAGTAATAGACCACTATCTGAACTACTGGAGTAATAGACTACTATCTCAACTACTGGAGTAATAGACAACTATCTCAACTACTGGAGTAATAGACAACTATCTGAACTACTGGAGTAATAGACCACTATCTCAACTACTGGAATAATAGACCACTATCTCAACTACTGGAGTAATAGACCACTATCTGAACTACTGGAGTAATAGACAACTATCTGAACTTCTGGAGTAATAGACCACTATCTCAACTACTGGAGTAATAGACAACTATCTGAACTACTGGAGTAATAGACCACTATCTGAACTACTGGAGTAATAGACAACTATCTGAACTTCTGGAGTAATAGACCACTATCTCAACTACTGGAATAATAGACCACTATCTCAACTACTGGAGTAAAAGACCACTATCTCAACTACTGGAGTAATAGACCACTATCTCAACTACTGGAGTAATAGAGCACTATCTGAACTACTGGAGTACTAGACAACTATCTGAACTTCTGGAGTAATAGACCACTATCTCAACTACTGGAGTAATAGACAACTATCTCAACTACTAAAGTAATAGACAACTATCTGAACTACTGGAGTAATAGACCACTATCTCAACTACTGTAGTAATAGACAACTATCTGAACTACTGGAGTAATAGACCACTATCTGAACTACTGTAGTAATAGACCACTATGTCAACTATTGGAGTAATAGACCACTATCTCAACTACTGGAGTAATAGACCACTATCTCAACTACTGTAGTAATAGACCACTATCTCAACTACTGGAGTAATAGACCACTATCTGAACTACTGGAGTAATAGACCACTATCTGAACTACTGGAGTAATAGACAACTATCTGAACTACTGGAGTAATAGACCACTATCTCAACTACTGTAGTAATAGACAACTATCTCAACTACTGGAGTAATAGGCCACTATCTCAACTACTGGAGTAAAAGACCACTATCTCAACTACTGGAATAATAGACCACTATCTCAACTACTGGAGTAAAAGACCACTATCTCAACTACTGGAATAATAGACCACTATCTCAACTACTGGAGTAATAGACAACTATCTCAACTACTGGAGTAATAGACCACTATCTCAACTACTGGAATAATAGACCACTATCTCAACTACTGGAGTAATAGACCACTATCTCAACTACTGGATTAATAGACCACTATCTCAACTACTGGAGTAATAGACCACTATCTCAACTACTGTAGTAATAGACCACTATCTCAACTACTGGAGTAATAGACCACTATCTCAACTACTGGAGTAATAGACAACTATCTGAACTACTGGAGTAATAGACCACTATCTGAACTACTGGAGTAATAGACCACTATCTGAACTACTGGAGTAATAGACCACTATCTCAACTACTGTAGTAATAGACCACTATCTCAACTACTGGAGTAATAGACTACTATCTCAACTACTGGAGTAATAGACAACTATCTCAACTACTGGAGTAATAGACCACTATCTCAACTACTGTAGTAATAGAAAACTATCTGAACTACTGTAGTAATAGACCACTATCTGAACTACTGTAGTAATAGACCACTATGTCAACTACTGTAGTAATAGACCACTATGTCAACTACTGTAGTAATAGACCACTATCTCAACTACTGTAGTAATAGACCACTATCTGAACTACTGTAGTAATAGACAACTATCTGAACTACTGTAGTAATAGACCACTATCTGAACTACTGTAGTAATAGACCACTATCTGAACTACTGGAGTAATAGACAACTATCTCAACTACTGTAGTAATAGACCACTATCTGAACTACTGTAGTAATAGACCACTATCTCAACTACTGGAGTAATAGACCACTATCTGAACTACTGGAGTAATAGACTACTATCTGAACTACTGGAGTAATAGACAACTATCTGAACTACTGGAGTAATAGACAACTATCTCAACTACTGGAGTAATAGACCACTATCTCAACTACTGGAGTAATAGACCACTATCTGAACTACTGGAGTAATAGACCACTATCTGAACTACTGGAGTAATAGACTACTATCTCAACTACTGGAGTAATAGACAACTATCTCAACTACTGGAGTAATAGACAACTATCTGAACTACTGGAGTAATAGACCACTATCTCAACTACTGGAATAATAGACCACTATCTCAACTACTGGAGTAATAGACCACTATCTGAACTACTGGAGTAATAGACAACTATCTGAACTTCTGGAGTAATAGACCACTATCTCAACTACTGGAGTAATAGACAACTATCTGAACTACTGGAGTAATAGACCACTATCTGAACTACTGGAGTAATAGACAACTATCTGAACTTCTGGAGTAATAGACCACTATCTCAACTACTGGAATAATAGACCACTATCTCAACTACTGGAGTAAAAGACCACTATCTCAACTACTGGAGTAATAGACCACTATCTCAACTACTGGAGTAATAGACCACTATCTGAACTACTGGAGTACTAGACAACTATCTGAACTTCTGGAGTAATAGACCACTATCTCAACTACTGGAGTAATAGACAACTATCTCAACTACTGGAGTAATAGACCACTATCTCAACTACTGGAGTAATAGACCACTATCTCAACTACTGGAGTAATAGACCACTATCTCAACTACTGGAGTAATAGACCACTATCTCTACTGTAGTAATAGACCACTATCTGAACTACTGGAGTAATAGACCACTATCTCAACTACTGGAGTAATAGACCACTATCTGAACTACTGGAGTAATTGACCACTATCTCAACTACTGGAGTAAAAGACCACTATCTCAACTACTGGAGTAATAGACCACTATCTGAACTACTGGAGTAATAGACAACTATCTCAACTACTGGAGTAACAGACCACTATCTCAACTACTGGAGTAATAGACCACTATCTCAACTACTGGAGTAAAAGACCACTATCTCAAGTACTGGAGTAATAGACCACTATCTGAACAACTGGAGTAATAGACCACTATCTCAACTACTGGAGTAATAGACCACTATCTGAACTACTGGAGTAAAAGACCACTATCTCAACTACTGGAGTAATAGACAACTATCTCAACTACTGGAGTAATAGACCACTATCTCAACTACTGGAGTAATAGATCACTATCTGAACTACTTGAGTAATAGACCACTATCTGATCTACTGGAGTAATAGACCACTATCTTAACTACTGGAGTAATAGACCACTATCTCAACTACTGGAGTAATAGACCACTATCTCAACTACTGGAGTAATAGACCACTATCTGAACAACTGGAGTAATAGACCACTATCTCAACTACTGGAGTAATAGACCACTATCTGAACTACTGGAGTAATAGACCACTATCTCAACTACTGGAGTAATAGATCACTATCTGAACTACTCGAGTAATAGACAACTATCTCAACTACTGTAATAATAGACCACTATCTGAACCACTGGAGTAATAGACCACTATCTGAACTACTGGAGTAATAGACCACTATCTCAACTACTGGAGTAATAGACCACTATCTCAACTACTGTAGTAATAGACCACTATCTCAACTATTATAGTAATAGACCACTATCTCAACTACTGTAGTAATAGACCACTATCTCAACTACTGTAGTAATAGACCACTATCTCAACTACTGTAGTAATAGACCACTATCTCAACTACTGTAGTAATAGACCACTATCTCAACTACTGTAGTAATAGACCACTATCTCAACTATTATAGTAATAGACCACTATCTCAACTACTGTAGTAATAGACCACTATCTCAACTACTGTAGTAATAGACCACTATCTCAACTATTATAGTAATAGACCACTATCTCAACTACTGTAGTAATAGACCACTATCTCAACTATTATAGTAATAGACCACTATCTCAACTATTATAGTAATAGACCACTATCTCAACTACTGTAGTAATAGACCACTATCTCAACTACTGTAGTAATAGACTACTATCTCAACTACTGTAGTAATACTAATAGACCACTATCTCAACTACTGGAGTAATAGACCACTATCTCAACTACTGTAGTAACAGACCACTATCTCAACTACTGTAATAATAGACCACTATCTCAACTACTGTAGTAATAGACCACTATCTTAACTACTGTAGTAACAGACCACTATCTCAACTACTGTAGTAATAGACCACTATCTCAACTACTGTAGTAATAGACCACTATCTCAACTACTGTAGTAATAGACCACTATCTCAACTACTGTAGTAATAGACTACTATCTCAACTACTGTAGTAATACTAATAGACCACTATCTCAACTACTGTAGTAATAGACCACTATCTCAACTACTGGAGTAATAGACCACTATCTCAACTACTGGAGTAATAGACCACTATCTCAACTACTGTAGTAATAGACCACTATCTCAACTACTGTAGTAATAGACCACTATCTGAACTACTGTAGTAATAGACTACTATCTTAACTACTGTAGTAATAGATCACTATTTGAACTACTGTAGTAATAGACCACTATCTTAACTACTGTAGTAATAGACCACTATCTCAACTACTGTAGTAATAGACCACTATCTCAACTACTGGAGTAATAGACCACTATCTCAACTACTGTAGTAATAGACCACTATCTTAACTACTGTAGTAATAGACCACTATCTTAACTATTATAGTAATAGACCATTATCTCAACTATTATAGTAATAGACCACTATCTCAACTACTGTAGTAATAGACCACTATCTCAACTACTGTAGTAATAGACCACTATCTCAACTACTGTAGTAATAGACCACTATCTCAACTACTGTAGTAATAGACCACTATCTCTACTGTAGTAATAGACCACTATCTCAAGTACTGTAGTAATAGACCACTATCTCAACTACTGTAGTAATAGACCACTATCTCAACTACTGTAGTAATAGACCACTATCTCAACTACTGTAGTAATAGACCACTATCTCAACTACTGTAGTAATAGACCACTATCTCAACTACTGTAGTAACAGACCACTATCTGAACTACTGTAGTAATAGACCACTATCTCTACTGTAGTAATAGACCACTATCTCAACTATTATAGTAATAGACCACTATCTCAACTACTGGAGTAATAGACCACTATCTCAACTACTGTAGTAATAGACTACTATCTCAACTACTGTAGTAATAGACCACTATCTCAACTACTGTAGTAATAGACCACTATCTCAACTACTGTAGTAATAGACCACTATCTGAACTACTGGAGTAAAAGACCACTATCTCAACTACTGTAGTAATAGACTACTATCTCAACTACTGTAGTAATAGACCACTATCTCAACTACTGTAGTAATAGACCACTATCTCAACTACTGTCGTAATAGACTACTATCTCAACTACTGTAGTAATAGACCACTATCTCAACTACTGTAGTAATAGACCACTATCTCAACTACTGTAGTAATAGACTACTATCTCAACTACTGTAGTAATAGACCACTATCTCAACTACTGTAGTAATAGACCACTATCTCAACTACTGTAGTAATAGACCACTATCTCAACTATTATAGTAATAGACCACTATCTCAACTACTGGAGTAATAGACCACTATCTCAACTACTGTAGTAATAGACTACTATCTCAACTACTGTAGTAATAGACCACTATCTCAACTACTGTAGTAATAGACCACTATCTCAACTACTGTAGTAATAGACCACTATCTGAACTACTGGAGTAAAAGACCACTATCTCAACTACTGTAGTAATAGACTACTATCTCAACTACTGTAGTAATAGACCACTATCTCAACTACTGTAGTAATAGACCACTATCTCAACTACTGTCGTAATAGACTACTATCTCAACTACTGTAATAATAGACCACTATCTCAACTACTGTAGTAATAGACCACTATCTCAACTACTGTCGTAATAGACTACTATCTCAACTACTGTAGTAATAGACCACTATCTCAACTACTGGAGTAATAGACCACTATCTCAACTACTGTAGTAATAGACCACTATCTCAACTACTGTAGTAATAGACCACTATCTCAACTACTGTAGTAATAGACCACTATCTCAACTATTATAGTAATAGACCACTATCTCAACTACTGTAGTAATAGACCACTATCTCAACTATTATAGTAATAGACCACTATCTCAACTATTATAGTAATAGACCACTATCTCAACTACTGTAGTAATAGACCACTATCTCAACTACTGTAGTAATAGACTACTATCTCAACTACTGTAGTAATACTAATAGACCACTATCTCAACTACTGGAGTAATAGACCACTATCTCAACTACTGTAGTAACAGACCACTATCTCAACTACTGTAATAATAGACCACTATCTCAACTACTGTAGTAATAGACCACTATCTTAACTACTGTAGTAACAGACCACTATCTCAACTACTGTAGTAATAGACCACTATCTCAACTACTGTAGTAATAGACCACTATCTCAACTACTGTAGTAATAGACCACTATCTCAACTACTGTAGTAATAGACTACTATCTCAACTACTGTAGTAATACTAATAGACCACTATCTCAACTACTGTAGTAATAGACCACTATCTCAACTACTGGAGTAATAGACCACTATCTCAACTACTGGAGTAATAGACCACTATCTCAACTACTGTAGTAATAGACCACTATCTCAACTACTGTAGTAATAGACCACTATCTGAACTACTGTAGTAATAGACTACTATCTTAACTACTGTAGTAATAGATCACTATTTGAACTACTGTAGTAATAGACCACTATCTTAACTACTGTAGTAATAGACCACTATCTCAACTACTGTAGTAATAGACCACTATCTCAACTACTGGAGTAATAGACCACTATCTCAACTACTGTAGTAATAGACCACTATCTTAACTACTGTAGTAATAGACCACTATCTTAACTATTATAGTAATAGACCATTATCTCAACTATTATAGTAATAGACCACTATCTCAACTACTGTAGTAATAGACCACTATCTCAACTACTGTAGTAATAGACCACTATCTCAACTACTGTAGTAATAGACCACTATCTCAACTACTGTAGTAATAGACCACTATCTCTACTGTAGTAATAGACCACTATCTCAAGTACTGTAGTAATAGACCACTATCTCAACTACTGTAGTAATAGACCACTATCTCAACTACTGTAGTAATAGACCACTATCTCAACTACTGTAGTAATAGACCACTATCTCAACTACTGTAGTAATAGACCACTATCTCAACTACTGTAGTAACAGACCACTATCTGAACTACTGTAGTAATAGACCACTATCTCTACTGTAGTAATAGACCACTATCTCAACTATTATAGTAATAGACCACTATCTCAACTACTGGAGTAATAGACCACTATCTCAACTACTGTAGTAATAGACTACTATCTCAACTACTGTAGTAATAGACCACTATCTCAACTACTGTAGTAATAGACCACTATCTCAACTACTGTAGTAATAGACCACTATCTGAACTACTGGAGTAAAAGACCACTATCTCAACTACTGTAGTAATAGACTACTATCTCAACTACTGTAGTAATAGACCACTATCTCAACTACTGTAGTAATAGACCACTATCTCAACTACTGTCGTAATAGACTACTATCTCAACTACTGTAGTAATAGACCACTATCTCAACTACTGTAGTAATAGACCACTATCTCAACTACTGTAGTAATAGACTACTATCTCAACTACTGTAGTAATAGACCACTATCTCAACTACTGTAGTAATAGACCACTATCTCAACTACTGTAGTAATAGACCACTATCTCAACTATTATAGTAATAGACCACTATCTCAACTACTGGAGTAATAGACCACTATCTCAACTACTGTAGTAATAGACTACTATCTCAACTACTGTAGTAATAGACCACTATCTCAACTACTGTAGTAATAGACCACTATCTCAACTACTGTAGTAATAGACCACTATCTGAACTACTGGAGTAAAAGACCACTATCTCAACTACTGTAGTAATAGACTACTATCTCAACTACTGTAGTAATAGACCACTATCTCAACTACTGTAGTAATAGACCACTATCTCAACTACTGTCGTAATAGACTACTATCTCAACTACTGTAGTAATAGACCACTATCTCAACTACTGTAGTAATAGACCACTATCTCAACTACTGTCGTAATAGACTACTATCTCAACTACTGTAGTAATAGACCACTATCTCAACTACTGGAGTAATAGACCACTATCTCAACTACTGTAGTAATAGACCACTATCTCAACTACTGTAGTAATAGACCACTATCTCAACTACTGGAGTAATAGACCACTATCTCAACTACTGGAGTAATAGACCACTATCTCAACTACTGTAGTAATAGACCACTATCTGAACTACTGGAGTAATAGACCACTATCTCAACTACTGTAGTAATAGACCACTATCTGAACTACTGGAGTAATAGACCACTATCTCAACTACTGTAGTAATAGACCACTATCTGAACTACTGGAGTAATAGACCACTATCTCAACTACTGGAGTAATAGACCACTATCTCAACTACTGTCGTAATAGACTACTATCTCAACTACTGTAGTAATAGACCACTATCTCAACTACTGGAGTAATAGACCACTATCTCAACTACTGGAGTAATAGACCACTATCTCAACTATCTGCAAAAAAGTAAAATTTGGGGCGGCGGACATACCGACTGACCGACAACCTGACTGCTACAGAAGGACGCCCATGTTTCAAGTATACCAACACTCAATACAATCCCTTTAGCCATTTATGAGAAATTGAGCAAAAGATATTTAGCAACGAAATGACTCCAGTAACCGGTAGAGCAAATATGATGGTACAGGAGTCTAACAGTAATGTTCCTATGAAGCTTGGTCAAAAATCCGTTTAGTGGTTATACTAATAATAATAAAAGGTAGGCTTGTATAGCGCGGTACCCCAGGTCAGGGCTTGCCTTGCCGCTCTTAATATATGATATATATTAGATAAGAAAGTACACCGATCAGAACAGACATATGAACAATAAAAACAAAGTATGCAAGCATTCACACCAACCGTACTTGCAAAAGCATACAAGGGAACAACATCATATACAATACACTTCACATGCATAATAAAAAGTATTAATTTTATAATAGAAATGGCATATTAGATAATAATAAGATAATAAAATCTGAGAATTCAACAAACAAATTTTAAAATGTAACTAAAAAATTTTGTTACCTCTAACAATAATTAATTAATACAATGATCGGATATAAAAGATAAGACCTGCCTCATCCCTGTTGCAGAAAAAAAATATTATCAGTAAAATAATGTAGACACTAATGCAAAATAATTATGTACAAAATAATTAGATACAAAAACCGCCCCTCTCTCCCCATCCCCCCCTCCTCTCCTCCCTTCCCCCCCCCCCCCCCCCCCCCCCACTTGGTCTGTGGCGCAGTGCAAACTCGCCAGCTACTGCTATCAATGCGAGAGCTCCGGTGTTTGAATCCCAGTTGGAAACCAATAATTGTATGAAGTTTTCTGATTGCCTTCTTTCGGATGACAGCATAACCCGAGGCCCAGTCTGAGTACGCATGCATAAAATTAAGCTTGGGCTTAAAAGATCCAACGCTGAGGTCTGTGTCACTGTGGGGTCAGTGCTGGCTACAATAACATACCCAACACACATAGAAATAATCTACATGTCAGAAGAAAAGAGTCTCTCAGTGGTGCAGTTAACAAACCAGGTGTGACCAGCCCTGGTTCACCACCACATGAAAGCAGTAAAAAAAAAAAAAAAAAAAAAAACAGAAAAATAGAAAGATGAACCAGTTAAGTGCCAGATGAAGATAAACAAGAAAAATTTATACAGTACACAGTTCACAGACAAATAATTTTATTTCTTTTTTCTGCTGTTGCTGAACTGATATGGATCTGTTGATTTATTTAATTGTTATAAATATTACTATAACTCTCATTGTCATTGTTATTGCACTTTTGCTACATGTTATTTTACTATTTATTGACAGACTAAAATTATAATAATAATAATAATTAATAATAATAATAATAATTAATAATAATAATAATAATAATAATAATAATAATAATAATAATAATAATAATAATAATAATAATAATAATAATAATATTGTTATACACTGTTTATATTTTTCACATTTTCATTTCATATGTGTACTGTTATAATAACTAATACTGTAATAGCCTAAATACTAAATCTTGATCTACCGCCTTAGATAACCTCAACAGTACATCATCACACACAAAAACAATAAATAAACAAACAAACACACACACACACACACACACAAATCTTGTTTCTTCTTTTACAATACAATACAAGGTTATTGCTTTAGGTCCAGCGGACTCTTCCGAGCCAAATCAGGACCAGAGAGACGTTATCTTAAAATATTATAAAATGATTCAAGCCTTAAAAAACAAGCCTGTTACTCTTAAATACACAAACAAACTTTCACATGACACCTCTTTAAGAGACTTCTTTAAAACTGATGTCTTAAAAATATATTCTCTTTCTTCAATCAAATCACTAAATTCAGTCCTAATAAAATCCAAACTAAACAAAACATGTCGATACAATTTATATGCGATAGAACAAACCAACATCATGTAAAAATTGAAACAGATGTTGACCATTACATACTTTAAAAATCTCTTTGAAAGGTATGGAACCAAAATATGTTTCCCTTTCCTCAATCAAATCAGCACATTCAGACATAAAATGGCGAACAGAAAAAGATTGATCACATGCAAAGCACCATGGTGGTTCTTCTCCTTTTAAAAGGAAACTGTGGGTGACATAAGTATGCCCAATATGAAGGCGAGATAACACTGTTTCTTCTTTGCGAGTGGATGCAAAGTTAGGCAAAGAAGTGGAGAAAACAAGTTGTGTATGGAGGTCATGGATCTCTGCCAGAAAAGGGTGTGATATCTTTCTCGTGGAAAGAGCCTGAAGTGCTGACAATGAATCAGACATGATTAAAAATGAGGTTCTTTTGGATTGATAAACTTGTTTCAAAGCTAAATGAATTGCCTTGAGCTCAGCGGTATAAACAGAACAAAAATCAGGTAAACGCTGTTGCAAAGGCTGGACTAAGTGTCTCCCAGAGACAGACGCAGCAGCAACTGAATCTCCTTTCTTTGACCCGTCTGTAAAAAGTTGTTCATATCCTGGGTATAAAGCACACTGTTCTAAATAAAGTTGGTTATATACGGTTTCGGATGTAGTGTTTTTAAGGAAAGCGGACAACTGCCAATTAATGTTTGGGATACATAATTTCCATGGGGGAGCTTCAGTCCGAAGTTCATCGTCGTTGATGGAAGCAACATCAATGCCTGCTTTTTCCAGATGAGCTTGCATTCTGATGCCAAACGGAGGAATTGTGTTAGGTTTGGCTGCAAATTTCTGAACAGAATCTGGGTTGAAAACACAGTCATAAGCAGGGTTCATAGGATCAGTTTTTAATTTTAAATAGTAATTCATTGACAATTTTGTACGTCTCAGCTCCAGCGGAGGTTCGTTAGCTTCCACGTAAAGGCTTTCACAAGGGGAAGTGCGAAACGCACCCAAAGCAATGCGTAGTGCCTGATGGGCAACTGGATCTAGCATCTTAAGATAAGATTTTCTAGCAGAACCATAGACAATGCAACCATAGTCTAACTTGGATCTAATTAAAGAACGATATAACAGCAATAAAGTTTTCTTGTCAGCACCCCAGTCTGTACCACTGATAACCTTGAGCAAATTGCAGGCCTGTTGACATTTAGTTTTCAAAATTTTCAGATGAGGAATGAAAGATAGCTTTTGATCAAAAATAACACCCAAAAATTTGACTTGTTGGACCGCCTTTATTGGAGTTTTATTGAGGAGAATAGTAGGGTCTTGAATAATTCCCCGGCGCTGGGAAAAGTGAATACATTCAGTTTTTGCTTCAGAAAATTTAAAACCATTTTGTAAAACCCAGTCTTCAACGGCCTTGACACATAACTGTAGCTGACGTTCTGCAGATGCCAAAGTTTTACCTTTGGCTACCAATGCAAAATCGTCGACAAACAAAGAATTGTCAATTCCCCGTTTAACGGAACGAACAATGTTATTTATTTTAATATTAAACAGCAAGGGAGACAAGATGCTACCCTGAGGCACTCCCATCTCCTGTTCTCTCGTATCTGACAAAGATCCCCCGACCTTAACCTGAAAGAGTCTGTCCGTTAGAAAATTGGATATAAACAGAGGTAAATGTCCCTTCAAACCCATTTCTTGTAAATCTGAAAGAATGCCATATTTCCATGTGGTATCATAAGCTTTTTCCAAATCAAACATGATGGCAACGACATGTTCACCCTGGACGAACGCGTTACGGATAAAAGTTTCCAGTCGCACCAGGTGGTCAACAGTACTTCGACCACTTCGAAAGCCACACTGAGTGTTGGATAAAATATTATTGGTTTCTAGATACCACAGTAAGCGAGAATAAACCATTCTTTCTAGCGTCTTGCATAAGCAAGACGTTAAGGCTATTGGTCTATAGTTTGTCGGGTTAGTATGGTCTTTGCCAGGTTTAGGGATGGGTACAATAATGGCCTTTCTCCAGGAGGGAGGAAAGGTGCCAGTGATCCAGAGCTGATTGAAGATGTCCAGCAGTTGAGACCGTGAGTACCTTGTTAAATGTCTGAGAAATTGATAATGTACATCATCCGGTCCAACTGCTGAATCTGCACTTTTGTTAATTGCATCGTCAAGCTCGACTAATGAAAACGGAATGTTGTAATCTTCAGAATTATCGGAGGTAAAATTTAACTGTTGTTTTTCTTTACGGATTTTAACTGTTTGAAAAGGGACAGAATAATTTTCAGAGGAAGAATTTGCAGCAAAAGAAGAAGCCAAAAGATCAGCTACTAATTTTTTATCTCCGATTACGTCACCCTGCACAGTAAGGCATGGGCTCACCTGTTTGTTACTTCTATTTTTGAGTTTGCGGACTACTTTCCACACCTTCGACAGTTTCGCTTTCGAATTAAGCGAGGAGCAGAAACCTCTCCACGATTCCCTTCTCTTTCGTTTGAAGAGCTGTCGGCATTGCGCTCGCAAACGTTGGTGGTTTTGTTTATTTTCAGTGCTTGGGTGTAAAAACATAGTTCTTAAGGCTTTTTTACGAGCTTGCTGAAGTTTTCTACATTCATCGTCAAACCAGGGTTTTTTAAGTGTGTGAGGGTTTGACAAAGTTTGCGGAATGGACTCCTTGGCACTGTTAATAACTATGTCAGTGTAAAGCTGGATTGGATCTATGGCATTCGAAAATTCCTGCTTCTTAATACGTAATTGAACCCCAGACAGGTTAGAAAACAGACTCCAGTTAGCTTGTTTCAGTTTCCACCTGCCATGAGTTTGCTCAAGGTTGTCTGAATCATATTTTAATAAAACCGGAAAATGGTCGCTGCCATGGAGATCTTCTAAAACTGTCCATTTAAAATCCAAAAGTAAGGAGGGATCACAGATCGATAAATCAATGTGGGACAAAGAAGCAGTTCTGGAACAGGAAAAGGTTGGAGCACCCTCGTTCAAAGTTACTAGGTTTAACGAGTCTAAAATGTCTTCAATTATTTTACCCTGAGAATCGGTACGATCACTACCCCACAGGGGAGAGCGTCCATTAAAATCTCCCAACAACAAAAAAGGGGGAGGTAACTGTTGGACCAAATTCTCAAGTTCACTTTTAGTTACATTTATTGATGGTGTCAGATATAGAGAACAAACTGTGAGGGATTTAAAAAGAGAAACTCTGGCTGCAACTGCTGCTAAACTTGTATTAAGTGAAATTGGGTTAAATGGGACATTTCTATGAATAAAGAGTGAAACGCCTCTAGAAGTTAAACAATCTAGAGAGGAATAACCAGTAATATCTATAGGATGTTTTTCTGACAGGAGAGTTTCCTGAAGGGCCAATACTTCAGGTCGATGCTCTGTCAGCAGACAGCAGAGCTCCTCATAATTTGCCCTTATCCCTCGGATGTTCCATTGTAAAATGGACATAAAAATGAAGTAAAAGAATGCTAAAATTTTCATCTCCGAGAGCACAATTACGTCTCTTTATCTTTTGGACCCTCGTCCATCTCTTCATGTTCCATCAACCCCCCGAAACGGTTCTCCGTTTCGAGAGGCTGATGGTGCTTGGAAGAAAGGGGTCCGGGCCTTTGATTTTTCGTCAAAGCCCCGGAACCCGAACTGCCAGCCGACTTCTTCCCCTTCTCCTCAGCACCGGACTTTATATCCTCCCTCTCCCCCTTACCCCTTCCAACCTTTCCCTCTCCTCCTCTGATGCTCTTCTGCTGAGCGACTAGCATCTTTGCCGCCCCAGCAACTACCCGGTTGCTAAAACCGGTCGTTGCTGGTGCGGTGGCATGAGGCCTAGCCTCCTTTGCAGCAGGTGTG
Source organism: Oncomelania hupensis (assembly GCA_036898135.1). NCBI lineage: Eukaryota > Metazoa > Mollusca > Gastropoda > Littorinimorpha > Pomatiopsidae > Oncomelania > Oncomelania hupensis. The sequence goes on along the minus strand of CM072527.1, from coordinate 27,121,097 downwards.
ACGGCTTTTGTCACGGCCGTCTGCGTGTTGTGGGTGACGGTTGGGGACGTGCCCGTCGGCACGTTCTCCAGTGGAATCGGTGGGGCTGGAGAAACCCCCTTCTGGGCAAACAACGCAAGCATCTTTTCGAGAGCATCCATCCGTCTGCACAACGTTTCCAAGATCTGCGTTATTTTACTCATGGCGGTGTCCATTGTCGGGTGTGCGCTAGGTTCCACATGAGATGTGGAACCCGCCACAGACGCAAAGGACCTCTCTTTAAGCACCGGCCTACTTGCAAGAACTTTTTTCCTTGCGTCGCCAAAGGAGCAACTCTCAGTGGCCCGCACCTTTTGGATTCCCAGCTCCAACTGCCACTGAGGACAGTCTTTGGAGCTGGAAGAATGATTCCCGGCGCAATTCACACAGCAAATCGGATTTTTGCATTCGTTTTCATGTTTTTCTTTACCACAATCACGACATATTTCCTTGCTTTTACAGGTCTTGCTACCGTGACCAAACCTTTGGCAGCGGTAGCATCGCAACGGTGATGGTACAAACGGCGTCACCTTCACCCTAAGGTACCCCACCTTGAGTGACTCCGGCAACTTGGCCATAGCGAAGGTCACAAAAAGTGTGTTGGTGGGGATACGTTGGGGTCCTTTGGTGACGAAGACCCGCTGGACTGCTGTGACCCCCTGGCTGGAGAGCTCCTCTCGGATTTCCAATTCCGACATGTCGATCAAATCCTGACATCGGATGACTCCCTTGGAGGAATTCAACCGTCCATGCACAGAAACTTTGATTTGTCTGTCAACAAATACGGTCAAATTCCTCTTTAGAAGACAATCCGATGCCCTTTTGGTTGAGCACTCCACCAGGTAGGCCCCAGATCTCAGTTTTTTAACATCTTTGAACCCGATTGTGCAGACGGATTGAAAACCCTTCTGTATTGCGAACGGAGACAGCTTGCCTATTGGCATAGCCGGATCTGCTCCCTCCACAACCAAAAAACGAGGCCAGGCCCCTTCCACCCCCGATGCACAAGCTTGTTGTCTCGTCTCCATGTCACTGTCCGTGTCCGTGTCCAGTCCGTCATCATGCATTCGTTTTTTTTTTGGTTGATGCCATGTTAAGTATTTGTTAATTCATCCCCCCTGCTCCCCACCCACCACGGAGTCCAACAAGGGGATGCGTCCAAGCGGAAAGTCCAGCAAGGAAACGCACCAGGGTTACAGGGGGGATATACACCAAGACAATCCCGCACTGCCACTACGGTTTTGTTCAAGTTTGACCCATGAGCCGCAGCCTTCTAGCAGAGCTAGGGCAATACACGACCAGCCGCTTGACTGACGCGGGCCACGCCAGCCTCCCGTCTAGGAGAAGTCCGGGCCAAAGAGGTGTGTTAGTGTGAGGGACCGCAGTCCCTCAGTGACCTCAACCTCCAGGATCCCATTCTCCCCCGACACGGGTTGCCCTGCACGGCAAACGCAGGGGGCCAAGAGAAGGCCACAGAGAAAAAGAAGGGTAGAAAAAGAAGGAATGATGGGGAAAAAGAAGACAGGGAAAGTCCGGTAAGGCAGAAGAAAGGGAGTCAAAACTGCATAGTATACTGGGAGAATTTAAGGGTGAAGAGAATATAGGTGAAAGGACCAATAAGACAGAAACAAGACAAAAGAGAAGAAAAAGGAGTAGGCAACTTGGTCACCCAGCCAGAGAGAGGCATGGGGTCCACCCCCGGCGCGCGGAGCCGAGCCCGTGGGGGCGTTTCTTCTTTTGGGAATGTGAAAAACGAAAGTCCCGTCTCCTTCCATCGTTCATTGGTGCAAAACATCGCCAAACAGGCAGTCCCGCCAGGTTTTCTACTTGCCAGTTTGATTGTTATTCGTCTACGCCCTAAGGGGCAGTACTCTATATCCGGGATCGCTCATAAGCCTCAAGTTGCCTATCTTATTGTTCTACCGTCTTTGATAATGCCGTGTACACTTTGTGCTGTCCTCGATATCATCATCACCTTCATCCAGTCATCCACTCATCCGTCTATTCATTGAATTATTCTGTTACATCCCATAATTACTTCTGTTTAATTCTCCGCATTTTCTTTACAAAGTAATTTTTTAAAAATATTTACATGATTTTCATTCATTCATTGATTCAGTCATTATCACAATCATCTTGTTCATCATTCTGTCGTCTTATCTGTTCGACTTCTCGTTATTATCATTCTTTACTCCCCTAATTTATTATTTGTCATCATCTCTTTATCTTTATCTTCACCATCATCCTACTTCTCATCCTCCTCCTTATCATCATCATCATCATCAGCAGCAGCAGCAGCAGCAGCAGAAGCATCAGCATCACAGACCTGCCTACCTCATGCATTACTGATCAGTAGTCTTCCCTGTGAATTTCAGTAATTTTGCATTTTCCTTCAGTAATTCTACACACATGAGGAAACGCGGTGTTTTCTGAATAACCAAGGTATAAATACATTCACGGCACGTTTACTACTTAAAAAGCACAAAAAAACAGTTTTTAAAAGGATAGCAAAAAGAAGGAAACAATATCAAACAGATTTTAAAATGATTAATTAGGATCATGAGAGACCATGGCATGCAACAAAAGATAAACCTGCACATCCCTGACCCGTTTGTGATGAAGGATAACTGTTCCAAAGGAGTTCTATTTACGTTACCGGTGATTGACTCATATGTCATTTTCATGATAAAGATGTGTAAATCACAGGAATAGGCACTACACATACATTAATTCAAAGTTTGCTTTTTTAATTTATTTATTTTTAAAGTTTTATCAGCTGTCAAAAGAAGGACTTGCTACTGTGAATACGTTTACTTTACCAATAACAATAGCACATTGTGAGGTTCATTTAATTACAGATGAAATAGACCACACTGGAAAGAGTCACTGTACCCTGTACAAATTTTGCTTTTATTTTTTATTTTTAACTGGTCCTTATATTGTGCATTTGAGATGGTCCAGCTCTTCTTGCCTGACATATCTGGTGTCTTCATGGCAAGATTTGGGGACCAGCCACTTACAGTCGTTTGCTCCTTCATGCCCAAATGAGAAGTCAGAGTTGCCCACAGAACAGTACAGTATAATTAGTTTCTGGGCCACGTTTTTTGAAGCCACAAGACAAGGCCAATTCCTCGTGTAATCCGAAAGAAATACTTGCAACTGCAGCTTTTTCTTCTTCTTCTGTACTTGAGCAATCTCTACACATTCAGACTCTTCTGATTCGTGGTCTGTCTCATGTAAACGTGCAACTTTAGCCCGATTAGAACTTTCTCCACTCGCCATTTTCACTCAAGACCAGGGTCCGTGTGCATGAAGAATCTTAAAGGGCAACTTAAGCTTAAGTTCGCTTACTCAAGCTTAAGTTTGAACTCTCCGTGTGCATGAGTGAACTTAACTCTGCTAAGTATAAGATTTCTTGCTCAACTTTAAGACTGGTACCCCCTTGGCATAAACCATTGCTTAGCTGAGAAAGACGACTTACCTTGGCTTTTAATGATTTCTTCCGCTGAAGAGTGCCAACATGGCGATGCGAAGAATTGTGTTTCGATATGCGATGAGGCGATGCATGAGGAGAGAACGAGTTTTTCGGGATCGTCAGAATCAGTTCGATATTTATGATGAAGTTGATCTGTATCAGCGTTATCGCTTCAAACGTGATCAAATTGTGTACATCTGTGACATCATTGCTGACGACATCGATCACCCAGTGTCTTGCAAGGGAAGTTTGCCACCGATCTTACAACTGAGGGTTGCGTTGCGTTTTTACGCAAGTGGAAGCTTCCAAATTGTTGTTGGGGATTCTTTTGGAATAGACAGGTCGACGGTCAGCAGGATCATAAATAGAGTTTCTCGCGCATTAGCTGGCAAACTAAACGAGTTCGTGCAGTTTCCCACAACACGAAATGAAGTTAACAAAGCCATTGACAAGTTTTATAACTTGGGAAACTTTCCAAGTGTTGTTGGGTGCGTTGACTGTACGCACGTCAAAATACTGGCACCCAGCATCAACGAGCAGGAGTATGTGAACAGAAAAGGCAGACATAGCATCAACTGCCAGTTGGTATGTGATGCAGACATGATAATAACCAACTGTGTGATCAACTGGCCAGGGTCAGTGCATGACTCAAGAATTTTGAGAGAGAGCAGCTTTTGGAGGGTAGGTTGTTGATTTCTAAAGCATCCAAATATCCACTGCATGTCACTTCTTTATTTCACATTTCTAATGTCGCAGACTATGACGTTTTCTACTGCCTATGACGTTTTCTACTGCCTACTCATCGGGAATCGCAAGCTCTTTTTCCACCTTTTTTATTTGGTAGATCAACAGAAGCTGCTGTAACTTTGCATTGGTTTGTTTTAGTTGCAGATAGGACATTTTCGCCTTGAAGTAGTTCTCTTCTGCCTCAATTTTGTTAATTTCTTTATCTATCAAGGTCATTTCTTTCTCTTTTCGTGCTGGTGTTTTTTCTCCTGTGGTCTCATTGAGCTGTTTCTTGTGCTTTTTCAGCTGAGCCAACCTGTTGGCTGGTTTGGAGGATGCGGACACTGTAGCAGCTTTTCCTTTGGTGCCCACTGACTGAGGTTTGGAAATTCCGGCTGCCGAACAAGTAGAAACAACTGTTTACCAATACTTTCACATACTATTGTGATGAAATTATGAGTTAAAAAATTACAATAGTAAAATCCTGGTTTCTGTAAGTTCTATTTAATTGAAGATAAGAACACAACAGCAACATACCATCTGCCTTGTGCCGCTTTGCTGAGGGTTTCTCGCTGCAGCTGTCAGTCAGCATTGCCGGTTTATCTGGTGTAGAAGCTATTGGAGGAAAAAGAATCGTTTATTATAGCCTATAAGCATTCAACAAGTGGAAGCAGTTGGAATTTTACCTGTAATTGCTTTTGCAACCTGCAGCTCATTTTGTATTTCCTACTTTTAGCATGTGCCTGTTGTTTATACCTTTTAGAGTAAGAAAGAGTGAGCAGTAGACCAGTTTTCAAGACACCAGAGGCCCCCTGTAAATAAAATTCTGTTGTAACAGTTTTTTTATTAACTTCTAGTAGATTTTTTCTGATTGGCTGTCCAGCTGTTATACTAAATTGATTTCAAAATTATCAATTGTGCCTAAATCAATGCCTGGGAAAGTTGAACAGGGATAGCTCAGTGGTCAGAGCGCACGACTTTAGTGAGTGCGTCTTGGGCGACGTGGGTTCGAATCCTGACTTCAGCAAACTATTTTGTGATTGCTGGATATTACGGGCCAGCGCCTTGCGAAGCTCTCTGAGCTTGTAAGTGCGCTATATAAGAGAAATCTCTTTTACCTTGGAGAATTTTTACTATTTTGACTTTGAAATTTTCAAGAGTAATGCAAGGGAGATAATATTGGTTGATGATCATTTCTCATTTTGCAAAATGCTAGTTCAGAAGAATTAGAAGAAGGTGATGAAATGTTATTTATGTAATAAATAATAGAGTTGTGCCTAAATCAGTGCCTGGGAAAGTTGTACTTTCTACTGTTCAAGAAAAAGATTTTCCTAATCCTAATCTCTTTTCTCTCAGGTAAATATTTGTGTACATGATTATCCTTATTGACGTATTTGTTTATTTACTTATGTATTTATTGATTTCCTTTTGCTCTGCAAATGATTACAATGATTTTAAACCTTGGAGAATTTTTACTATTTTGACTTTGAAATTGTCAAGAGTAATGCAAGGGAGATAATATTGGTTGATGATCATTTCTCATTTTGCAAAATGCTAGTTCAGAAGAATTAGAAGAAGGTGATGAAATGTTATTTATGTAATAAATAATAGAGTTGTGCCTATATCAGTGCCTGGGAAAGTTGTACTTTTTACTGTTCAAGAAAAAGATTTTCCTAATCCTAATCTCTTCTCTTAAGAGACAATCAAAGGCCTGGGAGCTCTGCATCATCATCATCGTTATCATCCTCTCGTGGATGCACTCAGTAGATAGATGAGGATGGCCCGCCCTACACCCCCTCGATGGACTGTGCAGGATGTATGGTGATGGAGGAAGCAATCCAGTGTGTGTTGAGGCCGATGTAATATTATATTACACAATTACACATCAGAGAAAAAAAATCCAACAATACTAGTAACATAGATAAATAACTAAATAAATAACTAAATAAATGAATATTAGGAGTGTGTGGTGGGTGTGCAGTGAAGGGAGGTATGAAGGTTTCTTGTTGTATTAATAATGTATACACTACCACAAGAATATATGTATATGCGTATATTTTTGGATATGTATGTATGTGTGAATATCCTATCCTATCCTATCCTATCCTGTCCCGTAACCTGGAGGTCGTAGGGGCACCACAGATGATCGTTTAACCAGCATACTCCATCTTTCTCTGTCTTCAGCAGCCCTGATGGCTTCGCTCAGTGTCAAACCAGTCCATTCTCGAATGTTGTACTCCCACCTCTTTTTCGGTCTCCCTCTTCTTCTACCTCCTTGCACTGTGCCTTGCAGAATAGTCTTTGCAAGGCCTGATGATCTGGTGACGTGGCCATACCATCGGAGTTTCCGTTTCTTCACCACTGTGAGCAGGTCATCGTGTTGTCCAATGGCTTGTGTGATGGTCTGTCAGACTTCGTCGTTGGTGATGTGCTGGGTATAAGAAATGCCCAGAAGTCTTCTGTAGCACCTCATCTCCATGCTTTGTATTCTTCGTTGGAAATCTGCTGTGAGGGTCCATGCTTCGCAAGCATATAGGAAGATGGAGATGAAAAGGGAGCGCAGCAGTCTTACTTTGGAATGTAGACTGATGGTCCTGTCTTTCCAAATGGGCTTCAACCTTGTCAGGGCAGCAGTTGTTTGTGCGATCCTGGAGAGGACTTCCTGTCGGGACCCATTGTCTGATACAATGGCTCCTAAATATTTGAAGCTATGCACTGTGTTGAGGGATTGGCCTTGGACTTTGATGTCCGTGTTGATGCCATTGGTGTTGTTGGTCATCATTTTGGTCTTCTCTGCACTTATTTCAATTCCATAGGCTCTGGAGGTGGTGTCAAGCCTCTGTACCAGCTGTTCAAGTTCTTGTTCCTCTCCAGCCAATCCATCAATGTCATCCGCAAAACGAAGATTGGAGATTGCTCTATCCCCTATGCTGACTGTGCTTTCATGATCTGCAAGATCATCTGACATGATGCGCTCTAGGAAGATGTTGAAGAGTGTAGGAGAGAGTAGGCATCCTTGACGCACACTGATTGTTGTTCTGAACCAGTTCCCGATGGCGCTGTTGTGGAGGACTGCATTGGTAGCCTTGTCATACAGGCTTTTGATGACTTCAATAATTTTAGGGCTGATGTTGTACACTTTCATTGTTGCCCATAGAGCTGCATGCCAGACTCGGTCAAACGCCTTCTTGAAGTCTATGAACACATGATATAGATTTTGTTGGTGCTGTAGGTATTTCTCACAGATTATTCTGAGGTTGAAAATCTGTTCAGTGGTACTTCGCCCTGCCCTGAATCCTGCTTGTTCTTCAGCTATGATTTGTTCAGCTTGTGTTTTCAACCTGTTGAGTATTAATTTCAGGAGGACCTTGCTGGGATGGCTGATGAGGCTAATGGTGCGGTAATTTTCACACTTCTGAAGGTTACCTTTTTTGGGAAGAGTGATGACAAGCGACTGGATCCATGGTATAGGCCACTCCCCAATCTGCCAGATCTTGTTACAGATAATGGTGAGGGCATCAATCATCGCTTCTCCTCCTGCTTGTAGCAGTTCCGCCGGTATTTTGTCCAATCCCGCTGATTGCACTGCTGCCTCAACTTCTTTCTTCTTCTTTAATCGGTGCTTGCCAAGGATCTCAGTGGCGGCATCTGTCACAGTTGAGTTGAAGGTGGTGGTCATGGTTTTGACATCTACTTCACAAGCCCCCAAAATGAGCAGTGGTGCAAATTTCCCTCCAATTGTGGCCTGAAATAGTTCTGCCACCTCCGGGTCTTGCAATTTGTCCAGTTCAAACTTTAGTCTAGTGCACTTTGCTGTATTTACTCTCTTCAAGTGGAGCCGGAAAGACATCACGAGATCGTGGTTACTTCCGATGTCTGCTCCTGGAAAAGTGCGTGTCCTGCCAATGTTGATGCTTGATCTGAAGCGTGTGTGAATATATATATATATATATATATATATATATATATATATATATATATATATATATATATATATATATATATATATATATATATATATATATATATATATATATATATATATATATATATATATATATATATATATACATGTATGTGTGTGTATGTATGTGTGTATGTATATGTATATATATGTATGTATGTGTGCGTATCACGGTATGTATGTATATACTAGTGGTTTTGTACCCTGGCAAGCCAGGGTACACAGGTTGCTGTTTAAAATGTAGACAGAGAGACAACTGTTGTCTGCGAGTTTCATTTGGACGATGATACCTCCCCATATCCCCCTTGATACATCCCCATACCCCCCCTGATATCTCCCCGTCCCCCCCATGATGCCTCACCATACCCCCTTGATACCTCCCCGAACCCACTTGATACCTCCCCATACCCCCTTGATACCTTCCGTACCCCCCTTGTAACCTACATGTACCCTCCTTGACACTTCCCCATTGATCGTTTCGCAGGTATGGATGAAAGGAATCGACCATCACCACACCCCTTATATATACCCGTATCCCCGTTATGCCTACCCATGCCCCTTTAAACCTACCCGTAGCCCCCTTTTACCTACACGTACCACCCCATCCCGATCCTTGGTAATAAAAATAATAATAATAATAATAATAATAATAATAATAATAATAATAATAATAATAATAATAATAATAATAATAATAATATTGAATATAGAATAATACAAATAGAAATCATAAAAAACACCAAGGTTTTAAAAGAAAATTTGATATAAGATATAATAATAATAATAATAATAATAATAATAATAATAATAATAATAATATTAATAATAATAATAATAATAATAATAATAATAATAATAATGATAATAATGATGATAATAATACTAATAATAATACTAATAATAATACTAATACTAATAATAATAATAATAATAATAATAATAATAATAATAATAATAATAATTATTATTATTATTTATTATTATAGGATAGGATAGGATAGGATAGGATAGGATTGGATTATTATTATTAGTTTATAAATAATAATTATAAATAAAGGTAAAAAGCCTAAATCAGAAAGAAAAATATCCATATTGTAGTGTACCCAATAAAAAAAAAAAAAGAAGGCCAGGGTGAGGTTTGAACTTGGGTCGCCCTTAACGGTAGGCGAGTGATTATACTAACTAAGCTACCAAGGCTTCCTTGAAAGAACATCAATTTTTTGGTCAATATGGGAAAACATGCTGAAACCTCAATTTAATTTTTAATGGAAGCGCGCGGAATGAGGCTATTACAGTTTGTGGACATTTTGTTTATTTATTTATCACAGAAACGGTTAAACGTTCGGTAAGGAAATGTCGGCTATAACGATTTCGCTGGTTTTAAGCACACAGCAGGCCGATCAGCAGCGGCCAGCACCTGCCCAGATCAGCGTCCATACCGGACAAACTTTATAGTAAAGGTGAAGAAGGACTTCCGGCTAAGCAATTTATATATATCTCTCTATATCTCTCTCTCTCTCTCTCTCTCTCTCTCTCTCTCTCTCTATATATATATATATATATATATATATATATATATATACATATATATATATGTGCAAGTGTATGATGTGTATGTATGTGCGTGTGTGTATGCGTATGTATTTAAGCATACCGTGTGTGTGTATGTGGGGGAGAGGAGACTGTATTCAGCTTGCTGCTATACCGATGAAGGGGTGTTCTAATGTCTTGTATTATTAATATTTTCTTTTGTCATGTATGCACTGTGAAACAACAAATTTTCCCATGTTTTTTTTGTGTAATAAACATTTCTTGACTCTCTCAGGTGAATATTTGTGTACATGATTATCCTTATTTACGTATTTGTTTATTTACTTATGTATTTATTTATTTTCTTTTGCTCTGCAAATGATTACGATGATTTTAAACCTTGGAGAATTTGTACTATTTTGACTTTGAAATTTTCAGGAGTAATGCAAGGGAGATAATATTGGTTGATGATCATTTCTCATTTTGCTAACTGCTAGTTCAGAAGAATTAGAAGGTGATGAAATGTTATTTATGTAATAAATAATAGAGTTGTGCCTAAATCGGTGCCTGGGAAAGTTGTACTTTCTACTGTTCAAGAAATAGATTTCTTAATCCTAATCTCTTCTCTCTTAGTCCTCTGTTACAGCACACTGTCGAGGGAATGCACACCAACCCATCAAACTTACACTTTGAAAAATAATGTAATGCATACATGCACTATTAGGAGAAAAATTATTACAATTTCCTGGCTCTGTCTTTGTTAATCCTACAATTTTTTTTACCAGAAATAAATTTATAAATACAGCGGAAAAGGAAAGATACATGTAACAACACTAGCCGGATGTATGATGTTGAAACTCCAGACGAAAACTGCCCATCAAGCACGCTTGCTTCAGTTCTGACATAGCTGTTTACATTTTTGTTGGAGATTTGTGTTAAATATGTTTTCCAAACATTAAGTTTCTTTATATAATTTTAACCCTTTCAGTTGTCAATAAATTGTCCATAAAATGCTAACTGGGGTAATAATATTATGTTAAACTTTTACTTTTCTAACTCTACCTTTCTGGCCTTTGAGAAAAGTCTGTGGTGGGCTGATGGTCCCATTGTCATCGATACATGTACTAAGGCCAGGTACCCCAGCTAGCACTGAAAAAATGAATAAATTATATAATAATGAATTAAATCGAACTGTAAAATCATATTTGAGTAAAGAAAAAAACTATTAAAAAACCATTAGATTATGCTGAAATAAAATAAAGTAACAGACAATGACTTTGTATGTAAATTCAAGTTTACTAAAACAAATTTACATAAAGTAAACACATACCACCAACATTGTCTGGAAACTCATCAGGAATCGTCATTATATACACTGTGTGATCAGTATTGTAGATATCTGCAATATGACAGAATTTGTATTTTCTTAGCGCTTAATTATTTACATTTTAATATGCACTGAAGAAGTGTATATGATCAAAACATAAAAGAATATTAATACTATCGTCACTGTACTGCACCATTCCTTTATCAATGTTGTTTAAAATGGTTGCCTGTCAGCAACAATACATTTTTTTTGGTGATGCTATAATTCATACCACCATCAACGCTCGATACAAAGTTAACTGCAAAGCTAAATATGTTTGGCAATGCCTGTATATTACAAGTGGAGTTGCAAATTAATGTATTTACATCTAAGCACAGCAAAAACAAACTTTATGTAGCCAGACACAGCAAAAACAAACTTTATGTAGCCAGACCCATGTTTAATAGAAGTTTCACACCTATCAAATAGTTCACGCAGAGAGTAATAGATTTTATTTTAGATTACCATCCTCACAATCCACACAATCATAGCATGCTGACTCTCCATCATCTGCCTCAAAATTCACTTGATTTTGGCCACATGCTGACTCTCCCTCACCTGCAAAAATAAAAGTGATGGTCTAAGTACAACACATTTTAATATGAATTCCTTAATACAAAAACTGGAGAAGGGAAGGTGATGGGGGAGGGGGGTGGGGTACAGTTTGAAACTTTTTTTTAACTCAGCAGAACATAGTAGACTACATTTACAAACTTACTGTCACGTAACCAAATTTCATTATCAAATGTCATTTGTTGAAGACTAATGGAAGAAGATGATGATTATGGTAAACAAACAACCTACCATTGTTGTAGATGCCTTTGATAATGGGATTATCAAGCCCAATTATCATTAGTACAGGCTCCACCCACCACTCTGCAGCATCCTGTGGCCCACCTCCTGTCGGCATTCGTTTCTGCCGGCTTTGCCAACTAATGGCCCTCTGTTTTATGTTACTCCACTTCTTTTTTACTTTGTCCCATTCTCGGACGCATGAACCTCGAGCACTGACTGCCTCAGTTATTTTTTGCCACAGCTCGTTTTTCTTTTTAGCTGTACATGTTGGTGATAAAGATCCGAAAAGCATGTTTTTGTGCTCTCCGACATAAGTTAGTAGACAACGGATCTCCGCGTCACTCCAATTCACCGATCTGTCTTTCTTTACATTCACTTTCACTTTCGTATTCTCCGCCATACTTGCACTTCGAGTTGTCGCTTTTTCATTGGTCAATATGCGCACGTTTCCGCCATGAACCACGTACGATAAAAATAGACGGCCTTAACCTACTTCTCAGCTAAGCAAAGGGTCAAGTAGCCTCGTGCACACCGCTGGCCTGTCGGGTTAAGCATGATCTTAGCTGAGCAAATCTTACGATTAAGCAAGGGGATTTAAGCAAGGGAAATACAGATACAGATACAGATACAGAATCTTTATTGTCCCCACAAATACATGTACCTGCAAGGAAATTCTTATTGCCGTGTCCATCTGCATATAAAATCTCAAACAATAAAAACCACACACTAAACTGAAAATAAATAATTATGATGATGATGATGATATCTACAGTGATTAAGATCATAACGTTATCACACACCCACACACCAACACACAAGCACACGCGCACTATCACACACACACACACTTTCACATATTTATAGATATCTATACATACATATACACATATATACATGTATACATATATAATACATATATACACCCATACACTTATATATATATATATATATAGGCTTATACACACACATATGCATTACATGTCACTCAAACTAACAATAATTATAAAATATAATATAATAATGCATGCCTTAGACTACATTATAAAATAAGATATTATTTCACACACACACACACACACATGCGTGTACGAGGTAAAAATGGGGTAATTTCACCTACTTCGCGGCCCTTAGGCGGCGAATTAGGTCAAGTTTCTTCAAAAAAGGCACTTTTTCGCAAGAAGTTTGACCTACTTCCTCGCCTCTTAGAGACGAAGTAGGTCAAGTTTCTTCAAAAAAGCACCCTTTTCGCAAAAAGTTTGACCTAATTCCTCGCCTCTTAAGAGACGAAGTAGGTCAAGTTTGTTCAAAAACACAGCTAGGATAAGGAACTTTCCTCGACGATTAGGGTAAGGCAGTGCCTCGACGATTAGGGTAAGGCAGTGCCTCGACGATAAGGGTTAGGGTCAGGGCTAGTTGCAGCGCTGCAACTAGCCCTGACCCTAACCCTTTTCTGGAACGGGTGCCTTACCCTAATCGTCGAGGCACTGCCTTACCCTAATCGTCGAGGAAAGTTCCTTATCCTACCCGTCTGGAAGATGCACTACAAGTACACTTGGTCAAGTGTACTTGTAGTGCATGTGCACTACAACTACACTTGACCTGGTGTAGTTGTAGTGCACATGCACTACAACTACACTTGGCCAAGTGTTATTTAAGTGCACATGCACTACAACTACACTTCGTAAAGTGTAGTTGTAGTGCACATGCACTTAAAGTACACTGCCATGTATCTAGAACAAATGAGCAACGCCAGACAAACGGGGAACGACAAAATTACCTCATTTTGTACTAAGAAAGGCAAATTCCGTTCCTCAAAAGTTACGTTTCATAACTACACACACACACACACACACACACACACACACACACACATGTACATAGCCTGATTTCTTGCCCACTGTCTTTGTTGATGAAAGACTTGGTTTAGATTAACAGTTTGCTGACCTACTGAGCAAGTCACAGCCTATGAGCCAATCCCCAGCCTCCTTGTCGTGGGGCACTGTTGGCCAGGCGGATAGCCATGGGGAGGAAGGAGTCACTGAATCTAGACGTTCGGGCCCACAGGGAGATTAAGCGCCCTGTGTTGCGCCTCGACACACACCCAGCGACAGTTTCATGCAGCGGGTGAGACACATCTGCTTGAATCTTGCTGATCTTCCTCAGCGCCACCCTGCTGTAGGTCTCCGCCAGGGGTCTAACCTCCTTCCCTATCACTTTAGCTGCTGCTGAAGTGACTCTGTCCATCCTCTCTCTATCTGCCAGCTTGGTGGAGTTGTAGTAGCATAGTTGATTGAACAACAGTATGCTCTCCACCACTGACTGATAGAATAGTTGCAGGATTGTGCTATTGACCCTGAACTGTCTGAGCTTGCGGAGGAAAAAGAGTCTTTGGTTTGCCTTCTTGCAGCAGGCGTCCACGTTTGCAGACCAGTTCAGCTTGTGGTCAATCACCGTACCAAGGTACTTGTATCTGTCAACTATCCGGACTGCTTCGCCCTTGATGGTGAGTGGCTTGATGGTACTGGACTTGAGGCGGAAATCAATCACCATCTCCTCCGTCTTGGCAACGTTGAGCTCCAGGTAGTTCCTGTCGCACCACTCCACCAACCCGTCCACGCCCAACCTGTATGCCGTCTCGTCGGTGTTCACCAATCCTGAAAGGGATGTGTCGTCGGCAAACTTGACCTGGATGTTGCTGGGGTCTGTTGAGCGACAGTCGGCAGTGTAGATGGTGAACAGGACTGGGGATAGCACGCATCCCTGGGGAGCCCCAGTGTTGGTCATCAGTATGGAGGACATGGTAGTGCCAATCCTGACCCTCTGTGGACGTACGGTCATAAAACTGTGGATCCACCTTATCAAGGTCGGGCTGACATCCATGGCCAGGAGCTTCTGCGTGAGAAGATGTGGCTGCAGAGTGTTAAACGCGCTGGAAAAATCCAAGAAAAGGATGCGCGCATAAGTTCCCCGTCTATCGAGGTGTTGGTACAAATGGTGCAGCAGTGTCAGGATGGCATCCTCTGTGCCACGACCCTCAGAGTAGGCAAACTGCATTGGATCCTGGTGCCTCACTGTTTCTTCTCTGAGATGTCTCAGTGCAATCTTCTCAGCACACTTCATCGGAATGGAAGTGAGCGCCACAGGCCGGTAGTCATTTAGCTGGGCCGGTGATTTCTTCTTCGGCACCGGGATTATAGTTGAGGTCTTCCATAGTTGCGGTACGTGGCCTTCATCAAAGGAGCACTGAAAAAGACTGGTGAAGACAGGAGACAGCATATCACTGCACAACTTCAGTGTTCTACCGCTGACTCGATCAGGACCCGCTGCACTTCGGGAATTCAAGCCCCTGAAGATCTTGCGAACATCCGCCTCCTGGACAAGGATGGGCCTACTGCTGCGGAATTGAGTCTCATAAGTACTCTTAGGGCGCGTCCACATGACGAGCTGCGCTTTGAGCTAGCGGTGGCGTAGCGTTGGACGAGCTTTGAGCTTTGAGCGGTGGGTGGCCACACCAAAAGCGTCAAAAAGCTAGCAGTAAGCTAGCTGCACAGCTGGCTGTAAGCTCGGTGACAGCTTGGGTGGCCACATGACAAGCTGTTACAGCTAGCTGCTTGCGAGCGTGATGCTAGCTGTCGTTCAGAAGTTTATTATCTGTGGTTTTGCAAGGCATCGCAGACCCGCAACTAAAATTTATTTCTGTTGAAGTTGGAGCCTATGGGAAAGAGAGTGATGGAATATTTTCCAGGTTTCAGATAAAACTCTGCCTTGAAGGGAATACAGTAAATACGTCCCACTACCAAATTCCAACATTCACCTTTCCTATTTTTTGGGTAGGTAACCCAGCCTATCGCCCAAGCCATACCTAATAACACGCATCAATACAGTTGATATCATCTTCAATTATCGCCATTCTATGGCAAGCCGTTGTGTAGAATGCGGGTTTGTAGTGCTTGCTGGAAAATGGTAAGTGCTGAAAACAGCAATCTGCACAACGTGACCACTGCTGACAACATTGTGCTAGCACTGTTGCCTTGCACAATGCAGTCATCCATCATGAGGTCGCTGATATAAAAAAGGACAGCAGACAACAATTTAACAAGTTTACACGGCTCTAAAAATTGCGTAGTAGTTTTTTATCATTTTCTCCCTAATTTTGCATGAAATTTCGTACTCCCGTATTATAGGGTAACATTCCGTAAAATGACGGAAGATTACGGAAGGGTAGACAGGTCTGGCATCAGCATTGGTGTTTCTACTGGGCGGGTATTTGACCCAGATGAGCTGTGCGGTGCAGCGTGAGATGCTGTATATATTCTTATGCGAAAAGGTTCTCCCATCCACACACACTACCACACGGCGTTCCAGGCCAAAGATACGGGTAAAGCCCGCAGCTACCGCTTCGTCCTTGCCAGCCATGGTAGCCACGTCTCTGACGCGCTCAGCATCCCACCTCATCGGCACTGTGACTGGAACACCAGCCTCCCTCAGTCCTGTCAGGAAACCGCTAGCTGGCCTGATCACCTGGCCTGAGGCGTCCGTCATTGAGTCGTCAAAGTCTAAATCGGTCAAGACGAAGATTTCTCTGTAGTGGACAGGCTGTAGGCTTCCGGCGCTGTTGACTGAAATCATACAACATACGGCGCTGTTGACTGAAATCATACAACATACCATTATTGTATATTATACATTGACATGTTTCCTCATCCTTATCATCATCCTCATCATCACCATCCTCATCATTATCATCATCACCAACATAATCCTCATTTCAATGATTTGTGTTCTTTTGTTCTTGAATGTAGTTCTTTTAAACACAAATGAATGGACTCGACTGACGCTGTGTGTATTCAGTAGGCCATTTTATTCCCAATACCTTGATATATTTTGATGACGACATTCATTTGCAGGTGACGTAACATATAGGCACATGCTACATCTATCTTTGTTTGAAAACAAATGTAAATAACTTGTGTTCTTTGTCAAAACATTTCCGAGTGGATTTCAAGTGGTCAAAGTTAGTGTCCGTAACTTTCTTATGTAATTTTTACTTCATGCAATGTTGGTCATTTTACAATATTTTGCTATCACAGTCCATTGTCATTATTAACTGTCATTTTTCAGCATTTATTCGCTGTGGTAAATTGGGTTCTAGCTAGAAATCACGACTGTTGAAGGGAATGGTTTCAGATAACGACGATTTCTGAGCCAAGTACTTCCATCGGAGGTCCTCACAATGTACGTTCTCGGCACCTTTCCGGTTTATGATGACTCGAGCTGGAATCCACTGTTCTCCAATTGTTAGCTGTTTGTAGACTTGATCTCCGGGCTTCAATGTGGCGATTATATTACATTACATTATTATTGCTTTAGGTCCAGCGGACTCTTCCGAGCCAAATCAGGACCATTCAGTGGCGATAGGGGGTGCGCGGTCTTGTCGTAGAAGTGCTTTTGTCGCACATGGACATGCCTTCGCTTGGCAATTATGGTCGCTGGCTTGACAGTGTTAGGTTGGAAGTGAAGAGCTACTGCTGGTGACTCATCAGAAGTTGAGCTGGTGATAAAGAGAAAAAAGAAAGAGATTTCTCTTATATAGCGCAATTACAAGCTCAGAGAGCTTCTCAAGGCGCTGACCCGTAATATCCAGCAATCACAAAATAGTTTGCTGAAGTCAGGATTCGAACGCACGTCGCCCAAGACGCACTCACACAAGTCGTGCGCTCTGACCACTGAGCTATCCATGCCGCCTGGTGATGCTAGGTGGTCAATAAGCGTGTTTCTGTACTCCAGTATGGCTAGTAGGGATGGCCTTCCATCAGTTTTGGCTTTGTTCAGAATGTGCTTTGCTGTCTAGACTGTCTTTTCTTCTTCTTTGCATCTTGGCCAACCTTGGCATTCCAGTCGCCTTACACTATGACTATGTCTTTCTTCGGCACTAGATCAAGAACAGCCTGTAGTTGTTCATAGAAATCCTCGACTTTGCTGTCGTCATAGTCTAATGTTGGGGCATAGGCCTGGCTGATGTTGAAAGGGGCTGCTCTCAGACGGATGGTAATGAGCCTACCGGAGACCGGGCGGCAACCCATGACAGTGGCAAGAATGTCTTTGTGGACGAAGAATCCAACGCCGTGTTCGTGCCTGTCATCTTTCCCGCTGAAAAAAAAGTTGAGGCCTTTGTTTCAACCAGGGCTTCCCAGCGCAGTTCGCTGATACCTAAAATGTTCCATCGATAGTGGTCCAGCTAGTGGGCCAGTCCTTCTAATTTTCCCTCCGCATTTAGGGTCCTGACATTCCAGGTTCCTATGACGATGTTGTCTCTCGTGCGTTTTACCGAGCATGGCATGCAGATCTGTGGGCAGCCATGAGAATGTACAACATCAGCCCTAACATTATTGAAGTCATGAAAAGCCTGTATGACAAGGCTATCAGTGCAGTCCTCCACAACAGCGGCATCGGGAACTGGTTCAGAATAACAATCGGTGTGCGTCAAGGATGCCTACTCTCTCCAACATCTTTCTGGAGAGCATCATGTCAGATGCTCTTGCAGATCACGAAGACACAGTCAGCACAAGGGGTAGAGCAATCTCCAATCTCCGTTTTGTGGATGACATTGATGGAGTGGCTGGAGAGAAACAAGAACTTGAACCGCTGGTACAGAGGCTTGACCCCACCTCCAAAGCCTTTGGAATGGAAATAAGAGAAGACCAAAATGATGACAACCACAACAATGGCATCAACATGGACATCAAAGTCCAAGGCCAGTCCCTCAAAACAGTGCATAGCTTCAAATATTTAGGAGCCATTGTATCAGTCCGACAGGAAGTCCTCTCCAGGATCGCACAAACAACTGCTGCCTTGACAAGGTTGAAGCTCATTTGGAAAGACAGGACCCTCAGTCTACATTCCAAGGTAAGGCTGCTGCGCTCCCTTGTCATCTCCATCTTCCTATACGCTTGCGAAACAGGGACTCTCACAGCAGATCTACAACGAAGAAAACAAAGCATGGAGATGAGGTGCTACAGAAGACTTCTGGGCATTTCATATATTCAGCACATCATCAACGACGAAGTCAGTCAGTTATGTTATCCCAGGTGTTTGTACAAAGAGATACAATGATAATAAAATATTAAGCAATGGCTGTGAGTACAGAACTCTCCCCCCCCCCCTCCACCCACCATATCTATCTCCCTCCCTCTTCCTTCTCTCTCTTATTCCTTTCTTTCTCTCTCATTCCTTTCTTTTTCTCTGCCTTTCCTTCTGCCTTTCTCTCTCTCTCTCTCTCTCTCTCTCTCTCTCTCTCTCTCTCTCTCTCTCTCTCTCCCACTCTCTTTATTATTATTATCTCTTATTATTATTATTATCTTGGTTGTAAAAAAAAAATATTGTTCTAAGGGTGGGGGATAGTGAGGGGTGGTTGCCTACAATTGTTTAAAGATAATGATGAAGATGTTGGTGTGATTGTGTGTGCAAGTGTGTGTGTGTGTGATTTATATGATTTCCAAGTTAATGTTAATTTGTTAAGGGACAGATTGGAAGATTAGACTTATTATTAGTCTAAAATCTTTATCCCTAATAAAAAAAGTTTCAAAGTCTCTCTCTCTCTCTCTCTCTCTCTCTCTCTCTCTCTCTCTCTCTCTCTCTCTCTCTCTCTCTCTCTCAAGGAATGGCTTACTGACACTCTGTTTGAAATGTGTATATTATTATTATGAATGATGGTGTACCTGCACTATATTGAACTGTAGTATTGTGTACTTATGTTGTTTTACATCTCGACAGAGACTGACTGTTTACAAACGTGACTCACCAACAAGTTGTTGAACAAAGTCGCCGGCGTCACGGCCACATTGCACACACTCTGTGATGTCTCCACAGTGGCCCTGTCCTGCGTGCATCACATACCGTGGGGGCGGGCCGTCACTAGGCAGGGGGGAGAGGACAGCCGTGTAAGAGTAGGTCCAGCTATTTAATTCAGAGTCCTGCTGAAGGAGACGAGTGACGGCGGGCGGATTCCTGAGTGGCTCCGTGAATGCAAAGGCAGTTATCATGGACGGAAAGTCTCGTCTGTGGAGACCTGCCATCCACAAGTGGAGTTCCGGGACACGGCGATCAAGCTCCGTGCACAAAATATTGAAACGTGTTCTGTTAGATAGGTAAATAAAATAAAACGTAATATTACAAGAAATTTCGTCTTTATTTATTTATTTATTTATTTACTTATTACAGGCAATTTTATATAGCGCATATATCCAAGAGCTCTAAGCGCTTTTCAATGATACTACACTCAGCAGACTCACAACGCAGTTTATAAGACATAAGTTTATAAACAAAATTAAAAAAATAAATAAATAAAAATAAGCAACAAAGAAGAAAGCCAAAAAAACAAACAAAATCAAGCGCGCGCACTCACACACACACACACACACACACACACACACACACACAAATGCAACTTCCATCCCCAACAGACGCCTTGCGCTCCGAACTATTATAGTTGTGCCATATTAGGTGAACTCAACAATCTATATATATAAATTGCTTAGCCGGAAGTCCTTCTTCGCCTCTACTATAAAGTTTGTCCGGTATGGACGCTGACCTGGGCAGGTGCTGGCCGCTGCGGATCGGCCTGCTGTGTGCTTAAAACCAGCGAAATCGTTATAGCCGACATTTCCTTACCGAACGTTTAACCGTTTCTGAGATAAATAAATAAACAAAATGTCCACAAACTGCAATAGCCTCATTCCGCGCGCTTCCATTAAAAATCAAATTGAGGTTTCAGCATGTTTTCCCATATAGACCAAAAAAATGGTCTTTCTAGGAAGCGTTGGTAGCCTACTTAGTAAAACCAGAGAGCTGGAATAAAGAGAGAGTCTGCTTTGCGTAGCGGACAAAAACCTCTCACCGCGCATGCGTCAAAGCCCGGTAGAAATGGAAACATCCGATTTTATGTTTTGACAGTACATGACACGGTGACAGTGGTGGTATACTTACAAAATGCCGAAAAACTAATGCGACAATCTGTTCTAGGCATTCTAAGGAAGAATGTTTCATACGCAGTAAGCAGGAGCGTTGTGGCCAAGTGGGCTAAGGCGGGACTAACTTGCCTTGTAACCAATGGAGCCTGACAGGTGTGGGTTCGATCCTGCATCGGGGCGTTAAGTTTCTCCGAATATTATTTACTTTCGACTCGGGCAACGTCTCGGGGGTTTTCTCCGGGTACTTCGGTTTGCTCCCCCAGCAAAATTTCAAAAAATTTCAAAAATTTAAAAAATTTCTAAATTTCAAAAAATTACAACTAATGTTAGGTAAGTTGGGTTTGGGCGCGCCACAGGCTGCGACTACGCCTTCCACAAGGGAGGCGGCCCAGAATTTCCCGATAAAAAGGGACAATGAAGCATTAAAATCTTTTTTTTTAAAATTCTAAAATATATGTTAATTATTTATTAAAGTTATTTCTTTAAAAGGTAACAATGCTATAGCAATGTTCCAGACAATAGTATACATAATAATTTATAGTAATAGTACGCTATCTATCTATTGCTAAACTTTATAATTATTAGTAGCCATGTACATGTAGCTAATAATAATATCCCTAAATAACTGGTTAATTATAAGACAACATAAATTTATCGACCTACTTGGGACAAAAAACGAAAATATTAAATAAAAGAACGGAATATATTTCTAACCTCAACGATTTCGTCGAAGTTACCCATGAAGTTTGCTGACACATCCTTGTTGCAGACTAAACCAGAAGTGTTGATTTCCATCGGCCTTGCACTAAGGCTCAAACACGACGTTTTAAGCAGAGAAGCGTAGGGCTACACGCAAAGCAGGCTCTCTTTTTATTATAGCTCTCTGGTAAAACATTCGCCTACCGTACAAGTTCAAACCTCACGAGGGCCATATTTTTTTTTACACTACAATATGGATATTTTTATTTTTAATTTAGGCTTTTTACCTTTAATTTATTATTATTATTATTATTATTATTATTATTATTATTAATATTATTATTATTATTATTATTATTATTATTATTATTATTATTATTATTATTATTATTATTATTATTATTATTATTATTATTATTTGTAAACTAATAATAATATTAATAAATTATTATTATTATTATTATTATTATTATTATTATTATTATTATTATTATTATTGTCATGGCTAAACTGTGGTGGAGGGGCAAAGGTGACCATTTCTTTCAACGGACAGTACAATGGTCAAGCCAAACTATGCAAGTACAGAAAGGGCAGCGTTGTTTTGCACTAAACGGTACAATAACAAGATATTATTGTCGAGTGTGGGTCAGGGAATTGGCTAATAGATTATACAATTTAGCACGTGCTGAGGGCGAGGGCATGTTTGTGCCGATTCTACCAACCAATCATTAGGCTCAAATTGGTTGCACAAATGCAGTAAAGTGCTGGAACTAAGCATTCGTTGTTGGACTTGGACAGCAAGCGGGTCGTTACAGAGGTGCAGTAAACAGAAGCCAAGAGGGAGACATTAAGCTGGTAACCGGATTGTGGTCAAAGTGAAGACACCCGGGAGGTTAATGAGTTATCGAGAGCTAGGTAGCTGTCACTCATTTATGGAGCGTCATCGGGCGTGATCCATGTGATGTCGTCAAAGAGAAATCTCTTATCATAAGTCGGTAAGTGAGATTCGACCTCTGGAACCTTGTCTCTAGCGATCGTCAAAGAGAGAAAGGGGGGAAGAAACTATTTAGGGAGGGCTAGTAGCAAAAATGTGTGAATGAGAATGTATAACGTGAAATTGTACGTCTTTAAACGGTTATAAAAATATGTTAATTGTTAGGATGTTATATTTAGAAATGTTTTCATGTTAGAACGTATTTTTTTTTGTTGTTGTAAATAATAAAATGATGAACAGAGGCAGTCAGCCAGAGTCCACAGAGAGAGGTGAAGAGAAAATTGTATATACATGATAAAAAAAAAAAACGGAACAAATGTATGTTGAATATGTGGAATTTTTATAATGGTTGTATGCTGTATAAATAGTATGAATATAACGAAATGGAAAATAAAATTGTGAATATATGTATTAGAGAAGTTATGACCATGTAATTTTCTTCAGGAGGCGAGGCGAGCAGACCAGGTAGTTTAAGAGAAATAGATATAGAACGAAAATATTATGCCAGAATAGTAGCCTGTACCATTATTGATTTCAGGTTGGACTTATTATTATTGTTGGACGCGTAGTCAACGGGATGTGTTGGTGGTATCCGACTCGTTGTAGTCGTCTCTACGGCGATCTTGGCTGTAGTGGTCATTCCTCGGGTCATCCGTGGAAGTGGGGGTTACTGTGTGAGAGTGCAGTGCCTGCCGTAGAAGTCATCTGAGGTGGTGGAGAGAAGCAGAGAAGGAAGAGAGGGGAGAAATCAACGGAACTAAGGGGCCGTCTGGAAAGTGAATCGTCAGTACTAGAAAGAGCAAAGGCGTCTGTCGGTAGTATAGCAAGAAAGAATAGCACCACATTAGTTTTAAATAAATTCGCAGTTTTGGACACAGGGACAAATGAAGACTTATCACCCAGTGACTCTAGTTAAGATTGTGTGAAATTCTACATGGACAACTCCTACATCCACATTGGATTGTTGAACTGTGTGTGTGTGAACTTTAATTAGGGAAAATAAAAAAGAAGTACACAGCTGGACCTCATCATCAACGGCTGTGCACCTAGCGTGTATATATATATATATGACTGAACTGGGGCATCAGGGGGGGGGGGGTTTATATTGTTATTTAGATTATCATTGTGTATAATAATATTTTGTGTGTGTTTAAATTAGAAACGACCAGGTGAGAGTGATTTTGTTTTGATTCATGATTATACAAATGTGTTGATTGTGTATGGGTTTTGAACTGTTTTATGATTTAATTTTGTTTTTACATTTGTCTTTGGTTTCATTCTTTTGTTTCTTAATTTGGGTTTTTAATTACATGTTTTATTGAATAAATGTTATATTTGTATTTTTGCAACTTATTTCGCTAGTTGTGTTCTTAGTTTAGTTTAGTGGGAGAAAGGACGCTCGCACACGCATCACCCACCCCTATCTACCCTATCACTCCTTGCATAAAGGACTAGTCACCTACTTTAAACACCAGAGGGAGGAAGTAGGCCTGACAAAAGTGGTGGACCTGCGGGGTACACAGGGGTACGTAAAAGAATCCGGGGGACAAACAAAAACACCGGGTACATACAGGGAAACATCAGCGTGTGGCGTGAGCGTTCAGGGGAAAGAGGGTAGTAGTTTAGGGACATAGAACGTAGTATTTTTTGTGTGTGTGTTAAGTATAGATTTTATATGTCGTTATTATGTTTGTAGCGGGGGCGTGTCTGTGAAGGGGTTTGTAGTGCGGGAGGGGTGTGTCAATCCTTTGTGGGGGGTCTCATTGTGGGATCGCAGGGGACAGGGTGCAGTGGTCGAATCTCGGTTCACGGCTAGTCGCGATAGCCAACCATTCGCATCGACAGCTCTAAACGTACAAAACAGCTCCAGGGGATAGGAGGGAGGAACAAGTCCAAGCACGAAGGAGAGATACTTGAGTAAATTGAAAGTGCGAGAGATAGAAGAGCTAAGATGGCTCAACCGCACAATTTACGGTCAGGTATGGGGAAGACAACCACTGGTCCTACAAGCGTGACAGCGTCATCACCAGTTGTGACAAGTGTGCTCAGTCCGAGTACAGGCGCAGTAGGAGGAGGGTCAGTCACTGGCATAGGAGGTAGTAGGGTGACCGTAACACTGTCAGGAATAACGTCAAGGGCTCTAACAGCACCAACACCAACTAGAGGAGCTTGGAGGGGTGTGAGTAAGAAGGATTCAAAAGTTGTTCCAGGAAATCCAGATCCAATAACAGCCAAGTGGCAAAGATTAGCATTAGACTACGGATTAACTGGATCCGCGGCAGCTGTGTTCGTAGCACAAGGTGTGCAAGCAGACGAAGAATTAGAGAGGCAAGACCGAATTAGAAAAGAGGAAGCAGATAGGAAGGAAAAAGAAGAGGAAAGGAAGGAGAGGCTTAGAAAAGATGAATTAGAGCTTCAAAAGCTAAAACTTCAAGTAGATGCAGAGAGGGAACGTAGAGCACAGGAAAAGGAGGAACGGGCTCAGCGAGAAGAGACCAAAGCTCAAGAAAAGCGCGAAAGATACGCTCAGGAAGCTAGAGATAGAGAGGCTAGAGAAAATAGAGATAGACAGAAGGAAGAACAAGAAGCCAAGGACAGGGAGGCTAGAGAAGAAAGATACAGAGAAAAAGAAGAGGCCAGGGAAACTAGGGCTAGAGAAGAGAGAGATTTGAGAAGAGAAGAAGTTAGAATACTGAAAGAAAATAGTTCTTCTAACATTAGAATGTCACCTTTCGAGGGGAAAGAAAACATAGATACCTATCTTACACACTTCAAACGAGTAGCTACTCTGAATGAATGGAGAAATGAAACATGGAGCAAGAAATTGGCACCATTACTGTTAGGTCCAGCTAGAGACGTGTACGTTCGAATGACACCTGAGGAAACCCAAGACTATCAAACACTGACACAGGCTTTACTGGATAGGTTCCGACGAAATGAGGAATATTACAGGAAGCAATTCAGGACGGTAAAGAAAGAGGGTCCAGAATCATTTACAGAATATCTCAAGAAGCTCAGACACTTGTTGAGTAGGTGGTTCTGTATGGCCAAGGTAAATCCAGAAGATCCAAATGCAGTGATAGACTTATTCTTGAAAGAACAACTAGTGGAAAATCTAAACCCCGACTTAGAACTCTTTGTCCGAGACCATGCTCCGAAAACGGCAAACGAAGTGGCAGAATTAGCCGAGAAGCATTCAGTTGCGAAATGGGAGACGAAAAGGTCAGGGTTCAAGTCACATAAGCCGGAAGAGAGAAATAGGGTTGCTAATGGCCGTGAGTCAAACGAAAGACCAGCAGAGAAGCGGTGCTTCCATTGCAACCTGAAGGGACATGTCAGACGAGACTGTCCAAAGTTGAAAAAGGTTAGCTTCGCTCGAGTGCAGTCGGGTCGAGTGCACGTAACCTCACCAGGGTCGAGGCCGACCGAGCGGGCATCAATGGAAAAGAAAGGGTAGAAGTGAATGGGGAAATTCGTCACAGCGTTACGCGATACGGGGGCAGATGAGGTTTTTGTAGCGGAACGGCTAGTGAATTCCGATGACATAATGCCGGAAGAGATTAGCGTGTCGTTGGCCGACGGAACCTTGAGGAAAGCCAGACAAGCGATTGTCGACTTGCAATCGTCATACGTATCGGGAAGGATCAAGGTCATCGTATTTGAGAAACCGGTGCATGACGTATTGATAGGCAACACGGTACGGTTCGCGAACGGAGACACCCAAACCATCCCCATCTTTCCTACAAGAAAAGCAGAGGCAGTGCAAACACGCGCGCAAGCCAAAGAGGGAAGGCGCAGCAAGAACAAATGCACCCTGTAACGAACGCGTTTTGCACGCAGTTATATAGAAAGACGTTATGACGTCACTGTGTGTTCCGGTAGAAATTATAATTTAGTTTCTGAGCTGTTGTTAGAGCAGAGACTATACATCAGCCTAAGCGAGAGGACGTTTTTTGTGGGTGCTCTGGAAAGACCTGATTTCTTTAGGACTTTAGCTGTATAAGAATACAGGTATTTGTTATTATTATTATTATTATTAGTGGTATTTATAATGAACTGCTAAGCTATCTTACGAAGAAGGAAGAATATTGCTTTTTGTAAAGTAGTACGTTTAGGGTACAGACGAACCCATGTTTGAAAACAAAGTTCGATAACTCGGGTCAATATTTATTTGATCATGTGTATACATGTATGTGTGACTCAGTTTGTAATTATGATGCCATTTTTATATTCAGTCATATGTGAAGATATGGGCTGAAATAGGAACGTATTTCAGTTGTGTAATTTGAATATCTATTGATGAATGAATGGGTATAAATATGTTATAAAATGAGGTGAGCTGTGTTTGTAATATTTGTCTCATAGTCCATTGTGTGTAGCCTATGCAATGTGTGTAAAGTGGCTATACTAGGTATTGTCACAGGAATGCTGATAATAGTGATTGTAGTGATTGTGGTGGCGTGTAGAGACATTCTACAAAGGGAAATGATCCTTGCTCAATGTGAGCTATAAAGACATACAGTCTCTTTAAGGATAAGAGCGAAAATTTACGATTGTGTACATGTTGTATACAGCGGGGCGGTTACGGAGCAAAGAACCCCTGATGTGCGGCGGATGGATCTGGTCCCCATGACATCACTGGCTTGACCGGATGTGGACACCATCTTTGCCTTGCCTCTCCTTCGGATACCATCACTGGTGCAGAATTGCAACAACGGTGCCGAAGTAAATCTCCGGATCTACGCCACGAAGACATCTGCAGCGTCTTCAGTGTGTGGCTGTGACCCCAGCGTCGGCTGTGAATACCGCGCCGGGAGTGTTTGATCCGTGAAATAGGTCAGTAAACTGAAACTGTGCATTCTGGAATTTACAAGTCATCGAAGTGAAAATAATTGTGTCGATGCTAATGCAAAAGAGTGAAGTCGAGTGACGTCCTCAGAAAGGGACGACTTCTACTAGTGTTGAACTCTGAAAGAAACTGTGTACATTTATAAAAGAAAGAATTACATGCACGTACTAAGTAACGGTGTGCACTCCTTAACTGGACTGGATGAAAGATTTACATTAACTGTATGCACTCATTTATCATCTGTGTGAACTATTTATATGCTGGAAATAATTGTATGATTTAATGTATCCGTGAATTTAATGTATGTGAAGATGGTTTAGTGTATGTGAATAATTGAATGAGAATAGAATAACAGAGGGCAAACAGAAATAGCTGTGTATTCTTTGTCTTTGTAAGTACGTGTGTGGCAGTGTATGAGTATAGTAAACAGAGATAGAACACACACCTTATACTGAACGTCAGACAGCCACACTCACACACTCATTCATTACACCATAAGTAGTTATACTTATATTTATTTAGATTATAATACCCAAAAAACCCTCCGTTACACACCCATCGAACCAATTCCGGGTTTAGCGATCAGTCCAACTGAGCTAATTGCCATGCAGAAGGCGGACAAAACGTTAGCACGCGCGCTATCTAGTGTGGGAAATCCCATAGCCAACAGATGGAAAAACGGCACGGTACAGTACGAGGTACATCAAGGTTTATTGTATCGGGTCTATCAAGGTCACCATAGGAAGTACAAGCAGATCTGTGTACCAGAACCACTGAGGCAAGGTGTCATGCGCCTGGCGCACGATACGCCTATGGCCGGACACATGGGTGCCAAAAGAACACTGGATCGAGTGTGGTCCGAATTCTACTGGCCGGGAATAGGAGCAGACGTGCGGCGCTATGTCAGGTCATGCGATAAATGTCAGAGGGCCCAACCAAAAGGTCGGATTCCACGAGTACCTATGGTAAACATGCCACTCGTGGATGAACCTTTCCAGAGAGTTGCCGCTGATTTGATCGGTCCGATAATACCATCATCGGAGAAAGGCCAAAGATATATTCTTGTAGTCGTAGACTACGCGACGCGCTATCCCGAAGCTATTCCATTGAAGCGAATAACCACAGAGGAAGTCGCAGAAGCCCTGTGGAACATCTGGACACGGCTAGACGTGCCGGCGAAAATACTGACGGATAACGGATCCCAATTCACGTCCAAAATCATGAAAGAGGCGTTGCGATTATTGGGCATCAAAGGGTTAACCACGACACCCTACCACGCACAATGCAACGGTCTCGTTGAAAGGTTTAACGGCACCTTAAAGAGCATGTTGAGAAAACTGTGCGAGGAGAAACCGAAAACGTGGGATCAGTACGTGCAAGCCTTGCTATTCGCATACCGGGAAGTACCACAAAGTTGCACGGGTTACTCACCTTTCGAACTGCTATACGGAAGGCAAGTTAGGGGACCGATGAAGGTGCTTAAAGAACTTTGGATGGGAAAAATCGAAGAGGGCGAGGTCAAAACGGCATCAGAATACGTCACCGATCTGAGAAGCAAGATCGAAGGTACTTGCGAGCTAGCAAAACAACAGCTAGAGTCAGAGGGCAAGCAGCAAAAGAAACATTTCGACAAGAAAGCGAAAGCCAGAAGCTTCGTGGTAGGCGAAAAGGTACTCAGAATCGTACCATGCAAGAAAAACAAGTTGCAGATGGAGTGGGTGGGTCCGTATGTCGTTACAGGGAAGGTAGGGGTATGTGACTATCGTATACAGATAGGGAACAAACAAAAGACGTACCACGCTAACTTACTGAAGCGGTACGAGACCCGCGCCACAAACGTTGCAACCGTAGCAGTCGTGCATGAACCGGATGACTGGGAAGAAGTGACAACAACTTCTATCACCACCGCGGTCATACCGTTAGTAGCACAAGAGACCATAGCCGATATTCAGCTGGACAAAAACACACCAGAGATCCATGCGGACATTCGAAATTTGGCGAAGAAATTCTCAGACGTATTGACCGACCTACCAGCCAAGACGAAATTGGTCGAATGCGAAATCAAACTGGAAAACGAAAACCCAGTCCGAACGAAACAGTATCCGCTGCCGTTCGCGCACAAAGAAACGATAGACAGAGAGGTAGAGGATATGATAAAACTAGGCGTGATAGAGCGATCTAGCTCACCTTTCAGTTCGCCGATAGTTTTGGTACAGAAGAAAGACGGGAACATTCGATTCTGCGTCGATTTCCGAAAACTAAATCAGAAGGTCGTGTTCGACGCCGAACCTATGCCGGACGTTGAAGCACTATTCGCAAGGCTCGGAAAAGCGCGATATCTATCGAAGATCGATTTGAGTAAGGGGTACTGGCAAATTCCAATGGCCAAAAATGACAAAATCAAAACAGCCTTCACGACGTCAAAAGGGCAATTTCAGTTCACGGTCATGCCCTTTGGCCTAAAAACAGCGGGGGCGGTTTTCACACGCATGATGCGCGTACTGTTGGAACCATTGGCCATACCAGAAATAGATAATTTTATGGATGATGTTTTGGTCGCCACCGAAACAAAGGAAAGACACATTCAGTGTTTGTCAGCGCTGTTCACACGGCTGAGGGAGGCACAACTGTCCGCTAGACCGTCAAAGTGTATGCTAGGTCACAGACAACTCGAATATCTGTGTCACATCGTCGGTAATGGACAGATTACGGTGATGCCAGACAAGGTCATAAAGATCAAGGCCATCGCGAGACCACAGACGAAGAAGCAAGTGAGGTCGTTCATAGGCATGGTAGGATATTACCGCGCTTCGTGCCACACTTTGCGGAAGTCGCTTTACCGCTAACCGACTTAACAAAGGAGGGCGGCTCAAAAGAAGTCAAGTGGACTCAGGACTGTGAGACAGCGTTCGTAACACTCAAGGAACGACTGTCGTCCCAACCGATTTGTGTACTGCCAGATATGAACGTTCCATTCGTCATAAGAACAGACGCGAGTGACGCAGGGCTAGGAGCAGTCTTGCTCCAAGACCAAGGGTTTGGGTTACAACCGATTAGCTATGCGAGCAAGAAGCTGATCTCCGCCGAACGCAACTACTCTACAATAGAGAAGGAATGCTATGCAATCGTGTGGGCGGTACAAAAATACGGGCAATACGTGATGGGGCGAACGTTCACAGTGCAGTGTGACCACCAGCCATTACAACACCTGAACAGGGTCAAACAAACGAATCCCAGATTGTTAAGGTGGTCCATTCAGCTACAGCCCTACAACTTCAGAGTAGAAGTCATCCCAGGGAAGTTGAATGTGGATGCTGATTTTCTCAGCAGGAATCCATAGAATGCCAGAGTCCACAGTTTCGCATGATTATAGGTGTAAATTGAAAAAAAAACCTATGTTTTTTTTTACCTATGGGGGAAGGTTTGTCATGGCTAAACTGTGGTGGAGGGGCAAAGGCGACCATTTCTTTCAACGGACAGTACAATGGTCAAGCCAAACTATGCAAGTACAGAAAGGGCAGCGTTGTTTTGCACTAAACGGTACAATAACAAGATATTATTGTCGAGTGTGGGTCAG
This sequence comes from Oncomelania hupensis, assembly GCA_036898135.1. Lineage (NCBI taxonomy): Eukaryota > Metazoa > Mollusca > Gastropoda > Littorinimorpha > Pomatiopsidae > Oncomelania > Oncomelania hupensis. The sequence goes on along the minus strand of CM072527.1, from coordinate 27,090,135 downwards.
GGAATTGGCTAATAGATTATACAATTTAGCACGTGCTGAGGGCGAGGGCATGTTTGTGCCGATTCTACCAACCAATCATTAGGCTCAAATTGGTTGCACAAATGCAGTAAAGTGCTGGAACTAAGCATTCGTTGTTGGACTTGGACAGCAAGCGGGTCGTTACAGAGGTGCAGGGAACAGAAGCCAAGAGGGAGACATTAAGCTGGTAACCGGATTGTGGTCGAAGTGAAGACACCCGGGAGGTTAATGAGTTATCGAGAGCTAGGTAGCTGTCACTCATTTATGGAGCGTCATCGGGCGTGATCCATGTGATGTCGTCAAAGAGAAATCTCTTATCATAAGTCGGTAAGTGAGATTCGACCTCTGGAACCTTGTCTCTAGCGATCGTCAAAGAGAGAAAGGGGGGAAGAAACTATTTATGGAGGGCTAGTAGCAAAAATGTGTGAATGAGAATGTATAACGTGAAATTGTACGTCTTTAAACGGTTATAAAAATATGTTAATTGTTAGGATGTTATATTTAGAAATGTTTTCATGTTAGAACGTATTTTTTTTTGTTGTTGTAAATAATAAAATGATGAACAGAGGCAGTCAGCCAGAGTCCACAGAGAGAGGTGAAGAGAAAATTGTTTATACATGATAAAAAAAAAACGGAACAAATGTATGTTGAATATGTGGAATTTTTATAATGGTTGTATGCTGTATAAATAGTATGAATATAACGAAATGGAAAATAAAATTGTGAATATATGTATTAGAGAGGTTATGCCCATGTAATTTTCTCCAGGAGGCGAGGCGAGCAGACCAAGGTAGTTTAAGAGAAATAGATATAGAACGAAAATATTATGCCAGAATAGTAGCCTGTACCATTATTGATTTCAGATTGGACTTATTATTATTGTTGGACGCGTCGTCAACGGGATGTGTTGGTGGTACCCGACTCGTTGTAGTCGTCTCTACGGCGATCTTGGCTGTAGTGGTCATTCCTCGGGTCATCCGTGGAAGTGGGGGTTACTGTGTGAGAGTGCAGTGCCTGCCGTAGAAGTCATCTGAGGTGGTGGAGAGAAGCAGAGAAGGAAGAGAGGGGAGAAATCAACGGAACTAAGGGGCCGTCTGGAAAGTGAATCGTCAGTACTAGAAAGAGCAAAGGCGTCTGTCGGTAGTCATAGCAAGAAAGAATAGCACCACATTAGTTTTAGAAATAAATTCGCAGTTTTGGACACAGGGACAAATGAAGACTTATCACCCAGTGACTCTAGTTAAGATTGTGTGAAATTCTACATGGACAACTCCTACATCCACATTGGATTGTTGAACTGTGTGTGTGTGAACTTTAATTAGGGAAAATAAAAGAGAAGTACACAGCTGGACCTCATCATCAACGGCTGTGCACCTAGCGTATATATATATGGTGCACAGCCGTTGATGATGAGGTCCAGCTGTGTACTTCTCTTTTATTTTCAGTTATATATAACTGAACTGGGGCATCAGGGGGGGGGGGGGGGGGGTTTATATTGTTATTTAGATTATCATTGTGTATATAATATTTTGTGTGTGTTTAAATTAGAAACGACCAGGTGAGAGAGTGATTTTGTTTTGATTCATGATTATACAAATGTGTTGATTGTGTAGGGTTTTGAACGGTTTATGATTTAATTTTGTTTTTACATTTGTCTTTGGTTTCATTATTTTGTTTCTTTATTTGGGTTTTTAATGACATGTCTTATTGAATAAATGTTATATTTGTATTTTTGCAACTTATTTCGCTAGTTGTGTTCTTAGTTTAGTTTAGTGGGAGAAAGGACGCTCGCACACGCATCACCCACCCCTATCTACCCTATCACTCCTTGCATGAAGGACTAGTCACCTACTTTAAACACCAGAGGGAGGAAGTAGGCCTGACAATTATTATATCTTTTATCAAATTTTCTTTTAAAACCTTGGTGTTTTTATTATTATTATTATTATTATTATTATTATTATTATTATTATTATTATTATTATTATTATTATTATTATTATTATTATTATTATTATTTATAAACTAATAATAATAATTATTATTATTATAATAACAATTATAATATCTTATATCAAATTTTATTTTAAAACCTTGGTGTTTTTTCTGATTTCTATTTGTATTATTCTATATTCAATATTATTATTATTATTATTACTACCAAGGATCGGGATGGGGTGGTACGTGTAGGTAAAAGGGGGCTACGGGTAGGTTTAAAGTGGCATGGGTAGGCATAACGGGGATACGAGTATATATCTTATAAGGGGGTATGGTGATGGTCGATTCCTTTCATCCATACCTGCGAAACGATCAACGGGGAAGTATCAAGGAGGGTACAGGTAGGAACCAAGAGGGTATGGAAGGTATCAAGGGGGTATGGGGAGGTATCAAGTGGGTTCGGGGAGGTATCAAGGGGGTATGATGAGGCATCATTGGGGGGGACGGGGAGATATCAGGGGGGGGGGTATGGTGAGGTATCAAGGGGGATATGGGGAGGTATCATCGTCCAAATGAAACTCGCAGACAAAAGTTCTCTTTGTCTACATTTTAAACAGCATCATGTGTACCCTGGCTTGCCAGGGTATAAAAACCACTAGTATAATATAAACAGTCTCATATACACAAATGAAAAATTATAAATAAAATGTATAAGAATAATACATATAACATGGAAAGTACGTACAAAAAACAGAAGCTATAATATTAAGTATTAAATCAGTAAAAGCTGTTAATCCAACGAATCTATATTAAAAAAAAAAAACTTTTAGTCACGCGCTCACAACCACACACACGCACATACTCTGGTGTCGGAGGAAGAGCATAATAGTCGGGATGGAGTATAGACAGGGAGAAGATCGGAGAGATAGGCAGGGAAGTGAGGATCAGCGAAAGAGTTAAAGCAGAGGTTGGAGGTTTTGTGCATGATACGGTAAGTAATCGGAAGTTGTTGGAGCAATGACTGAACATGGTCACGTTTCTTGGCTCTGAAAATTAATCTTACATCGGAGTTTTGTACCTTTTGAAGTTTGTCAATGAAATATTGAGGAATACACGACAGAAGAGAGTTGCAGTAGTCAAATTTGGACAGAACAAGAGAGCAGACGAGAATTTTAGTTGTATTAAAGGAAAGAATGTGTCTAATGGTGCTGATGTTACGGAGCTCAAAGTATGCAGCTCTGCAGATGTTTGTGATGTGCTTGTCCATGGAAAGAGTGTTTGTGATGGTTGTGACGACACGAGTTTTGACGCACGCTAAGTTTAGGCTGTTTTCAGGTTGTACATAGTATATAAATTCTTATATCCGATAGTGCGATGTGTAAAGTTTGAATCAGCGTTTTGGAATGCATAGTGTAAGTCAGGAATTAGGTTTCTCACGTGCTCGATAGCTACCATAAGTTGAACGGAGCTCGGTACCTTGTACTGTGGACTGGGAAGAAAGCGGTAGTACTGGCAGATTTGAGGCGGTAGTCTTTATGATTAGACGACTATTGGAGATACCGTAACTTCCACTATCATAGGATAAGTGTAGGGTTCGTCTCTAAGGGCTGTATTTTGTGTTTTGAACCACCCTCAGTCTTGTGCCTTAATACGGACAAGAATGACCAATAAGTTGTGACAATTATTATAGAAAAGTAAATTTATAGTAATTGAGGAGGACTTTTGCTGCCAAAGTGCTGTGTGATCTCTGTGTTGAGTGACGTCCTAAGGGTGTGTGCTCTTTGTTTAGAGACCTCCCAAGACCTAGCATTTCGCAAGTGTTAGGGTGTCCTAGCGAATCATAATAAGACGTTAACGAACCGCCTACTTTCCACAGATCGTATTGTGTTGTGTTGTTTTGTGGCGTTGTTTGTATCTGTGCTTCACAGGCCGGGAAACTGAAGGTGAGTTGATTCCCAGTATTCCGGTTCCTTAGTGGCTTTACACTCAGAGCATGCGTACGTGTATGAATGATGATGGATGAGGGGGAATAGGACTATATTTTGATAAACAGTATTTTTATATGATTTTCTTGTTGAAGATGTTAAATGGAATAATGTTGTTGATGTTGTTGCCAAAATGTGGTCATGGGTGACGATGTATTATAGTATGCCAGAGGGGTGATGAAAGTGAGAGGAGTGATAAAAATAAGGTCAAGGGTGACGTTGTGTTATATATTAGGACAAGGTAGGGGTGTAGTGAATATGAGAGAGAGGATGAGTCTAGATTGTTGATTAGAAATTCAATTATAATATGCATTTTTATTTGTGTAAATAATCTTGTTCATGGAATGTTAATATAAATTATATAAAAATTATGAAATGTTATGATGCATAAATAAACAGGTCAAGATGGGGGACGGCGGAAGGAGTTATTTCCCATGTATTGTTTACATGTTGAGGCAGTTTTCTAAGACAGTTTATACTACAATTTCTACTACTATTTCTGCTACTCCTAGTTTGCTGCTACTTCTACGTTGTTCTACTGGTCTGGGTTCCACTACTTCTGTTCTTCAAACCTCATACTTCGTTCTTCGCGCTTCGTACTTCGTGCTGCTTACTCCATTCCTCCTCTACTTCCACCTGCAAGAGGAGGCAAGACGACGTGCTTGGGGACCACTTCTACTTGGGTCGCAGTGCTCAGGGCTTTACATACACCCTCAATCATACGTACATACACGCGCTTAGACATATATAAACAGTGACTTTCTACAGTCTGCATTAGATTGATTGAGTTGGTGAAGTAGTACGTTCAGACGATTTAATTAAACCTGTGTTGGATATCGGACAGATAATCTGTGTATAAAGTATTTACTATTGACTAATTACATTTTCTTCAAGGTTTGTTTTGTACACATACGCCATTAGTTGTATTTTTGCACCTTGATTTTGATGGTATTATTGTATCTTGATTGTATTCGTATCTTGTGTACATTGTCAGGGGTTAAGGATTGGACAAGGGAGGTAATTGTTAATTGTTGGGGTTGTGGGTCCGGATAAGGGTTGAGGTTGGGTTAGATTTCCCCATTTTCCTGTGTGGTTGTGTGTGGAATAAAAGAGTATAACTGTGCATCTGGCATTTGTGTTAGTTTTTTTTTAGTTTGAGTGTGTATCCATCCACTCGTTGTATGAGCTGAAGTCACTAGCCCATTTGGGTGACGTGACAATGGTTACACCTAAGTTTCTGGCAGAGGATGATAGTTTGAGTTCTGAGTGACAGATGGAAACAGAGGAAAATGCAGAAGAAGGCAGTGGTCTGTTTGGAGAGTGTATGAGGAGAGTATCAGTTTTGTCGTAATTCAGAGTGAGGTAGTTGCATGTCATCCATTGTTTCACGTCAGTGACACAATTCTGCACGCGTCGAACGGCAGCGTAAATATCGTCCGGAAAAAAATAATCACGGATTTGTGTATCGTCAGCGAAGGACTGACTGGCTATAGAATGACGACTGATGAGAGTAGGAAGTGGTTTCGTGTAGAGGATAAAAAGAATTGGGCCCAGGACTGATCCATGTGGAACTCCTGGAGAGAGGCTAGATGATTTGGATCTGAGTTTGTCAAATAAAACTGTGTTCTGCCAGAGAGATACGATCTCCACCAGTTGTAAGCAGTGGCAGAGGTGCCACGTGAGTTATTGAGACGGTCAAGGAGAATGTGGTGATCGATAGTGCCAAAGGCTGCAGAAAGATCGAGAGGAGTCAGTATGGAGAATTCGCCATTGTCCATTGCATTAATAATTTTATCATCATCATCATCATCATCATCATCATCATCATCATCATCATCATCATCATCATCATCATTATCATCATCATCATCACTTTGTTTCAAAACGTTTCTTGGCTGATATACTATGGAATGTTGTGGATTGCTGTAATAGGCCAACAACACTGAGCTAAGGGGCTTACAAGCCTGTGATGGGTAGGTGTCATAACTGAGACTGACGATTCCACCTACCCACAAATCAATCTCTCTCTCTCTCTCTCTCTCTCTCTCTCTCTCTCTCTCTCTCTCTCTCTCTCTCTCTCTCTCATTATTCTCTTTATAATATGTTAAATCAATAATATTGTTCTGCATATACTTTTTCTCTTTCTTTCTTTCTTCTTTCTATTGCTCAGTGCAATGACATTAATCACTAAGTTATATTGCTGTGCTACATAAGGTTGCTATGCATGAATATTAGTTTGCACGCTGTTCAACACAGGACATGGAGACAGCTCACCGATTACGGCCCAGTTCGTCAGCAATGACGAAGAGCTGTCCATCCACGATGGCATTTGTCAGTGTCGTCACTGCACGGGCAACGCCATGCTCTTTCTCCAGTTGAAAGGCGTGCATGGTGATGAGCTGCCTGGCAGCTGGTCCTGCTGTCTGCTCCAGCTGTCCGACAATCATGTGTGTCGCTGCCGGGCTGTATATACAGGTACTGACCACATGCACAGGCTTGCCGCGTCTCAGCCACTCCAGCGCTTTCTGCACAAGACACACAGTCTTGCCACAGCCAAACGGGCCACACAGCCCAACAAGACGCAACGTCTGGTTGTTGAGGATGGCCACTTGGTCCGGGTGGAGAATGATGTCCACAGGAGTGAATCTGCTTCCTGTCTCCGCCACCCCCTCCCCCAGCGTGCGAAGTTTGGCGCAATGGACTGCGGCGAGGCGGGGGATTGTGGAACAGTGGACGGTCACCGTGGTTGCTGGACCCACAAAGCTGCACAGTAGTGGACAACTCACTGTCACGTGTCTTACCACCATGACTGTCACATGTCTAATCACTATAACTGTCACATGTCTTATCACTATATCTGTCACATGTCTTATTAATACAACTGTCACATGTCTTATCACTATATCTGTCACATGTCTTATTAATACAACTGTCACATGTCTTATCACTATATCTGTCACATGTCTTATTAATACAACTGTCACATTACTTATCACTATAAATGTCACATGTCTTATTAATACAACTGTCACATTACTTATCACTATAAATGTCACATGTCTTATTACTATAACTGTCACGTGTCTTACCACCATAACTGTCACATGTCTTATCACTATAAATGTCACATGTCTTATCACTATAAATGTCACATGTCTTATCACTATTACTGTCACATGTCTAATCACTAGAACTGTCACATGTCTTAATACTATAACTGTCACATGTTACATCTATAACTGTCACGTGTCTTACATGTGTGTGACTTTGTGTTTGACTGTGTCCATGTAATCCTGTGTGGGTACGTGTGTGTGACTCTGTGTGACTGTTTGCGACTGTGTGTGTATGTTACTGTGTGTGTGTGTGTTTGACTTTTTGTGTGTGTTTGGGTGTGTATGTGTTGATATTTATGTGTGAATGTGTTGTGTGTATGTGTTGATGTTTATGTGTGAATGGGTTGTGTGTATGTGTTGATGTTTATGTGTGAATGGGTTGTGTATGTATGTGTTGATTTTTATGTGTGAATAGGTTGGGTATGTATGTGTTGATCTTTATGTGCGAATGGCTTGTGTGTGTTGATGTTTATGTGTGAATGGGTTGTGAGTATGTGTTGATGTTTATGTGTGAATGGGTTGTGTGTGTGTTGATGTTTATGTTTGAATGGGTTGTGTATGTGTTGATGTCTACGGGTGTATGTGTAAAATGGGTTGTGTGTGTTGACAATAAGACAACAAGTGTGGTGACAGCAAGTCAACAAGTGGGGTCCGATCACTGACCAGGCCACGATGTCCATGTACAGGTCCTCGGTCATGGCGGGGTCCACGGTCCCTTTCAGAGACCGCCACCACTGGTCCGGCTGGCTCAGCACGTCCGACGTCATGCACAAAGGGACGGGGTCGGCATTGAGGGCCACGCCCACGGCCCGGCACACCCTCTTACAGACATCATCATCATCGTCATCAACATCACCACAACCACCACCACCACCACCACCACCACCACCATCATCATCGTCATCAACATCACCACCACCACCACCACCACCACCACCATCATCATCATCGTCATCAACATCACCACCACAACCACCACCATCATCATCATCATCGTCATCAACATAACCACCAAAACCACCTCCACCACCATCATCATCATCATCATCATCATCATCATCATCATCATCATCATCACCACCACCATCTGTGTCTGTGGACTGACCTTTCTGACTTCCTCGTTGGCGGCTAGCATGCTACGTAGCTGGGCTGTGCTGATATTTGGCAACATCAACGCTGTCTTCACCATCGGCCGCATTGCATGATGGGACAGCAAGTGGTTCAGGACATAACGTGACTTCTCTAGTTGTTTGTCGGCGTCCTTGACCCTAAAGATCAGGTCTCTAACGCGTTCTTCAGAGGACATGTCGTCAAACTGGTCGCCAACGGACTTGATCTCTCCGACCAGAACGCCGTGGTGCCTGTGGATGATGAGCACGTCGAAGTCTCCTTGGTGAAGGCCTTTCGTCTTCAGTTCCTTGTCTCTGGGTTTCGGGAGTCTGGCTGCCGCTTGAGCGTAGTCCGTATTATTTAAGAACTGATTTAAATAGTTTTTGAACAGTAGCTGCGAGACGACCACCATGACGTCACTCTGAGAATCAGACACGCAGCGGATACAGTCAAGCACCTTCTGCTGCGCCACGTCATCCCGTACTTGCGCTCTCTGCAGCCCGCGCCCTTGCGCTACCGGCGGCTGCATGACGAGGACGGGTTGCCCGCCGACCTCAACTTCCTCGTGCCAAGTACGGTTCATGTAGACGGACGGCACGAAGGTCCGGCCACGAAGGAGATCCGGGTACCAGCCCTGTATCCGTTCTCTCCACTGATTGACCGCTCTGCGCACCACGTCGGACAGCTGAACTTGACATTGACCTTTTGTCCCACTGGCCGCGGCCTACAAAGAGGCGGTTATATAGGCCTACATTAACTAGTTTTTAATGATGGGTGTTTTTATTTATTACTATATTTAATCACTTTTATATAGCGCTTTTCCAGCTCAAGAGCGCTGGCCGATACAGGATCAAACTCAAGCCGCCAGAGGTACCCACTTGCAGCCTTTGGGCGCATAGTCTGACACCCAGACCACTGAGCACGTCAATCCTCGGCGACCAAGTATAGGGAGAAGGGACCTAGTGCGTCCTGGGTGTGTTTGTGTAGCCGGCACTCATCAGTCGAGGACATGAGCGTCAGGACCTTTAAAGTCCATGCGATGGAATGCATGCGTGGACGGACTAGATCTCGGTTTATACTCTCATCCGAAGGCGTAGAAGAGCAGTGTCTTTTTTTGTTTTTGTTTTTTTTTGTCCGATACCGTTAAAACGTACAGGCTGCAATGTTGTCTCCTGACATTTTAATACACCCCCTACACCACTGGACCAACTGCGCTCCCTGTTTGTTGTTCACACTACAAGGGTGGCGGCGACAACGTTCTGATGCTGATGATGATGCTGATGATCATGACGATGATGATGATGATGATGATGATGATGATGATGATGATGATGATGATGATGATGATGATGATGATGGCGGTGGTGGTTCGCAGCAAGCAGGTCTTCCCCAACATTTGTCATAAATAATAATCAGTATTGCAAAGTAGAAAATACCTGTTCAGCACTGCCACCGCCATTTTCATGACCTTGAACTTGAGGCGTTTCTGATGACCTTGAGCTGGCCATGGTGTCCCTCTAGCTAAAGCAAGAGTAAATGTTTAATATGACGTCACACACACATGCGCATGCACACATACAAACACACACACACACACACATATATATATATATATATATATATATATATATATATATATATATATATATATATATATATATATATATATATATATATATATATATATATATATATATATATATATATATATATATATATATATATATATACACCGACAGAAATTCCTTCTTTTGGTATCAGAATCCGTCCTCTCTTTGGCTCTGCAGGCATAAATATTGACTCTGTTAATGATGACCAATTGCTAACTTGCAAAGACGATCCTGCAAGCACGGTGCCAGGAGGCAGTAGAAGAGGGAGACAGAAAGAGATGGGAGGACAACATTCGAGAATGGACTGGGTTGCTGAGAAGCATTTTCAAAAGTGTTAATTTTGTTGGAGGTGTTGTGACGCTGCTGTATTCCAAAGAAGCAAAACATGGAATGGCAGACCACTGTCTCAACTACCTGTAAGCAAACAAATTATAACAGTGGGCTAAGCCAATATTTAGATAGGGCTAAGCCAATATTTAGAAAAGGCTAAGCCAGTATTTAGATAGGGCTAAGCCAATATTTAGATACAAGGCAAACGACGTTTTAACAGTGGTAAAGTAATTGATTGATTGATTTATTGTTGCTTTAGGTCCAGCGGACTCTTCCGAGCCAAATCAGGACCGGACAACCCCCGATCCGCATAAAAGATCTGCCGAAACAACCCTAGTGGGAAAATTGAATGCCCTCCACCGGCCAGTCACTTTACAATAAAGACATCCCACGCGGGGGACGGCTGAGGGTTGACCTCAACTACGCGAACACCCCGGTTACAAAAACAAAATAGAATACAATCATCATTATAAATCATCAACAAAACACATACATATAAAATGCCTATAGTGCGAAATAATAAAATCATAGGAAGCCCTAGTGACCACCCGGCAGAAAGCGTCCAACACTCCCAAGCTGATCCAACAGACCTCATACACAAACAAGGAGTCTTGTCCAGGAAGAGTTTTCAAGAAAAAAGGTAGGTCATTGATCTAGCGAAGAAGAAGAAAGTATAGCAGAGTGATAGGACAGATCAGGAATGGGAAAGAGCAAATGATGAAGACAGCGACAGTGGGAATTTAAAGCACTAAATTTCCAGAAAGTGGGGATACTATTTATACTGAAACCCCCAGCACTCCAACGGGGGGAACTGTTGCCGCAGTGAATTAGTCATGCCTACAAAGGCAAGACAGGTTTTCAACTGGGGCTTTCACTGTTCCCTTTATAGGTTAGAACAATCTACAGTGACAAGATTGCTCATGACCCCAAGGGGTAACAGTGGTAAAGTAGGCCTACAATGACTGTATATTGACAAGTACAAATACCAATGATCTAAAATGCTTCTCAGCAGTTCAAGTAAGCGCAAAAGTACAAATGATAAATTTCGGTTAAGTTATTACTGACGTAAGGGCAAAAAAGTTTGCTTTAAACAAAACAGTTAAATTGGGAGCCACGGACCGACTGATGTACCAACTGACCCTCAACCGAACTCCTACTGAAGGATGGTCCTTGATTTGGGGTACATGTATACCAAAACCCAACAAAATCGTTTCAACCTTTCATTGAACCAAACGTGTTTAACAACCAAATTATTATCTTGAGGCAGTCATAATATTGATATAACGTAATGACTACAGGGCCGCTAAACAAGGGACGTAACAACATGCAGCGAGTTAGTTTTTTGTGATTTGAGAGGGAGTCTCCCTTGTATTTACCTTTCAGTCAGTGTTCTTATGCGGGCAACGGGATTTCCCAGTCAAACTAATGACAGTACTGCAACGAGTGACGCATGAAGTGGACTTGTTTTTAACTTTCTCATAAATGGAATACGACCTTCTACTTCTATAAACCAGCTCCGAGTTGCTACAACAAAAGCGCCACAAAGCGCTTGGGATTGCTCCACACGAACTATTTTTGCTTTTGGGCAACCTTTTCGTTTCGTTATTAGATTATCGTCCCCGGATACATTGCGTATAGGGGACTGGCAACCTTTTGCCATAAGCGAGCGCTTTTAAAATTGCGCAACACACATACCGGTGCGCGTGTAACACATAACGCGACAGTGGGCGACATCTTGTCCGCCAAAGAGAGCGAGCCTAACGCCCAAACACGTGGATAGGCAGCTGTTCTTGAAGAAGAACTTATAAGAACAGCAGCTTATCCACGTGTTTGACCATGGTACCAGTCGCCAATCCTTCTGAACTCTTAAAGTTCTTAAAGACCTTTCCCTTTGAATGTTTTTGTTTCAATTTGATTTTGTGGTTTAAAGTTTGCTGATGTTCTTTCTAAACAGTGATTTATCATAATCTGTTTTGAAGGCGTTCAAACAAAAATAAAGCTTCAGTTTCTATGGAAATGTGGTTCTTTGAAACTGTTTTGAAGTGTATGATAATCTTTCTTTTGCTTCGGTCACTGCTGTCAGTGCCATAAACCATTTGATTGTAACACTTAAAATCGCGGTATACCGGTACGAAATACCGATACGACCTAAAAATACCGCGGTAATACCGGTACGACTTTGACCCAAAGTACCCAGCTAAGTAAAGTTGGCTGAAAATGAAGAATACTGTCAATCGCACTGACGACACAACAATACTATCAAATACTAATTTATACCGATTGCACATAAACATAATTATTCCATCAAATAACAAGTACACAAATCTTACCAGACGGTAAATGACCAAATGTCCTCCCTTGTTATTTCACCGTTGAACACATCGCCATTCGCAAATCCAAAGCCCACTAACTTTGACCGCCATTTCTTTTCTTCCCGCAAACAACCTTTTGAAACCGCTACAGAACGCTCTATAGCGCCCTCCGCGGGCATAGGCCGGTCGTTGCAAAGTTAATCACGTAGGGCCTATTTTTAGCTCATTACTCACAGTGTAGGTCTTACAGAAAAAAAAATCAATACAGATCTGACGCGAAACTAACTCCACAATAATGTCTACTACGTCTCATAAGTTTATGTTTCATTTCTGTTCTTGCACACTGATCTAATTTTATTCTGTTTTAGGACTCTGAACTTCGCATCTTCAGAGGCTATTCATAAGACCCCAAAACCACAAGGTCCATATTATGAAGGGGTTAAAGGCCCTTCAACCCGAGGTCATGAAAATAATTGACAAAAAAGACTGTTCATACAAGTCAAGTGAAGTGTAGGCACTTTATTACCCAATGAATTCAAAATATATAGAATTTGGTTTTGGTTTTGGTGAGGCGGTAAAAAGTTCAGTCACTCGACAACAATAAACATGCTTCCACTGGTTATTAAGACATTGAATTATCTAAGACTAAAAGTTCTTTTAAGAAGTAGGCTAAACCATGCACACGCACGTCCACACACATACAGTTACACACACACAATTCTACATGGGTATATAAGTATATAAATTGAGGCATAAATATCATATAATGTGCATTAAAACATCAAGAAAGTATATTACTAGTTTATAGCAGCATTTTTTCATCAACAGAATTACTAACACATGGAACAGTCTGCCAAGGAATAGTGTCCCTCTGCCTCTGTACGTTTGTCTGTCTGTCTCTCTACCCAATATAATAATAAAACATACATAAAAATTATGAATATAATAATAATAGTAATTCAAATATCTCTGTACCCAATATAATAATAAAACTTACATAAAAATTATCAATATATAATAAAACATACATAAAAATTATCAATATAATAATAATAATAATCATTCAAATGTCTCTCCAGACACGCACACTACCGATAAATGAGCATTTACAAAAGTGTTGACTTTCTTGGCGGTGTTTTGACCGGGATGTATCCTAAGGAAGCACACAGGGACTTATCCTAAGCACAGGGATTTATCCTAAGGAAGCACACAGGGACTTATCCTAAGCACAGGGATTTATCCTAAGCACAGGGATTTATCCTAAGCACAGGGATTTATCCTAAGGAAGCACACAGGGACTTATCCTAAGCACAGGGATTTATCCTAAGGAAGCACAGGGATTTATCCTAAGGAAGCACACAGGGATTTATCCTAAGCACAGGGATTTATCCTAAGGAAGCACAGGGATTTATCCTAAGGAAGCACACAGGGACTTATCCTAAGCACAGGGATTTATCCTAAGGAAGCACACAGGGACTTATCCTAAGCACAGGGATTTATCCTAAGGAAGCACAGGGATTTATCCTAAGGAAGCACACAGGGACTTATCCTAAGCACAGGGATTTATCCTAAGGAAGCACATGGACTTATCCTAAGGAAGCACAGGGATTTATCCTAAGGAAGCACATGGACTTATCCTAAGGAAGCACAGGGATTTATCCTAAGGAAGCACAGGGACTTATCCTAATGAAGCACAGGGATTTATCCTAAGGAAGCACAAGGACTTATCCTAAGGAAGCACAGGGATTTATCCTAAGGAAGCACAGGGATTTATCCTAAGGAAGCACAGGGACTTATCCTAAGCACAGGGATTTATCCTAAGGAAGCACATGGACTTATCCTAAGGAAGCACAGGGATTTATCCTAAGGAAGCACACAGGGACTTATCCTAAGGAAGCACAGGGATTTATCCTAAGGAAGCACAGGGATTTATCCTAAGGAAGCACAGGGACTTATCCTAAGGAAGCACAGGGATTTATCCTAAGGAAGCACAGGGACTTATCCTAAGGAAGCACAGGGATTTATCCTAAGGAAGCACATGGACTTATCCTAAGGAAGCACAGGGATTTATCCTAAGGAAGCACAGGGACTTATCCTAAGGAAGCACAGGGATTTATCCTAAGGAAGCACAAGGACTTATCCTAAGGAAGCACAGGGATTTATCCTAAGGAAGCACAGGGATTTATCCTAAGGAAGCACAGGGACTTATCCTAAGCACAGGGATTTATCCTAAGGAAGCACATGGACTTATCCTAAGGAAGCACAGGGATTTATCCTAAGGAAGCACACAGGGACTTATCCTAAGGAAGCACAGGGATTTATCCTAAGGAAGCACAGGGATTTATCCTAAGGAAGCACAGGGACTTATCCTAAGGAAGCACAGGGATTTATCCTAAGGAAGCACAGGGACTTATCCTAAGGAAGCACAGGGATTTATCCTAAGGAAGCACATGGACTTATCCTAAGGAAGCACAGGGATTTATCCTAAGGAAGCACAGGGACTTATCCTAAGGAAGCACAGGGATTTATCCTAAGGAAGCACAGGGACTTATCCTAAGGAAGCACTGGGATTTATCCTAAGGAAGCACAGGGATTTATCCTAAGGAAGCACAGGGATTTATCCTAAGGAAGCACAGGGATTTATCCTAAGGAAGCACACAGGGATTTATCCTAAGGAAGCATGGGGATTTATCCTAAGGAAGCACAGGGATTTATCCTAAGGAAGCACACAGGGATTTATCCTAAGGAAGCACACAGGGATTTATCCTAAGGAAGCATGGGGATTTATCCTAAGGAAGCACAGGGATTTATCCTAAGGAAGCACAGGGATTTATCCTAAGGAAGCACAAGGACTTATCCTAAGGAAGCATAGGGATTTATCCTAAGGAAGCACAAGGATTTATCCTAATGAATCATAGGGATTTATCCTAAGGAAGCACATGGATTTATCCTAAGGAAGCAAAGGGATTTATCCTAAGGAAGCACAGGGATTTATCCTAAGGAAGCACAGGGACTTATCCTAAGGAAGCACAGGGACTTATCCTAAGGAAGCACTGGGATTTATCCTAAGGAAGCACAGGGACTTATCCTAAGGAAGCACAGGGATTTATCCTAAGCACACAGAAACAATGGAATGACAGGCCACTATCTGAACAAAAAAAAGCAAAGCAAAATATTATCAACATCCAATCAGCCATAAAAAACAACAACAACAACAACAAAAACATAACCGTAGTTAAATATCGGCAAAGTAAAAATGATGAAGTTAGGGTCAGTTATTTTTTAGATAAGCAAAAAGTGTGTTTTGAACGGACCAACAACCTGACTCCTTCTGAAGGATGGCTTATCATTTGAAGCATCTATATAGGCTAGCAAAACTCAACAATAATCGCTTCAGCCCTGTTTGAAATCTGCAGCAAAACGTGTGTAGCCATAAAACAGCTCCAGTGACCTTGACCTTTGCGGTAGAGCAAAATTAATATGATGGCACGGGAGGCAGGCCACTATGAAGTTTGGTCAAAATCCATTCCGTGGTACTTGAGATACATAACATCCAATGTATCGATGGACAGTCCCGCAGCCAGACAGACCCACAATTGGCTCGTTTTGATTTCATCCACACTACTTCTCCCCAGACTATTTCAAAATGGACAGGTTATTTAAGGATAGCATTTACTCCACGAAATTGGAGTCTAAAAGGTTCTAAATTGGTAGGCAGTGAGGCCAAGGGTATGGGGCTGGAAATTTAGTGCTTTAAATTCCCACTGTCGCTGTCTTCCTCATTTGCTCTTTCCCATTCCTGCTCTGTCCTATTACTCTGCTATACTATCTTCTTCTTCGCTAGATCAATGACCTACCTTTTTTTCTTGAAAACTCTTCCTGGACAAGACTCCTTGTTTGTGTATGAGGTCTGTTGGATCAGCTCGGGAGTATTGGACGCTTTCTGCCGGGTGGTCACTAGGGCTTCCTATGATGTTATTATTTAGCAATATAGGCATTTTATATGTATTTGTTTTGTTGATAATTTATAATGATGTTTGTATTCTATTTTGTTTTTGTAACCGGGGGTTCGATTAGTTGGGGTAAAGCCTCAGCCGTCCCCTGCGTGGGATGTCTTTATTGTAAAGTGACTGGCCGGTGGAGGGCATTCAGTTTTCCCTCTAGGGTTGTTTCAGCAGACCTTTTATGCGGATCGGGGGTTGTCCTGTCCTGATTTGGCTCGGAAGAGTCCGCTGGACCTAAAGCAAAAATCAATCAATCAATCAATCAATGGGGTCTTGAGACCCTCATCAAGATCTAATATAAGGGCGGCCGGCCAAAGGCTGTTAGCCTATATGCCGAACTATATGCTATGCTAAAATATTTTCAGAAAAGTATCTGGAAATACAACACACACAAAACGAGAACATACAACAAAATCTTGGATCTACGAAGTATTCATTGAAATGTCTTTTATCCGCTTACCTAATACACCCACAGCCTTTGAAGTCTTTTAATTTTTTCGTCTTTGTAAACTCGTAGGCCTCCTACATACGTATGTGGTATACAATGTCTAACACTCACCGGCTTCTGTTTCAGCGACTGACCCCCAAAACACGCTTATTCTATCTCTTGTGTCCACTTCAAACTCCAACGAAGAGTGCCGACGAACCACGAACACTCATAGCAACACATTTGTATCACTTCGAACGAATTCAGCTCCAAGTTCACTGCAAATTTGTTCCAAAAGTAAAAAAAAAAAAAGCGTTTTATTCCATAAAACCCCTTGGGGCACTTGGATACAACGAAAATGAATACAAATAAACATACATGTAGAATATCCATAAAAATCATAAAATACAATATAAAATACATATGTACATATATTTTACAAAAATAAAAATTAATCTTTCACACTCGCGTTCTAAGAGACATAATAAACATTTACAAAATACACATTCATTATTATCACACAACACAAGCATACTACATAAAACTTATGTCCACACAAGCTGATCACAAATCGCACGCACTCTCTCGCAAGATTGGGTGATAAAGAAGGGGAGAAGGGGGGGGGGGGTACACACTGGCATTGGATATTTATATTGTCATTACTGAAAAAAATCCCTATTATTACTATCATTAATATTACAAATCATTATATTACGTTCTAAAGCTATCCAAAACGCAGTCACAAAAGCTGGTCCGAATTTTGACACAACCACAGGCTGTGAAGTCAAGTCTTTCGTAGGACTCAATTACTATACATGCATACCACAGGCGCTTGTATCTGGACACGCGAGCGCCTATGCCTGTGACGCATCTCCCTTTGATTATAGATAACCAAAGGGAGACGCGTCACAGGCATAGGCGCTCGCGTGTCCAGATACAAGCGCCTGTGATGCATACGTATGAAAGAGGCCTACGAGTTTACAAAGACGAAAGAAAAGACTTTACAGTTGTGTCAAAATTCGGACCAGCTTTTGTGACTGCGTTGTGACATGCTGAGGCCTACGAAAGACGAGACTTCACAGGCTGTTCTGATACACCAAGCAGTAGATATTGCCCAAAATAGCTGGTAGCGTTGTAGGTAGAGCAGCAGTAGTAGACGTGTATTACGTGGCCACTCTTCCTTCGATACTGACTGTTAAGTGCATCAATAAAGGCTTCGATATCAATCGACTGATAAAACTTCGGGTGGACTGGTCACGTGATCAGTCAATCTCACTTAGCACCGAGTCATTTACTAGGCCCGGGACATATTATTATAAAGACAGGCGACGCCGATACCAGTCTGTGTTCAAACTAAAAAAGTGTAACAAGACAGTGTCTCTCTCAGTAGTAGTAGTAGTAGTAGTAGTAGTAGTAGTAGTAGTAGTAGTAGTAGTAGTAGTAGTAGTAGTAGTAGTAGTAGTAGTAGTAGTAGTAGTAGTAGTAGTAGTAGTAGTAGTAGTAGTAGTAGTAGTAGTAGTAGTAGTAGTAGTAGTAGTAGTAGTAGTAGTAGTAGTAGTAGTAGTAGTAGTAGTAGTAGTAGTAGTAGTAGTAGTAGTAGTAGTAGTAGTAGTAGTAGTAGTAGTAGTAGTAGTAGTAGTAGTAGTAGTAGTAGTAGTAGTAGTAGTAGTAGTAGTAGTAGTAGTAGTAGTAGTAGTAGTAGTAGTAGTAGTAGTAGTAGTAGTAGTAGTAGTAGTAGTAGTAGTAGTAGTAGTAGTAGTAGTAGTAGTAGTAGTAGTAGTAGTAGTAGTAGTAGTAGTAGTAGTAGTAGTAGTAGTAGTAGTAGTAGTAGTAGTAGTAGTAGTAGTAGTAGTAGTAGTAGTAGTAGTAGTAGTAGTAGTAGTAGTAGTAGTAGTAGTAGTAGTAGTAGTAGTAGTAGTAGTAGTAGTAGTAGTAGTAGTAGTAGTAGTAGTAGTAGTAGTAGTAGTAGTAGTAGTAGTAGTAGTAGTAGTAGTAGTAGTAGTAGTAGTAGTAGTAGTAGTAGTAGTAGTAGTAGTAGTAGTAGTAGTAGTAGTAGTAGTAGTAGTAGTAGTAGTAGTAGTAGTAGTAGTAGTAGTAGTAGTAGTAGTAGTAGTAGTAGTAGTAGTAGTAGTAGTAGTAGTAGTAGTAGTAGTAGTAGTAGTAGTAGTAGTAGTAGTAGTAGTAGTAGTAGTAGTAGTAGAGGCTTTTTAAAAATTTAATATTTTAGTTTTAAGCCTTACGGCTCAAATACTGTATATCATTATATATGCCTCTTCTTCCGACATTTTTTGTGTGCGAGGGTCACTTAGAGCAATTTTGACAAACATTACCTCAAACCATTATATTCCTTACACTTATCTATACATTTGGGGTCGCTATCTTGAAGGTTCTTGAATGAGCTGACATTCTCAGCGGATTTTATGGTCACTGGGAAAGCATTGCAGTTCCCCACTACCCTATTTGCATACGAGTACTTTTGAATATTTGTTATTATAGTTAACCATTAACTTACATTGCTGGTTTCTATAGTTTAGCTAGGTGTTGTTAATCTAAATAAATCTTAAAACTGACGATCTATTCCGTGAAAATTTTAATATTCACAAATGCCAAACTTTGGCAGCAATCAAAGGGGCATATATCTTGCCAATGATTCCCTCATTTCTCGGATGATGGCATCTAGATCTTTCCAATAATTCCATCATTTCACGGATGATGGCATCTTCAATGATTCCCTCATTTCAGGGACGATGGCATCTAGATCTTTTCAATGATTCCCTCATTTTACGGATGATGGCATCTAACCAGGATTATATCCATGATGCTTATCAATAAATTAACTCCAGCTCCCATCTCTTTAGGTGAGAGAACTATTGTGTTCTATACAAACTTTTTGACTCCCTTGTATACATCTATGTTAGATCTCCTCCAGCCTTTTCCCTTCAAGTGTTGGTCATTGCCAACCTTGAAGTGTTGGTCATTGCAAACCTTGAAGTGTTGATCATTGCAAACCTTGAAGTGTTGGTCATTGCAAACCTTGAAGTGTTGATCATTGCCAACCTTGAAGTGTTGGTCATTGCAAACCTTGAAGTGTTGATCATTGCAAACCTTGAAGTGTTGGTCATTGCAAACCTTGAAGTGTTGATCATTGCCAACCTTGAAGTGTTGGTCACTGCAAACCTTGAAGTTTTGATCATTGCAAACCTTGAAGTGTTGGTCATTGCAAACCTTGAAGTGTTGGTCATTGCAAACCTTGAAGTGTTGGTCATTGCAAACCTTGAAGTGTTGGTCATTGCAAACCTTGAAGTGTTGATCATTGCCAACCTTGAAGTGTTGGTCACTGCAAACCTTGAAGTATTGGTCATTGCAAACCTTGAAGTGTTGGTCACTGCAAACCTTGAAGTGTTGGTCACTGCAAACCTTTAAGTGTTGGTCACTGCAAACCTTGAAGTGTTGGTCATTGCAAACCTTGAAGTGTTGATCATTGCAAACCTTGAAGTGTTGGTCATTGCAAACCTTGAAGTGTTGGTCATTGCCAACCTTGAAGTGTTGGTCATTGCAAACCTTGAAGTGTTGATCATTGCAAACCTTGAAGAGTTGGTCATTGCAAACCTTGAAGTGTTGATCATTGCCAACCTTGAAGTGTTGGTCATTGCAAACCTTGAAGTGTTGATCATTGCCAACCTTGAAGTGTTGGTCATTGCAAACCTTGAAGTGTTGATCATTGCAAACCTTGAAGTGTTGGTCACTGCAAACCTTGAAGTTTTGGTCACTTCAAACCTTGAAGTGTTGGTCATTGCAAACCTTGAAAGGTCAACCACAGTGCTCGGTCAAAAAGTTTCTGCTGAAAGAACTTTACTAAATAATACCAGATGCAAAAAATTCGGTAAGCAAAGCTCTACCGTTTAATAGATATCGATCACTGAAAGTGGGATTTCCTACCTGTAATTAAGGATAAGGGAAGTAATAATCTAAAACGCAGCCATCGCTGATCTCCCCTCGCAGTGACGTCAGCAGCTGTATACAATGGTAGACTGCGAAGAAGTTACAAGCGAGACAAGCAGTGTTTCTTCACTCGATCTGTCGTGTTACAGCAGTGCTCTCTTCTGTTAGAAACGAATTCGACCCCCGAGTACTAATTGTAATAATAAACAAATAATTATACGAGCTAGACCAGTGAATTCCCTTTTCTGAAAAGCTCCTCTGACTTTCTTGACACCCGGCAAACTGATAGCAGACGATGGATGTGTAGTAGCCACTGTGGCTGTAGTTGAAGTTGAAGCAGTACTAGTAGGCCTACTACTAGTAACTTGAATCACTGTTGCTGTTGTTGAGGCGCTTGTTGCAATGGCACACGGACTTTGGATCGTTGGAACAGAGCCAGGCTTTAATGTCCCTACTTTTCATCCCAAAGCTCCGCATATTTAAAGTGGCACTTGAGGGGTAGCAGTCTTCAGCGAAGTGTTTTGCGCAAATTGCTGACGACGCAGTTGGTGTCCCGTACTTCGGACCGAAGTTTACACGCTTTTCCTGCACGAATCTCACCCACTTATTTCGCACTTCTTCGTTTTTTGGAAACCTATGCAATGTTAACCCATCCGCTTGTTTGTTTGTACAACCTCCAACGGCACAATATTCACACTTTTCTGCTATCCTATGCACCAACGGGAATCCCCTCTATGAAAAATACTTCCGGTTTTTTTTCTCCGCGTGTTTTAGTGAGTTATTTCCAAATATTCAAGAATAATAACATGTGTCACTGGCCACCTGTATCGTACCCTCACATATTTTTATTTTTTTTGCTGCAGTTTATTATCCCTTTCTATCGCCAGTGGCGCGCCTAAACCCTACCTACCTAACATTATTTGTGAATTTTTGAAAAATATTCGGAAAAACATAACGCCCAGATGTTGGCTCGAACCCACACCTGTCAGGCGCCATTGGTTTCTGGCTTGTGGACAAGGCAAGCCTTAGCCCACTTGGCCACAACGCTAGCCTAACATAGTCAGTTACTTCGTGTTTTGTGAAGGTTGCGACGGCGAAGCTATGGAAAACTACAAGAATTTTCAGGTCCTGTTTCACTTTCTGTCGATGATCGACGCACCTCCGAAGTCGCCACAAATACAGGCCTCTACAAATGTTTTTTGCATTCTTTCACTGAGCATATACTTCCTCCACCGTTTTTATACTTATCCCACTCGTTTTCTGGCTCTAACAATCGTCGTTTTCGGCAATTTGCCATATTTAAAAGTCAGCATCAAGCTTTGATAAAAGCAATACAACCAAACCGGAACTTGGTTTCATATAACCTCGTTTTAACTTATAATGGCGATACCCACGAGTTTTTTTTGAGAGGTGCCAGAAAGTTGTGATATGCTCTTCGTATTTCTGCGTTTTGGTAGAGAAGGGGCACTATCGGACTCCATAGTGTCTACAGCAGTTGACGTCACGAGCCATGTGGTCACGTGAGCGGGCTTTTCGAAGGTGCAAAAGTTTATTCGAAGTAGATTTTATTAAATATTAAAAAAGGCAGTATTTTTCGGAAAAATGTTGTTTGGCATGTGACTTCTTTTATTATGTAGATATTTTGTGCTCAGTTGTATTTTTCAATGATGTTGACCTTTAAGTGTTGGTCATTGCAAACCTTGAAGTGTTGGTAATTGCAAATGTTTTAACCTTTTACGGTATATGTTTATGTATTTGGGCAGATTAGTTAGTTATTCATTGCTTACGAGGTCCAGCGGACTGCAAAGAGCCGAATCAGGACCACAACTTGATTGAAAGAGGACCCACCCCTGATCCATATAAAAGATCTGCTGAAACAACCCTAATGGTAACATTGAACGCTTATGTCCTAGATGGGTGAGTGCCGGTAACAAGAACACACCCAGCATGCACTTGGTCTTTCTCCCCCATACCTGGCTGCCCAGGATTGTGCTCAGTTGTCCGGGCGTCAGACAATGCGCCCAAAGGCTGCGGGTGGGCGTCTCGGGCGGTTCGAGTTAGATCCTGTATCGACCAGCGCTTTAAGCGGCTCTTGAGTTGGTAAAGCGCTATATAAAAAGTGATTAAATTAAAAAAAAATAAATAAAGGCACTCCACCAGCCTATCACTTTACAATAAAGACAAGACATCCATGATCCCATGCATGGGACGCTGATGCTATACACTAATTCATCGAACCCCCATTTACAAAAACAAAATAGAATATAAACATTATAAAATATAAACGAAAGCGAGAGAGAAAGAGAGGTGAAAAAACAAGATCGTGAGGGAGACAGAAAGACTCCACCACTACCCACACACACTCACTCTCCCAAATCTCATCCCACTGAACCGCAGTAACACACAAAATCAGACGGCAGCAGAGACATTTTCAAACAACTTTTTTACTGACAAACTGAAGCAAAGAAAACTGATTTCCACAAACTAAAACGTTCACTACACAAACAGTAATCATTAACGTACTTGGCAAGAAATGTAAAGAAGTGCAGACAACTAAAATATGTTTGCTAAACTGAAAACAAATTGTATAACAGCTTTCAATATTAAAACAATCTGGTTATTTATTCAACCAAAACTTTGTTATTCAAACTGGAAAAAAGTCCTTTTGGAAGTGAAGGGGAAAAAAAGGGTAAAGGAACGGTGTGTGTGTGTGTGGTTGTGTGTGTGTGTGTGTGTGTGTGTGTGTGTTTGTGTGCGTGAGTGTGTGTGTTAATGTATACATTATGTCTGCAAAATACATTGGTGTAAACATAGCTTACTTACTCACTTAAAAATACACTATTCAAAATAAATAATTAAAATAAAATGTTAAAACATAAATATAAAAGAATTACAGACAGATAAATAAAGTGCTAAACAAAAATATGTTTTAAAAAACATGTCATGTTTCATAAAAGTTCAAAATAAACAGTCCAAAAGTGAAAGCTGCAATCTGCACGGTACACAAGCAAAATTCAGACAAAACAAAACTCGAGACGAAATTTATCAACAATCAAACAGGAACAGACAATACATATCTCTTTTTAAGGAAATATTCAAAACCAAAGAAAAATATATAAAAAATATTGTGTTTAAGGAATTACAAAAACAAAATAATAAAAAATTAAAATACAGTAAAAATATAATATAATAAAATAAATTTTAAGAAATTATATAAAATATAATATGATATAATATAACAAAAAATTTAACACACACAAAGCTAAATCTATCTTGTGATAGAAAAATGTTACAAATAACAATGTCTACATAGATAGATATGTACTGTTGCTTGGTTATAATACTTTCAAGCAACAATACAGGTAGGCAAGATACATTTGGTAAGGTGGGGAACAAATGGTCACAACACATAAGCACAAACACACTATGACACTTTATGATTTCATTATGGAATGCTTCAAAATTTTATTACGCACAAATTGCAACTGATCCATAAATCACCATAATTATAAACAGTATCTTTGTATACCGGTCATTACTGAAATAATTCTTTCCAAACCAAGCACAATTACTGTATTTTATTTTGGGATATTCTCCACACAATTAGGCAAGAGAAAAATATTCAATTACAAACAAATTAAGTTAACTTTAACAACGGCATCAGAAGTCTTCAGACAAATTTGTCCTGGTTTCACAAAATCACCTGTAACTATGACGAAAATTTTTCCAATTTCGAGAGATTTATAGTTTTTAAAACTATAAACAGCAGTGTTCAAGATCATAAATTGAAAGAAAAGTTTATTATGAAATTCAAACATATTCTTTTTTCAAGAAAAATAAAATAAGCAAAAATTTGGAAAATATCAATTTTGATTTTGTCAATACATTGATGGTTTCTATCTAGTTTGTGCTGCCAGCGACTTGGGATGATTTACAGAAAGCAGGCCTTGGTGTCCAAGTTCACTGATGTTATTTATCTCAATGGTAAACAGAAAACCACACCACACACACGTAGGACATTGCCCATCAAAAACACTTTAGGGAAGATAAGGTAACAGTACTTTTTACATGTACAGAAAAAGATAACAGTAATTTGTACACTTACCAAACAAAAAAGTTGATGGGTAATGTTATTTTTCTTTGCCTTCTTTCTTTTTTTTCTTTAAAAAAAAAATTACATGAATATTGTCTTTTTTAAAATGTCATAACCGATTCCATTGCTCTTTGCTTTTTTTACAGGCACATATGCATGATAGGATATTTACAACAGCTGAATAAACTTAACAGGTATTTTTAACACTGACCTCCACACAAACAACACTAACAACACCCAATTATAGTTAAACACGTTGATATCACTCCAAAACCAAACCAAAATCGTCAATTGCAGAATACATTTCCTATATTAAAACACATTAAGAGAAAACAAACGATAGTTATAATTAAAAACTTTTATATAACTGCCGACTATAAGCTCATTTAAAAAAAAAAAAAGATTTACCCAATAATGACCTTTACCAACAGTTAATTACAGTTCCAGTTTTGCAGAAGGCGAGCGCGCGCGCTCACACACACACACCAAAAATGTAAAACAAGAACTGGTAACCTGAAGGTTGTAAAAACGACTTGATAAAATGCAAAGATTCAAAAGGAAATCAATCTAGTTTTCTAGCCAGTAACAAACTGAATACACAGGTTTTTCATGCATACCTACAAAATCACAAAGGATAACCCTCATACTACACATTAAAATCAAGGACAAAGGTAAAAAAAGGTAAAGGTAGTCCAGTAGCCTTGTGGCCGTAGGGGAGCGTGATGCTGGAGATCACACTTATTTTGGGCCAGCGTAATGAGGGTGATGCCCATCTCTCTCCCTCGCTGCTTTACCTTCCCCACCCTTAAGAGAGTAGGTACTCAGTCACAGTTGAGTCAAATGGGGGCGTTGTTATTTGTCGCTTCACATTTTGCGGTCACCCATCCAAGTGCTAACCGCACTGGACGGTGCTTAACTTGCGACACAGTAGCGAGTGCTCCAACCACTGCGCTATCCGACACCCCAAAAGACAAAGGCTAGCTCAAAACAATGTAAAACAGGGTTACACCAACAGTTACAAATAAAACACCACACAAACAGATATTTGTATGGAATTCTAATTTCAACACATTAATACATTTTTTAAATAATAATAATAATAATAATAATAATAATAATAATAATAATAATAATCAATGCAATACTACTACAATACTACTACTACTACTAAAATCTCAACATTACAACATTATTGCAAGATGCAAATTCATAAAGAACAATTTGAATCATTTAAATCATTTAAACTCAGCCCGCATTTTAAAAAAAAAATTATCATTATTATCAATGGAGAAATCCAAAGAATTTAAATTCACTGGCAATTACATTTTTGTTTTGTTCTGTTATATACAAACAAAACAAAACCAACAAAATAACTCACTTTCTTGGGTGAAACTTTTGAGATGCTTCTGAAGATTCTTACCTTCGCTTTGCCTGGGTAGTGGTCAAGTGTTGAGGGCAAGAGGGTGTGAAGGAAGAGTCTTTTTATCTCTCTCTCTCCCCTCTTTACTTTGGATTCTACTGGCATCAAATTCAAGTCTATCTAGCAGCAGCTCCATTGCGTAATATTTAAGCATTTCAATTTATTTTGATCGACTCGATTATAAAATATACGGACATATTTATATGTGGACCAATGATTTCAATGCAACAAACATCCTGATAAGGAGTAATTTCAAATATTCCAATCACGGGGAAAACAAAAAGGAGCAAAGGGGAAATAACCCAGTAGCACAGGAGGGGAAGGAGAGGGAGCAGCTAGCTATTCTTTCATAAAAAAAAATATTATTATTTTGAATTTCATAAGCATTACCGGCTGTTTACACAGACATTTTGTAAAACTTGTTTCAGATCTGTCAACTTAAAACTTGGTATTTAGAACTTGTACATTTAATTCAGATCTGTCAATTCCATATATTAAATCTATTTGAGATTGTAAAGAATCCTCCCTCACCCATTTACTTCTCTCCCTCACCTCCCCTCCCCAAACAAACAGATCGGCTTCTTTTTGAGTAATTTCAGATTTCATATTTAAAGCATTTTGATAAATCTGTACATCCCTGGGCCATAATGTCAAACTTTCAATGCCATTGACTAATGTACACTGGCATTTTTTTGGTTTAAACAAATTATTCATTAAGAATGTCTCTACTATAGCTATACACTTTTCATGCTTGAGATGTGCAAGTCTTTGAAAGAAGATACATTATTTTGTTTCAAAAAAGTGATTGTTATGTGATATTGTTTTGCAGAGATGTTTTTTTTTCATCGCTTACTGTTTTATGACACATTTTATAGATCTGCCAAACTGTGCTCCTGTAAGAGTGTGTGGTGGCATTAATGTTTTGAAGTGCCTCACCTTGGCAGCGAGCGAGCACATGTTAATGCTTTAAATGTAGGTTTTGGTGCATTTGTTGAACATTTTAAGCGTTAGTAATTTTGTGCTGAGCACAACATGTACATTTCTAGTCATCTGAGATAATAATGTATTCTTATCTCGTCTTATATTATCTTAGTTCCGTCGGATTAGATAAAAGGCACCAACCACAAACAACATTCAATAAGATATAATTTATAAGAAAACCTTTTTGAAGCTTTAAAATGGACAAAAATCACAGGCCACTGTATGTCTCCATCAATCATACCATGATAACCATGTGACACAAATTGTAAGTTACAAGACGGAGATGGAGGGAACAACAGCAAAACATTTGTAGCAATATATTTTCCCCCTCAAAAGTCATATATCAAAATATATTCTGAAGCTGTTATATATATACACATTGGCACCCTCTGTATCATGCAACAAGTTCAAACACAAACCTGTAAACCAAAACCACAATACACAGCAGACAATGTAAACAAAACAACACAATATCCCATTATTTTAGATACAATTCTATGCCCAAAATGCGTAAAACTATATTATCGATCCAAATATAATTGTTTGAGAGATTGAAATGTGTTTAAACATTCATAAGTACTTTATTTTTAACACTTTTAAAATAAAAATATGTGTATATTATAAAAAAATTTCTGTAACACTACATTTCCTTGACAACAGACAAGGGAGATGAACATGTGTTCCATTGTCATTCCTTTGAACTCCTGAAGGAATTCAGGTGTAAGCCTGCGCATCTTGCAGGTCCCATTAACCCCATTAAAAGAATGAGGACATGTGTATTATCACTTGGGTTTTTAACCCTCAAAAGACTGTCGGGTTGGAAAGACATGTTTTAGATCATTCCTTTTGACCCTCAAATGTCCAGTCCTTTTTCCAATGGAGACACAACCTACTCCCTCAAATGATCTTATTTCTTCCACAAAATTAAACATGAAACTATGAAATGAATGCAACTTTATCTTTTCTGTCAACTGTGACCAAATTAAAAGAAAATAAAAAGCAAAATGTAAACATAGGTTTTATTTAACTTTGAGATAGTTAACAAATCATACACAAATGTTCCTTTTTGGTGACAATACCTATAACCGTTTTGCTTTTTCAAATCAATGTGAAAAACCTTTGAATCATTTCCGGCAAAGTAGCCAAACTTCAATGGAAAAAAAAAAGGCTTCTTACAAACTTTGATTTAAAGAAAAAACAAACACTTTATAATCAATGACAGGACGAAAATGAAAACAATCTGTTTCAATAATGTGGCTAAAACAAAACAAAAAAAAAATTAAAACAAAAAGAAGAGTGATGTCGCAACTTAAGGCATTACATAACCCACTCATTCATTATTAACATTAAGGCGACCTAATTTGGTCAGTAGAAGCTTGAACCATTTACAATGCAAAACAGGAACGAACAAATCAACTTTTAGCAAGCAAACAAAAAAATGTGAATGTTTTGTAACAATCTGGCTACATTTTGCTATGTAACAATTAAAACAAAGGTAATCAAGAATGACATACATGTACAGCGTAACTGACTGGCAATTATACCACGTGACAGAATCACACTTGGATGTTCCTTTTGCCACCCTGAAAAATCACACTGTTCTAAATCAACCCTAGTTGTGAAGGACTTACAAAGTTATTATTCCTGATGGAAGTATACAGACAAACTATAGAAAATAATACTATCAAAGTGATTTACAAACAAATACTTAAAATTATACTATCCAAAACAAAAAAACACACAAAAAAATCAAGTTTCCATTGACCTCAACAGGTGGCTATATGGATTTTATCTTTATCAGCGCTCCGTCAGATTATTTCTGGCTGTTAATAAAAATAAAATAAAAACAAATCTGGAGAAACCCATGTGTTTTGACCAGAGAACAAAAAATGGAAGTAGAAAATGGAAAGAAATTAAGTGCTGGAATTAAAACTACTCAGTCCATTTCAAGCTGGCAACAAAAACATTTTCTCTCGAAGGACTATTTAAAAAAATAATGTTAAAAAAAGGTATTCAAGCAACGGGATCATTCTGAAAGGTGGCGTAACGGTTGCCTCGGAAGCTGCGAAGGATGCGAGGGATAACCAATGCGATCAGAACGCCCAGAGCCAACCCCACAAAGAACAACACCGCCACTACGAACCCTTTGACTGCAACAAATCAAACAATCCACAAACAATTCAATTAATACTTGAAACTGATTTAGTCTCGTTAGGAAAGAGTGCTTTATAAGTATATTTTGTAGTAGTAGTTGTTGTTGTAGAGGTAGTAGTAGGAGTAGTAATAGTAGTAGTAGCAGCAGTAGTAGTAGTAGTAGTAGTAGTAGTAGTAACAGTGATAGTAGTAGAAGTAGTAGAAGTAGTAGTAGTAGTACTTCATTAATTCATAAAAGTTTTACACAAAACCATCATTAGTTGAAATGCATGAACAATGTTATTTGTTATGTTATTAAATATCAATCGCTGATCACAATATACAACAAGATCTAGCCTATGCCTTCCATTCCATCACATGGACTTTAAAAGATCCTGATGCTCATGTCCTTGCCAGGTGATCAGTGCCATGACAAATGCACCCAGCAAGCAATAAGCCCTGTTCACCCCAGGATAGCTCAGTGGTGTGGATTTTAGACAGTCAACATCAAGCAGCAAGTTTGCCGCTCAGGCAGTTTGAGTTAGTCATGTTTTGAACCAGTGACTTGAGCAGCTCTTTGAGCTGGAAAAGCGCTATAATAAATAGCAACAACTGCATTCACTGTATATTGCATTGGATGTGGTGGCTATCCATTTCTTCTGCATTGTCAAAGACCTTGTACACAAATCCAAAGAGCGTTCCCATGGTATATACATCTCCTAAAAAATGAAATCAGATCTAAAAAACAACAACTGCCCTTTGAAATTGTATCTTAAAATCAAAGAAGACAGCTAAAAACTTAAATCAGCTCTAAATAAATGGCACTTTGTAATTATATTTTAGAATCAAAACAGACAACTAAAAAATGAAATTGGATCTCAACAAAACTGCCCACTGAAATTACACCTTACATGTATAATGCAAACAGGCAAGCACATACACCTTCTATACAGCCACAGATTATTTTAGACAATAAATACTCAAAGCAAAGTTAGTATATTATTATTAAAATATGTCTCACGCTGTAAGACCTTTGTAAAATAGTCAGATTTGGCTCCAGCAAACTACTCAAAATCAAGACCAAGGAGAAAATATATGTCACAGGACAAAATAGCATTCAGTAAAATTCAGGATTATCACAGCAAAATCCTAGATCCAGGTTCATCCCTAGGAAAATCCTTCACCTCTATGTCGACAGAGCTGCCTGTCTTCTCTCAGTGTTGGTGTGTTCGCGCTGGACAAGAATCAATATTATCTTCATAGAGATTAATTTGACGGTTTCTATATCTTGATTTCTTGACATCATATTTAGTGTGTTGTAAAGTTCCTTGAATTAACACAATCACTTCCAATCGCAGCCAAACCCACATGCACCAACACTGAACTATTTAAAAAAGGCATCTCTTTATAAAATATACTAGTGAGGGAGGATTTTCAAAGGGATAATTTGAATCCAGATCTCCCTGGGGGTAATCCTGGATTACACTGAATGGTAATTTGTCCTGGGACATACATAAAATGTAAAGTAAAAAAAAAAATTTACATTGAGATCCTTGTTGGCTGCCTAATTCACATGCCAGTTGAGCTTACTCACTGGCTGTAAGCACAGTCATTCCCAAATGTGCAGCTTCAGAAAAGGTTGAACTTTACATTACAGTTGGTCTGCCCTAAACTGTATTAAATGTTGGGATCTATTGGGGTAGGTATGCCCTAAACTGTATTAAATGTTAGGATCTATTGGGGTAACATTTAAACACCAATTGTTCTTACTTCACAGTTTATTATTCCACTTTTAGTCTCCCTCACATTTGCCAAAATGAATAAGTGGAAAAAGCCAGTCACTTCAATTTTAATTAAATTATTTCATTTCACCAGAAATGGTAAACGGAGCAAGGTCTTCCACATGCTAGGCAAACAGTGACCGAGTCTCTGTGCCATACACAGTACATCATACAGTAGAGGGATCCAGGTGCTGGGAACAAGGTGGGCAAGGCTTGGTTAATAAACATTTATGTAAATACTGCAAAATGGACAAGCAGGGTGCTATACAATATACAAGCCCACTTTATGATCTCCATGTGTTGACAACGTAAGGACAGGCAGTTACACAAACACATCAAGCAGTAAGATAAAGAGTAACACGTCTGCTGTGTGCAGTTGTCATTTCACATTGCTAGTGGACAGCATTCTTACTGAAAGGCCCGTGAGGGATGGGACTGGTTGCAGGAAGTGGAGGAAGAATATGTGTTTTTGTTACGTTGAAACGCGAATGGTAGTACGTCGGAAGCGCGCACGATAGATCTAATCGTTTCGTTTTGCAAAGTATTCAATGATGGAGTTTATTTACCTTTGATTTGAGTTTGCATTGTTGTTAGGAGAGGCTTTGTATAACGTTGATAATTTTTGTTGGTCGATATTGTTGTAGAATTCTCTGGACCCGCTTGTTTACTATCGATCAAAGTTTCTTGATGGACGTAGATAATGGCGAATATTCTGGGACGGGAAATAATTATGTATGACGTAAGACAGTAATGACGAAGTTAGAAGCGATTGGTTAAATTGCGCCAAACGAGATTGATCCAGGTTATTCGGGAGTATCAAGAGACTATTTAAGTGCCGCTCTGTTTCAAAAATTAAATAGTTATTGTTGTTGATAGTAAGTTGGAAAGTAAACTTGAGAGTGGAAAGGCGATTGAGCGATTGTATGCAGTTGTTGATGTATGCTGAATAAAAGTGGAAAACTTCATACGTCGACTCTGTGACTTGTATGCTGTTTGGACGGGTTGCGTGGATAAACGAATCTGAGTTACACCTTATCAGGACTTCAGCATCGGGGCTGAATCAAATACTGATAAAGAAAAACACCATCATCAAACTGAGTGTAACATTTTGGGGGTCAAGCCGCGATTCACGCCATAGCCAAGGGTTCAACTGCTACAACAAGCGAGTCAACGTTACGAGAGGCAGTCATCGAGGGTAGCCGCCAACGAGTTGCGTCGAGAGGGGCCAACATACTGGGACTACATCCGATAGATTCGGGTTGACTGCAAGGGCGTGTAGTCGCTGAGAGTTGCTTCGTGAGCGAACAACAGATCGGGACTACGTGGCTGCCGCAGGACTACGTCGAGGGACAGTCTCGGAGCTACATCGCCAGTGTTACAGAGAGCGGCGAGCGGACGTCGCGTCTACTTCAGCACAGGAGCGTATACATCAACACCAGCGTGGTGCAGCGTCGCATACGACGAGGACAGCGGGGCCTGCGTCAACGAAGGCGACTAGTGACAAGCATCAGCGCTACTGCAGAAAGCGTGCTGTTCTAGAACAGTCTAGAAAGGTACAGCACAGTCAAGAACTTTCCAGAAAAAAAGAACTCTACAGTCAAGAACTTTCTAGAAAAAGAACTTTCCAGAAAAGAACTTTCCAGAAGCATCAAGATGGCTGACTTCTGGCAGAAAGGGATGCAACTGAATCTAAAAGGCAAACAGCTGACGGAGTACGTCAAGTCTCAGGAGAGAATACAAGAAAGAGAAGAACAACGTCAGCGTGAAGAAAGAGAAGATGAGCGACGGCGTGAAGAAAGAGAAATAGAGGAGCAGCGACGCCGTGAAGAAAGAGAGTTCGAGCTGAAGCGTCTTGAAGGCGAGCGTCAATACCAGCTAGAGTTGGCGCGTATCCAGAACAATCAGCATGCGCCACAAGTTCCAAGCTCCCTCGTCCACCTTTTTCCTCACTCTTCTCTTCCTGTTTCATTGCTGACCATACATAACTTTAGAAAGAGGCCTTGAAAGGCTTTTGAGAGAGATTTTCATCTGTGAACTTTCACCATATTTTAACTTGA
This sequence comes from Oncomelania hupensis, assembly GCA_036898135.1. Classification (NCBI taxonomy): domain Eukaryota; kingdom Metazoa; phylum Mollusca; class Gastropoda; order Littorinimorpha; family Pomatiopsidae; genus Oncomelania; species Oncomelania hupensis. Next base: position 27,056,881 of record CM072527.1, on the reverse strand, counting down.
TTTTATTTTATTATTGTATTATTTAATTATTATTTACTACTGTTTATTTATTTATTTATTTATTTATTTTGTGTTAAATTTATTTATTTATATTATTTATTGATATTATTTTATGTTATTACATTCCGAGCTATTTGCATTGTTAGTTGTAGTTTCACTTTTGTGAATTTGTCATCATCCGCTATAATACTAAAGTTACAAGCAAGTCTGACTTTATCAGGCCATGGATTTACTTGAACAAATTAAAATCTTAATTCATGCACATGAAAATGTGTCATTCTTAACCCAGATGCTTGTTGTTTTTATCTCTTCAATAACTCATTTTAGGATAGGGTGAAGATTTATCATAAGTTGTATCGTTTTCCCCTACATGCTCACAATGATACTTCGATCAAATTTATTGATTAAATATGATTACTCGGACACTTAAAAAAGGTGTTTGTGCGTTTTTAACCAAAAAGCCATTGTCATTAAACATAAACAGTCCACCGAGTGTTATTATTTGCAGCAGTAATGGAGAGAGAAGGTTGATGTGTGGGTTGGTGGGGTGAAGGGGTGTGGGGTGTGTGTGTTAAAGAGTTGATAAATGTTTATACTGTTAGGTGGGAGGTTCTTGACACAAATATTTTTGGCCTAAGTGTTTATCATGTTAGTAACAGCAGTAGTAGCAACAACAAGACAGGCAGTAGCAACAACAAAAATACAAGCATTAACAACAAGACAAGCAGTAGCAACAACAAGACAAGCAATAGCAACAAGGCAAGCAGTAACAAAAACAAGACAAGCAGCAACAATAAAAATACAAGCAGTAACAACAAGACAAGCAGTAGCAACAACAAGGCAAGCAGTAGCAACAAGACAAGCAGTAGCAACAACAAGACAAGCAGTAGCAACAAGACAAGCAGTAGCAACAACAAGACAAGCAGTAGCAACAACAAAAAGACAAGCAGTAACAACAAGACAAGCAGTAACATCACCTAGACCAGCAGTAGCAACAACAGGACAAGCAGTAACAGAAACAAGGCAAGCGGTAGCAGCAACAAGACAAGCAGTAGCAACAACAAGACAAGCAGTAGAAACCACAAGACAAGCAGTAGCAACAACAAGACAAGCAGTAGCAACCACAAGACAAGCAGTAGCAACAACTACCACCTAAAGTCAGGGACTGGTGGGTTTCAAAGGCTTGGGTTTAGCTCTGTTACCATGACAGTGGACTCTACATCCACAGACCACTTCTTGTCCTTAACGCCAAAAGGCTAGTACAGCACTTTCAATACAGTACCACCTAGGGTACAGGAATAGGGGGAAAGGATAGGGGGTAGGGATGAAGCCGGGACAGCAACACCATTGTAAGCCCATTACTTCATTAGCAGCTTAAAGTACACACATACCCACACACACACATCCACATAATTTTAAAAACTTGTAACCATGATAAGCCATAATGTGTTAGCAGCTAATTTTTTTTAAAAATCCAAAGCATTTTTTTAAAATGAAACAAGGACTTAAAAACTGTCATTACATTACATTACATGATTGTTGCTTTAGGTCCATCGGACTCTTCAGAGCCAAATCAGGACCAGACAACCCCTGATCCACATAAAAGATCTGCTGAAACAACCCTAGTGGTAAAACTGAAAGCTCTCTACCAGCCAGTCACTTTACAATAAAGATGTCCCACGCAGGGGACGCTGAGGCTATATTCTAATTTATCGAACCCCCGTTTACAAAAACAAAATAGAATACAAACATTATAAATTATGAACAAAACACATACATATAAAATGCCTACATTGCTAAATAATAACATCATAGGAAGCCCTAGTGACCACCTGGCAGAAAGCGTCCAATATTCCCAAGCTGATCCAACAGACCTCATACACAAATAAGGAGTCTTGTCCCGGAAGAGTTTTCAAGAAAAAAGGTAGCTGCCTGGTCCAGCGAAGAAGAAGATAGTATAGCAGATTGATAGAACAAAGCAGGAATGAGAAAGAGCAAATGAGAAAGACAGTGACAGTGGGAATTTAAAGCACTAAATTTCCAGAAAGTGGGGATACTATTTTTACTGAAACCCCCGGCACCCAAACGGTGTAAAAACTGTCAAGCAAATAAGCATGATAAACCCAGATATTTGTTAGCATCTCTACAGTTTTAATAATAATAATAATAATAATAATAATAATAATAATAATAATAATAATAATAACAACAACAATAAAACTTTAATTAATAAATTTAAAACAATAAATAATAAATAAAACAATAAATAAAACAATACATTAATTAATTAATTAATTAATTAAGCTAATAAATAATTTTAAAAATACTATAATACAGTAACTTTTTAAAAGAAAGAGAAATCCACCATACACCAAAGCTTGGCTAGCAGCTAATTAAAAAAAACACCAAACATAATTACCAAAAATTAAAAAAATAAAAAGACCTAAGAATGGCTGGAGATGTTGTGTGTTTAGGGCTCGTCGCTGGAGCTGAAAGTTTGGTAGCGGTTGGCCCTCATTTTGTGCAAGACTCGTGGCACAATCACTACCAACAGAACGCCCACCAACACTCCCAAAAAGAACAGGATAGCCACCACGAATCCCTTCACTGAAAAACAACAACAACCGCAACTACAACAACAACTACTATCACAACAACCATGACGACTACGAGAACAATAACAGCTGCTGAGACAACTACAACAACCTCAAAACAACAGCCACATGTTATACAACAAAAACGACAACAATTACAACACCATCAGTTGTTTGTTGTTTAAACCGCAAGGCCAGTTAGGGAAACGACAACAGTGGCAAACATCTCAACAACAACTACTGCAAGCAACAATGACAAGAATTACAACACCAACAACAATCACACACAAAATAACCACAGCTAGGACAACACCAACAACATCAAAGACAACAATGACATCAGCCACCACAACGACAACAACAACAGTTACAGTTACAAAAGTAACCCAAACAAATCCAAAGTAACCCCAACAAATCCACTATAAATCCCTTTATGAACAACATCACACTGTGCACCACACCACCAACACCACTGCCACCACCACCACAACAACAAAACCACTATAACCCCCTTAGTGAACACCAACACAACAACAACGACAACAAAAACAACAACATAAGTCCCCTTTACTGTAGAAGAAGATAGCATAACAAGGGTGCTGACAGCACTGCCTTGGTCACCAAATGCCAGCACAAACCCTGTAGGATGACCTATCAACAACACCTTGTAGGTGACAGATCCCAAAGGGCACTGTTCTTTGCTATAGTCTCCCCACCCATTCTATTTCCAACCATCCTTATAAACTGAGTCTGTGCACGCATTCCATTCTGCTCAATCCGTCCATTCCACTTCCAACCATCCTTTCGATGAGAGTATAAACGGAAGTCTAGTCTGTGCACACATGCATTCCACTGCATGGGCTTTAAAGATCCTGAAGCTCATGTTCTAGATGGGTGATACACCAATACACTGAGCATGCAGCATTAGTCCTGTTCTTCCCTCATCTAGGATGGCGCAGCTCTTGTGAGAAGGCAACGCCGGTGGCCAATAAAATCCCCCCACCCAAAGTTTTACCCAATCACAAATGATTATGAACTAATAGATAATACTGTGGACGCAAATGTTTGCACTAAATATAGTCTAGTGGCAAGATGGAATTTTGTAGCTTTCAGCACCCTTGAAGGATAACTCCAATAAAATAACATGTAATAGGCTAAAAATGAAATATATATACATAATTAACAATGAAACTGAATAGAAGAAATGCAAACAAACATCCAGTAATCAGATCTTTTTTAAAATAAACATGCAACATTAAAAATACAACAGCAAAACATAGTTTACAGAACATAACAAGCTGTAATTAGTGAAACCATACCATAAAATACACCAACTAAATAGCAAGTGTTGTGAGTTTTGTCAGCAGAGTCAGTTGCCTACACCAAATAAGAAGATGAAGAAGAAGAACTCTTTCATTCCTGTCTGGAATAAATGCTTAAAGTCCGAGTACATCTTTTGTTAAGAGATATCATGTTGCTGCCAGTTATATATCAATGTGTTCATAATTACACCTGGTGTTTTTTTCTGTCTGGACAAAGATCATTTTCAGAAATCTTGCATAAAATTAATCCGAAAATGTATCACAATCCCTAGTTCCTTCTGTTTCAGTTCAAAAGAGTTAGAATTTTCCTGCAAATTCCACTGTAATCCTCTAGACAGATCCCATTTGTTGTCAAAGACATTTTTCACACCTAACCTAATGCATATTGTTTCCCAGTTCCTCCAGCCAACTGGAACCACGGTACAGGCATATAGCTAGCTCAACAATAAACCGGGCAGCAGGAATGAAAGAGTTAAGAAGAAGACAAAGGTGAAGAAGATTGAAAAAGAAGAAGAAGATTGAAGAAAAAGAAGATTTTGGGGGGACATTTTATTGTCCCTTTTTTCACAAAATTCTGGCCACCTCCCCTGGGAAAGGCGTAGTTGCAGCCTGTGGCGCGCCCAAGCGCAACCAACCTAATATTATTTGTGTTTTTGACATTTTGCTGTGGGAGCAAACGCGCATACCCAGAGAAAAAACCCTGAGACATTGCCAGAGTCGAAAATAAATAATACTCTGAAAAACATAAGGTCCAGAGGCTGGACAGATTTCACACCTGTCAGGCGCCATTGGATTTTGGCCTGTGGACAAGGCAAGTTGGTCCCGCTTAGACCACCCGGCCACAACGCTTGAAGAAGAAGAAGAAGTAGAAGAAGAAAAAGAAGAAGAAGAAAAAGAAGTAGAAGAAGTAGAAGTAGAAGAAGAAAAAGAAGAAGAAAAGAAGTAGAAGAAGAAAAAGAAGCTGTCCCTGCACAAACCGCAGTGCAGTGAGGAAGTGTGGTTTAGAAAACAGACTTTTCACTAACCTCCGGACTCCCCACTGCCAGATGGACTGGGGATGGGGGTCGGGGTGGGAGGACAGTTTAGTTCATCAGTATTGTCCCCACAGTCGTCCACTTTGTTGCATCTCCAGGCGGCGTGCAGGCACTGTCCATTCTGACAAAGGTCGCTGCAATCTGCAAACACCACACAAAATATTAACAGTAAGATTCATCTTCTTATATACACTTTTCCAGCTAAAAAGCTGCTCAAAGCACTGGGGGATAAAAAATCTAAGTCAAGTCTCCATCCAAAGCCCAATTAAACCCTTCGCTAATCATGTAAAACAAATAATCATCATCATCATCATCATCATCATCATCATCATCATCATCATCATCATCATCATCATCATCATCATCATCATCATAAACCTTTGTACAGCGCTCTTTCTCACTTGAGTTCATTGCGCTTTACAAGCAAGATAAAAATAAAGTAAAGGCAGAACTTAAATACCAAATCAGAACGCACACACACACACACACAATCACACACATTACACACAATGGCTGAGACTGTGGCAGTAAGTACAAAGGAAAGTTCAGGATGAAGATGTAAGGAAAGACACAGTTGACAATGATCTAACTTGGGCGTTTCCAATGAAGATTTCCCCCTTTCAAAACCGGTTTTCATGGACATCAGTCACTCCATTTCCAACAACACCAACCTTCACTTTTGAAGTAGAGCAAATACAATGGCCCAGAACCTGGCCACTAACCTAAATGTTTGAATGAAGTTGGGTCAAAATCTGCTCTTTGGTTCTTGAGATAGGGCGTGCAACAGAGGGACGGACAGACAGACAGATGGACAGACTGTCATTTGGTTCGCTTTGAAAGCATTTCCAGACAATAATATCTGGAAATACAACAAAATAAAATAAATTAACAGTACAATAAAAAAAATGCATCAAACAAACGTGTACATCACCATGCCGTGAAAAAGGACAGACAGACAATCACTGGGACTCACTGTACGTGGAGTAACTGAAAGACAGGGCGATGCCAGCGTCGGAGGGCAAAGCGGAGCTGTTGAACTTGATGATGATGTTGTTATAACGAGACAGGGTTGGGCCAGTGGTGTTGAGGGGGAGGGTGTTACTGCGCAGAGTGCCTCCCTCATACATGGTCAGCACGGTCTTGCTGCAAACACCAAAGTCCACTGGAGGATAACTGTAGCAAGACAAGAGAGAGAGAGAGAGAGAGAGAGAGAGAGAGAGAGAGAGAGAGAGAGAGGGGAGGGAGAGAGAGAGAGAAAGGAGGAGAGTAGAAGTGAAGAAAAGAAAGAAAAAAGTAAACAAAAACACCCACCCCCTACTCCCTTACACAAACACAATTATTCCTTTACATACACATAGTTGTTATGGTCCAAATTATGTAGCTTTAGTAAATTTGTGTGAGTGTGTGTGTATGTGTGTGTGTTTACTACCGCTACATAATTAGAACTTTTCCCTGTTACAAACACACATAGCTGTCATAGTACTCATTAATGTAGTTTAATTGTGTGTTTGTGTGTGTCTGTGTGTAATTGTGTTATTTATATGAACTCTTTATGCTTGTGTGTGTATGTATGTATGTGTGTGTGTGTGTGTGTGTGTGTGTGTGTGTGTGTGTGTGTGTGCGTGCGTGTGTGTGTGTGTGTGGTTTTATCTTCTTATCATTTCTATGGAAAAGACATACAGATATAAGTAAAATAAATAAAAACACTCCCTAAAGTCCAAAATGTCAGCAACAATTATTACGTAACAAGACCCAATATAACAGTACTAACGGATCCACAGCTTTGGTTCCATTCTTGACGGTCAGCGTCATGTTGACGATGTTGGTGAAGTTGGTAGGCCGATTGGAGGCGGGAAGAGACACTATCCACACACACACGGTGGCGTTGGCCAAAGTCAAAGGAGTGGGATAATATGGGGTGGCAAATGTGTCCGATTCCGCTGTGAAGCTACCGCCGCAAGCTGAGGAAGAGAGCGTTTCAGTTTTGATGTACTTTATGGTTTTTGTATAGCAATTGTCCAGCTCAGGGAAGGTGCAGACCTATACAAGACTGCACTGCAACCTCCCAAGGCCAGGCGCTCTATCATACAGACCCTAATAAATAAATAAATACTTAGGCGCCAACTCGCTGCTCTATAAGCAAGGTTCAACGCCTCAGACAACTCAGCATTTCTGCATAAGTGAAGAAAAATGAGACCCAGTGGTTGCTGGGTGTGTTTATAAACCTGTACTCACTCTTCAACAATTGTTGGAAGCAGTAGAAGGAGAAGAAGAAGGAGGAGGAGGAGGAGGAAGAAGAAGAAGAAGAAGGATGAGGAAGAGGAGGAGGAAGAAGAAGAAGAAGAATAAAAAGAAGAGAAGAAGATGAACAAGAAGAAAAAGGAAAAGATAAACAAGGAGGAAAAGAAGAAGAAGGAGAAGCCACAGAAGAAGAAAAAGAAGAAGGGGAAAGAGGAAGAAGAAGAAAAGAAGAAGAAGGATGAGAGGTAGAAGAAGGAAAAAAGTAGAAGAAGAAAAAAAAAGAAGAAAGAGAAGAAGAAGGAGAAGAAAATGAAGAAGTAGGAGGAGAAGGAGAAGGGGTAGGAGGAGAAGATGAAGGAGAAGGAGAAGAAGCAGGAGCAGAAGGAAGAGAAGAAGAAGGAGAAGAAGTAGGAGAAAGAGGAGAAGAAGGAGGAAGAAGAAGAAGAAGGAGGTGAAGGAGGTTGAGGTGGAGGTGGTAGAGGAGAAGAAGAAAAAAAAAGGAGGAGTAGAAGGAGAAGGAGAAGAAGGAGAAGGAAGAGAAGAAGGGGGAGGGGGAGATGGAGAAGAAGGAGGAGAAGGAAGAGAAGGAGAGGGAGAAGAAGGAGGAGGAGAATAAGGAGAAAGAAAAAGAAGGAGGTGAAGAAGGTTGAGGAGGAGGTACACGGTGGTGAAGGAGGAGAAGAAGGTAAAGGAGGAGGAGTAGATGTAGGAAAAGGAGAAGGAGAAGGGGTAGGTGGAGGAGTGAAGGAGAAGAAGAAGAATGAATGAATACTGCTGATCATCATAATACTGGCTGCTATATAATGTATGCAGTATAGCTCTCAGTAAGATCAGTGACCAAATAATAGGCAATGCTACACATGCACTCTACTCCTAAATCACACTTCATTACTGCAGGCCAGCATTATATACACTATGTGCGCTATAACCATTATAGTTAGTACTCTCATCATCATCCTAATGGAACTGAAGATGATGATGATGACGATGAAGCTGATGATGGTGGTGATGATGATGATGAAGATGGTGATGAAGAAGCTGGTGATAATGACGAGGATGAAGCTGATGATGATGATGATGAAGCTGATGATGAAGCTGATAAGAATGATGAAGCTGATGATGATGATGATGAAGCTGATGATGAAGCTGATGAGGATGAAACTGAAGATGCTGGAGGTGAAGCAGCTGCTACTGCTAATGATGATGATGATGCAGCTGCTACTGATAATGAACATAATGATAAGCTGATGAATTTGACGAAGCTGAGGAGGATGAGGATGATGATGGAAGGTGAAGTTGATGGTGATTATGAAAATAATGAGGAAGCTGCTGTTGATGATAATGAAAATGATGAGGAGGCTGCTGTTGATGATGATGAAAATGATGGTTACTCACACAGAGCCCAATAGTCAAAAGAAAAGCCTTTGGCTGTGGATGTTGCTGTCACAGCGCCTCCTGCTGGCGACTGGGCTTGGAAAGTGACAGTACTGTTGTTAGTGATGGGGTACAGCAAATCATTCACGCTGTTGGACCCTGTATACGTAGCCACAGTCTGTCACACAAAGACAATCATACAACAACAACAATAAAAATTTAAAAAAAACAAAAATATTAAATAAAAAAAATATAATAATAATAATAATATTAACAATACAAATAAAAATAATAAAAATAATGATGATGATAATGATGATGAAAATGATGATGATGATGATGATAATAATAATTACAGTTATGTTTATTATTATTATTATTATTATAACTGCTAAAAATCTAAACAAGATAATTGTCAGAAATCTAAAAACAAGATATTTGTCAGACAACTAAAAATAACATTTCATTGTCAGAAATTAAAAAACAAAATGATTTTCAAAATACTTTCTTTAGTCAGAAATTTAAAATTTTATTTTAAAAAAAAATATCACGCACATAAACCAGAATTGTCAAAAATACTAGAAAGGCAAAGCCCATATGACTCACATGCTCCTTATGGAACTCTCAATATTTAATATGAAAATAAGTGCCCAGAAAAAACTAAACGAAATGGTGGCATTAAAATGCAAATACCATCTTTGATCTTTCTATGTTCTTGACCTTGAGATTACCTTGACCTCAGACTCCAAATACACTCATGTACTTTCAAATAAACTACAGCAAATGTAGTACTATGCACACACACTAAAAAAACGGTGAGCTTGGGATGACCTTGACTTTCACGTGGCCTGTCTGATCAAATAACCCAATGTTGTTACATACAATGGGTTAAATAAAAAGCCATTTCACTGTATGATGACCTATTTTTTGTATGCTTTTGCAAGGCCTAAAATGACCTTGACCTTCAAGATCAACGCAAAATCTGGAACATACACGAAAGGTCAATCTATCATCTCTAAATACAAGTTTGGACTTTACGTTTCTCATAGTTTAGGGTCAAGGTCACTTCCATTTACCTAAACTAACTGACTTTCGACAGCTCCAGTGACCTTGATCTTGGAATGAGGTTGATATCCATAATTGTAACAGCAGAAATGTTGACGACAAAGATGTGGTAGCTCAGTTTAGAGATAAACAGATAGTATTGAATAAACCTTGATGTTAATTTACCAGTGATCTAAAGGGAAGTCCGCACATGTAAAATTAACCTCCTTGAAACGTTCGTTCCCGAGACAATCAAGCAGACCTCGCTAACCAAGAATGTTAAGTAGCTTACTCTGCCATAGGACCAGGGTCTCTTGCCCGATTAGTAGCCCATGCGACTCATATCTCTATTGGGTCTACCCTGTGTCGTCTCTGACACTCGAAGTCGAGACGTAACCGAGCGTGTCCCCCAAGTAGGACAGGTGAGAGAAATTTCCAAAAAGAAGATTCCCGTATGAGCGAGATTAACTAGGACGAGAATTAAATGATTGGTCGGAGGAAACGTTTTTGACTAACAACTGTTGACCCTGTGAGCTGGACCTTGAGGTGAAGTCATTGAAGTCTCTGATCATTTATGAGACCTTGTGGGTATACACCAACCTATCACGTTTGGTGGTTATAGTTGAAATAAGTTCTGAGATATTAATCAACTTGCAAGTTTTGATCAAACAGACGGCTTACGGTGAACAGCAATCAGACTGATGGACAGACATTTTTTTTAGATTTCATTTTGGACTATTCGTCTCGCAAAGATTTGCAAAAATCGAGATTGTTTCTTTTCTTTTTTCTTTTTTTTTTTTTTTTTGGGGGGGGGGGGGTGAGAGGAAGTGGGAGGAGGTTAGGGGTAGGGAATGAGGGGTGGGGGTGGGACGTGTACAGCGACTCACAATGCTATGCATGCCAGTAAACAACACACATTTCTTTAAAAATACAAAACTTGGTCAGAAATTTATAATTAAAAAGTACAAATCTAAATATCCCAGTTTTTTTTTTTGTTTTTTTTTTAAATCATCTTTAATCTTGAAAACTTTGCTTGAAAACTTAAAAATACAAGACATTTGTCCAAAATCTTTTTTTTAAACTGTCAGCAATAAAAAAAAGAAAATAAAAAAAAGAAGAAAATTATTGTTAGAAGTCTAACAAATCTCAAATTAATATAATACAAAACTGTGTTTGAAAACTAAAAAAATATAATAGTTGTTGGAAATCTAATCAAAGATATATATTTTTTAAAAACAAATTTAATAAAACAACCAAGATAACTGTTGAAAATATTTTTAAAAAAAACACAAAAAAAACAATTGTCTGATAAACAAAGATAACTGTCAGAAATCTTAACAAAGATAATTGTCCGATTCAGAAATCTCAACAAAGATAACTGTCATAAATCTCAACAAAGAACTGTCAGAAATATCAACAAAGATAACTGTCAGCTATCTAAAAACAATCAACTGTCAGAAATCTGTAACCCTTTCACCGCATTAATGAGACTGTAGGGCCGGCACCAACATGGCATTTGGGCAACAAAACTACCCAGGGGAGACAACCCACTTCACTACTGATTAGAGTCTGTGTTCTCTCCCACGGATCGTCCGCCGCAGAAATGCGATTTCCAGCGCTACACAGATTGTAGTGAAAATTTTATGTGGCATGGCACATGTGGGCGCAAACACTGTCCACGGTTGAGGACACCTGGAGCTGGGAATGTCTGTGGTTTTACAGACTATTGGTGAAAGGGTTGAAATGATTACTGTCCCCAAAGTAACAAATACTACAGCATGGAGTGAGAAATCTGTCCTACATGGTTGGTCTCGAAGGTCAGAGTGTGGTTGACGGCAAGATCAAACTGTGGGAAGTCAAACAGAAGGAAGCTTGGGCCTGGCGTCGCGTTGAGGAAAATCCACTCGCACTTGGCATTGAGGGGATACAGGTTGGGGAAATTTGGAGTTTGGATCGTACCACGTGGGCTGCTAAGAGGGCTGTCTTCGCACACTGCCAAACAGGAATATAATAATATTATTAACTGATGATGATGATGATGATGATGATGATGATGATAACGATAATGATGATAATAATGATGATGATGATGATGATGATGATGATGATGATGATATTATTATTATTATTATTATTATTATTACTGAGGTCTAGTCTGTGCACACACGCATTTCCATTGCATGGACTTTAAAGATCTTGATGCTCAAGTCCTAGAGGTGTGAGTGCCAGCTACCCAAGTACATCCAGCACGCACTAAGTCCCTTCTCCCCATCCCCAGGACTGTGCTCCATCGTCCAGGTGTCAATGCCAGACTTGCCTATCTGAAAAACGTGTTGAAAGTACTCCAGGCAGCTCAAAAGCAGATTTTGGAAGCTTTGACCAGGTTTTTACGTAACAGATTTTCTGTCTTCTTGTAACAAGTTAATTTTGACATGGTGCACAAAGTGTACTGAAATACATATAAAAATGCATGTTTACTAACAAATAATATTACAAAGTATACAATGAAAGGACAAGTGAAGAGTTCAGGTCAACCTTTTGCAGAAGAGGGCAAATAAACTTTCACATAAGCAACACATCACACATACTTCAGGTTAGATGTATGGATATATTTGGCACCAGTGGTTATTGTCTGCACCTGGAAAAGGCTTTTGATGGACCTATGACCTTTAGCAGCTTCTTCAAACTTTTCATGTGATTTTGATTATGCGCACTTTCGCAGTTGTTATGACCGCCATGTGCAACGGTGAAGTCGATTTTGCACAAGGTGCATCTTGCAAATTCTGCTTCTTTCAGAGACGTAGTCAGACAAGACCACTTTTCGTTGTAGACTTTCAAAAAAGCTTTCTTTCTGGCCTGCCATTTAGCTTGTGGAGAAAAGTGGAACGCAAGTACACAAAAATTATGATATGTGGCATGCACCCCCTCGCTAAGGGAAGTAACTACACTGCGTGACTTGTAATCCGAAGAAAAAAAAACAAAAAAACTTTTTTTAGCGTGTTGACCAGACGACCGTACTTCAAAGCTAAAATGCATACGAATACGGTGAACAAAACATATGGTAGTCAAGTCTGCTATGCGCTCAAAGGTTGCAGGTGGGCTCCTCGGACAGTTCGGGTTAAATCCTGTATTGACCAGCGCCTTAAGCAGCTCTTGAGCGGGAAAGCGCTTTATAAAAGTGATAAAATAAAAGTGAAAGTGATAAAAACTCACCCTTGCTGCTCTGGTAGCTTGCTTTGACAGCCAGCAACGAGGCGTTTGTTTTGTCACCCACAGTCAGCACCAATCTGCACAAACCAACATTTCAGATATCCATGTTCTCTCCCTTCATGCACAACTCCAATGAACTGATGAAGCGACAGTGTCAATTCAGCATACCGCATTCCAGTGTCAATTCAGCATACCGCATTCTATCTCACGGACTTAAAAGATCCTGATGCTCATGTCCCAGACAGATGAGTGCCAACTACACAAATACAGCCAGCACTAGGTCCCTTCTCCCTTGTACCTGACTGCCCAGGATGGTGCTTAGTCATCTGGATGTCAGACAATACACCAAAAGGTGCAAATGGGCACCTTGGGTCGGCAAGAGTTAGATCCTGTATCTGTCAGCGCCATGAGCAACTGGACAAGCGCTATTTAAGAACGATAAAATAAAACAATCAATAAAACGGGTTAATGATAAGCATACACACAACTATCATTTCGACCCATCCTCAGCCCCCATATCCCCTGCCACATGCCATCTTCCTCTTGCTACCCCCCACTCCATCAAAGTCACACTGCTAAGACACTTCAGTGACCCTCTCTCGTTTTTAACCTCCCTTGCCCCACACCATACAAAGTTACCCACTCTATTGTCCTAATCAAAATCATATTGTTATGCGTAAAATACACTCCACTACCTCTCTCCTTCACACCCTCCCAATCCCACCCCTTTAACTTCTCCACTTTCAAACATATTTTAAAAATTATACCATTTATGTAGTCAAACTCTCAGTGATCTCCCTGTACTCACAACTCAAATGCTTGCGTAAACAGCAGCGTCAAATCTGCTTCATTACTTTAGGGCCACCACTCTGCCATTTTTTAAGATACTCACTGCGCCAAACTGTTAAAGACGATCTGGAAAGGGAGTTGGGAGTTGTCAGGACGGAGATGAGCCAGCAGAGTTTTGCTGGACTGGACTCCGCCGTAGATGTCTAACGTCGCGTTCGGCACCAGCGTCAGCGAGGTGATGCTGAGCTGTATGTTGTCTGTGGGAAAAAACAAATGGAATCAATAATGGCAATAGGAAATCCACACATTAATGGATGCTATAGGAGCGCTTTCCCCAAAAATACCAGTCTATCAGGCTTACATGTTCCATCCCCAGTAAAACACACAACATACACACACTTGTTACACCTGCTGTCAATAGTCCATGCTTCAATCTTGATATGTGTAACTCTAATTCGTTTATCCATGCAGCCTGTTCACTCAGCAACAAGGCAATAGTCGTCGTAAAAGATTTCCAACTTTTTTTCAGCAAACACCAACAACTGCGTACAAGATCGCTTTTCAAAAATCGCTACTCGCAAGCACAAAGCACATTACTTATATAGTCTTTCAACAATCCAGAGAAAACTTCAAACATTCCAAAATGACACAACCACACCCAATCAAAATAAAACTCGTCACCGGAACTACGCACTGTTTTATGTCATAGAACCTTCCTCAGTTTAGAATATTTGCCTAGCTATTACCAGACAGATCTGGAACCTTCTATCAATAATAAATAAGCTACTCCAGAAAATTCTCCATGATACTACAACAATATCGATCAACAAAAACTATCAACATTATATAAAGCTTTTTCTAGCAACAGCGCAGAATCAAATCAAAGGTACATACAGCCAAACATGCGTACACTGAACACGCTTTTAGCCAACAACTCTTTTAGCCAATGCAAAAAAAACTACTGCCAGAGTTGTTCTTATTTATCACTTAGAACTTTCTGGATATAACAAATATGGTTACAACATAGCTTCGCTTACACCCAATGTATTTTTTAATCCCAGACACCAAATTTCGAGGGATATAACAAAATCGAAGTACAAAAATATCGCAAATAATGTAAATTCTCAGAAATCACGTCAAATCTGCATTAAATTTTGAAATCATTCGTGTGTCTAGTAGACACTTGTTAAACCTTTGGAGACAACATAATTTTGCAAAGTAAAAACAAAAAAAAAGATGTAATTTTACGATATGGCAGGAAGTGACAGGTTTAATTTTTTTCATTTTGTTCTTGGCACCCAGGAATTTTTCACAAGGAAAGTTTAAATTTTCTAAAAGTAAATAGATGGAATTTTCAAACTGTTTCAGAATAAAGTACATGTGTATTTTGTGAAAATATACAAGGTTGTCACCATCAATTTAGTCCAAAAAACTTAGAAGGGAGGAAATATATGGCTCACAATCTACATCATTATCACTGTGTCTGCTTTAAAAAGGCTAACAGAAGCATTCACTGTCATATTATTAAACAAAGAAAATGAATACACCAGACAAGATTTCACTGCTATAGTGGATGATTGGTGGTTCTGCATCTATCACAATGTCACAATAAATCCACTGCAAAATATTTAGGGACTTGCCAAAATAATCTCCGATAACGATCATTTGCAAAACAGGACGTTCATTTTTAGACACAAAGCAACCAATTAACCGGTTTCATTCTTTTAAAGTGAATCCGAGACAATTCTCATCCAGTATGGGCCCCTTCGTCTTTTTGGAACAGACAGGTAGGACCAATAGATCGGCCCGATCGTCCTCTAAGGGTTAAAATCATGGCGGCAAAACGAAAATTAATTCAGCTCACTAGAGAACTTTAAATAATATTGCATGTGGGAGAGCATCCACACAAGAAAAAAGAAGCTGATATAACCAATGAATTTAAAATTCCATTATCAACACTAAGCACCTTCACTCAGAATACAGATTATTCAGCCAAAGGACAACAGTTACATTGCCTAATGAAAATTGCCCTGATGTTGGTAAATAGCCACACACACACACATCCACACCCCAGGTAAATATCATCATTTCTATAGTCCTATATCTCACACACACAAACATTTTATAAAACTTCAACTATATAAAAACTGACAAACGTCACAGCAACACTGGACACAATCACTTTTGACATATAAAATATAACAAATGGACATGTGTATGTCATAGAGGATAAACTAATTTGCATACAGAATGCTAAAAGAAAGGAAGCACGCATGCACATACAAACGTACACAAACACACACACACACAAAGGAAGGTACATCAATATATGTTTAAAGAACACTATTGCATTAAAAAATAATAGTGAGAAAACAAGAAAAATATATTTGAATAAAACAGCACCTTAACTTACAAAGAAACCATAACTCTCTCTCTCTCTTTCTCTTATGGACACTTCCACAGAAAATGATATAAGCACACGTACCTGGACGAGCACACACAGGTAGACACCAACACTTACCTCCCACTTTGGAAACCTGGTAGCTAAATCACTCTCATTCACTCGCTCTCTCTCTCAATCACCCCCACCCCCACCCACCCACCTGCTTCATCTGGCAAACATCTTCTAAAATCAACCCCTTTTGCAATAGCATGACAAGAATACATCTTGACATGTTTTGGGCTGTAAATCCAACATCAAAGACTAATTTTATAGACACGACGGATATAACGAATACAAACACACAATTCAGCCACTAAACGTCTATCATGGGTACAATGAACTTCGGGTATAATGAATGGAAAAATTTCTCCCTTGGACTTGGTTGTAAGCGTGTTGGAATACACGCGCTGTTACCACATTCTTTACAAAATAAAATGATTGGAACTATTGTATGCATCTTAATGATAACACACGTCTACCTCAATTCAATTGAATCTTTAATTTTTTGTCTGTTCCTACAAATAGGTGATATTAAAACAATTAAATTTAAACTTTTAAAACACTTCAACTATTTTAAAAAAATCTTTAATCAGTCTATAAAAGTCGACCAACATGAGCTTTAGCAACTTACAATTTCTGGATGATACAGAACCATGTCTACAAAATGTCCATATTCATATGTTATGCCCATTTACTTTAAACATGTCTTTTAAAACCGATTATTCAAATAAAAGGTGATGTATGGATAGATTTGTATTATATGTACATTGAACTTCTGAGAAATATTTAGTATTCCGTGCGTTCATTGTTAATTTATAAAGTGGGGTTGAATAATTTAGAATAGATACCTTTTTAAAGCTATGAACGTGGTAGGCTACACTGCTTTTTTTTACAAATGAAAACATTCCATGATTACACATAATCAAATTTATTATAGTTATAAAATCTGATGACCTTGGTGCTTTCTTCTGTGTGTGTGTGTATGTGTGTGTGAGAGAGGTGTGTGTGTGTGTGGGAGAGGTGTGTGTGTGCAGGCGTGTGTGTGTGCAGGCGTGTGTGTGTGCTGAAACATGTGGTATACTGTACGCAGCAAGGTGCAAGTAAAGGAGAGAGAAAGAGGTGAAAGCTTGTTTGACAGCTGAACACCACAAAGCTGTGTTATGGTGGTGGTACCTTGGGTCTGAGGGTTGATGGTCCAGGTGCAGTCAGTGGTGCCTGGAGTGACCATGAGCTGGAAGTTGCCCTCACTGCCCGTACTGATGCCATCACAACCTGCACACCATAATGTAAAATAATTCACCACTGAGGAAATGCAACCTCCTTAACTCACTCAAAATGTAAAGTTTCCATTGCCTGAGCCCCATGTCCATACCCAGGGCTAGAAATTAACCTTTTTCTTTGGGGGCCACCGGGCCCCTTGATTGAAAAATTTGAGGGCCCACAAGCAACTTTCGGGGCCCAACTTGAAAAATAATGCAAACAAAAAACAAAAGAATTATTGACAATATAATAAGTAGAAAGTAGGCCTACAATTTGTCTGATAATCTAAAATAAAAACAATTGAATTTCCAATTTTGCTGAGTGATGTCATTTTTATTTGCCTTTTCTTTCACTTTCAAACCTTACCAACAAAAAAGGGGAAAAACCACACACACACACATTCAGTGACACACATATTTCAGTGACTAGTGAGCCTGAAAATTGGAAAATACGCCATCGCCGACTGTTTTAGCAACTGTATGGCGACGATATGTAGCCATACTTTCGTACTTGCAAAGATGGACATTTTGCGCTTATGTTGTGCCATAGCCTTTTGTTTATTGTATTAAAAAGATATTAAAGTGTATATTAAACTTTTGAGTGCAAAATTAAAGGGTTTTCGCTTCTTTTCTGCTTTTGTTTTCTGTCCAAATTTAGGGCACCGGTGTGGGTTGCTTCCCTTGGCCCAAATACGAAACTGCCGAGTAGAGCTGTAGCAGACGAATTATTTTGCGGGCCTAGCGGGCCCTTCGTTTTTCAACATTCCGAGCCCGAAATCAACTTTGCGGGTTTTTGGCCCCGGGCCCCCGCTAATTTCGAGCCCTGATACCTAACGTATTGTTTAGTGTTCCCAAGTTGTAAAGCTCTGCTTTTATTTCATTCATGTTATTAAGCGCTTTTCCAGTCCAGAGCTGCTCAAAGCGCTGGCCGATACAGGATCTAACTCAAGCCGACTGTGCGCCCACTTCCTGGCATAGAGGCATCATCTGAACCCCAGAGAACTAAAGAGGGGGAAAGGGACCTAGTGTTTACTGGGTGTATTTATATAGCCGGCACTCGCCCCTCTAGGATTTTTTTTCTATTGGAAATTCATCTTCATTGCAGTCATTTATATCCTCTCATAAAACGCGTTATTTTCCTTCCACCAACTGAAATTAATGAAATTAATTCTGCTAAGTCATAGTTCGCGTGTGCGTGTGCGAGTGAGTGTGTGTGTGTGTGTGTGTGTGTTAGTGTTAAGAGTCATTATTTTTTATATACAAGCTTACTGTTAATATTCACGAGTTTTCCTTTGTTCTTTTTTATAAATAAAGTTGTTCTTATTCATGTAAGCTCCTACAGCTAAATCTAGATTAGGTGCATAAATAATAATAACAACAACAACAAAATAACAATAATAATAATAATAATAATAATAATAATAATAATAATAATAATAATAATAATAATGAGCGCCAGCATTAACTCTTCCTCGCCGGGAAGCAAGTTTTCCAGTAGCCGCCATGCATCTCTACCTGTCGGGAGGCAGGTATTCCAGTATCCCACATTTGCATACGGTCCAAGAGAGAAAACTCCGCATTGCAAAAATATATTGAAAGCACGGTTATTTCCCATGTTAATAAAACATACGGTCACTTCCGCCAGGTCAAATTTTCTTGTTCTGATGCGAATTCGGCGTGCAATTTGATTTTTAAATGATGAAAAATCGAGGACTGTCAAGATCTTTCTCTCTCTCTGCTATTTTTGTGTTGAGCTGCTATAATATTTTGTGGAAATTTACCAAAGGAAATATCTAAATACTTTAATGTTTACCTAAATAGCTTAAAAAAACTTACATACTTGCTTTTTTTCAATGTTATTGTGAAAATTCAGGAAAAAAATGCGAAAGAGGCTTTCATTTAGGAATTTTTTCAGTTTTTATTATTAAACAAACATAAAATTTATATAGTTTTGTAAAGAAATTAGTTTTCTTTAAGTATGCCAAATTTCATATCAATAGGCCTGCACTGAGCTAGGCAAGAGCCGATTTTGTACAACTAGTGGTTTTCACAACAGTCTGGCCCTGCAGGCTCAGGCCAGCAGTGATGCTTAGCTGCTGCACGCTCAGGCAGAATAGAGTTACGTCCGTGTGAATTTATGCATTGATCAACAGGCTATTCCTGGGTTAAGCCTGTCACAGCAATGAGTATTTTGCAGGGATAGTGAGAAGTATACTAACTACTTTTTTATATTTCTTAAATCGCCATGATGGCCATTATTACTATTATTATTATTAATATTTCTCTGCCTAATGTAGACTTAGCTCTAGATGCTTATGTGAGTACAGAACAACTGTAACTATAAAACTAGAAGGGCAAAGCCCATCATACTCCTTATGGAACTCACAAAATGTAACATGAAAACGAAAATGACTGTCCACAAAAATACAAAATGAAACAGTGGCACTAAAATGCAAAGTAATACAGACTTTGATCTTTCTATGCTCTTGATCTTGAGATGACCTCGACCTCCAGTTCCAAATTCACTTGTATTATCAAAAAAACTACAGCAAAAGTTGTATTATGTTAAAAAACAGTCACCTTGAGATGACCTTGACTTTCAGTGACCCTGACCTTGGGATGACCTTCACGTAACCTCTCATGCATATCTGATCAAATAACCCAATGTTGCTGCATATTATGGGTTAAATAAACAGTCATTCCACTGCACGATGACCTATTTTTTGTATGTTTTGGCAAGTCCTAAAATGACCATGACCTTTAAGGCCAACCCAAAAATGGAACATTTATGAAAGATCAATCTATCATCTCTAAATGCAACAAGTTTGGACTTTATACCTCTCATACTATAGGGTCAAGGTCACTTCAAAGTACCTATACTAACTGACTTTGGACAGCTCCAATGACCTTGGACAGAGATTGACGAAATTTGTATGTGTGTCTGACTGATATCTTTCATGCATCAAAGAATCATGTTCAATATTAATAGCTAGAAAAAAAAATTGAAAATTTGTGAAAAATTGTCATTTTTTGACCAACATGTGATGATTTTGAGACCTTGACCTTGGTCGTCATTCATTCACTGATCATTTTCGAGGTCTCATGGGTATACAACATCTTACTAAGTTTGGTTAGGATAGTTGAAATAGGCTCCAAGTACTTAGCCACTTTAAAGTTTTTCACCGACAGATGATGGATGGACATTTTTTTAATATGATTTTAGGATTATTTAGGACTCATCTCACACAGATTTGGAACAAAATTTGTTTGGGTGGGGTGATTACGTAGACTCACATAACTGCTATGCATGTGAGTCAACAAAACAAGAAAAAATCATGAACCATTAACAGTTATATAAAAACACACACACAAGTGTATTATAAATTGTAATAATTATATTTGTGCAACCTATAGAGAAATGTATCGATTTCCACAAGTGTCTTATATTTTTCATTGGCCAAGTAGAGTGTGACTAAAACTGATATCACATGGCAATTGACCAATCACAGATGGCGATATTTCTAGCAAGCTGTGAAATATATAAGTCGTAAGAATACGGGACCTACTTTAACCCATTTACCAATTGCAGTCTTCTAAACTTTTTCTGCAAATGACTAAAGACTGGCTAAAACAGCAAGGTTTTATTCCCTAACCGTCGCTAATGCACAAATGCTACAGCAGCAATCATCTCAAGGAAAGGAAGAGGTAAAGTGTCAAAGGACCAACTGAACCAGCTGCCATTGTTTTTGATTGGATGCCCAAGCTAGGGTTGACTGAAGACTAGGTCAACATTTTGAACAAAGCAGATATGAATCAATGGAAGAAGCTGGCATTGTTTTTCACTGGCCAAGTTTGGTTGAAGACACCTGTCATGTCTCATGTTGTGGTGTTTATTGTTCTTTACTCTGTTTATGGATGTGAGTGACTGGGCGGGTGTTTGGGTGGGTGGGGGAGTGCGCGCGTGCATTTATGTTTGTGTGCGTGCTGAATAAATGTGAAAGAAAGCTTCTGATTTTTGGACTAATTTTGGTTGCGCAGTTGGATGACATTATTTGATAGTGATGTGTAAAGCAGCTGTTGACACACATCTTCCTCTTCTAATCTAATGTTCATTCCTATTGTTTTTCCCAATGGAAGAAATCGAAACATAAATGTTATTCGCATCTTAAGACGTGCACGGCTGTTCATAAGCGGTACTTTCAGGCTATGGTTAAAAATAACCCTTGTGCTGTCCCTTATCGCTGGCTGAACTGCTTGTAGCCAGATCCAAGATCAACCAACCAACAGTGTCGAATAACATATAATGTCTATGTTATGGTTCACAAACCACCAACAGTGTGAAATAACATATAATGTCTATGTCATAATTCACAAACAACCAACAGTGTGGAATAACATATAATGTCTATGTTATGGTTCACAAACCACCAACAGTGTGGAATAACATATAATGTCTATGTTATGGTTTACAAACCACCAACAGTGTGAAATAACATATAATGTCTATGTCATAATTCACAAACAACCAACAGTGTGGAATAACATATAATGTCTATGTTATGGTTCACAAACCACCAACAGTGTGGAATAACATATAATGTCTATGTTATGGTTCACAAACCACCAACAGTGGAATAACATATAATGTCTATGTTATGGTTCACAAACCACCAACAGTGTGGAATAACATATAATGTCTATGTTATGGTTCACAAACCACCAACAGTGGAATAACATATAATGTCTATGTTATGGTTCACAAACCACCAACAGTGTGGAATAACATATAATGTCTATGTTATGGTTTACAAACCACCAACAGTGTGAAATAACATATAATGTCTATGTCATAATTCACAAACAACCAACAGTGTGGAATAACATATAATGTCTATGTTATGGTTCACAAACCACCAACAGTGTGGAATAACATATAATGTCTATGTTATGGTTCACAAACCACCAACAGTGGAATAACATATAATGTCTATGTTATGGTTCACAAACCACCAACAGTTGGAATAACATATAATGTCTATGTTATGGTTCACAAACCACCAACAATGTGGAATAACATATAATGTCTATGTCATGGTTCACAAACCACCAACAATGTGAGTATCAGCTTCTCTAAAGGACCATGCTATGCTTCCGGCTCAGACAGCTGCTCAAGGCTTTGGCTGAAAAAAACAAGTGTAACAGGCGAAACTGGTATGGTCTAAGACTACAGGTCAGTAGTACCACTACGTGTCAGAGCCTAGGACCTTCCACTGTTACCTGCAGTGACGGAGGTGGAATTTGCGCTGAGGCTGGAGGCAGCAGCAAACACCTTTGCCTGCACCAGCATGTACTCCCCTGACGACACCACAGGGAACCGAGCTGCGGAACTGCAACAGACCACAATGTCAATATATTTATTTGTGTAATCCTTCTTTTATAGCTTTTCCAGCTCAACAGCTGCTGAAGTCACTGGCAGCTCAACAGCTGCTGAAGTCACAGGCTGTAACACAATCTAACTTTTTAATTTTAATCACTTTTTATATAGCGCTTTATCAACTCAAGAGCCGCTCAAAGCGCAGGCCAATACAGGATCTAACTCAAACCGCCCGAGACGCCCACCCACAGCCTTTGGGTGCATGATCTGACGCCCGGACAACTGAGCACAATCCTGGGCAGCCAGGGATGGGGGTGAAGGACCAAGTGCATGTTGGATGTGTTCTTGTCACCGGCACTCATTCATCTAGGACATGAGCATCAGGATCTTTAAAGTCCGTTAAGATGGAATGTATGTGACACAGACTAGACCTCGGTTTATACTCTCATCTGAAGGCGTAGGAAACGGGAGTAAAGTGTCTTTCCCCAGGACACAACACAATGCCCCGGCCTGGGCTCGAACCCGGGACCTTCAGATCCGCAAGCCAAAGCACTACCATTAGACCACCGTGCCTCTAACTCAAGCTGCCCGAGGCGTCAACTTGCAGCCTTTGGGTGCACAGCCTGAAACTCTGATGATTGAGCACAATCCTGGGCAACCGGGAACAGGGGAGAAGGGACTTGGTGCTTGTTGGGTGTATTTGTGTAGCCCGCACTCACCCATCCAGGACATGAGTGTCAGGATCTTTAAGTAATTGCAAGAGAATGCATGTGTTCACAGACTAGACCTCAGTTTATACTCTCATCCGAAGGAGTTGGGGTGCAGTCTCCAAAAATATTTACAATTGGGTAACTTTTGAACAGTGTGTGTGGGTTTGTGGAGTGTTTTATCTTTTAAAAAATGCTTTGAGAAGCTCTCTGAGCTTATAAGTGCGCTATATAAGAGTAATCTCTTTCTTTCTTTTCTTTCTTTAAATTGCTGCATAAGTTGACTTCAAACTTTGCACAATGACAGATTTCAATGTCCAATTTGTTTTAGCAGTACCTATTTCGCATGAACTGTTTGAAAATATATTCAGTTCAAAGGGATCTTTTTCTGTTGAAGCCTTTCCAACAGCAGCCATATATATCTAAACATACATTTCTACAGCTCTAGGTGTGTACAATAAATATGCCATAACACTCACAAAATCAAACAATGGTCACGATGACCAAGAATGAAATAGACCAACAACACCAATGGCAACAACACGAATATCAAAGAAACTGTGCACAGTGTTCAGCCAATTCCTCAACACCGTGCACAGCTTCAAATATTTAGAAGCAATTGTATTAGACAATGGGTCCAGACAGAAAGCCCTCTAAAGGATGGCACAAACAACTGCTGCCCTGACAAGTTTGAAGCCCATTTGGAAAGACAGGACCATCAGTCTACACTCCAAAGTAAGGTTGCTGTGCTCCCTTGTCATCTCCATCTTCCTATACTCTCGCGAAACATGGACCCTCACAGCAGATATACAATGAAGAATACAAAGCATAAAGATGAGGTGCTACAGAAGACTTCTGGGAATTTCCTTTACCCAGCACATCACCAACAACTAAGTCCAACAGACCATCACACAAGCCATTGGACAACATGATGACATGCTCACAGTGGTGAAGAAACTGAAACTCCGATGGTATAGCCACGTCACCAGAACATCAGGCCTTGCACAGAACATCCTGCAAGGAACGGTACAAGGAGGCAGAAAAAGAGGGAGACAGAAAAATAGGTGGGAGGACAACATTCGAAAATGGACTGGCTTGACAATGAGCGAAGCCATGAGGGTGCTGAGGACAGAAAAAAGATGGAGTACGCTGGTTAAACGATCATCTGTGGTGCCCCCAATGACCTTCGACTTACGGGATAGGATAGGATAATGATAGGAGAATGGCTCTCTCTGGACCTTGTGGTTGTAATGCTGGTGTGTGGTTGTAATACTGGTGTGTGGTTGTAATACTGGTGTGTGGTTGTAATACTGGTGTGTGTTTGCAATACTGGTGTGTGGTTGCAATACTGGTGTGTGGTTGTAATACTGGTGTGTGGTTGTAATACAGGTGTGTGGTTGTAATGCTGGTGTATAATTGTAATACTGGTGTGTGGTTGTAATGCTGGTGTATGTTTGTAATACTGGCGTGTGGTTGTAATGATGGTGTGTGGTTTGTAATACTGTGTGGGGTTGTAAAGCTGGTGTGTGGTTGTAATGCTGGTGTGTGGTTGTAATGCTGGTGTGTGGTTGTAATGCTGGTGTATGGTTGTAATACTGGTGTGTAGTTGTAATGCTGCTGTGGGGTTGTAATGCTGGTGTGTGGTTGTAATGCTGGTGTATGGTTGTAATACTGGTGTGTGGTTGTAATACTGGTGTGTGGTTGTAATGCTGGTGTGTGTCAAAGCATTTACAATAGTCCTATTTCATGTAGTTGTGGCTGTGACAAATGTAAGAGATAGTCTAGTGCGTTTTGTGTATATGTATGTGTGTGTAGGTGTGCGTGCGTGCACAGTCTGTTTTGGGTTTGTGAGTACTAGTGTGTGTGTGTGTGTGTGTGTGTGTGTGTGTGTGTGTGTGTGTGTGGGTGTGTGTGTGTGTGTGTGTGTGTGCGTGCTTGGTGGGATGCCAGTAAATGGGTAAATAAGTGCGATAATATCGTCTAAAATCATATTGGTTGTGAAAAGACCTTAAAATATTGAATTGAATGGGATAATAATTCTTTATTTTATTGTGTTCTTGTTTCCCCAGGCAAATTGTCCTGTATGTGACATTTGAAGGCAATTAAAAAAACCAAAAAGAACATGTGGTGTGTTATGGTGTGGCTGATGGTCTTACTTGAGGACGGTCAGGTTGGGACTGGAGGGCTGGGCTCCATCAAACAGGGAGATGGTGTAATTGTACTTCTTTTCAGGCTGTTCCGCACCCAGGTCAAACCTCACCTGAACAAAACAAAACCAGCAAATGAATACACTAATCAGTCTACCACTTAACTGTCTTGCTGGAATGTTTGCCAGCTGTTAGTGGTGATGTTAGCTGCTTGAATCTAAATCTAAGTCAGTCAACTCAATGTCAATTCAACAACAATACGCACAATGGAGAATTCATATAGTACATTACATCCCAGCCAATAACAGGATGTTTAAAACAGATATAAAATTAATTAATAATGAAAAAATAAATAATAACCACAAGCTAACCAGTACTGAAACTTCATTTTTTTCCAACAATTATATATTATGCTTTTAACTCCACTCTTACAATTTCTCTCTTCCTCTCTCTCTAGGAGGCACTGTGGTCTAATGGTAGTGCTTCGGCTTGTGGATCTGAAGGTCCCGGGTTCGAGCCCTGGCCGGGCCATTGTGTTGTGTCCCTGGGAAAGACACTTTACTCCTGTTTTTCCTACTCCTTCGGATGAGAGTATAAACCGAGGTCTAGTCTGTGTCGCATACATTCCATCATAACGGACTTTAAAGATCCTGACGCTCATGTCCTAGACGGGGGTGAGTGCCGGTAACAAGAACACACCCAGCATGCACTTGGTCCTTCTCCCCCATCACTGGCTGCCCAGGATTGTGCTCATATGTCCGTGCGTCAGACCATGCGCCCAAAGGCTGCGGGTGGGCGTCTCGGGCGGTTTGAGTTAGATCCTGTATCGGCCAGCGCTGTGAACTCGTTGGGAAAAAGCGCTATATAAATATCCTTATCTTATCTTATCTCTCCCTATTACACCCATACACACACAAACACACGCACACACACCCACACTCGCATACACACACCAGTCTCTTCCAGCTCTTTCACTATTAATGTGCACACACACACAAACACACACACATACAAACACACATACAAACACACACACCCACACATCTGCATAGCAATGTGGCTGACAGTGCCATTGATTATGATGTACAAGAAGGTGGAACATCTGCCAGCTGTTTTAACCAGTCTAATTGTTCCCTTCATTAGGACTTCATTAGACTTTGACCATAATGTGTTACCACGACAATCATCAATGGAAGTGTAGGAACAATGTACAGACTTGTAAGGTTAGTGTGTATAGTACAGTAGTGTGTACAGTAGTGTGTACGATACAGTAGAGTGTACAGTACAGTAGAGTGTACAGTACGTGTACAGTAATGTGTAAAGTAGTGCATACAGTAATGGTGTGTACAGTGGTGTAGTGTGTACAGCACAGTGATGTGTACAATAGTGTAATGTGTACATGTGGGTAATGTGTACAGTAGTGTAGTTTGTACAGTATTGTGTACATGTATACAGTAGTGTAGTATGTATAATAGGGTGGTGTGTACAGTAATGTGTACAACAGTGTAATGTGTACAGTGGTGTAATGTGTACAGTAGTGTAATGTGTACAGCAGTGTAGTGTGTACAGTGGTGTAATGTGTACAGCAGAGTAGTGTGTACAGTGGTGCAGTGTTTACAGTACAGTGGTGTAATGTGTACAGTAGTGTGGTGTGTACAGTAGCAGAGCTTATTCTAGGATTTTGAAGAAGTGGGGGCAGGCCCCCCTTCCTTGAAAAAAAGGGGGGGATTAGGGCCCCCTCGGACCAAAACAGTGGGGGCGTCTTCTCAGCATATATATGGTGTACACACAAACAAATATCCATATCGGTTTTCTCCCGTGATGTTCCCGGATAAACTGTGAAACAGTCAAGTGTCGCATTCTCTCCAAACACTGAACAGTAAGTACACACAAATCGCATACAAAATATATCACAAACGGGTATCTGTAACATTGCTTTCACAACTGTTGCATAAAAGCTCTGCTATTTTAGAAGATCAGTCATGGGAAAACAGTGTGACTTTTTTCTTCACAGTTCCTCCACTGAATTCGAAGTTGAAAAGCGTGCGCTTTTTCGAAGCCAATCTGATTCTGATTGTAAACCAGTTCCAACTGGTCAGGTTCATCGATGCCACACTCAGAAGAAAGGTGATTGGTCAAAAAGAATAGCATCGGCCAATGAAAATTTGAGACTCATCGCATATACAAGAGAGCAACTTCCGTTTAACTCCAGTTTCCGCTCCGCCCTAGCAGACGACAGAAACGTCACAGTAAAGCCCGCTTCGATCAAGACATGTAGCGGGATATTTCCAATCTCCGCGGGATCGCGAACGCGCTCATCGAATTTCTTTGCAGGAAAAAAACTTTTTGTGTGTGATCCCGCGCATCCCGCGCCCTAGAATAAGCTCTGAGTAGTATAGTGTGACAGTAATGTAGTGTGTACAGTTGTGTAGTGTGTACAGTAGTATAATATGTACAGTAATATAGTGTGAACAATAGTGTAGTGAGTACAGTAGTGTGTACAGTAATGTGTACAGTAGTTTATTGTGTACAGTAGTATGGTGTGTTCAGTAATGTAATGTGTACGGAAGTGTGGTGTGTACAGGTGTGTAGGGTGTACAGTAATGTGTACAGTAATGGGTACAGTAATGGGTACAGTAGTGTAGTGTGTACATTAATGTGTACTGTAGTGTAGCATGTACAGCAATGCTTAAAGTAGTGTATGTGTACAGTAATGTGTACAGTAGTGTGGTGTGTACAGTAATGTAGCATATACAGTAATGCTTAATGTAGTGTAGTGTGTACAGTAATGTGTACAGTAGTGTGGTGTGTACAGTAGTATAGAGTGTACAGTAGTGTACAATAGTGTACATAGCTACCTTACCTTTTGAGAGGAGTTGGTGGCTTGCAGCAGAAAGTACACTTCAGGCATGACAGGGATTGTCAGCTGTTTATCGCCCACTATGTGGTTCACCTCAGCTGTACACACCAATGTACACCAACAACGTCAATAGACTTGTCACTGCTATTATTATTATTATTATTATTATTATTATTATTATTATTATTATTATTATTATTATTATTATTATTATTATTATTATTATTATTCAAGGCGTACTCCTTGTTATTATTATAATTTCGTGTGTTTGTTTTGTTATCCACCTAATCAAGATTCAGTTCTAGGCGCTTACATGAATGCAAAACAACTGTACCTAGGAAAACTGGTTAACTACTTAACTGACATACAAGTAACTTTCTCTGTCAGACGCACACTACCAAGGTTATAGAGGCAAGTGGCTGTGAGTGTCAAACGTCTACACACAGCATATGGTGGATAGATCTCTGACACTCAGCCAGCGTCAAGGTCGCATGTTTAGTGAAACTACCCTATTAGAAGTGAAAATGTTACTGAAATGGCAAAACAGCAAATGAGATTGGAATGGCAAAACATCAAATATGATTGGAATGGCAAACATCAAATGAGATTGGAATGGAAGATGGTTTAAGTATGGCCAATGAGGCTGTTTGCGATGGACAGGCCAGTTACAACAGGTGAAGAAACTGACCCAGCTCCAGGACATCAATGATGACTTCACGAGAGAAAATGACACTGGCTGCCACAAAACGCACAACCACGCTCTGTCCAGTACTGAACAACAGGTACTCTGGAACATCCATCATCATCACCATTATCATCTTCACCATCAACAACATTATAATAATCGTCATCATCATTATCACCCATCATCACAATCAACAAAATTATAATCATCATCATCATCTCCTTCTTCTTCTTCGTCTTCAACAACATTATAATCATCATCATCATCATCATCATCATCATCATCATCATCATCATCATCATCATCATCATCAAACACCATCACCAAAATTATCATCATCATAGGTGCATGTAATTCCCCCTCTCCTCCCACACTCTCCCCACCCCACCCCAGTTCCTTCAAATATTATTACCACCAAAACTCAAAGTAAAAAATAAACAACTATAATCATGAATCATTCAAAAAAGACAAAAAATGAGAAGGTCAACTCTCATATGACTCGCATGTTCCTTATGGAACTTGCACTATTTAACATGGAAATGAGTGCCCTGAAGAAAAAAACAAATGAAAGTGGTGTAGCCGAGCGGAGTATTTGACTCCCGTCTCTCGGCCACCATCTTCGGTGTTTTCGAAATTTTTATTGTACCTTTTATTACATTTTATAATTTTTTTTAGGTCCTGATTAGGTTTTTAATTTGTGCCACATGGTCAGTCTGCTAGCTCTCCCCATTTTGGTTCTTTTCCCTTTCTTTTTTTTTTTCCTTTTTTTTTTTTTTGTGGTGGGGGGATAGTTGTTCGTATTGTAAAGTTTATAGTTATTTTTAGCTTTATCAGACACCGTGAGGATGTCCTTCGTGGTTAAATCCGCAAAAAAGTGCCGGCGTCGACTTCGGTGCCAGGGCGCTGCGGAGAGGTTAGACTCCCCGGTGGTTAAAAGCACGACTGAATCGGCAATGCCAAGTGCTTCTAGTTCAAGTGATTCTGAGCAGTCTAATTTTAAAATCCCAGTGATTGGCGACATGGTCGCCTCTGTTGAGGGAGGGCTGATGTCGCCTAGTAGGAAGAGGGCCCATGAGACGCTCTGGGACTCTTCTTCGTCAGTGTCCTCTGGGGACATGGTGGATGTTTTGCTAGGGGACTCTAGCCCTGCCGCAAGCTCTGGCATTGGTGTCGGGACCGCGGGTGTTGGCAGTTCCCCGGTGGAGATTGGGCAATACTTGCCCTCTCCATCCCCTATACTAGAGGAACCCCCGGTTGATAACTCCAATGCCTGGACCACAGTATCCGGCAGGCGCAAGAAAAGTAAAACAGGAAACTTTCCGAGATTGACTACCATGCCGAACTATGAGCTCTGTCAGTACCCTGTAATAATTAAGCAAAGGGGGGATGCAACCACCGCATCCTTGAAGTCTATGGGATGGAAACTGCCGGACCTTCTTTGAGAGGCTGTAGCTCCCGTCGATCGTGTTAGGCCCCTGAGGGACGGGTATATAGTGGGATGCAAAACTAGAGCCCAGCAGTGGGATCTCGTGGTGCTTCAGAGCCTGGGGCAGATTTTTATAGAGGGTACTATTCCAGCTCCTGTGGTTGACGGGGTGATTCGGGGCGTACCCATTGCTTTCTCGGAAGCAGAGATAACCGAAAAGTGTGAGGGGGCTGTGGAGCTGGATGGCTCGGTCACTCCCTATAGAATTAAAAGTTTCCGCCGCCTGTCCTGCTCTGACGGCACGCTGTTGGCCCCGACCTTGCCCTCTACTCTTTTAATAAACGCGTGTGAGTTTTTGGTGGAACCGTATGTTGCCTCTGTCCTTCGCTGTTTTCAATGTCAGCGATTTGGAAACATACGGAAAAACTGTACACAAAAACAGATGTGCCCTTCTTGTGGCACCGTGGGTCACACAGGTGTGCAGTGCAAGTCTACTAGGCGTAAATGCTTAAACTGTAACGGGGAGCACTCGGCGGCTAATCACAGCTGCCCGGCTAGGGAGGAGCGAGTTTTGACAAATAAGTTGAGGGCAGCTACCTTCATGCCTCAGGTCCAGGCCATTAGTTTGGCCAAATATAAGATTAGGCTTTGAGGAAGGTTGTTGTATGCTGGTATGTGTATGTATGATTGTTTGTCATGCGGGATTGCTTGCTTTTAATTGTGTGCTTTTCTTCTGTATAAACATAAGCAAATTACATTATAATAGCCATTGTTGTTGTCATCACATGACCGTCGCGAAAACAGGCCTGCCGACGGTCACGGTCGTGGCTGTTCATACGACTAGGACCTTACCAACTTTCGTCGTTCAACAGCACGCCGTGCGACGGTCAAAATGTTTGATGTTACTCGTTTTGGCGTCATACGCCGTTCTGGCGGCGTGACTGCCAGTCGTGCGACCTTTCTCGCCATCTCATGTTACCGGGCCCTGATCACTAAAGGACAGTGATGCTGAGATCTCATTGCCGTCGTACAAGAAGACATTGTTAATTATCAAAATATCCATCAACCCAGTTCACAAAATCAAACTAATATACCCATTCCCTCTGCAATTGTCTGCCCCAAGGCTAGTTCACAAACAAATCTCAGCGTTACAACAAACACACATGGAAAAGGTTAATAAATAATAATAATAAATTAACCCACCTGAGGTTGAGGTGGCCAGGGAAGCCAGGATGCTGCTGCCAAGCGCAGAACTACCATCCACCACGCTCAAAGCGTCACGCCCATCCACCATCTTCAGTGACCCCACTTTCAACTGCAGCGACTTCCCAGAGTTCGCCTTCAAGGTCACACGGCAGTCATAACCTTGAGGGGTTAAGGGCACCTGCAGGGTCAAGGTCTTGCTGGTGTTTACTGTCACTGTGGTGCTGCAAACTGCAAGCAAAATTGCCCGAATGTTTCAACAGTGAAACATGCTCTCAACCACACACTGCAAGCATGTGCGCACACACACATACGCATAAACACAAACACCACACCAGCTCAGTTCCTATATGAGCAGCACTCTTTAGTGCCTCCACATTTTGCTTGCTGCGAGCTATTTATAGCTTACCTGCACCCTCCCTTCCAGTGAAAGGAAGCATCGGCGAAGCTATTTATAGCTAGTTTGGCTGACCAAAGCTCAAAATCTAAAAAGCTTTGGTTGAGTTGCTGTGACACACCCACACACACACACACCCACACACACATACCAACACATATACCCAAAAACCCAGGCATAAGTATAAATACACACACCAAAGCACATACAGATCCAGGCACAATGTATAAATATACACGCATACACACACATACACACACCCACAGACCCAGGCACAAGTATAAATATACACACATAAACACCCACACACCCAAACACACACACACACCAACACACATACCCACAGACCCAAGCACAAGTATAAATATACACACATAAACACCCACACATACACACACACACACACACACACAAACACACACACACACCAACACACATACCCACAGACCCAAGCACAAGTATAAATATGCACACACATATACACACACCAACACACACACACACACACACACACACACACACAGACCCAGATAGATATTGAGTGTTTATAGGGTCCAACAGACTTCCAACAGCCAAATCAGGACCATAAAAAAGTAAGCAAAATCATACTAAACTGCTAACATTTAAATATGATCAAAGATGTAAATAAAACCAGTCTTAGTAATATCATTTTACCAAGAATATAAACAAGACGAAATGACCAATATGAGATAAAATAAACGAACATCATGTAAAAATTAAAACAGGTGTTATTATTATTATTATTATTATTATTATTATTATTATTATTATTATTATTATTATTATTATTATTATTAATCATAATAATAATCATCATCATCATCATCTGCCATCATCATCATCATCATCATTATTACTACTGTCATCAATCGTCGTCCTCATTAAGGTTATCATCATCAATCGTCATCCTCATTAAGGTTATCATCATCCTAATCGTACTTAAATCAGCAGTGACTGGTGCGAGCGTGGCGGAGAAGTCCTGGGGCGTGGAACTAGCGCTTACAGTCAGCACCACAGTGACGTTGTCAATGCTGTAGATGTCCGCCGGCAGCGACATTCCAGTCACAACTGAAACATACAATACACAAACATCTAAACATTAGCTACCTTTAGCACACTTCATTTTTCTTTTTCTTCTTCTTCTGTATTGGCTCCACAATCATGACTATATCATGAGTTAAAAAAATTATATTAATAAATTTTTTACATTACAGTTTTGAGATCTATAAATGTTTTCAATATCATTATTATTGCACTGTTTAAATGTAACTTGGTACTGTACTCTCTGGTCATTAATAATCGTCAGCTACTGGACTGTATGTGTGTGGTCAATTTCAAACATTATTCCTTCTGAAGTATTAATGCAAATGCTTGTGCTTTTATTGATTGTGCTCTATTGCACTGTGCGTGTGCCTATGTTCAAAGAACCCAGGGGCAGACTTTTGTTTGGAGAATGTGTTTTTATAAATAATAATAATAATAATAATAATAATAATAATAATAATAATAATAATAATAACAATAATAAATTATTAGTATCGTTGATCAGTGGCTGCCAAGTAGTCTACAGTCTACTGCAGTTCTCCAGCCATCTGGTGCCCAAATCGAACTGTTGAGGCCAGAAATATTGGCATAAGGTCTTTAAATGTGGACCGGTATGAAAAATGGGCCGTGAAGAAAGATTTGACTGAATATTATCCCATTTTATTTTATTCCAGTTCATGTTAACGTCATTTCAATCACAAAAATGCAAAGTTATACCTTCAAATAACCTAAAGTGGAGTGTTAAAATTTGATCTAATATTAGCAAATTAAGTGTAATTTGCTTTAATAAAAGAGTTATCATGTCATTCAATTAAAAAAAATCAAAACAAGTTATTTTAAATCTAAAATTATAGAAAATCTATCTAGGGGTTGTGTTCTTTTGTGGAGAAGGCAGCCCAAGAACTGCCCACATGGGTGACAAATTAAAGGCAAAATCCAGCAAGTTAATTAACTTAAATTTTTTTTATTGAAGCCTTAAAAGGTGTAGTGTGGAGTGTGTGTGTGGCTCTTTACCTCCATCGTAGCAATTTCCATAAGCAATGTATGTTTGTCATACTGCTGAATAAATTTTGTATTATTTTATTTAATGATTTATTTGTATGCCTTTATCATTAAAATTATAAGACAAGACAATCATACACCCATGCATGCATACACATATTAAAACTACACAATGACGAGCGTGACAGCTCCGCTTGTATAAGATTAAAGGATCCTCGCTGTGGATTCATTTTCAATGACTGTGCTGATGGAGCTGCTAAATGAGGAGCTGCTAATGTTAATGAGTTATCACTATAAATTGTCTTCTAAAAAATTAAAAACCATTAGTGGAAAGTAATATAAAGAAAACATTTGACGTTAATAAACAATATGAAAAGCACGGTGGAGTAACCAGATCAGTTGTAACAATGGCCTAAAGAATAGTTTTGAATTCTATAAGAACTAAATATTGCAGCGATATGAATTGTTTATTTAATCACAATGTTTCTCTGAGTCATGTATTATATGATTGCAATTGTATACGTGGTTATTTTACAATGTTTCTCAGAGTTATGTTATATGATTGCAATTGTACACATGGTTATTTTACAATGTTTCTCTGAGTCATGTGTTATATGATTGCAATTGCATACATGGTTATTTTACAATGTTTCTCTGAGTCATGTGTTATATGATTGCAATTGTACACGTGTTTATTTTACAATGTTTCTCAGAGTCATGTGTTATATGATTGCAATTGTGTACATGGTTATTTTACAATGTTTCTCTGAGTCATGTGTTATATGATTGCAATTGTACACATGTTTATTTTACAATGTTTCTCAGAGTCATGTGTTATATGATTGCAATTGTATACATGGTTATTTTACAATGTTTCTCTGAGTTATGTGTTATATGATTGCAATTGTACACATGTTTATTTTACAATGTTTCTCAGAGTCATGTGTTATATGATTGCAAGTGTATACATGGTTATTTTACAACATTTCTCAGAGTCATGTGTTATATGATTGCAATTGTACATGTGGTTATTTTACAATGTTTCTCTGAGTCATGTGTTATATGATTGCAATTGTATACATGGTTATTTTACAATGTGTCTCTGAGTCATGTGTTATATGATTGCAATTGTATACAGGGTTATTTTATAATGTTTCTCTGAGTCATGTGTTATATGATTGCAATTGTATACATGGTTATTTTAAAAAGTTTCTCAGAGTCATGTGTTATATGATTGCAATTGTATACATGGTTATTTTACAACATTTCTCAGAGTCATGTGTTATATGATTGCAATTGTACATGTGGTTATTTTACAATGTTTCTCTGAGTCATGTGTTATATGATTGCATTTGTATACATGGTTATTTTACAATGTGTCTCTGAGTCATGTGTTATATGATTGCAATTGTATACATGGTTATTTTACTTTTCCCAGAGTCATGTGTTATATGATTGCAATTGTACATGTGGTTATTTTACAATGTTTCTCTGAGTCATGTGTTATATGATTGCAATTGTACATGTGGTTATTTTACCGTCAGCTTTCAGTCTTTAACTTCAATGGACAACGCTGACTTTGATTTATGTGTTGATTTGGCTAAGGCATTGTTTTCTCGGTGGTCACTTTCTTTAAGGCAGTTTGATTGTAAAACTCCTAACAATAATCTAATGTCATAGGACACAAATAACTATAAACCCTGTCCGTGCTCTGTGGGTTCGGGCAAATAGAATAGACCCAACGTTTCCCGGCGTGTCGTAAGAGGCGACTAACAGGGGTGATGTTAGCACGGCATCACTGGGCGAAAGTCTTCTACACAGAAGTCACCGGCCAGGGCGGAGGAACCTCACGTTACTACAGGTTCAACGACCACGTGCTCAGGGCCAAGGCGAGCCACACTGTATTCGTGGATTTCGGCTGTGGCCAACAGCCTGGAGAGGATTGGGCCCTGCCAGGTCTTTTTTGCCCAAGACACACTACATGATGACACAATCCACTAATTCCATACCGGATCGGTCGTCGCCCGGGCCGTCACCCGGCACAAGGACCGCGCCTTCCGTTGGCCACCAGGACGGAGGTGTTAAGTATGCTACTGATGGACAATATAGCAAGATCCGCACGAGAAACAACATCGTCATAGGAACCTGGAACGTCAGGACTCTAACTGCGGAAGGAAAATTAGAAGAACTGGCCCACGAGCTGGACCACTATCGATGGAACGTTCTAGGTATCAGCGAACTGCGCTGGAAAGGCCTAGGTGAAACAACGACTGACAAAGGCCACAAGCTCTATTTCAGCGGTAGAGATGACAGGCACGAACACGGCGTTGGATTCTTGGTCCACAAGAACATTCTAGCCACTGTCATGGGTTGCCGCCCAGTCTCCAGTAGACTCATTACCATCCGTCTGAGAGCAACCCCTTTCAACATTACCATCATCCAGGCCTATGCCCCAACATCAGACTATGAAGACAGCGAAGTGGAGGATTTTTATGAAAATATACAGGCGGTCCTTGACCAAGTGCCGAAGAAGGACATAGTCATAGTGCAAGGCGACTGGAATGCCAAGGTTGGCCAAGATGCGCACCGCAACTGGGGAGACACATGCGGACCCCACTGCAACAACGAGACAAATGACAGGGGTCTGAGGCTATTGGAGTTTGCCAGATACAACAATCTGGTACTGGCAAACACGCTTGGTCTCCACAAAAAATCCAGACGATGGACATGGCACAGTCCCGGCGGGGAACATCACAACCAGATCGACTACATCATGGTCAAGAAACGCTTCAGATCAAGCATCAACATTGGCAGGACACGCACTTTTCCAGGAGCAGACATTGGAAGTGACCACGATCTCGTGATGATGTCTTTCCGGCTCCATTTGAAGAGAGTAAATACAGCAAAGTGCACTAGGCTGAAGTTCGACCTGGACAAACTGCAAGACCCGGAGGTGGCAAAAATATTTCAGGCCACAATTGGAGGGAAATTTGCACCACTGCTTATTTTGGGGGCAGGCGAAGTAGATGTCAACACCATGACCAATACCTTCAACTCAGCTGTAACAGATGCCGCCACTGAGATCCTTGGCAAGCACCGACCAAAGAAGAAGCCGTGGATCACACCTGAACTTTTGGATCTGTGTGATAAACGAAGAGAGTTAAAAAAGAAAAAGAACACCTCACAGGGAGCTGATGTCTACCGAAAAATCAACAATGACATCCGAAAAGGCATGCGCACAGCAAAGGAGAACTGGATAGAAGATCAATGCCAGGAAATAGAGAACAATCTGAACAAGAACAACAGCAAGAAGGCCTACCAGACTGTGAAGCGGCTGACAAGTGTTAAACAGCCCAAAGTCTCCACTATCCAAAGCAAGTCTGGCATTTGCCTTACAGAAGAACAAGAAGTCTTGGACAGATGGACAGAGTACTGCTCTGACCTTTACAACCATACACCAAATGGAGACCCATCAGTTCTAGCATGTCCCGAGAGCAGAGAAGAAGAAGAAATCCTCCCAATTCTCCGGGAAGAAGTTGAGGCAGCAGTGCAATCGCTGAAGAAAGGGAAGTCAGCGGGAGTGGACAACATACCAGCGGAACTGCTACAAGCAGGAGGAGAAGCGATGACTGATGCTCTCACCACTATCTGTAACAAGATCTGGCAGAGTGGGGAATGGCCTACACCATGGACCCAGTCGCTTGTCATCACTCTTCCTAAAAAAGGTAACCTTCAGGAGTGTGAAAATTACCGCACCATCAGCCTCATCAGCCATCCCAGCAAGGTCCTCCTGAAAATAATACTCAACAGGTTGAAACCACAAGCTGAACAAATCATAGCTGAAGAACAAGCAGGATTCATGGCAGGGCGAAGTACCACTGAACAGATTTTCAACCTCAGAATAATCTGTGAGAAATACCTACAGCACCAACAACATCTATATCATGTGTTCATAGACTTCAAGAAGGCATTTGACCGAGTCTGGCATGCAGCTCTATGGGCAACCATGAAAGTGTACAACATCAGCCCTAAAATCATAGAAGTCATCAAAAGCCTGTATGACAAGGCTACCAGTGCAGTCCTCCATAACAGCGTCATCGGGAACTGGTTCAGAACAACAATCGGTGTGCGTCAAGGATGCCTACTCTCTCCAACACTCTTCAACATCTTCCTAGAGCGCATCATGTCAGATGCTCTTGCAGATCACGAAGGCACAGTCAGCATAGGGGGCAGAGCAATCTCCAATCTTCGTTTTGCGGATGATATTGATGGATTGGCTGGAGAGGAACAAGAACTTGAACAGCTTGTACAGAGGCTTGACACCACCTCCAGAGCTTATGGAATGGAAATAAGTGCAGAGAAGACCAAAATGATGACCAACAACACCAATGGCATCATCACGGACATCAAAGTACAAGGCCAATCCCTCAACACAGTGCACAGCTTCAAATATTTAGGAGCCATTGTGTCAGACAATGGGTCTCGACAGGAAGTCCTCTCCAGGATCGCACAAACAACTGCTGCCCTGACAAGGTTGAAGCCCATTTGGAAAGACAGAACCATCAGTCTACATTCCAAAGTAAGACTGCTGCGATCTCTGGTCATCTCCATCTTCCTATATGCTTGCGAAGCATGGACCCTCACAGCAGATCTCCAACGAAGAATACAAAGCATGGAGATGAGGTGCTACAGAAGACTTCTGTGCATTTCCTATACCCAACACATCACCAACGTTGAAGTCCGACAGACCATCACACAAGCCATTGGACAACACGATGACCTGCTCACAGTGGTGAAGAAACGGAAACTCCGATGGTATGGCCACGTCACCAGATCATCAGGCCTTGCAAAGACCATTCTGCAAGGCACAGTGCAAGGAGGTAGAAGAAGGGGGAGACCGAAAAAGAGGTGGGAGGACAACATTCGAGAATGGACTGGTTTGACACTGAGCGAAGCCATGAGGGCTGCTGAGGACAGAGAAAGATGGAGTATGCTGGTTAAGCGATCATCTGTGGTGCCCCTACGACCTTCGGGTTATGGGACAGGATAGGATAGGATAGGACACTAGACAGGAATAGGGCAATTAATATGCCCCAACAATCAGTCACTACATAAACCAATCAATCAATGATGATACGACCAAGCAATCTTGGCACTCAAAGCGACAATCAACTGATCAACTGACAAGGATAAGACTAATCAATAAGTCACAAGCCGTACAACCAATCAATGGACAATGGCTAAGGCAAGCACGCTATATCAATAAGTGATGATAGCCCAGTCTTGAAGACGTACCTATCAGGCTTCAAACCCTGTCCTAGTCCTCTTGTAAGCATGAGGAGTGGAGCTTGATAACAGTAAAGATTGTATGTGTTGCTAACGGTAAGGATAATGTGTGTTGCTAACAGTAATGATCATATGTGCTGACGTTGCTAATATGTGTTGATGTTGCTAACAGTGAGAATCATATGTGTTGACGTTGCTAACAGTACAGATCATATGTGTTGATGTTGCTAACAGTAAAGATTCTATGTGTTGCTAACAGTAAGGATTATATGTGTTGACGTTGCTAGCAGTAAGGATCATATGTGTTGACGTTGCTAGCAGTAAGGATCATATGTGTTGACGTTGCTAGCAGTAAGGGTCATATGGGTTGCTAATAGTAAGGATTATATGTGTTGATGTTGCTAGCAGTAAGGATCATATGTGTTGATGTTGCTAGCAGTAAGGATCAAATGTGTTGCTAGCAGTAAGGATCATATGTGTTGCTAGCAGTAAGGATCATATGTGTTGCTAGCAGTAAGGATCATATATGTTGACATTGCTAACAGTAAGGATCGTATGTGTTGATGTTGCTATCAGTAAGGATCATATGTGTTGACGTTGCTAACAGTAAGGATCATATGTGTTGCTAACAGTAAGGATCATATGTGTTGCTAACAGTAAGGATAATATGTGTTGCTAGCAGTAAGGATCATATGTGTTGCTAACAGTAAGGATCATATGTGTTGCTAGCAGTAAGGATCATATGTGTTGCTAGCAGTAAGGATCATATGTGTTGACGTTGCTAACAGTAAGGATCATATGTGTTGCTAACAGTAAGGATCATATGTGTTGCTAACAGTAAGGATCATATGTGTTGCTAGCAGTATGGATTTGATATGATTTTTGACACTTTATTGTCTCTTTTCATCGGGAAATTCTGGGCCGCCTCCACTGGAGAAGGCACAGTCGCAGCCCCCAGCGCGTCAAAACCCAACCTATCTAATATTAGTTGTTTTTTATATTTTGCTGGTGCAGCAAACCGGAGTACCAGGAGAACACCCCCCCCCCTCTCCCCCCAAGACATTGCCCGAGTAGAAAGTAAATAATTTTCGGAGAAACATAACGCCCACATGCTGGATCGATCCCACACCTGTCAGGCACCATTGGTTTCTGGTTATATGTGTTGCTAACAGGAAAGTTTATATGTGTTGCTAACAGGAAGGTCTACATGTGTTGCTAACAGTAAGGATTATATGTGTTTGTAACAGTAAGGATTGAAGGTAAGTCATATATGTGTTGCTAACAGTAAGGATTATATGTGTTGCTAACAGTAAGGATTATATGTGTTGCTAACAGGAAGGTCTACATGTGTTGCTAACAGTAAGGATTATATGTGTTGCTAACAGGAAGGTCTACATGTGTTGCTAACAGTAAAGATTAAATGTGTTGCTAACAGTAAGGATTATGTGTGTTGTTAACAGTTAAAATTGTATGTATTTGTAACAGTAATAACTGTAAGTCATTAAGTGTTGCTAACAGTAAGTCATATTTGTGTTGCTAATAGTAATACATGTGTTGCTAATAGTGTTGCTAATATTGATACATGTGTTGCTAACAGTTAGTGATACATATGTTGCTAACAGTTAGTCATACATGTGCTGCTAATAGTGATGCAGGTGTTGCTAATACTGATACATGTGTTGCTAACAGTTAGTGATACATGTGTTGCTAACAGTTAGTCATACATGTGTTGCTAACAGTTAGTCATAAAGGTTTTGCTAACAGTTAGTGATATGTGTTGCTAATAGTGATACATGTCACATGGGGTTTATGGGCTCTGCACAATGGAATTATGGACCCTCACGTTTATTCGGTGGGAACTGCTAGTAAGTCACCCTATGAATTACTTTAATAAATTTATTTGTTTAGCTCGTTCTGTGTTAAGGTTGGGGTACAGAAATAGATAGAAAAATGGTAAGAGATTACTGTCACACTAGCTTTCACACGGCTATGAATCATATGTAGACCAGCCACTTGATAACAGTTAAAATCACACATTTATTTCTTCTACTCTATACAAGATTCTCTAAGTACTAATCTAACTTAAAAAGTCTCAGTCACTGCTAATAGTTCGATCGCTGATAGTCTAGGCAGCTGTTATATCTTCCTCGGGCACTTTGCTAGTATATTTCATGTAGATTTGGACTACTGTGGTCCGTTTTACAGTTTCGGAAGAGTTGGACTACTGTGGTCCTGTATTGATCAGTTTAAGTGCACTTTCGGAGATTACACTTAACTTTCTGATGGTGCGGTCGAAGTCCTTCTGTGAGGTAGCTTCTGGTACACGGGTCACCTTTGTCGTTGTGTAGTTGGGTTCCCTTGCCACGCTGTGGGGTCTGACAGGGTGTTTTTCAAGGTAGCTCTTGCCGGCTTGTGCGGCAGAGTCTCCTCAACCAACTAGTCGTTTCTGTGGAGTGGGGTGCGCAGGATAGCTCGGGATAGCTCGCCTGCTCGTCTGTAATATAAGAGACGAAATTCTGCACAACCCTGAATAATCGGTTTGTGCAGAGCGTCTCACTGAAAGCCAAGTAGCCCTCAGTGATAGCTCCACATCTCTATACATAAGCGACGAACATTCTGCTACTTCCGGGGTCCGCTGGAATCTCACTCTAAATTCCTATACATATATAAATATCAAACGTGGCTAACTATACACATACAGAATTAATAATATTATAAACATTCAGTGGTACAGTCACTGGTCTGCAAACATACATATAAGTTAAACAACAGTGGTTCCGTACGGGATACAACATGGCGGCGCAACCGGTCGTGTTTCACCTCGTGGTAGGCTCTTCCACGTGGTCCCGCAAATTCGGATTAACAATTCACATTTATGCATAGCAAATTCTTCAAACATAATTTCAACAATAATACAAATATATCACGATGAAACAGAAGGGTGTTCATTTACCTGTTTGACAAGTTCAGGCCCGTGTTGACTAAATAGAATTCTGAGATTCTAAGTCCTGCTTCCTGGTCTATGAGTGAAGATAGTTCTCTGCTAGCTAAGGAGATGTTATTTCTTCCTCGTCTCACACACGACTGACTAAGCTGTGCTAGGTTTTGACACAGTCAAAACTGCTCTACCCACTTAGCCTGCTGCTGATTGGTTAAAACGGTCCGATTCAAAGCTCAAGTGCTGAGTCACTGCGATGTGGGTGGCTCGCTCGCCGTGTGTGGTCTGCTGTGTAATTTAATTGCTGCTGTGTAATAGTCTAACTTCTCTACTGTTACAAAGACTACACATGGCTAAATAGTCACTGGGCAGAGTTAAACTAGCCAATTCGTGACAATACATGTGTTGTTAACAGGAAATGATACATGTGTTGCTAACAGGAAATGATACATGTGTTGCTAACAGTAAATAAAACATGTGTTGCTAGCAGTAACTGAAACATGTGTTGCTAACGGGAACTGAAACATGTGTATCTAACAGTGATACATGTGTTGCTAACAGTGATACATGTGTTGCTAACAGTGATACATGTGTTGCTAACAGTATGTGACACATGTGTTGCTAACAGTAAGTGATACATGTGTTGCTAACAGTGACACATGTGTTGTTAATAGTGACACGTGTGTTGCTAATAGTGACACATGTGTTGCTAACAGTAAGTGATACATGTGTTGCTAACAGTAAGTGATACAGTAAAGACTATATGAATGAAGTATACAGAAAGAAAACAGCTAAAATGTCAACAAAAGTATCCTCCTATCCTATCCTGTCCCGTAACCCGGAGGTTGTAGGGGCACCATAGATGATCGTTTAACCAGCATAACTCCATCTTTCTCTGTCCTCAGCAGCCCTGATGGCTTCGCTCAGTGTCAAACCAGTCCAAAAGTATCTTAAGGGAGAAGAAAGAAAGAAAGGAAAAAGAAAGAAAGAAAGCCCAAACAACAGTAAAATGATTTTAAGAGGTGAAAGAAAGAGAGAAAAAAGAAAAGAAAAGAAAGAAAGAAAGGAAGAAAATAGCTAGAACATGAAGAAAATAATCTTGAAGAGTTGAAAGTAAGTAGTAGTAGTAGTAATAGTAGTAGTAGTAGTAGTAGTAGTAGTAGTAGTAGTTAGTAGTAGTAGTAGTAGTAGTCATATCAGAAAGTCTCCTCTCTGAAAATCCTTACCGGGAAGAGAGGGGACTATAAACTGATTAAATAAATAAATAATTA
Organism: Oncomelania hupensis; assembly: GCA_036898135.1. Taxonomy (NCBI): domain Eukaryota; kingdom Metazoa; phylum Mollusca; class Gastropoda; order Littorinimorpha; family Pomatiopsidae; genus Oncomelania; species Oncomelania hupensis. Next base: position 27,013,210 of record CM072527.1, on the reverse strand, counting down.
AATAAATAAATAGTAGTAGTAGTAGTAGTAGTAGTAGTAGTAGTAGTAGTAGTAGTAGTAGTAGTAGTAGTAGTAGTAGTAGTAGTAGTGTGAGGACAAAATAGGCAGTGAGGTCTTTAGGAAGGTCATTTATTTGACCAATTTAATGAGCTATTAAAAAAATCCCTTTACATTTCGGTGTCCCACGGCCATAGCTCAACTTTTAGAGCATTTGCTTGGCACACAGAAGACCCATGCTCGAATCTCATGGTGGGCAAAATAAAAAATGGCCATTTTTCACTGTCTATTTTAGCAATATGATTGCTCTGGTGGCTCAGTTTTGATTTAGGTCCCTACCCCTTGTTCCCTGGGATGGTTATCTCTGTCTGCCATATCGCCAATGATGGGTGTAAACGTTAAAACTTCAATTTGTTCCTTTCATTTGGGTAATTCATCCACCCTGGTTTTGAAAACAATTTATGTTAGGTGCATTTCTACTTTTTATTTTTTTTATTTTTTTTTTTTAAAAGAAACTGGTAAATCATTCTAAAACGTAGCAACTCTGTTTAAAACAACAAAAGCACAGGTTAGTACAGCAATAGCACATTTTCCCCTCAGAGTTTCGGGTTCAGTCACAAAACGGTGTTGCATAAAAATGATTCCTATTTAGGTCGTCAATACCTTTATACATTTTAAAAACTTGGTTACATCTCCATGTATTCTACGTTCACGTAATCACAGTAGTCCAAAATATTTAAGTCTGACTAAGTAATATTTTTACATTCTAAATGTGGTCTGGCTAGTGATTTATAAAGAAAGAAAGAAAGAAAGAAAAATTAAAAGAAAGAAAGAAAGAAAGAAAAGAAACAAAAGAAGGAAAGAAAAGAAAGAAAGAAAGAAAGAAAAAGCAGGTAGAATATCAACAAAATAGTCTTGAGAGTCGCTTTGTATTTTTAACATGATGCATTTCTTGTGTTGTGTAGTTTTAAATATTCATGTAATATTTCCTTTCTTGTCACTTCTTCTTCTATTAAACGTAAACTACAAAAATAATTTAATGAAAAAAAAATAAAGGAATGAAAGAAAAGAAAAAACAACAGAGTTGAACTTGGAGGGTGTTTTTTGTTGTTGTGTGTGTTGTTGACATTCAAACAACTTGATTTTCTTCCTATACCCAGCACATCACCAACATTACATTACATTACATAATTGTTGCTTTAGGTCCAGCGGACTCTTCCGAGCCAAATCAGGACCGGACAACCCACAATCCGCATAAAAGATCTGCCGAAACAACCCTAGTGGGAAAACTGAATGCCCTCCACCAGCCAGTCACTTTACAATAAAGACATCCCACGCAGGGGACGGCCGAGGCTTCACCCCAACTTATCGAACCCCCGTTTACAAAAACAAAATAGAATACAAACATCATTATAAATTATCAAAAAAAACACATACATATAAAATGCCTACATTGCTAAATAATAACATCATAGGAAGCCCTAGTGACCACCTGGCAGAAAGCATCCAACATTCCCAAGCTGATCCAACAGACCCCATACACAAACAAGGAGTCTTGTCCAGGAAGAGTTTTCAAGAAAAAAAGGTAGTAGACTGGTCTAGCGAAGAAGATGATAGTATAGCAGATTGATAGAAAAGAGCAGGAATGAGAAAGAGCAAATGAGAAAGATAGCGACAGTGGGAATTTAAAGCACTAAATTTCCAGAAAGTGGGGATACTATTTATACTGAAACCCCCGGCACCCCAACGGGGGTACATCACCAACAACGAAGTCCGACAGACCATTACACAAGCCATTGGACAACACGACCTTTTACATTATTGTTAGTCTGTTTCTTGTGAGAAGAGATATTGGTACATTTTTATGAGCTAAATTCTGATTGGTTGAGCATGACAGTTTGCTAATGTACATAAAAAAAAATCTACTCATTCTTTTCTTGACTATACTAGAGATTGTGTGTCCTGGACTTCTCGCAACTGTGTCTGCAGGAATATATTGTTTATTATAATTATTTGCTAAGTTTTATTATAAATGTAATAGTATTATTAACTTATGATATTGTATTATGTAATAAAATTCATAATAAATAATGTAGATATTATTTTGTGTGAAGGATGGAGTGGGGAGGAGAATGTAATTTTTTTATGTAACGAATTGAATTCAGATAATTATTTGATTTCAAACTACAATTGCAGTGTAAAGTATTAAGTTTATTGGTATGAATTAAATTAATTGAGTCACTGTGGTCCTGATTCGGCTCTTTGCAATCCCCTGGACCCTGTAAGCAACGAATAACTAACACTGACGTAATAACCAGTTGTTATAATGTGTTGTAGAAGTCTTGCTTACGTTGTGAACTGTATTCGATATGGATGAAATTCATTGTATTGCCGCAATGGTCCCATCACAGAGATGGATGAGGTATAGGTAATGGTCCAAAGAAAGTTCATGTATCTAGAAACTTTGTTGTTGTCATCTCCTTTGTCTGCAGAAGTCTCTTGCTGCGGGGGCCTCAATGAATAAGAGCAAAAGAAGAAGAAGAAGAAGAAGAAGGAGGAGGAAGAGGAGGAGGAGGACGAAGAAGAAAGAAGAAGAGGATGAAGAAAAGAGAAGCAGAAGAAGAAGAAGAAGAAGAAGAAGAAGAAGAAGAAGAAGAAGAAGAAGAAGAAGAAGAAGAAGAAGAAGAAGAAGAAGAAGAAAAGATGAGAACGCAGAAGGAGAAGAAGACGGGGTAGAGGAGGACGAGGAGGAGAGAAGGGAGGTTGGAGAGAAGGAGAATGAGATTGAGGAGACTGAAGAGCAGGGAAAGAATATGGTGTAGGCAGAGAAGAGACTAGAAATCAAACATAACTACAGTGTGACTATACATAACTTTCGTTTCTCTCACTGGCGACGGTGACTGGGAGTTCTGTGTATTTGTGAGTTGTTCATAGTTATTCTTTCAAGAGATGTATTCTGGCATATAGACGTGAGTAGAAGCATTTGCATTTATTCCATTTGATTCTTGTGGACTCTTTACTTTGTTGTTAATGTATTTTTATTGTTTAATAGAGTGTGTGACAGCTTAGTTTATTGTTACGAGTTAGTGAAGTTGAGAGACGGGAGAACAGCAGATTCACGCAAACACGCATGCCAATTCGGAAATACCCCTTTTCGTTACAACTATACTATACTATAGATAGATAGATATATACTCAGTGCTTATAGGGTCCAGCGGACTGCCAAGAGCCGAATCAGGACCACAAAAAATTAAGTAAAATCAGATTAAACTGTTAACATTTAAATATTTTGAAAGATGTAAATAAAATCAGTTTCTTCAATAAAATCCAAACAAGAATACAAGACAAGACGACATGATTTAGATGCGATAAAACAAACCAACATCATGTAAAAATTGAAACAGGTTCTGACCATTGCATACTTTAAAAACCTCATTAAAAGGTACTGAACCAAGATATCTTTCCCTTAAATCAACCAGATCAGCACATTCAGACATAAAATGACGAACGGAAAAGGATTTGTTACATGCAAAGCACCATGGTGGTTCTTCTCCTTTTAAAAGGAAACTAAGGGTGACATAAGTATGCCCAATATGAACGCGAGCCAAAACAGTTTCCTCTTTGCGGGTGGACGCAAAGTTAGGCAAAGAAGCAGATAAATCCGGAAGAATTTCAAATAATTTGTTATTGATTTGCTTAGACCATTCAGTCTGCCACAGCCGTTTACAATAAACTCCAGTCATACAACGCAGGTCAGAGTATGGAACAAACTGGAAAATCTCTGAAGGGAAATCTAGATGCAGAGCTTCTTTAGCCGCTTTGTCCACTGCAATATTGCCGTGGATGCCCATGTGACTAGGTACCCACATAAGTAATATCTTTTTACCCTCAGAAACAAGTTCTGTGTGGAGGTTATGGATCTCTGCCAGAAAAGGGTGTGATATCTTTCTCGTGGAAAGAGCCTATACTCTATACTATGTTATGCTATGCTATACTATACTATGCTATGCTATGCTATGCTATACTATACTATACTATACTATACTATACTATACTATACTATACTATACTATACTATACTATACTAAAAGAAAACAGAGGAATGAAAGGTTTGGTTGGAACTTGTAGCTTCTTCGTGCTGTTGACTTTCAAACATGAATTTCTTTGCCTTGAGCGTCATTGCTTTCAAAGTGCATTGGACACCAGAGTGCAACGTGGAGAGATATTATCAACAATCAGCTGTGGCTAGGTCGGATGAAGTGTGAACTAAGAAAGACTAGTAAGTACCCCGGGTAGCTAGTGGGCACGGTGCCAGACAACATGTACCCGTACCCACAAAAATACCTGGAGTCACCTCAGGGTGGATTCAGTCCCACAAAGCCGTTTCTCGTACAAAGATTTAGATTGACCGATTATAGTTTTTAAAAATGCCAGAGTAAATGCTAAAAAAAAAATAAAATAATAATAAAATAATAATAATAATAATAATAATAATAATAATAATAATAATAATAATAATAATAATAATAATAATAATAATAATAATAATATACACGTAAATTCTAAATAATCATAAAACTAAATTACATCCAAATCAAAGTTTATGAAATAACAAAAATAATTAAGAACTAATTTTCTAAAGTAAATCTATCTCTCTCCCTCCCTACCCCTCCCCCTCCCAAGAGCTGCAAAGTGCACTACATAGTTTGACAGAGTATGATTGGTTGATTGATGTTTGACTGACCGATGTTGGTCTCTGTAAACAAACCCTCAAACGTGAACCAATGTCACCATTACCACACCTTACCTCCAACCTACTGTGTTTGTCAAGCATTCGGGACCTGAGCGTGTTAAGACCGAAGTTTGGAATTACGCAGTTCGGTTTTCAGGCTGGGGGCAGGGTGACTAGGAATTTTGGAACCAACTTCTATCTGACCCCCTCGCTCTCTCCCTTTCACAAAAATACAACCTGCGCTCTAAGCCTTGAATAATTCTTTTTTCATCTTATTATTTTTTTTAAAAGTGGGACGTGTTTTTTTTATACAGAACTTTTGGCAAGAAATGTTATCTTTAACCCCCCCCCCCCCCTTCTTTCTCTCTCTTTCTTTTTCCTTCCTTCTCAAACGTCCGCATTGAACTGATTTTGTTTGTTTTTTTTTTAAACTTAAACTTGCGGTACACAAGTTTTAATAATGGAAGATAACGCGCGCGCGCGCGCGTGTGTGTGTGTGTGTGTGTGTGTGTGTGTGTGTGAGAGAGAGAGAGAGAGAGAGAGAGAGAGAGAGAGCGCGCGCAGTGTATTTAGAACCAAAAGGTAATAATTATACATTCGAGTTCTGTAACTTGACTCGTGTGTCACTGTCAGGTTTGTGTGACGCGTGTGTGAGCGCGCGTCCGTTAACGTGTGTCTGTCCAATGGGGGGCGGGGGGGGGGGGGTTGGATGGGGAAGTGGGACGTTGTATGTACGCATGTGTGTGTGTGTGTGTGCACGCGCGCCTGTGCGTGCGGTAATGACAGTGTTGTAGGCGTAGCGTAGTGTATCGCTGTCATTTTAAATGTGGGTCTAGGCCAAACACGGTACATGTTTCAATCACCGCTTCCCTCTGTTGCTGTTACGACTCCAGCCTGTACCCAAGTCGTGCTTGCTCCTAGCTCCAAGGGGGCCTCAGTTCGTTTAGAAATTAAAGTCCCAAGACACCTGGGCGCATCAGAGCCTCAGTACACCAAGCCTGTGTATTTATTTAGTTAGGTATTTAAACATTCCTATATAGCGCGTTACCAGCTCAAGGCGCTGGCCGCTAAAGGCTCTAACAACAGCCGCCCGAGGCGCCCACTGGAAGGCTGCATCCGGCACTCACCCGTCCAGTCCCCGAGCGTCAGGATCTTTGAAGTCCGCGCGATGGAATGCATGCGTGCACAAACTAGACCTCGATTTACACTCTCATCCGAAACAGTCTTATCTACGAGATAAGGCCTTATTCCCACCTAATTTTTTTTGCACCTTCTTTGCCACCACGGAAAACAATTGTTGAAAACGCCGGCCCAATTGTGAAATTTTCTTTTTTTTTAAAGATCGCAACAGTTGTTTTTTTTTTAATAAATCTGTTGTTTGTCCAAATCAGAATTCCTCTAGATTATGTACACTTTTGCTTATCTGTTTTATCATGTGTTTTATCAGAATCAATATCAATCATGTTTTGCTTGCACTCATCATAGAAAGGGACAGAAAGTTGTTTATATCTGGCATTGACTAGTTTGATATCCTGGAAAACATAGAAAGGACTTGACAAGTATGGAGTATGCTGCATTTTAAACTTCCGTGTGTCATTTATTTTTCTGACACTTTTTTTTCCCCTCGTTTGTTCACCTTTTATTCAATTTTTAGGAAGTATTCGCCTATATTATGTGTCTCGAAGAGGTGTTTGGAGAGATAAAGCTAAAGCTATGAAAGTTGGGCTGACAACTTATTTCATTTTATTATTACTATCTTCTTTCTTTTGTTTTTATTTCATTTTATTATTAATATCTTCTTTCTTTTGTTTTTGTTTGTTCTTTTTAATATTCTTTTCTTTTCAGAAAGCAAGTATTTCCGCGCGGCAGTCTGTTACTGAGGTGGGATTAGATCAGAGAGAAGAAAGCTTATTAGGTCTCTCACAATGTGGCGACAACCTACCCTCCTCTCCCCCACTCCCTCCCTCACCCTCTCCCCCACCATCACCTTACCCCACTTTCCTATGTTCTGCAGTGTTCCGGGTGGGTTCTAAAAACGGACAATGCGTCACCTTCAGTCAGCAGTTTCGGGCTGACACTACTAATGACTTAAAGGACAAGAAATGATCAACGTGTTACATAAAATCCAGCTACCATGCGCTGTGTGGTTTTGCTTCCTTGACTGTAGCAGGCGTGTGTACCTCAAATTGTCAGTTTGGCGTCGGCTTCAGGCGGGTAACTCGTCAACCTGCTTCTACCCACGTGTTCTTTCCATCTTTCGTTTTCCCTTCATTTTTTATTTTCTAATTAACATTTTATGTATGCTCACGTAAATTTTAATTTTCACGTTCCCATTGTTGGTTTTTGTTTAACTTTTAATTACTGTGTGTGTGTGTGTGTGTGTGTTTGTGTGTGTGTGTGCACTGAGGACAGCTGGCTGACGTTCCTTTAATAGATCAATATATCCGTGGAGGTTATTTACTCATAACCGATCTCTCTCTCTCTCTCTCTCTCTCTCTCTCTCTCTCTCTCTCTCTCTCTTTTCAACAAACTGATAATACAGACAGACGTGCTGTGGTATGTAAATTGCTAAAAAGTCCAAAAGAGTCAGAAATGGTTAGATTGGCGAAATTGTTATTGGCGTGGCAGGCCCGGCAGCCACAAATAATAACTTAATGACCAGATTTTGATTATGAGGACTTGGAGTTTGTTACTACTTCACATTACAACAGATTAGAACATACGTGACTTTATGAGCAAAACCAGAACTAATAAATGTGACATTCTTCTTGAAAGAAAGTCAAAGGTCAAATAAATGTGACATTCTTCTTGAAAGAAAGTCAAAGGTCAAAAGCATTTTGTGAAGGTTGCGAGTTTGATTTAAGTGTTTGAAGTTCACAAGTCTGTTAATCTAGCAAGCCAATGCGTTTAATATGTCGAACATTGAGGTTGAACGTCTACACCCACCATTGGCGATATGGCAGACGGGGATAACCATCCCAGGGAAAGAGGGGTAGGGACCTGAATCAACACTGAACCACCAAAGCAATCATACTGCTAAAATGGACAGTAAAAATGGCCACATTTTATATCGCCCACCACGGGATTCGAACCTGGGTCATCGGTGTGCCAGGCGAACGCTATAACAATTGAGCTACGGCGGTAATATGCAATTTTGATGGAAGAGCACAGCTTTCTCCATTTTCTATTGGCTAGAATTTGTTAGTGTTAATATTTGTCTCGTTATATTTTTTTGCAATGATCACTCTTGTGTTATGCATTAAAGTTTTGAAGTCTAAAGTCACTCTCTCTCTCTCTTACAGTGTGTGTGTATGTGTGTGTGGGTGTGTGTGTGTGTGTGCGTGGCCAGACTGCTCGGCAAGCCAAAGCTATGTTTTGTAGCACAATCTGACCATCGATACATTGGCTTTCGATCAATAATCAGCATTATCGATTTCTACCCCAGTCTGGCCACCCACCATGCATGCATACACAAGCGCGTGCGCGCGCGCGCTCACACACACACAGCGTGGTGATCGTGCTGTTTGTGTGGAAATGTTTATGCACTTAATTTTCTTTAATTAAATTCTCTATCTATCTCTCTTTCTCTCTCTCTCTCCCTCTCTCTCTCTCAGAGAACGAGAGAGGGGGATGAAGAGGGGGAGAGGCTGACTGATAGACTGGCAGAGACAGAGACTGACATAGAGTGAAGACTGGCAGGGACAGAGGCTGACAGACTGACATAGAGAGAAGACTGGCAGAGACAGAGGCTGACAGACTGACATAGAGAGAAGACTGGCAGGGACAGAGGCTGGCAGACTGACATAGAGAGAAGACTGACGGGGACAGAGGCTGATAGACTGACATAGAGAGGAGACTCGCAGGGACAGAGGCTGACAGACTGACATAGAGAGAAGACTGACGGGGACAGAGGCTGACAGACTGACATAGAGAGAAGACTAAAGGGAACAGAGGCTGACAGACTGACATAGAGAGGAGACTGACGGGGACAGAGAGAAACAAGACAGGTAGAGAGAGACAGAGACGGAGAGGCAGAGAAACTAATGATAGTGAGGTATGTTTCTAAAACGTAACAGGTAAGCCAGAGAAGGTATACGAGTCAGCCATGGCTTGCTCTAGCATTACACAACCCCCCGTCACATTAGACACACACTGCCGATCACATAGTTCATGCTCTCTACCTGTAACACAGGGCCACAAGACCTATTGATGTTCTCTTAATTTAGGGTTTCCTCTCTCACTCACTCACTCATATTCTCTCTCTCTCTCTCTCTCTCTCTCTCTCTCTCTCTCTCTCTCTCTCTCTCTTTCTCTCTCTCTCTCTCTCTCTCTCTCTCTCTCTCTCTCTCTCTCTCTCTCTCTCTCTCTCTCTCTCTCTCTCTCTCTCTCTCTCTCACATACCCTCTGTACCAGTACAAGACCTAGCATTCCAGCGGTCTGTTACTAAAGTTAGCTGATTCGATGCCAAATTTAAAATGCCGCGCAGATCTGGCGTCCGGTGTGACATCCTCACAGTTCCTAGTATCTTAGCTGGGCTGGGAGCGAATGGGAGCATTCTGATTGGTCGACGCGTTACAAAATTCGACGCATGCGCACAGTGCTATCATAGTCTTCGTAAGGTTTAGGGTTAAAGTTTGGGTTAGAGTTAAGAGTTTAGGGTTAGGGTTAGGGTTTGGGTTAGGGTTAGGGTTATGACGCCTAAGAACTTCGTGAAAAAGCCGGCCCGACATGACCTGGCGCAAGCGCAAATGCGCTCGGATAAACTAGGAGACCCGGAACTTGAAGGATGTGACACCGGTCCACCCTTGCCTTAAGATAGATCCAGCTCTGCCCCGTTGCGAACTAACAAATCACGTGTGTCGCCGCTTGCAAACTAACGGTAAATATAGCCAACACTAAATGTTTCAGCTGTATTTATGCAATGTAGTGACTGTTCATGGTAGCAACCCTCGATTTTAGAAATAATATTTAGCGATAATTCCCTCTTTCAAAAAGATAGGTCTATCTGTTGCCAACCAGCCAATTTGTGGGGCCTTGTAATTTCATTCTACTTCATTGTTTCTTCTTCTACTACTGGAAAATCAGCCATTGGAGTTTCAGTCAGCCAAGCTGATACACTGACGAGCTTAGAACACAGCGAAATGGCCATCTGTATCTATGTCACACCATCTGTATCTATGGCTCACCATCTGTATCTATGGCTCTCCATCTGTATCTATGGCTCTCCATCTGTATCTATGGCACACCATCTGTATCTATGGCACACCATCTGTATCTATGGCACACCATCTGTATCTATGGCTCTCCATCTGTATCTATGGCACACCATCTGTATCTATGTCACACCATCTGTATCTATGGCACACCATCTGTATCTATGGCACACCATCTGTATCTATGGCTCTCCATCTGTATCTATGGCACACCATCTGTATCTATGTCACACCATCTGTATCTATGGCACACCATCTGTATCTATGGCACACCATCTGTATCTATGGCACACCATCTGTATCTATGGCTCTCCATCTGTATCTATGACACACCATCTGTAGGCCTATCTATGGCACACCATCTGTAGGCCTATCTATGACACACCATCTGTAGGCCTATCTATGACACACCATCTGTAGGCCTATCTATGACACACCATCTGTAGGCCTATCTATGGCATACCATCTGTATCTATGGCATACATCCACAAATGCCTACCATTGGCAGCAGAGAAGGAGAGATGGGCGATTTTGTTGCTGTTTTTGTTTATAGATTTTTTTTAAAATGTTTTTTGTCATTTCCAGGAGGATAACATCAAATAAGGATGAAATCCTATATGCTATCATAAACTCCGTCCCCCCACTTTAAAGCGGACGTCACCTACATTTTTGATGCGAATTTAACTGTAGTAACGTTTGTGGTACCTGTCAGTGAAAAGAATTTTTTACGGTTATGACAGCCGACAACCGTCTCTATAATATAACGCCATTAGCGAGACCCCAATAAACGCGCGAAGAGGCTGGGTTGATTGAAGGCAGACTTACGCTAGACGCCAAGGTGGCAACGTCTCTAGTTCAACCCTTTGCCAACCCTATCTCTTATCTGTCTCCTTCTTCTACACTTTATTTAGTACTTGTGTTTTACACAAGCATTCCTTTGGAAAACCTTGCCGAGCTCTACAAAACGCCCATCCACAGTGTCAATACATCCAGTTGGTAGATGCGTCCACACATATGTATGACTGGGACTACCTTCCCCCACCCTTGCTTTGTTTGGATTTTGTGTGTGTGTGTGTGGGTGGGTTAATGTTTGCGATCGACCGCCTTATACCCACCCGTCAGAAATATCGAACACTGCGATCGACGAAAAGCTCAAGGAATAGCAAACGCAGTACAGAAGAGTTCAGCCTGCAGCAGTCAGCTGTACACTAGTCATAACATACATACACGTCGTCAGTTCAAAGTGTAAACATCGATGTATTCCTTCGTTTTTAGGGTTATTTGATAGTGCAGGCGTAGCAAGTTTGTAAATTCTTCTCACTGATAACTAGGATTCCGTTACGTCTCCCAGTGTCAATCCGCTGGACCCTATAACCACTGAATATCTATCTATTTATCTCATTGTCAAGTATTCTCGTGGACGGACAAAAGTTACCGTTTGTACTTGTGGTTCTCCCAGTTAGAATTGTGCCTGTAACGTGACGGGTTTCTACCCCGCTATCAACAGCGCCACATTCCGTCACCCAGGATGGCGCGTGCAAGTAGCTGCGCTGAGGCAGATGGTGCACTCACTCATTTAGGACATCAGCGGATTAGTGTCTAAGACGTAAGCAACTTTAATTTTTTTTAAAAGACACCAACGCCTATGACTTAGGTACTCAGGACGTGCGTCTAGGATATAACAATGGTAATAAAATCATTCTATACATCCTAAACACGACGTGGTGTATACAAAACCATTAAAATATCGATAAGAGTATTATAAAAATAATGCTAGCATTCGCCTTTCAAAGTGATGCGTTTAAAACAGGAAAAAAATACAAACAAAAGGATCGTTTAAAATAATGTATTAAAAAATAATTAATTTTTTTAACCCAAAAATTGATGATCACATTCCTAACATTTTATAATATATATTAAAGGAATCTTTCAAATGAATGCATTTAAAACAAAAACAATAAAGAAAGCTAAAATTGTTATGAACAATTGTATAATAATAATAATAATACAAGTTGTATTATAAAATGTTAAGAATGTGATCATCCTAAACTCGAGGACATGTGCCCCCAGGACCAAAAATGTCTAGGACATGCGCCCCAGGACATAACACGTCTAGGAAATTCGCCCCATGACATAAAATATCTAGGACATGCGCCCCATAACATAAAATGTCTAGGACATGGACCCCTAGGACATAAAATGTCTAGGACATGCGCCCCTATGATTTAAACCTTTGAGGACAAAAGCGCGAAAGACAATAAAAGTGTAAAGGTCTTCTTCTTCCTTCTCCTCTTTCTTATTCCTCCTCTTTCCCGGGTTGATCTGCTCACAATCAAATATTGATTTTTTTGCTACTTTGAATTTTACTAGGCCAATTGCCCAGTGCACTTCCTGGATAGCCAGTGATGTAATTAACATAGTGTCTGTCTCGTCCATCAATAATGATAAAACAGTGCTGCGGTCAGCTGTTTTTAACAGTCACATCTGATAGTCAATTCCCTCAAAACTCCCACAACACCCACAGATGCACGTAAGTACAAATATATCTTCTTTTTAAACTTCACGGTGTATATGTGTAAGAGCGGGCGCGTCCTTGTGTATGGGTGCGTGCGCGCGGGTGTGCTCGTGAGGGGTTAATGGATTGCTTGTGTATTGTTGAGTGTGCGTAGTGCGTCCTCTGATAAGTTCAGTGTGAGTGATGTTGACGTTTCTTATTTTACCGAGTTCATACGTTCGCTCGTGTTGGTTGGTGGGTTGGTTTATTAACGTCTTTTTTTCGCCGAGATGATAAAGACTAACAAGTGTATATGTGTGATAACGCGAGCGCGCACGCGCATGTGGAGATGTATGGTCTGTCTTAATCTGCGTTTGGCGCGCGCTCATGTAGGTCTATGCGTGCGTATGCAACACTGAGCCAAACAATTGACATTCAAACTGAAACGCTGCAGACAAAATTGAAAACACCTTTCAGTCGCTGAGCGATTGTGCACAACGCCACATGCCAATTGTCATTCAAAGCGAAGATATTAATTTTCATAAAATGGGAATAACTCTCTCTTTCCCTCTCTCTCTGCGCGCCCTCACCTCCTCCCCCCCCCCCTCTCTCTCTCTCTCTAGGCTGTAAGACTGGGCTCATTAGCCTAAAACCTGTATCCTATTAAACGTTTCTGTGTACAACTCTCTCTCCCTCCCTCCCATCTCACACACACACACACACACACACACACACACACACACACACACACAAATCAGCGGCATGGAAATGACTCCCATGCTCCTTATAGAAATCCATATTTAACAAGAAAAAAGGGAGTGCCCAAGGAAAACAAAATGAAATGGTGGCATTAAAATGCCAATACCGACTTTGATCTTTCTATGCTCTTGACCTTGACATGACGTTGACCTCTGGCTCGAAATACACTCATGTAACATCAAATAAACTGCAGCAAAAGTTGTATTATACCCACAAAAACTGTGACCTTGGGATGAGCTTGACATTTAATGACCTTGGGATGATCTTGACCTTTAATGACTTTGACCTTTAAATGACATATTTTTGTCTGTTTCTGTAAGGCCTAAAATGTCATTGAACTTCAAAGATCAACACAAAAACGGAACAAATTTTAAAGATCAATCTATCATCTCTAAATACAAGAAGTTTGGATTTAATATCTCTCATAGTTTGGAGTCTTTAGGTCAAGGTCTCTTCAAAGTACCTATACAAACCGACATTGGATAGCTCCAGTGACCTTGACCTTGGATTGAAGTTGACCAAATTTGCATAGTATATGTGTCTCATTGATATCTGTCATGCCTCAAAGAATCATACGTTCAATATTAATAAACTTTTTTTTTTAAGTTAAATTTTGAGAAAAGTTGCAATTATTTTACTAACATTTGATGACCTTGTGACCTTGACCTTGAAGTGAAGTCATGATTCGAGGTCTCGTGGGTATACACCTCCATCTTACCAAGTTTGGTTGTGATAGTTGAAATAGGCTCTGATTTTTAGCAACTTTAAAGTTTTTGCACAGATTGCGAACGGCGGACAGCCAGATGGACGGGGATACATTTTTTTTTGTTCGATAACATTTTTGGACTATTTAAAACTCATCTCGCACAGATTTGCAAAATCCTGGGAAATTATTTTTTTGGGTGGTGGGGTGGGGTGGTGGGTGGTGAGTAAATAGACTGACATTTCTATGCATGCACGTAAAACAAAAGGCTTGTCATACTAGCTCATACTAGCCATGTTTTCACTAACTCAAATACACCTCGGACTGTCTGTCTTCACAGTTGGAACCACAAATGCATGAGTTTTTGTCTAACATCGTGTACTCTCACTGACTAGGGTGGACATTTCCTTATGAGCTGTCAATTAGGAAGACTGGTGGATGGTTCCAAAAGTGTGTATGGAGGTTCTCAGATCCAGAACCTAGGATGGACAATTAACATCCACATCCATCCTTTGCCATACGGCAGACTGCGATAACCGTCCCACGAAACCGGGCTAGGGACATACATCAACACTGGACCACCACAACGATCATATTGCTAAAATGGACAGTGACAAATTACAATTTTTATCTTGCCTGTCACCTAGGGGCGAACGGGGGAGGGAGAGACAGGGAGAGGGAGTAGGAGATGGAGGGAGAGAGGGAGGGAGAGAGAGAGAGAGAAAGAGAAAGAGACGGAGAGGATGGGAGTGGGAAGGGGGGGGGGAGCCATTCAATAATTATTAATATCGTCAGTTATTCAAAAGTTGTAGGCTGTAAACACGCCAAGTTTTGTTGTGTTGTTTAATAGAAAGCGTATTGATTGTGCCGACAACCAACAAAAGTGAGACCATTGGTGGACGGACAATAAAGTGCATGTTGTGTCGAGGGCAAACTGGGTGAATATTCCAGCCAGCTTTTGCTAAATAACCTGCTGTATAAAGCACACAAAGCGAAGTACAACTCTCCTTAGGTAAGGATTTCCATCTTGTGGTTTTGCCAAAGGCAATGGTTAGCTGTGATGTATTGTGCAATAGTCGCCTGTGTTGTGTGATATGATCTTAGCAATGTATGTGTGTGGACAAGTGTGTTCCATCGGGACGAACTTAAGTGACTTAGCTATGAAACTTTACACGACACCGAGGGTCTTCGGTCCCCCTTCCCCCTCCCTTCAATAATAATATTGGAGGCAGTCGATGTAAATTTTTTTTAATGCTTTCTCTTTTGCCGCGCTTTGACTTCGACTGAAGAAAAAGCGCGTGATAGCATCTTGTAGTAGTAGTAGTAGTAGTAGTAGTAGTAGTAGTAGTAGTAGTAGTAGTAGTAGTAGTAGTAGTAGTAGTAGTAGTAGTAGTAGTGGTAATAGTGGTAGTAGTAGTTCTAGTTGTTGTTGTAGCAGTAGTAATGGTAGTAGTAGTAGTAGTAGTAGTAGTAGTAGTAGTAGTAGTAGTAGTAGTAGTAGTAGTAGTAGTAGTAGTAGTAGTAGTAGTTACATGATTATTGCTTTAGGTCCAGCGGACTCATCCGAGCCAAATCAGGACCAGTATAGCCGAATCAGGACCACAAAATAAAGACCACAACTTCGCTGAAAGAGGACTCGCCCCTGATCCGCATAAAAGATCTGCCAAACCAACCCTAGTGGTAACACTGAAGGCACTCCACCAGCCGGTCACTTTACAATAAAGACATCCCACGCAGGGGACGCTGGGGCTATACTTTAACTTATCGAACTCCCGTTTACAAAAACAAAATAGAATATAAACATCATTACAAAATATCAACAAAACACATACATACAAAATGCCAAAAAATAACATCATAGGAAAGGCAGAAAGCGTCCAATATTTCCAAGCTGATCCAGCAGACCTCACACACAAATGAGGAGTTTTGTCCAGGAAGAGTTTTCAAGAAAAAAGGTAGGTGACTGGTCTAGCGAAGAAGAAGATAGAATAGTAGATGGATAGAACAGGAATGAGAAAGAACAAAGGAGAAAAACAGCGACAGTGGGAATTTAAAGCACTAAATTTCAAGAAAATGGGGATACTATTTATACTGAAACCCCCGGCACCCCAACGTAGTAGTAGTAGTAGTAGTAGTAGTAGTAGTAGCAGTAGCAGCAGTAGTAGCAGTAGTAGTAGCAGCAGCAGCAGCAGCAGCAGTAGCAGTAGTAGTAGTAGTAGTAGTAGTAGTAGTAGTAGTAGTACTTTATGCAATAACTTCTTTATTATGTATTATGCAATGTGCATTTGGCACCACAAGTGAATATAATCTCCGTACGAGACAATAGGTCAATTTTTGTGTTGGGGTTCTCAAGGCGAATATAAAACACATGCTACACGCACGTTACAAAACATGACATATCATAACCAACAACATATTCAACAAAAATACTGCGCATTAAAACTCGCATTCGAAGGTTTTGTTTACTTTTAGCGCAAACAGGATTACCCTAAAATTGCCCTTGTTTTTACATTAAACAATGATATAGTGAGCTTTGTTTTTACATTAAACAATGATATAGTGAGCTTTCGTTATTAAAACCAACCGCTAATGTTGAATTTTCAATTACGATTTTGACAAGGAGTTCTTTCCCTTGTTTTAACAGTACGGCCGTGTGACCTTTTGACCCTATTTCTTAGCGAACTACGCGGCTTGAAATGAGCGTCTTTGGTTTGTGGGGTGGGGTAGGGTAGGGTAGGGTCTATTTTGTCAACTTAAAACGAAAAACCTTGACGAGAAATTGTTTGTACGGGGTTGTTTTTTTTAAAATCAGTTTATAGTCCCCTCTCTTCCCGGTAAGGATTTTCAGAGAGGAGACTCTGAACGTATTGTACGGGTTCCGCCTCTTACCGGCTTTGGAAGATTCTTTTTGTAGCTCTACAATGTTGGCTAGCTCTTTCTATTATTAATAGGCACACAAACTACGGAATATATTCATTTTAAAAAGTTATTTTTGTTGTTGCAAGCTTATTTTTTCAGAAGGGCAACACTCACCGTGAATGTTAAAAAGATCTGTGGAGGAGAGCGTGGTCAACGCGAGTCTCTTTTAATTAAAAAGACCAAAGCGAAAGGCGGCGTTGGCATGACTACTGGAAGAGACGGACTGGGTACCTGCACTCAAGATCACATAGGTATCAAGACTATTTTGTGGATGGTAAGGAGAAATTGGGTGAAAGCGTTCTAACCAGCCGCAGCTCCTCCTATGCTATCCTATCCCGTAACTCAAAGGTCGTTGGGGCATCACATATGATCGTTTCACCAGCGTACTCCATCTTTCTCTGTTCTCAGCAACCCTCATGGCTCGCTCAGTGTCAAAGCAGTCCATTCTCGAATGTTGTCCTCCCATTTCTTTTTCTGTCTCCCTCTTCTTCTACCTCCTTACACGTGCCTTGCATGGTGTTTTTTTTGCAAGGCCTGATGCTCTGGTGACGTGGCCATACCATCGGAGTTTCCGTTTCTTCACCACTGTGAGCATGTCATCTTGTTGTCCAATGGCTTGTGTGATGGTCTGTCGGACTTCGTTGCCGGTGATGTGCCGGGCATAGGAAATGCCCAGAAGTCTTCTGTAGCACCTCATCTCCATGCTTTGCATTCTTCGTTGTAGATCTGCTGTGAGGGTCCATGTTTCGCAAGCGTATAGGAAGATGGAGATGACAAGGGAACACAGCAGAGCAGCCCTACCCCGGAATGTAGACCAGTGGTCCTGTCTTCCCAAACGGGCTTAAACCTTGTCATGGCAGCAGTTGTTTGTGCGATCCTGAAGAGGATTTCCTATCAGGACCCACTGTCAAGATCAGATAAGTATCAAGATTATTTTCTGGATGGTGAGGAGAACTTGGTTGAAAGCGGTCTAACCAAACACAGTTCCTTAGCCCTAAGCGTGCAGATGTGAACAGAATGGACAAAGGAGAATGATGTGAGGTCAAAAAGTATGTATGTAAGACACAAGTAGGTGTTTCGCCTAAAAAGACGAAAGAAGTTTACTGATCAAGTCAAGTCCCAACAAATGCAGCACCTTGTTAGTAGCTGTCCTCCGTGGAAAAAGGGAATGATAGGAAAGATTTATCTCCCCTTCTCTGCTGCCAATGGTTTGCATTTGTGGATTTGTGCCATAGATACGGATGGTGTGCCATAGATACAGATGGTGTGCCATAGATACAGATTGTGTGCCATAGACAAAGATGACCATTTCGCTGTGTTCTTCAGCTCGTCAATGTATCAGCTGGGATTGCTGAAAATGGAGTGACTGAGTTTCCAAAGCATAGGAAGACGCCTGAATGGTCCCCTCAGGAAAAACATCTTCAGGCAAAACAAAAAAAAACACGATTTGGGTGGTGGCCAACAGAAATGGCAAGGAACTTAACTCTTTGAAAGATAATTGTTTGCCAAAACTAATCTAAACTGGAGGGGGCAGTGTTGGTGGTTTCAGGCGCACACACAGTATTACGTGAGGTCAGCAAACTCCACGCGGTAGTGGATAAACTGTATCACAATGACACAGGGGACAACGCGCAGCTAACAATGTGACTCACGCACCCGTACAGCAGTCAGTTAACAATCGGTCAGCACAGCGGGCACAGCTCAGCAGGAGTAAGCAACAATACGTGTTGAACAGAGTTTTAATTCACAACCAGCTGTCTGTACAATGCTAACCCAATCCTATCCTATCCTATCCAGTCCCGTAACCCGGAGGTCGTAGGGGCACCACAGATGATCGTTTAACCAGCATACTCCATCTTTCTCTGTCCTCAGCAGCCCTGATGGCTTCGCTCGGTGACAAACCAGTCCATTCTCGAATGTTGTCCACCCAAATCTTTTTCGGTCTCCCTCTTCTTCTACCTCCTTGCACTGTGCCTTGCAGAATAGTCTTTTCAAGGCCTGATGATCTGGTGACATGGCCATACCATCGGAGTTTCCGTTTCTTCACCACTGTGAGCAGGTCATCATGTTGTCCAATGGTCTGTCGGACTTCGTCGTTGGTGATGTGCTGTGTATAGGAAATGCCCAGAAGTCTTCTGTAGCACCTCATCTTGATCTCGTGAGAGATGAGGAGATGAGGTGCTAACCCAATCACTTTTTTAAAATCATCATCATCATCATCATCATCATCATCATCATCATCATCATCATCATCGTCATCGTCATCGTCATCATCATCATCATCATCATCATCATCATCGTCTTCATTATGGTCGTCGTCGTCATCAAGATAATATTGCTTCTCGCGTTTAGGAATATTTATCGCTTCAAGTGCCGTCCCGCTTTTTGTTTTCGCCGACTAAATATTTCCGAGTTAGAGATCAATGCTATAAACCGAAGCGTGTAAAATACTCCTTCGGATGAGTGTATAAACCGAGGTCTTGTCTGTAAACGCAGGCATTCCATCGCGCGTACTTTAAAGATCCTGGAGCTTATGCTACAGACGGGTGAAGTGCCGGTTTCACAAATACACCCAGCATGCACTAGGTCCCTTCTTCCCATCCCCAGGATTGTGCTCAATCGTCTTGGCGTCAGACTACGCGCCAAAAGGTTGCAAGTGGGGCGCCTTGGGCGGCTTGAGATAGATCCTTTAACGGCCAGTGCCTTGAGCAGCTCTTGAGCTGGAAAAAGCGCTGAATAAAAGGAATAAAATAAAATATAAAGGACTATACCAACAAGCTTTTAAGAGTTTAATTTCAAGCAAAACTAAAGCGTTTACCAAGGAAAAGACTATTGCCGGTAATTATAACAATGTTTTCTCTTCAAACACACAAACTGCACAATTGCTGTGTATGAAAAAACAACACGTTAATATAATTATATCGGAGTTTTCCTTCGAACGACAGTCCCTAAGATTAAGATTTTGGTTTCATGAAAACAACCTGGCGATCGACACAAAGACTGTCTAGATAACAACTCGACCTTCAGATCTTGGATCGCTAATAGCTGATAAAACCATACTTTCAGATAATTTTTTATCACCAAAGCAGACAGCAAGCTGCAACATTTTTACTTAGTTGAGACTCGAGTTGCGAGTCACAATAACAATAGTACCACAGGTAGCGAACAAACTGTTGCATTCTAGGGAAAACGATATTAAAACGAGTCTGAGGTCTGTATATAGACTTCTTACACTAATCAGTTACATATTTTTTACACTAGTCAGTTATAGACTTACACTACACAGTAACAGGCTTTTACACTACACAATTATAGACTTTTACACTACACAATTATAGACTTGTACACTAGTTAGTAAAAGACTTTTACACTACACAGCTATAGACTTTTACACTAGTCAGTTATAGACTTACATTACATAATTATAGACATTTACACTAGTCAGTAATAGACTTTTACACTACACAATTATAGGCTTTTACACTAGTCAGTTATACGTTTACACTGCACAGTTATAGACTTTGACACTAGTCTGCTACAGACTTTTATACTGCACAGTTATAGACTTTTACAATAGCCAGTTATAGACTTTTACACTGCACAGTTATAGACTTTTACAGTAGTCAGTTATAGACTTACACTACTGTAACGTGGGGTTTTATTGTTGCTGGGCTCTGCACAATGGAATGTTGTAACCCTCACGTCTATTCTATGGGAACCGCTAGTGAGTCACTCGGTGAATTACTTTAATACATTTATTTGTTTAGCTCGGTCTGTGTTAAGGCTGGGGTACAGAGATAGATAGAAAATTGGTAAAAGATCACTGTCACACTAGCTTTCACACGGCTATGAATCATATGTAGTCCAGCCACTTAATAACATTCAAAATCACACATTATTTCTTCTACTCTATACATGATCTTCGAAGTATGAATCTAACTTAAAAGTTCAATTGTCAATGCGAAAGGTTCGCTCGCTGATAATCTAGGCAGCTATTATTTCTTCATAGGGCACTGGCTACTACCGTTCATGAAGAGTGGACTACTGTGATTTTTTTTGGGGTTGCGGGGGGGGGGGGGGGGGGAGGGGAGAGAGAACTTTTTTTTCCCCCATTCTGATCTTCGCATTCTTTCTTGGAGTTCTTTTGGGAAGTATTGTTATTTTTGTGTTTTGTTCGTCTGACCAAAAAAGCTTATAGCTCCAAAATTTGCATCATTCATGTTGCTGTGTCTTGGCTTTGTCCAAAATAGCTTTTTTGGGGTTGACATATCTATTCGTTTCTCATGATTGTAAAGTTTCAATGCTAACAGGTCTGTGTTTTATTCCACTGTGATCATTGATATCAAACACACTTTAATAAAGGAATTAATGGTGTTGGCCCCATCGTTATCAGATCAGAGGGACTGTCCCTTGTGCTCCCACGTCAAGACATTTGCCTTTCGATTTTGATTTCATTGTGGAACAGACAGTGTATGGTTAGGGGCTGTCCCTTGTGTGCTCCAAAGTCGTCAAGACATTTGCCTTTTGATTTTGATTTTATTGTGGAGCAAAACTGAGGTGAGATAAGGTGTATAGTTTATTCCTACCTACCTACCTACCTACCGATATGCCTGTATAAACGTATACATGTCGCAGGAAGAATAGGAAGCCAGTATTGGGAGTCGTACTAGCGTTTATTAGATTTCCCATACCTTCTAGGATGAATTGGAATTCCAGTCAACACTGGAGAAAGGGGGTGGGGGAAGCAAACATTGGAATTCTCATTCACCCAAATGACGCCTGGAAATCCAGTTGTGTTCAGTTGTGATCAGGCTGACTGATCTGGAATTACATTACAGCTCCAACCCCTGTAAAAACCATAATATTTCAAATAATAGTATTTATATCCCCATTACTGCACTTCCCTGATAGGGCCCCGCTTCCAGAGCTCGCCTGTTTTCTTTGTCCATCCCCATCCCGAGGCCAGCGGACAGAAGCTTGCGCGATTGAGGAGAGGGATACAAAGTTGAGAGAGCCAAGACTAAGGGCCCTTCCTGAGATTTCCTTTATAGAGAGAGCACCGAGTAGTTGTAGTTAAAAATACTCAGGCTTACGGAAAGATTGAAAGGACATAGACTGATAGATCCAGAAGGGAGAATTTGTATAGACTTTGTATAGACGACGTAGATTTAGAGAAAAGTGATCGTTATTATGTTGTTGCAGACTAAATTTTATAAGTGTATTTTCTATTAGGTTCTTGTAGTGTTGTGTTGTTTGTATAGAGGTGAAGAAACGTTTATTGCGTACCATTGCACCTGTACTGTGTATTAGTATTTGACAATTGTTAGTTATTATCTTGTGTTCAAAATAAACGTAGCCTTGCACCGCGCGGTGCTAGTGACCTGCATTTTTGCCTTCCAGACAAGGATAACCATCCCAGGAAAGAGGGGGTAAGGACCTAAATCAACACTGAACCACCAGAACAACCATACTGCTAAACTGGACAGTGCAAATGGCCACTTTTATCTTGCCCATCTAGGGGCTTTGAACCTGGGACATCGGTGTGCCAGGCGAAAGAAAGAAAGAAAGTTGTTGTTGTATTAATTTTTCTTCATCAGATTAACGTAAGTTGTACTGATAAAGAAAGAAGAAAGAAAAAAAGAAAGAAAGAAAGAAAGAAAGAAAGAAAGAAGAAGAAGAAGAAGAAGAAGAAGAAGAAGAAGAAGAAGAAGAAGAAGAAGAAGAAGAAGAAGAAGAAGAAGAAGAAGAAGAAGAAAACAACAACAACAACAACAACAACAACAACAACAACAAAACCAGCGAGGACGATGAGGAGGAATACAGAACAGCAACAACAACAATGAAGAAGAAAAAGAACGACAACAATAAATTAAAAAACTAAACTAAACGAAGAAGCAGAACTATAACAACAACAATGAAGAAGAAAGAACAACAAAACCAGCAAGAAGGAGAAAGAGGATGAGAACGACAACAACAACGTCTTTATTTAGATTTTGAATACTATCAATATTAGCTACCCGTGCGAGGGAAATTGGGGTTGATTTTCTCAGCGAAAGCACGGCCGCTGCAAAGCAGCCCTACCTAGGACGAGGGGAAATGGAATGTATTTATTTATTAGTGTATTATCATTACATTTTTCTGTCTGTTAAGCTTTATTTATATCTTAAGTCTTTATGTTATCACAATGCATGCAGTCTCTACAGGCTCCCTCCGCTTTAAGTATCTCTTTAAACTCGTAAAGCTTTATATAACAACAATACAGAAAGAGAGAGACGGAGAGAGAGACAGAGAGAGAGAAAGAGAAAGCTTTTTTTTTAAAAAAGAAACAAAACACAAAGATCGCATTTTCTTTTATATAGTCCAAATTTTTGATGTTTTAATCACCTCTTCCACTGGGGTAATGGCACATAAGATAAAGTTTGTAAAACATTTTCTGATTTCGAATCACACACCTAACATCAATTGGCTAATCCACTAAATAAAACTATTTTAACACAACTTCTACAGTCACAAATAAAATTGGATTAAATTACTGCACAGTGTGTCTACCAATCAAAGTATCAGTACTAACAGATTTACTAAATAGCTTAAAAACAAATATATCATAAACTGTGAGCGGTCGAGCAGAGTCATGGGGTAAGATAAGTCCAATCGATGACGCACGCCGCTATTAAGGAGGAAACTAACCTAATACTGACCATCCAACCTGACCAGCACAACACTGAAGCTAGCACAGTGCTGACACCAGGCACAGTGCTGACACCAGCACAACACTGAAGCTAGCACAGTGCTGACACCAGCACAACACTGAAGCTAGCACAGTGCTGACATCAGCACAACACTGAAGCTAGCACAGTGCTGACATCAGCACAACACTGAAGCTAGTACAGTGCTGACATCAGCACAACACTAAAGCTAGCACAGTGCTGACACCAGCACAACACTGAAGCTAGCACAGTGCTGACCTCAACTTGTGAGGAACAGATTCTAGCCAAAATAAAATTAAAAATGAAATAAAACATCATATATTTTCAAAACAAGAAACCGACCTATCAAAAAGTATGTTTATAGAAGGGAAGTGGGGGGAGGTGGAATGAGTGGAGAGGGGAGGGTGTGTGTGTGTAAATTCCAGAAAAGACGTTTGGCGGAACAACTACTGCGCACTGCCTTATGGCACGGCCAATGTCAGTAGCAGAGGAATGCAGCAACACTGAACGGTTAATTTAATTCCAATACCAGCCAAGGTCACGCTTCCTGATATCACAGTCCTCACCATGCTCTTGCTCCTAATCGTGATGGTATACAGGTATGGGGTTTATATATGCTCCATGTAATGTATAGGTGTTTGTACCCGCTCTATATAATGGCATAGTAGTGTGGTGTTTGTACCCGCTCTATATAATGGCACAGAAGTGTGGTGTTTGTACTCTCTCTATATAATGGCATAGTAGTGTGGTGTTTGTACTCTCTCTATATAATGGCATAGTAGTGTGGTGTTTGTACCCGCTCTATATAATGGCACAGAAGTGTGGTGTTTGTACTCTCTCTATATAATGGCATAGTAGTGTGGTGTTTGTACCCGCGCTATATAATGGCATAGTAGTGTGGTGTTTGTACTCTCTCTATATAATGGCACAGAAGTGTGGTTTTTGTACCCGCTCTATATAATGGCATAGTAGTGTGGTGTTTGTACTCTCTCTATATAATGGCATAGTAGTGTGGTTTTTGTACTCTCTCTATATAATGGCATAGTAGTGTGGTGTTTGTACTCTCTCTATATAATGGCACAGAAGTGTGGTGTTTGTACTCTCTCTATATAATGGCATAGTAGTGTGGTGTTTGTACTCTCTCTATATAATGGCATAGTAGTGTGGTGTTTGTACCCGCTCTATATAATGGCACAGAAGTGTGGTGTTTGTACTCTCTCTATATAATGGCATAGTAGTGTGGTGTTTGTACCCGCGCTATATAATGGCATAGTAGTGTGGTGTTTGTACTCTCTCTATATAATGGCACAGAAGTGTGGTTTTTGTACCCGCTCTATATAATGGCATAGTAGTGTGGTGTTTGTACTCTCTCTATATAATGGCAAAGTAGTGTGGTTTTTGTACCCGCTCTATATAATGGCACAGAAGTGTGGTGTTTGTACTCTCTCTATATAATGGCAAAGTAGTGTGGTGTTTGTACTCTCTCTATATAATGGCATAGTAGTGTGGTTTTTGTACCCGCTCTATATAATGGCATAGTAGTGTGGTGTTTGTACCCGCTCTATATAATGGCATAGTAGTGTGGTGTTTGTACCCGCTCTATATAATGGCATAGTAGTGTGGTTTTGTATTCGCTCTATTAGACTATATAATGGTATAGTAGTGTGGTTTTGTATTCGCTCTATTAGACTATATAATGGCACAGCAGTGTGGTTTTGTATTTGCTCTATTAGACTATATAATGGCATAGTAGTGTGGTTTTGTATTCGCTCTATTAGACTATATAATGGCATAGTAGTGTGATTTTGTATTCGCTCTATTAGACTATATAATGGCATAGTAGTGTGATTTTGTATTCGCTCTATTAGACTATATAATGGCATAGTAGTGTGATTTTGTATTCGCTCTATATAATGGCATAGTAGTGTGATTTTGTATTCGCTCTATTAGACTATATAATGGCATAGTAGTGTGGTTTTGTATTCGCTCTATTAGACTATATAATGGCATAGTAGTGTGGTTTTGTATTCGCTCTATTAGACTATATAATGGCATAGTAGTGTGGTTTTGTATTCGCTCTATTAGACTATATAATGGCATAGTAGTGTGATTTTGTATTCGCTCTATTAGACTATATAATGGCATAGTAGTGTGATTTTGTATTCGCTCTATTAGACTATATAATGGCATAGTAGCGTGGTTTTTGTACCGGCTCTATATAATGGCATAGTAGTGTGGTTTTGTATTCGCTCTATTAGACTATATAATGGCATAGTAGTGTGATTTTGTATTCGCTCTATTAGACTATATAATGGCATAGTAGTGTGGTTTTGTATTCGCTCTATTAGACTATATAATGGCATAGTAGTGTGGTTTTGTATTCGCTCTATTAGACTATATAATGGCATAGTAGTGTGGTTTTGTATTCGCTCTATTAGACTATATAATGGCATAGTAGCGTGGTTTTGTATTCGCTCTATTAGACTATATAATGGCATAGTAGTGTGGTTTTGTATTCGCTCTATTAGACTATATAATGGCATAGTAGTGTGGTTTTGTATTCGCTCTATTAGACTATATAATGGCATAGTAGTGTGGTTTTGTATTCGCTCTATTAGACTATATAACGGCATAGTAGTGTGGTTTTGTATTCGCTCTATTAGACTATATAATGGCATAGTAGTGTGGTTTTGTATTCGCTCTATTAGACTATATAATATGGCATAGTAGTGTGGTTTTGTATTCGCTCTATTAGACTATATAATGGCATAGTAGTGTGGTTTTGTATTCGCTCTATTAGACTATATAATGGCATAGTAGTGTGGTTTTGTATTCGCTCTATTAGACTATATAATGGCATAGTAGCGTGGTTTTTGTACTCCATCTATGTAATTGTTAAAGGTTTGGCTTTTGAACCCGTTCTCTATTTTGAGTGAATGGGGCCTACACCGAAAGCTCTGTGGTTGAATTTTGTTCTTACTTCGATGGGTAGCTTGAGAGAATAGATGTATGGAAGATTTGTGTATTTAAATGCTTGTGTTATTTAATTAAACACAGGACTGCTAGCATTCAAACTTTACAATAAAATTTTTTTTTTAACTGTATACATAAGGTAAGACAAAGTAATGCACATTTCGACAAAAACGAAACAAATCGACGCAATGTCAATTTTCGAGCTAAGCACTTCTGCAGGTGTTTTTTTTTTTTTAAACAAACGATAGATACATTAATAAATCAATGTTTCATTCTATATTGACTGCGTTGTGTGAATGATTGTTGTACATTGCCAAAACAATTTCCTTGCTGTTGTTGGGACAATGCAAATTCAGATTCTGATTCCCACACCTACTCCCCCCTCTCTCTAAGCTGTAAGCTAAAGTTATTTCCTTGTAACATGTTGTAATTATAACAAACGTTTAAACTTTTATTAAAGTCCGTTTTTTTTTAAAAAAATTTCACCAATCCCACCCCCCTTTATCTCTCTCTCTCTCTCTCTCTCTCTCTCTCTCTCTCTCTCTCTCTCTCTCGACCACTGCACACTAGTGCAAAGTAAATGGACATTACTTGTCCAGCAGCAAACGACAGGCAACAACGACCTTGCGAGGAGCGACACAAATATCAACTCCTCTAAATCCCGGCCCCAAGTTGCCTAAGCTGAGCGCTACGTAACGCTACGCAACTATTTTGGCGGAAAGTCTGCACAACCTTATGCCCGCTCTGTAGCGGTCTCGAAAAGTTGTTAGCGAAGAGAAAAAGATGGCAGCCAGAGCGGTGGGCTTTCGATTTGCGAATGGCTATGTGTTCAATAGTGAAATAGCAAGGGAGGACTGTTTGTCATTTACAGTCTGGCAAGATGTGTGTACTTGGTATTTGACGGAAACAATTATGTTTATGTGCAATCGGTATGCACTGGTATTTATATTCAGTGTGATTGACTTTCACTTTCAGCCAACTTCACATTGATTTGCTATTGAAGAGGCTGGTTCACTGTCTCATCCCAGCTGAAAGGATTTCTAAAGCCCAATTGTTGGGGCAAGCGCCCCAATTGTTGGGGCAAGCGCGAGCGACTTAAAACGTGTGTGTGGTGGGTGCACGTTTTGTGCAATACCTTTCAGACGTAAACATGTTTGGTGGCAGGGAAAGGACATGCTTGTCACGGCCCCCCCCCCTCCCCCTCCCCCACGTGACCACATTTGAACTCAGTTTGGCCCTTTGCCTCGATAGGATAATTTATATATTTTACGCGCTGCCAAAGGGGTGTCCACTGTGACCAATCAGAATGCTCATATGCAAAAACGTCCCCATTAGGCTGCCAATGAAAAACAATGCCACTTTCATTTGCTGATTCAGTCGGTCCATTTACTCTTTTGACTTCTCCTTTCCTTGAGATAATTGTGGCTGTAGTATTTGTGAAGTAGTGATGGTTTGTTAATAAACCTGCTGTTTAAGAGCGTTACAAGAACAACGGCAACATCAGCTGCTGCTGCAGCTAGCTTGCGTTTTCTATCAAAAACAAAGGAAGCCATTTTGTTACTATGCAGTCCAAGTCACATTGCAGGCAATGCATTGCTGCGTCTGAACACATCAAACAAGCTACCTTTGCCTGCAAAGAAAAATGTTCATGTCTAAAAAATATGCCCTATATTAAGCAAGCGGCTTACAAGACTGGCCCATGTCCAAAACGTTCAGCAGGGCGCAACAAAAACACAACATGTGCACACCTCTATCACCATTTACAACACTACATGGTGTCAAAGGCGCGCTCAACTCTACAAATACATAGTGTCAAGACTCAGTTTTCTAAACCGGTATTTAGGGTTTCGGAATAGGGTTTCTAAGCCTGTTATAGTGGGTGGACTATGAGGGAGAGAAAATAAGTTTATTGCCGAGTTTGCAAATAATGTAATTTCAACTCGTGCATTGTTTTGTTAGTTTTACTTCGTCACCCTAAACTGGTGAAGACTATACCGCTATATGGGTATGAGGGCAGGCGTGTATTTTCACGTGCCGTGCATGTTTTTGCAGTGAGCGATATGCGCACTAAATTTGAGAGTGCGAGCAAATAAAACTGCAGTACGTTACTAAAATTGGGAGTCGAAGATAGAATTGTGAACAGATAGCTTACTCTAGACACTAAGCGAAGCCATGAGGGTTGCCGAGGGCAGAGAAAGATGGAGTACGTTGGTTAAACGATCTTCTGTGGTGCCCCTATGACCTTCGAGTTACGGGATAGGATAGGAATAGTGCCAGCAGGAGGTTTTCCAGGTAGGTCAGAGGAGGGGAGGAGATTGTACTGGCCGTGGTTGTGTACCCTTTGCCGTCCTTCTCAAGCAGTGTGCCGTCCTGCTGTGACCGCCCTGCAACGCAGCTTCAAGTCGTCCTGGGGCTGATGTCCTGTAAGAAAAGAAGAGAGCTTCTTGTGCACCTCTGTGATCCACTCAGGACCTGTGCCGTCTTTGTGTTGTGTTGTCGTGTCCGAGGATTAACACCGGTAGTGAAAGTACGTGCAGGCATTCCCTCGGTGGTCATTTTAGCTCGATGCTAGCATATTTGTATAAACATGAATATATTTTATATTTTTAAATGCAAGGAAATAACTTATATTTGATTATCTGCAACTTTGTGAAGAGATGTAATTTATGTATGAAAAGGTTGGGTTCTTTGCTAGTATTGTAAAAAGAAGTAAAATGTAAATGAAAACGATTTTGTTAATTAAGAAAAAATATATAATTTATAAATGGAATTTGGTCAATTGTTTAAAATGATTGAAAAATATATATAATTTTTAAATTACAATTGATTCTAATTATAATAAAGGGAAATAATTTGAGAGTTCGTTTATTTCAATTATGATAAAGGGAGGTAATTTATGCATATGAGTTGCGAAGTTCGTTCAGTTCCATTATTATAAAGGGAAGTAGTTTGAGTGAGCTTGTTAATGGATGGAACGGAGAAGGGTAGTAACGTGCACTGAGATGCAGAAGAGTATGTGGGTGTAAATGCAAAGATCTGTGTATGTCCGACAGACCATCACACTAGCCATTGGACAACACAATGACATGCTCACAGTGGTGAAGAAACGGAAACTCCGATGGTGTGGCCACGTCACCAGAGCACCAGATCTTGCAAATACCATCCTGAAAGGCACGGTGCAAGGAGGCAGAAGAAGAGGGAGACAGAAAAAGAGGTGGGAGGACAACATTCGAGAAAGGACTGGCTTGACACTGAGCAAAGCCATGAGGGTTTCTGAGGATAGAGAATGAATGGAGTACGCTGGTTAAACGATCATCTGTGGTGCCTTAACTACCTTCGAGTTACGGGATATGATAGGATATGATGGACTGACAAGATAAAATAAGACAACTTTATTATCTTTTCAAGAAATTATATCTACTTAGTTGGAGTGGCATTTTCTATTGTCAAGTATCCTGTATAATTTGTAGCCACTAAGATATAATATTATTACCGTTACAATGTTATTAAACTTTTGTGCGTAGTTAATACTTTGTACACATTAGCTATCCTACAGCCACTTGTGATCTGACTTGTATAGGCTGTAGAGTAGCAAGAAAGACTGTTAAGAAAATCAGTATCTCAATCATTTCTTATTACTGTTTGTTTATACTTATAGTGTAGTTTTCCATTATAGTTAAGTGTGATTGTGGGTATACGGGTGGGTTAAATAGTTAGGTAAAGATATAAATTATTTGATGTAATTTTGTTCCCTCGTTTTATGTGTTAGATTATTTGTGGTGGTTGTTTCTCCTGTGGTTAGCACACACTGCTGTACTCACTGTGGAGGCAGTAGATGTGACCCACAGGCTAGTTTACCCACAGCCAGTGTAACCTTATGGACTGGGTAAAGCCAAGATTGCATAGGAGTGTGCCAGTACAGCGTGTTCGGAATCTTCACTATGATGAAGGCGGTAACCAACGGGATGAAGAAGGAGTGGATCTTCCAACTGGTGATTTTACAATAACATGAACAATATTAACCATCTCAGGATGGTGTAAAATGCTTGCCGCTGGCAGGCCATATTTCTTGGTCTTAACACCCTTTTCTATACATGCCAGCAGCAGTTTGACACCATGTGCCGCACTACGTTCTGCGCGATGAGTAATAAACACTTCTTGACTTGACGACTCAATACTTGGGCAAACCGCTACTACACTAATTAAGCATTTTCAATAGAGAGTTTGCTGTTGCGTTTTTGTTAATACATTTACACCGTTCGATTCAGTGATTGATTTGCTGACTCATGTACCAATGAATTGACCATAGCGCCATTGTGGCACCCTACCGTTTCGAGATTAAGCATCGCAAAGTCTGGCGACGGGTTTCCCGTCCTAACGAAGCTTGCCCTGTACAAAAAGGAAGGCTCTTACTAACTTTCCCCTACAACCGAAAGGATACGTCCGCCGCTGATAAGATACTAGGAGCTCAGCCAGGACCACTATTTGAGTGGACAATTCATTGAACAGATTTGTGCAAAACATTGGACGATTACACTATCCTATCCTACCCTATCCTATCCCGTAACTCACAGTACATTACGATTTTACTAAATGTTAAATATTCCTTACTGATAACTGACAGATTGCCTGGTTGGCTAACCGACTGATTGATTTTATTGATTTCATTTCAGATAACGTCACAAAGGACATTATGGAATGGATGTTAAAAGTTGTTGTGGGACAAACCAACTACCGGCGATGACGTGGCTATTACATGTATTGTCTGCGAAGTGTGACGTCACTATCTCTTAATGATGCGAGTCCTAGGAAGTGTCTACGCTATTTATCTGTGACCTTTAACATTAATTAGTGTTTACTTGTGATGACGAACATGCTACACCACTTGCTTGTGATGACGAAAGTCTTAGTCTAATAGCGAAGTGTCTGCACATTCTCCGCTGTCGTGACTTCACTGACAAAAAGACTATATGCGTAGCCACAGGCGCACGAGGAACCCCCAAATTACGCCATGAGCATAGGCACCGAAAACTTCGGCCGAGAGAATAGACGCATGCCACATCCGAGTTTTACTGTTGGAGCGTAAGCACTGGCTACCTCAGCGAATTACAGCCGCCTGAAGTGTGGTAGAAAAGAGCAACCATGTCGAGAAATGAGAACCCGAAGCGGGCTTACCGCAGTTTGCTTTTCAGTGCCCCGGACAAGTTCATGGAGACACTGGGCAACAACATCATTCAAGGCAAGTCACCGCGTGTCATGCGCACATACTACTTACTATCTTAAACCTTCACCACATCTTGTGTGGGACTCTCCCTGTCCAGATGATCTGGGCTCCTGCAGGTACTTTGATTGATTGATTGATTTATTGTTGCTTTAGGTCCAGCGGACTCTTCCGAGCCAAATCAGGACCGGACAACCCCCGATCCGCATATAAGATCTGCTGAAACAACCCTAGTGGGAAAATTGAATGCCCTCCACCGGCCAGTCACTTTACAATAAAGACATCCCACGCGGGGGACGGCTGAGGGTTTACCTCAACTACGCGAACCCCCGGTTACAAAAACAAAATAGAATACAACCATCATTACAAATCATCAACAAGACATATACATATAAAATGCCTATATTGCTAAATACTAACATCATAGGAAGCCCTAGTGACCACCCAGCAGAAAGCGTCCAACACTCCCAAGCTGATCCAACAGACCTCATACACAAACAAGGAGTCATGTCCAGGAAGAGTTTTCAAGAAAAAAGGTAGGTCATTGATCTAGCGAAGAAGAAGATAGTATAGCAGAGTGATAGGACAGAGCAGGAATGGGAAAGAGTAAATGAGGAAGATAGCAACAGTGGGAATTTAAAGCACTAAATTTCCATAAAGTGGGGATACTATTTATACTGAAACCCCCGGCACTCCAACGGGGGTACTGTTGCCGCAGTGAATCTGCCATGCCTACAAAGGCAAGACAGGTTTTCAACTGGGGCTTTCACTTTTCCCTTTATAGGTTAGAACAATCTACAGTGGCAAGATTGCTCATGACCCCAAGGGGTCCTGCAGGTACTAGCCATTCTTTTCAAATAAGGAATCTTCATAACATCAGCCTATATGCCGCTCCAACAAGACCCACCTGATCCAAACAATAACAACAATAATAATAATAATAATAATAATAATAATAATAATAATATTATTATTATTATTATTATTATTATTATTATTATTATTATTATTATTATTATTATTATTATAGCCGGGCTGGGCTACAAAGAATTTCTGATCAGTACGATACTTAGTCTGTTCTCTGTTATGTTTAAACTAGCTGTACGCAATAATTTGATATATACTTTTCAGATCCCTTAAAGCCTATAATAATCGTTAGACGCAGCATTAAATTCTCTCTATTAGAATATATATAAACTTTCTTTGTGATTTATGTAGCAGTTTTGAATGAGAGCGTGATGTTTAGAATAGCGCGATACCTATCACGGTGATAAAGACACCGCGCTGTTGTACGACCGCTGATACGAGCTGACCGGTTGCCTCAGTCTTCCCGCCTTGTAGATAAACGCATGATAAGAACATAATTGTCGATGATGGCGATAGCAAAGATTTTCCACTGTAACACCTTAAGTGTGATATTTTCCGATGCCTTAGATAGTTCATTCATTCTCTAATAGTATATACTTAAATTAAATCTTAGTTTTATAGGGACCTACATCGGAAGAGAAACAGAGGAAAAGTTGTAAGAAGAGGTTAGATGTAAATGTTGTTGTGTTAGGTGATTTCTATGTTAGTCCATCATAGTCGGAACCCATAATAGTAACCATGTCATATTATATATAGTTGGAAAGGGAAGACGTTGTTCTTTCTTTGTCATTATTATTATTATTTATAATTGTATTAAATTACCCCCGTTGGGGTGCCGGGGGTTTCAGTATAAATAGTATCCCCACTTTCTGGAAATTTAGTGCTTTAAATTCCCACTGTCACTGTCTTTCTCATTTGCTCTTTCTCATTCCTGCTCTTTTCTATCAATCTGCTATACTATCGTCTTCTTCGCTAGCCCAGTCTCCTACCTTTTTTCTTGAAAACTCTTCCTGGACAAGACTCCTTGTTTGTGTATGAGGTCTGTTGGATCAGCTTGGGAATATTGGACGCTTCCTGCCAGGTGGTCACTAGGGCTTCCTATGATGTTATTATTTAGCAATGTAGGCATTTTATATGTATGTGTTTTGTTGATAATTTATAATGATGTTTGTATTCTATTTTGTTTTTGTAAACGGGGGTTCGATAAGTTGGGGTGAAGCCTCAGCCATCCCCTGCGTGGGATGTCTTTATTGTTAAGTGACTAGCTGGTGGAGAGCTTTCGGTTTTACCACTAGGGTTGTTTCAGCAGATCTTTTATGCGGATCGGGGGTTGTCCGGTCCTGATTTGGCTCGGAAGAGTCCGCTGGACCTAAAGCAATAATAATGTAATGTAATGTAATTGTATTAAATTAAAGAGTTAGTATGAGATTAGACTCATGACACTCTTTAGACCAGCAGCCAACTCCCTCTTAAATTGCGTATTAGTTTTATTTTGTAGCAGATAGGTCCGATATTATTATATCAGTAGAAAGGTCATATTTCCGCGTTTCCGCGTTTCCGCCCATATATAATTTGTATAGTGTTCGTCGGCGTTTCAAGCCTTATATGTAAAATAAAAATTACCAACTAAAACAAATTTCCGAGAGAGGCGAACATTTTGGGACGCGCAGCACACTTTAAACATTGGGTTCAGTACGGCTGGCGCCACCAAATAAAAGCAGAACACACACACGGCAGAGGGACAGAGAGCTGGAGCACGCAGAAAGAGAACATGAGAACGGGAGAACGAGTCAAACACACAGAGAGGGCAGAATGTAGAATGTTATCTCCACGAGCATTTGCCTTTGCTATGATGCACTTCGAGAATAAAACTTTCAACAGTCATCAACGAACTGGCGTTGGGGAGAGAGAGAGAATGTGTGAAAATTCTTCATCACCCTAGCCTCCATCACTTTATCATCTTCTCTCCAACATCCAACACCACTACATTATTATTATTATTATTATTATTATTATTATTATTATTATTATTATTATTATTATTATTATTATTAATCCACCTAATCCAGACTTATCTCTAGGCTCTTCCAAGAATACAGAAGAACTTTACTATAAAACTAAACGAAAAAAAACTCTTCAACTATTAAAAGTTAGCATACATATAAAAACTAATAACTCTAATTTAGAGGGGAGGGGGAGGGTGGAAGGTAGGTTGTATTTAAATATATGTGTGATTACCGTCTATTACTTGTCATCATACGGTTTGTCTGGGGCAAGAAAGACGGGGCGGGACCCAATCCTCTCCAGGCTGTTGGCCACAGCCAAAATCCAAGAGTACATTGTGGCTCGCCTTGACCCCGAGTACGTGGTCGTTGAACCCATAAATAGTGCCATCGCTTTGACCCCTCCCCGTCGCAGTTTCTAGGCTAATTTTCGACGCGAGTCAAGGGACGCTAATTCATGTTCCAAAGCTGCTGGTACTGTTGGTAGAATGTTTCAACATGGAGTGTTTACACGCCTGAATATCTGACAGTTGCAAAATAATTTCCGAAGATAATTAAAGAGGTCACTGTTTACAAACCACCATTACCGAAAATGTTGCACGTCATTCTTCATCTTTTCCCGATGGCCGGTGTCGTGTACAAATGTTCAACGCTTAGACACTGATAGTTTATTCTGCACAGGTCCAGCACGGCGGCAACACGCGCTGCTGCAGATCGAGCTTCTACAGGCGTGCGACAGGGCGGATCTGCTGGAGCGACACCGCATCAACGGCGATGAGTCATTGCTGCAGTTGGCCGCCATCTTCCACGGCGACGTCGAAGTCATGACTCGCCTGGCCTCTGCCTGCCCCAGACTCCTCCTGCTCCAGGTCAGTCACACTTAACCACGTTATTGCTACTCTGAAGCCCACGAGTAAACTATGTAGGTCAAAGCTCTGATCAAGCGATCCAACTGCTTTGCTGCAAGGTTAGCAACGTCACGACGGCGAATACTAGGATCAGACTGTACACAAAAATGTAGCTGTCGCTTGACCTCTTTACCCTTTTGACTGCTTTAATGCGGCGTCACGGTGTCAGTGCCAGGGTCAGACGATGATGGGCACATTATTCATCAATCAAAACAAAACATGAGTGTAGGTCAACTGTGGGTGTGTTTTTACGACACCATCTTTCTACCTTTGCAGCGTCAAGGTGAATACGAAGGTCAGACGGTGCTGCACACGTTGGTCAGCAAGCAGAACGTGCAGGCGGTCACAGCGCTGCTGAAACACCCGAGTCTGAGGGAACCCTGGTTTCTGATGAATGGAAAGGCAAGTCTATGAAATCGATTTCTACCTCAACCGCAAATCCATAGCTAGAACAAGTCAACCCGTCTTATATAGCCAGGCAATAGGCTAATTGTATGTTAATTGCATGTGGGCGCCTCGTATCGGCCAGCGCCTTGAGCCGCTCTTGAGCTGGTAAAGCGCTATATAAAAGTGATAAAATAAAATAAATAAATGTGAAATATCTCTAGTATAACGCTATTTAGCTCACAGCTGCCATCGGTACCTGATCTTCGGTGTACCCAGGTCCGTCCGAGCTCGCTTTCCTTACCGTTTGCGAGGTACCGCGCGATATAAATGTACTGTATTATTATTATTATCAGAGATTTGAACATGGCAGAGAGAACACAAAGATCAAACAAATCCCTCTCGTACTGCCACAAATCTTGAGGCATACAAATGAGTTGCAGCAAAAATAATGTTTTCAACCCATAAAATAACAGCCCAAAATGTGACAAGACTGGTTACCATTCTGTGTTTGGCCAAATGGATTAGAATTTTATTACAAGATTGCTCATTCTACTTCCAATGCCTTCATTCTGAAACCAACCCCTCATGTTTACCTCTCAGAGCATCAGACTCAAACGTACCCTCCCCCTTCACAAGATGCCTCCCTCCTGACAGTTGAAACTTTAGGAGTATGCATGTGAGCGTTCAGAGCAGACTTTTTAGTTTGAAATCACGCTTTTAAAAATACATTATATAATTATTATTATTATTATTATTATTATTATTATTATTATTATTATTGGTCGTCTGCTGCTCACGACGGCCGCGCAAGAAATATTACTTCTTACTCAAATCGCTCAACCCACTTTCTAAGCTAAAGGACGGGTGTACTAACTACATAAATCCTAAAGTTTCAAAAGGATATTCTAACCAAGAAAACAAGGACGATGTGACGGACAAGACGGGTGGCTATCTACCCACGACCGCTGGATGGAGTTAAACCATACACCGTGGAACTACCATTACTTTCACGCGTTTTGCAGGCGGTAGGATCACGGTTTTCCGGCACCGTCATGATGGGTGAGCTCCCTTTGTCTGTGGCGGCCTTGACATTCAACATGGACATGGTGGACCTGCTGCTGTCTCAGGGCGCCAAGCTGCACACGACCAACACGCGCGGTGACACGGCCTTGCACTCCCTAGTGCGCTTCGCGGCGCTATACCCTGAGAAAGAGGCTGAAGTGGTGACCATGATGCGAGAACTTCACATGCGGCTACAGACCCCTGCTGCTGCTCCATTTCCACAGGTCAAAAGATTTGGAAGTGAAAGGGAGCCTATCTCTGTTCCCCTACCCCCCTCTCCTCCCAGGGAAGAAGTTTCTGTTAGCTTAGTTATCCATGTGTTTCTCATTATACTTTGCGAATGCTAGCAGTTCTGTTTTATTCTATATATCCGCACACACCCCACACCCGATATAGCTTCCTCCAGGCCAACATTATTCTGAGTCCCTCTATAAAATATTCTCCCAGGTTTATGCTGTCCGCCCAGGTCTATGTTCCCTCAGAGATATAGTTTTGTGACATTATGTTTCTGACATACCTAAATTTACTTATATTTATTTATTCTTTTATTTATTTTTTGTTATTTATTTATTTGCCGATTTTATAAGTTAATAATTGGTGTGTTTCTGAGCAATATATCGTATCCAATAGTAGTAGGAGTGGCGGTGGTGGTAGAGGTAATAGTAGTAGTAGTGGTAAAAATAATAGCAGCAGTAATAGTAGTAATAGTAGCAGTACGTACATCCAAATATGTCACCGATTTGTATTTTTTGTGTGACTTGAGAGATGTGCGTGTACTAAATCAATGTATGATTGTTGTTGTTGTTGTTGTTGTTGTTGTTATGATGATGATGATGATGATGATGATGATGATGATGATGATGATGATGATGATGATCAGGCGGATCCATGCTCCGTTTGGATGGTAGAGAACAAGGACGGGCTGAGCGTTCTGAGGCTGTCAGCTGCTTTGGCTCAGCCCGCAATCTTCCGCTTGGCACTAGAACTTGAGGGCGTCTACTGCCGCCTGGATCGCCATGACGGGCTCTTCGACTCCTTGCTATATGACGTCACGGAGATTGACCCCATCGCGCGCATACGGTACGTTACAAAGACCGTAATGATGTGACATCATTCCGTTGTGTATATGACCGTAAGAACATAAGTAGTCACAATGACGACATCGCCTCCCTCTGCTATCACAATGACCGTAAAGACGAAATCACGTCACTCTATCATAATGACGTCATTCATTAACCCGAATGATGTCACTCAGCAGTCAGTGTGACTGTATGACGTCACTGGGTGATTTGGTTGACAAAGAGCCTAAGTTTCAAAACGTCCAATTATTTTGTGGTTGTCATTTCCTACCAACACTTATGTCTAATCCATGGGAACACCTAGTTAAAAGTTCCCCCACCCCCACCTCCACCCCTTGTGGCAGATGGCAAGAGAACAACAAAAACCAGCGCTCGTCACCAGTCGCCGCCATGGGGATGCCGTCGCCCCAACACCTACGCCGAACGGAGGTAGGCTGCTGTCCAGGAGCGGACACTCCGGCCCCGTCCGCTATGAAACGCGACAGCAGTTCTCGGTGGGACGGGGGGAAAGCCAGGTCCATCTCCGTGCTGGAGATCATCTGCGAGACAGGGCGTGTGGAAAAAGCTTTTCAGGTAGGTCTGCAGCGACGGTGCCGCAGTGTACAATGACATCTTTCCTTCTTCATTACATAGAACACTTTAAAGGCCACAAAGAGTTACTCAAAAGCGCTGGTGGAAGTAATGATCAGGATGCCAACTTGCACCATCAAGCGAGCTATGAAACGCTCTGGACAACCAAGTCTTCCCGATTGATTTAATGTTTTGCTTGATTATGTCGACCTGTCTCCTGCCAGTTTCACATAACTGTTCAGGGTCTTGTATTGTTTTATCTTCTTCTACATCTTATTTCCTTTCATTTTTTTCTTTTTATGTTCTGCATTGTACACCTCTATTGCAGATTCTAAACACGTACGTGGTGCGGAACGTGATCAAAGAGAAATGGCAGCACTACAAGTCGTTTTTCTTACTTTGGGCTGTACTACATCTGCTGCTGATGTCACTGCTGACCACCTACGCCATTTTTAAGGCCAGAGTCATCGCTGATAACATAGCCAAAGGGAATGGCAACGACACCGCTGCTCCCCATGGTGCTGACAACGCGGAGCATGCTTTTGTGCACGTATGTTCATACAGGGTTTATACTCAAATTGTTGTAAAAAATTTAAGGAGTTTTCAAGGAGATTTCAAGGAGTTTTTCCAAAAATTCAAGGAGTTTTGAAAAATTATAAACGTACGTAAGAATTGACAAGTAGTCAAAATAAAGGATAAAATCTTTTACCCAGTGATATCCATAAATTGTTTGCAGTCATGAATCTGATGGTGATACTGATGTTGATATTAATAATAAAATCTACACACATAAATATTGCATGTCGATGAAGTTGCAGTTATAATGAAGATGCAGATTACAGAGTCTATACCCATTTAAACAATAATTGTGAAGCCTGTTGTCCTTAGACACAAGTTAGAGAACTGTAAAAAGTCAGAAAGAGGTACCACCACCGGCTAATACACTTTATACAGATGAATGAGTTTTCAGTTATTTCAGTTTTTCCATCTCTTAATCTGACGGGAAATCTTCTCCAACTGGATCTTTATTTCCTTGGATTTGCTCCTCAGCGCATTTGACTGAGTCAAGAGTCTCAGTGCACCCTTCCTCTATCTGCTTGTTCAGCAAGCTTGTCTGCCTCTTGAGTCAGGTGCTGAGCATCCTTCTCCATTCTTCCTTTTTTTCTTCTCTTAAAATCAGCAACAGTCTTCCTGTGCCTTCCTCTTCTTTGCCGCTTGTGCCTGTTCCTGGTCTTTCTTTTGTTGATCAAGGTGGTCGTGATACTTTCTCCTTACAGAAGATGCTGATAATAGCAGCTCCTTGGTGATGTCCACCTTGTCGATTCCACCAATCTTCCTGATACCGTTCAGCACTTGTCAGTGAGCAACCAAGGACTGCTGGAAGAAATTTTCAGTGCTGGTCTCTTTGTTGATTGAGAATCCTCTCTCCACATTTGCTTGTCCATGGGAGAAAAGTAACAGCTGCCTCACAACAGCCCAAAGATCCTGAGGGCCCGATCTTGATAGTCCTTTGTTGCTTTCATGTGTGTGCTGAACAGCTGGTCCAACACATCACTTTCACGTCGATAATTTTCTGGCAGAAGCGGCAGAAACATGCATGCTTGTTCTTTTTCTTTTCAAGCAGCCACCCTGCATATTCAGATTTCGATAACCACAAAAGATTCAACACACAATCGCCTCCAGGCATTTTTATCCCTTCAGTAATCGAATATGCGCGGTGTCGCTGTCCTTTTCGCTGTTTTCGTACTTTCTGTATGAGCGGAAGAACGAATGTACCGAGAACTGCGCATGCGCGACACCAAGGAAATGAACAATTTGCAGTGGAGGTTCCTTCCCTTATCATTAGCAGACGACAAAAGTTACGATCGTCGAACAACACAAATAATATTATAATTTTTGTTTTATTAATTTTTATTTCTCAATCAGTCAATGGCCTTTTTTTTGTTGAAAACTTGACAATAAAATCTCTAGGTCACGCAATGGATAGATACACTGGTTGAAATTTCAAGGAGTTTTCAAGGAGCTGAGGCAATTTGGCTATTTTCAAGGAGATTCAAGGGCCCTTGAACAAGACATGGAAAATTCAAGGAGATTCAAGGAGGTTCAAGGAGCGTACGAACCCTGTCATATCAAATTGGTTGCCTTCGCATATCAGTGGGTAAGAACCCGTGACTTAGATCTTCAGAGCAGGTCTGTACCTCATGACCGGTCGACCCATCACTGCTGTGAAACACTATATTTCCATGAGCAGTAGTAACAATCATTGAAATCAACCACCGTCACTCATCGGTATACACAGCGAGGACCCTGGTTAGTTAGTTATTCATTGCTTACAGAGTCCAGCAGACTGCAAAGAGCCGAATCAGGACCACAAAATCAAGACCACAACTTCGCTGAAAGAGGACTCACCCCCGATCCGCATGAAAGATCTGCCGAAACAACCCTAGTGGTAACACTGAAGGCACTCCACCAGCCAGTCACTTTACAATAAAGACATTCCACGCAGGGGACGCTGAGGCTATACTCTAATTTATCGAACCCCCGTGTACAAAAAAAAAAATAGAATACAAACATCATTATAAAGTATCAACAAAACATACATATAAAATGCCTACATTGCCAAATAATAACATCATAGGAAGCCCCAGTGACCACCTGGCAGAAAGCATCCAATATTCCCAAGCTGATCCAACAGACCTCACACACAAATGAGGAGTTTTGTCCCGGAAAAGTTTTCAAGAAAAAAGGTAGGTGACTGGTCTAGCGAAAAAAAAGATAGTATAGTAAATTGATAGAGTAGGAATAAGAAAGAACAAATGAGAAAGACAGGAATAGTGGGAATTTAAAGTACAAAATTTGCAGAAAGCGGGGATACTATTTATACTGAAACCCTCGGTGGGGATGACCCTAGTTCCAATCCCGTAGCTGGTAACATGAAAGTAACCATTTCCACTGTCCGAGTGTTCTGGTGATTCAGTGTTGATTTAAGTCCCTACCGCCTTTCTCAAGG
This sequence comes from Oncomelania hupensis, assembly GCA_036898135.1. NCBI lineage: Eukaryota > Metazoa > Mollusca > Gastropoda > Littorinimorpha > Pomatiopsidae > Oncomelania > Oncomelania hupensis. Next base: position 26,971,606 of record CM072527.1, on the reverse strand, counting down.
GTGGTTACTCACGTCCCATATCGCCAATGGTGGGTGTAGATGTTAAACTTCAATGTTCATCATCGCTAGCTGATTAGAATCGTCAATGAGCTTTTCCTGAACCAGTCCAGGACACTACCTCATCATGTTATTGAAACAAGACCCTATATCTCGTATTGATCAAATTGCTTAGCACAGCCCTTCCATATCTATAACGCCTTGAATGGCTCTAACAGCGACGGACGTGCGCGTCATAAATCAATACGTTATCATAACGGCGCGAATTTAACCTGGCTTGATATACACTGTCCTTATTTCCTCACAGGCGACGGCCATCATAGTGTTGCCGCTGGCGGTGTTGATATTGCTGAGCGAGATCATCAGAAGCTTCTGGAAGTGCCAGCCCCTAAACCTGTGGCTCATTCACCACAACGGCCTGTACAGAGTGGAGCTAGTCGTCTTCGCTCTTAGCCTGGTGGCAGACTCCATATGGTGAGTGGCAGGCTACAACCAGTTACTAATAAAGCACTTTCTATTAAAGGAATCCACTTTAACCCCGCCCCCTCGACAGATCATATTAACATTCACAGTGAGTGTTGCCCCAGTGGAAAAATCTGTCAACATTAGTTATTTCTAAAAATAAATACTTCCCGTAGTTTTTGTGCCTATTAATTAGCAACAGCCGTTGGTTAGCCAGCCAACATTGTGGAGCTCGCTACCACAGCCGATAAGAGACAAAACCAGTACAAACAATCGCTCGAAAGGTTTTTCGTTTTAGGTTGATACAATAGACCCTGCCCTACCCTACACACTGTTAAACCTTATTATCAATAGTCATTTTAGGTTTCCAAAAATATACCATGCATGATACAATAGACCTACACACTGTTACACCTTATTATCAATAGTCACTTTAGGTTGATACAATAGACCCTGCCCTACCCTATACACTGGTACACTTATTATCAATATTTACTTTAGGTTGATACAATAGACCCTGCCCTACCCTACACACTGTTACACCTTATTGTCAATAATTATTTTAAGTTGATACAATAGACCCTGCCCTACCCTACAATAGACCCTGCTCTACCCTACACACTGTTACACCTTATTATCAATAATCATTTTAAGTTGATACAATAGACCCTGCCCTACCCTACACACTGTTACACCTTATTATCAATATTTACTTTAGGTTGATACAATAGACCCTGCCCTACCCTACACACTGGTACACCTTATTATCAATAATCGATTCAGTCCTGATGCTTATCCACGCAACCGGTCCCCCCTAAACAAGGCAGGAGTCGTCGTATAAAGTTTTCCAACTTTATTCAGTAAACACCAACAACTGCATACAAGATCGCTTTCCGAAAATCACTACAAAATTCACTCTTGCAAGCAGACATTACATTACTTATATAGTTTCTTAATCTAAAGGAGCTTTGAACATTCCAGAATGAGGCAATAACACCCAATGAAAATAAAACTCGTCACCGGAACTACGCACTGTCATGCGCCATAAAACATTCCTCAGTTTAGAAGAATTGCCCAGCAGTTACCCGAAAGATCTCAAAAATTCGATAATAAACAATTCCAGAAAAGTCTCAACGATACTTCAAAAATCTTTTTCTAGCAACAGCACAGAATCAAATCAAAGGTAAATACACACTATCATTGCATGCTTTGCAAAATAAAATAATCTGAACTATCGTGCACTTCTCAATCGTAACAGACACACCCTTTGTTTGTTACTGACTGTTCCCTTAGTTAACATGATCTGTAAAGAGTTTATTAATACACATGACTGGTGTGTACCCCTCATACACACTTTAAACACTCACTCTACTTTCAAGTCTCCTTGTAATCCCCATATTATTCCAGCTCATCAAAGATATTGTATTGTTTTCTGCATAGCTCAATGGTGGATGAATTCCGGCTTTGTTTCAACACAATACTGTAGGTCTACAAATATAGATACAGACACAAATCTTTTCCTCAAGCATTACAAGGGAAATGGGGTGCAGCACATGTCACATTAACATATAATGAAAACTACCACCACAATGTTACATTACTGACGCAAACATTAACAAACGGCTAACATTAACAAACGGCTCCCAACAACTTCGGAACTAGAGAAATCGTACTGGTGCCGACAAAGCACAATCTCAACATAATTTATTAGCCGCCTTATACGTTATCCAACCTACACAGTAATGTTTGCATTAACTGAATGATTGTATGAACGCCTAATTGATTGTTTTATGGATTGATGGATGGAGGTTCTGGGTGGCTGGGCCAGACAACAATTTTTTTCTCATCCTGGCGTTGTTGGTGGGCTGGTGGTTCACAACCTTCTTCCTTCGCCCGTTCCAGAAGTTTTCCTTCTTCACTGTCATGCTCCAAAAGGTCCTACTGGGAGATATGTTCAGGTTGGTCAAAACTGGATGCATCATTTTGTTTAGTCCTTTATTTTAATTTTTATTTTTTTTACTGCCATGCTGCAATTTTTTTTTTCTTTACTTCCATAGTAAGAAAAGAAGATTAGCTACACAATTACTATTTTCGTGTTAAGAAGCTCCTGCTCCGAGATTATGTTCAGATTATTAAAACAGGTTGCAACATTTGATTCCCAATTGCAATATTCTATCACCACATTCCAAATTCTGTTTTGAGTTTCATGTGATATTTTTGGAGTGCATAAATTGTAAGACATTTTTCTGCTTGAGGAAATTGGAAAGTTTTAAGATCATTATTCCGGGTGTGTACAATTTTGAAATGTTTTAGTATGCAGAGATTTCAAGATTTGTTTTTCAATCTGTAGATCTTATGCCACCCGCACCCCTCCCCTTCCCTCTTTTCCTGTTTCTTGATTTTAGGACTTTAAAAACCCTTTTATCTGTTTGTGTGTGTGTGTGTGTGTGTGTAGATTCTCCGTGATCATTTTGCTGGAGTTGCTGACGTTCTCGGTGGCGATGCACGTGTTATTCGTGGCCACAGCAACGGGACCTCCACAGGGGTTTGAACACCTAGGCGTCACCATGCTGACCATGTTTAAGCTTATGCTGGGTTTGACCGACATTGAGGCGAGTCAACCAATTATGTTTTGTTATTTGTTTTTCAGGGGTGCTGAAAGCTGGAACATTTTCCGTGAACAAGTTCACACCCCACTAACAAGCCCACAAGTGGGGCTCAAACTCGACACCCTCGTTCAAAATACAATCGGTGGAGGGATGCTAGGCTGTGCTATTACAAAATAAAATTCTAATATCGATCTCCGTGCCTTTACGCTACATGTTTGAGGGGTAGATGTGTTTGGCGTGTATGTTGGTGCAGGTGGCCACGTTTTGAGCCTGAGTGGTGATTTGGGGAAAAGCGCGTATATACCATCCAGTATTACTATTAATTACTATTATACCATCCGTTATCGGCATGGTTAGCAATCTCACTTTTTTCTCTCTCTCTCTCTCTCTCTCTCTCTCTCTCTCTCTCTCTCTCTCTCTCTCTCTCTCTCTCTTTGTTTCTCCCAATATTATTTACTTTCGACCCGGGCAACATCTCAGGGGATTTCTCCGGGTACTTCGGTTTTCTCCCCAGTAACATTTCCAAAAAACACAACTAATATTGGGGTAGAGGAGGGGGCGGGGCGCGCCACAGAATTTCCCAATAAAAAAGGACAAAAAAGTGTCAAAAATCAAATTTTTAAAATTAAAAACAAATGTCTTCACTGGGCTAAAGCGACTCCATTCTCACTATTGTGCTGTTATTACCACTAGTGGTCACTGTAATTGTGCTGGTGGTTGCTGTGGCAGGTGTTGAGTGAAGCGAGTGACCACTGGCTGGCCATCGTGCTGTTCGTGCTGTTTGTGCTGCTGACCTACATCATCATGCTCAACGCGCTCATCGCCATGATGTCCAACACCTGCTCGCTCGTCTCCGAGAACAAGGTCAGTACAAGAGCACACAAGGTCAGTTCAAGGTAACATGCCCAGTTCAAGGTCCCAACTATGCCTATACGAGAACAAGGTTAGTTCAAGGTCACATCTATGCCTATCCAAGGACAATGTGGTTCAAGGTCACAAGGTCAGTTAAAGATCACAACTCTGCTTACGTGAGAATAAGGCCAGTTGAAGATCGCACACATCGCCCAGTCCAAAGCCATAACGCCATGTATAAATTATACAGATCAGTTTAAGGTCGTGACTATATTTATCCGAGAACAAGCACAATTCAAGGTCACAACAGTAGAACAAAGGATCCCGATTACGAGAACAAGGTCAGTTCAAGGTCATAAATATAGGATTTCTCCGCCAATGATTGTCCTGATCTGAGAGACTCCATCTCTGTGATAACAAGGCCCATTCAAAGTCACAACTACGAGCCTATCAACGTTGTTGGTGCTTCTATCCCTTCTCCTTTCTGTTTGCCAGACAGCCCCCTCCCTGGTCCCACACCCTCGTCATTCCACTGAATGGTCGCTAAGGCGACGTTCGACTGCTACCTTTTCTTCAGACACCATTAGCCCAAAGCCGTCTTAAAATTCCTACACTTTTTTTCCTAAACATTAACACAATATATTCCGGTTTTGCCATGATGATGGTGTGGGCTTGCAGGGCGCAGATTTCCATGCCACAGGGTCATGCTCAATGTGCACATTTAGTGTCAAAGCCTTCATGGGGGTGGGGGAAGCTACTGAAAAAGGCGAGTAATCAATCAAATGCCCAAGGTCACAACATCTCTAATAGCCCACAACTGATTTATTAACTGTTAATTCACTTGATTTTTACCAAGTCCGTCTCATACACTGACGAGCTGAGAACCTGCGAAATGGCCATCTGTATCTATGGCACACATCCACAAAGGCAAACCACTGGCAGCACAGAAGGGGAGATAAATCATTCTTATCATCCCCTCATTCCACAGAGGACAACATCTAATAAGGATTATATCCAAGATGCAATCACAACACTCCAGTCCCAGCTTTTGTACGGAGACCACTATATCACTTCTGTTCCACACAAGCTTGGGGTCAGCTCAATGATAAGAAAGACTTGTGTGATTTCAGCTGAACTGCCTTAATAGCCCAACTGTGTGTGCAGGTCAGTCAGTGGGAGCTGCAGCGACTATCTGTGGTACTACTGCTGGAGAGCATGCTGCTTTGCGACTGCCTCCTCTACAACTCGGGACGACAGATCCACGTGGCACGATTCGACCTCCGCCGCAAGCAGATGATCCAGGAAAAACGCTACTTTACTAAGGTATGTCATTGTTATTGTAAATTTTAACTAAGGTGTATCATCGTCATTGTTATTGTAAATTTTATCATCGTATTAACAGTATTACAAACAGAAGTGGTTTTAATAATAGTCCTTGTAGTCATAATAATGTCGTCTTCTTCTTTTCCTTCTCTTATCTATATCATCTTCTTCCCATTCTTTTCACCTTAATGACTTGTTGTTTGTTAAAAAGGTGATCCGGTTTAGGATCACTCTTACTCTCCCACAAACACCCCCACCCCTAGGGCTAGGGAAAACAAGAAATGACTTGGTCCAACTGTGTGTGCAGGTGACGTCGGTGCAGACCAGTTATACGGACGGGTCGGCCATTCTGAGGCGCAAGTCGTTGATGCAGACACAGCGCTTCGAGGATATCCAGGCGTCGGTGCTGACGTCATGGGTAAACCTGCAGCACGTCGACCTCCTCGCGTCCTTCACGCATCAGCACGCCTCCCTGACCAGCACCGAACCCATCATGGGCGATGACGGAGAGGGCCACCCCAATAACACCAACAATGACGACCAGGTGGAGGTCTACTCTTCCTTTCAAGGCCGCAGCTTCCCGTCATCTGACAGCGTCAGGAAGCCGCAAGGGTACGGCGAATTCACCAAAAAGCGACACCTGTCCGCCATACAGGAAAACCAGGAGAGCGAACGCAGCAGAACGGAGCAAAAGCAAGAGGGTATTCAAGGTCGAGGCAGTCCAGGCCAAGGACCAGATGAAGTTCAAGATCAAGGTGGTGGCAGGCAAGGTCAAGGTCATGGGTGGCAAGGTCAAGGTCAGGAAGGATCGAGCTACATCAAAGTGCGCCAAAGCCTCTTGCAAGCACTGATATCCACCCGGTTCGCCGCTCAGGCGAACGCTCAACGACAGAGGTCACGCATGGACAACGCTGCGCATACGCCCACATTGCATCCACAAGAAGGGGCAGCTGAAAAAGGCGGCGACGACTCTGTTGATGCCGCTGAACCTGCACTGAACACTTCTAACCCTTCTGTGCCTAGCGCGCGGTTGCCCCACAACCCACAAAACGCAAGCAGCCCAAAGACAGTCACTGTCCACGAGGTAGAGCCGCACCCCACACAGCAGAGCCTGGGGCTGCAGTCACGCGCAAGTCTTCAAAGAGGAAGAGGCACAACAGCGACAGGGTGACCGGCAGAAAACTGCAGCAGCAGCCACATCCCCCACTCCAAAAGGCTCGCAACCTCAACTTCTCCGCCTGCGGGCAGCCCGGGGAGTCTGCTGAAGAACTGACTCCTCTGTTCTCTCCAGCTCGGCTGAAGCAGGCTGCGGACAGAGTGCAGAGGCCTGAGTGTGCGCAAGGTCTGGACAACAGGGGCCAAGGTCAGGATGCCAGGGGTCAAGGTCAGGATGCCAAAGGTGAAGGCCCGATAGTGATGGCGAGGCTTCAAGTGATGCAGATGTTCAGCGGTAGACAGTCCAACAAGGTGCAGCCGAAGCTCCCTTACCCTGACATCTTCACCATCAGCCACCGAAACCCTCACGGCTTTAACACAGACGCCTGATGGGTGACCGCGACATTCATAAACTACGTCATGATGGTTACGTCATCGCTGCTTACGTCATATCAAACGGAATTAAAAACAAAATACACTTCTGGCTGAAACTGCCATGTCGGTGACGCTCACTGTAGAAAATAAAATTACATCCCGGAAGACGCTCACTGTAGAAAATACATCCCTGATGGCGCTCACTGTAGAAAATAAAATTACGTTCCTGATGACGCTCATTGAGAAATTACTACTTTACTTTATTCATGTGTGCCTAAACAAGTATTGTAGTTAATGATCAGAAACACAAAAATACTAAAAGGGGGAGGAGGATGCGAATAAGGAGAAGAAGAAAGAATGATGCGAAGAGCTGGAAGAAGAGCAAGAAGATGACAACGCAGGAGTTCTTGGATCAAGAAGGAAAAGACGAAAAAGAACAAGAAACCAGGAAATGACCAACAAAAGTCGCTTTAATATGTCCTGATGATGATAGTTCCAAATGTGCCAAAGTAAAATTACGGTGTTATTGACGCTGATTTCAGCAACAACAATTTTTTTTAAAGGTGTCAAAAAAACAAACAAACAAACAAACAAACACCAAAAAGACCGCAAAGACATCGAATGTTGTGCTAGAGTTGAACAGTACGTAAGTAAGTCTGTAAGACTCAACGGTGACAGTACTTATAATTAATAGCAGTCGCCTAAATAAGGCTATCATGTAGGAATGAGGTTTAATAATAATAATAATAATAATAATAATAATAATAATAATAATGGGTTTTTATATAGCGGGTACTCCAGCCTACGACCAGACTCACCGCGCTTTACATAGTCAATACATAAAATACATGCACACGATCAAACATCGCTTTTGTTACGATACACCAAAAGACGGAACAGTAAAAGTAAGAACTATTTACAACTATGTACAAAATGACAAAAAAGCAAAAAAGACACAAATAGAATAGCAACTTTCAATGTAACAACAACCACCACCACCACCACCACAGCAATGATAACGTAGTGCAAAATCAGGCAAAATGTTTGCTCAAAACGCTTTTATCACGCATTCACTGGCACCAACGGTTAACACAACATTATATATAAGGTAAAAGACTACACACAAGATTGAAAAAAACTGACCCCACACACACACGCACACACACACACACACACACACAGCAAATAAGCCAATAAATATGGCCCATAAAGAGTGGGTGACGTATGATGGAAACAGGGAAAGGCTGGGTTGCTTTCTAAGGGTGGCGGTGGTTAGGCACCAATCCTTGTCCCTCTCTATCAGTGATCCGTACATGATCAAGTATTGCCCACCGCCGTAGCTCAAGTGGTAGAGCGTTCGCCTGGCACACCGCCCAGATTCGAATCCCGTGGTGGGCGATATAAAAATGTGGCCATTTTCACTGTCCATTTTAGCAGTATAGTTGCTCTGGTGGTTCAGTGTTAGTTCAGGTTCCTACCTCTCTTTTCCTAGGATGGCTATCCCCGTCTGCTGTACCGCTAAGGGTGGGTGTAGACCTTAAACCATAATATTCATTCATGATCAAGTAAATGTACTTAGGCCAATGACCTAATTTTCCGGTTCATTAAAGGTTCGTCGAAGTTTAAAGGCAGGATAAATTGTTGGTGCCAGTAGGACGGCGAGCGTGTAGTGCTTGTGAGGTCTACTGTTAGCAGTTCATGCAAGTGTTACTTCATAAAATGTTGACCCATTTGATCCCTCTGGTGGCTTTTAGTCCATTTTTGTTTCAGATTCTTGAGTTTAACCATCAGAGTGGGAGTAAGACTGTGCACGAGAGAGAGAGAGACAGAGAGAGAGAGAGGGAGAGAGAGAGAGAGAGAAAACTGATGTGTCACAGAGAGAGAGAACGGATGTGTCAAAGAGAGAGAACTGATGTGTCAAAGAGAGAGAACTGATGTGTCAGATAGAGAGAGAACGGATGTGTCACAGAGAACTGATGTGTCACAGATAGAGAGAACGTATGTGTTACAGAGATAGAGAGAACGGATGTATCACAGAGAGAGAGAACTGATGTGTCACAGAGAGAAAACTGATGTGTCACAGAGAGAGAACTGATGTGTCAAAGAGAGAAAACTGATGTGTCAAAGAGAGAACGGATGTGTCACAGAGAGAGAGAACGGATGTGTCGCAAAGAGAGAGAGATCAGATGTGTCACAGAGAGAGAACGGATGTGTCACAGAGCGAGAGAGAACGGATGTGTCAGAGAGAGAACTGATGTGTCACAGAGAGAGAGAGAACGGATGTGTCAAAGAGAGAGAACTGATGTGTCACAGAGAGAGAGAGAGAGAACGGATGTGTCACAGAGAGTGAGAAAGTACAGTGTGTGTGGGTGGGTGGGTGTGTGTGTGTGTGAAAGCGCGCGCAGTTTCCGGACGTCACTAGTGAAGCCTAGCCAGTAAACAACCTCACATTTGTATCGTAGATTATGTGTTTATAAACATCTAGCTATAAACAAACATGTCAGAAGTCCATGCATTTGTGTAATGCCCTAAACGATGCCGCCTTCCGAATTAAAATCCTATAGTGGTGCTTGGCTCTTTAGGGCTAGTGCACAACAAGTTTGTTTGTGGGCTGCAGCTCAGTGGACTATGACCACGGCGCAGTACGTCTCACTCTGTACCCATCATGCCCCACAGTCATGATCAGCTCCAGAAAGGGTGGGAGTGGCATAATTGACCAAACACATTGTTCAAGTTAACGGTTTTGGTTTTAATAAAGTTATGTGTGTATTTATGTATGAAATTGCCTGCATCAGTGTATGCTTATCTGTGTTTGTTCTATTATGTGTACGCAAGCATACGCATAGTTGCATATTTGTATGTGTGTGCCTCTGTACCAGCTGTTCAAGTTCTTGTTCCTCTCCAGCCAATCCATCAATGTCATCCGCAAAACGAAGATTGGAGAGTGCTCTACCCCTTAAGGCCCCGCCACACATACCGGTTTGAAGGCCGATTCTAGATCGGGTTTCGGATCCGTTTGCGATCGGGCCGGACTCCAAAACCGATAGCACTGCCACACGTTTCAGATCAGGTCGACCCGAAACTTCCACACAATGTGCACTGTTTATATTCACTTTCATTAGTGTCAGTGTACACGATCCCCAACCCCATCCAACAGTTTACCATCCCCATCCAACAGCTCATCTAGTCTGAAACCACAGCAGAAATAATGTCTCTACATGCTACAAAAACTATTTAAAAATAAAAACGTAATGGAAAACCAAATCAAAACCATACAAAACATCGCGGGTTGCACCACAGGCTCTGAAGTCTTTTATTTCGTCTTTGTAAACTCGTGGGCCTCCTACATGATTGATTGATTTATTGTTGCTTTAGGTCCAGCGGACTCCTCCGAGCCAAATCAGGACCGGACAACCCCCGATCCGCATAAAAGATCTGCTGAAACAACCCTAGTGGGAAAATTGAACGCCCTCCACCGGCCAGTCACTTTACAATAAAGACATCCCACGCGGGGGACGGCTGAGGGTTTACCTCAACTACGCGAACCCCCGGTTACCAAAACAAAATAGAATACAACCATCATTACAAATCATCAACGAAACATATACATATAAAATGCCTATATTGCTAAATACTAACATCATAGGAAGCCCTAGTGACCACCCAGCAGAAAGCGTCCAACACTCCCAAGCTGATCCAACAGACCTCATACACAAACAAGGAGTCTTGTCCAGAAATGATTGATTGATTTATTGTTGCTTTAGGTCCAGCGGACTCTTCCGAGCCAAATCAGGACCGGACAACCCCCGATCCGCATAAAAGATCTGCTGAAACAACCCTAGTGGGAAAATTGAATGCCCTCCACCGGCCAGTCACTTTACAATAAAGACATCCCACGCGGGGGACGGCTGAGGGTTGACCTCAACTACGCGAACACCCCGGTTACAAAAACAAAATAGAATACAACCATCATTATAAATCATCAACAAAACACATACATATAAAATGCCTATAGTGCGAAATAATACAATCATAGGAAGCCCTAGTGACCACCCGGCAGAAAGCGTCCAACACTCCCAAGCTGATCCAACAGACCTCATACACAAACAAGGAGTCTTGTCCAGGAAGAGTTTTCAAGAAAAAAGGTAGGTCATTGATCTAGCGAAGAAGAAGAAAGTATAGCAGAGTGATAGGACAGATCAGGAATGGGAAAGAGCAAATGATGAAGACAGCGACAGTGGGAATTTAAAGCACTAAATTTCCAGAAAGTGGGGATACTATTTATACTGAAACCCCCGGCACTCCAACGGGGGTACTGTTGCCGCAGTGAATCTGTCATGCCTACAAAGGCAAGACAGGTTTTCAACTGCGGCTTTCACTGTTCCCTTTATAGGTTAGAACAATCTACAGTGGCAAGATTGCTCATAACCCCAAGGGGTGGCCTCCTACATAGGTACGTAGTATAATATATATAGTATGTAATTGAGTCCTACGAAAGACAAGACTTCCCAGCCTGTCACCTGTCATCAGCTTCGTTTGTGCCGCCAAGTTGACAATGAACACGGGACGCATTCTGATTGGTTGGAAGTTTACAATCGGGGCCGATTTTGCACAGCAGAATAGAACATGCTCTAATCGCACGATACCGAGCCGATTGCAAATCGGACCGCAGGCAAGCAGTAGTTCTGACGTCATCACGTAGCAATCGGGATCGGATCGCAAACAAAATCGTTGCACAATTGGCATGTGTGGCGGGGCCTTTATGCTGACTGTGCCTTCATGATCTGCAAGAGCATCTGACATGATGCGCTCTAGGAAGATGTTGAAGAGTGTTGGAGAGAGTAGGCATCCTTGACGCACACCGATTGTTGTTCTGAACCAGTTCCCGATGGCGCTGTACAGGCTTGACACTACCTCCAGAGCTTATATGGAATGGAAATAATTGCAGAGAAGACCAAAATGATGACCAATGGCATCCACACGGACATCAAAGTCCAAGGCCAATCCCTCAACACATTACATACCTTCAAATATTTAGGAGCCATTGTATCAGACAATGGGTCCAGACAGGAAGTCCTCTCCAGGATCGCACAAACAACTGCTGCCCTGACAAGCTTGAAGCCCATTTGGAAAGACAGGACCATCAGTCTACATTCCAAAATAAGACTGCTGCGCTCCCTTGTCATCTCCATTTTCCTATATGCTTGCGAAGCATGGACCCTCACAGCAGATCTCCAACGAAGAATACAAAGCATGGAGATGAGGTGCTACAGAAGACTTCTGGCTATTTCCAATACCCAACACATCACCAACGACGAAGTCCGACAGACCATCACACAAGCCATTGGACAACACGATGACATGCTCACAGTGGTGAAGAAACGGAAACTCCGATGGTATGGCCACGTCACCAGATCATCAGGCCTTGCAAAGACTATTCTGCAAGGAAGTAGAAGAAGAGGGAGAACGAAAAAGAGGTGGGAGGACAACATTCGAGAATGGACTGGTTTGACACTGAGCGAAGCCATCAGGGCTGCTGAGGACAGAGAAAGATGGAGTATACTGGTTAAACGATCATCTGTAGTGCCCCTACGACCTCCGGGTTACGGGACAGGATAGGATAGGAATGTGTGTGTCAAAAAGAGTTCCAATATTTCATAACGATCTCCAAAGTTTACGACACGCACTTTGCATATTAAAACTATTAAATAAAACGTCACAAAACCAGCCATTGACACGCTTAGTTGATATCCGTCACTTGCTTATGTTGTGTTTTGTTATGAACTGTTATGTTCTCTCTCTCTCTCTCTCTCTCTCTCTCTCTCTCTCTCTCTCTCTCTCTCTCTCTCTCTCTCTCTCAAGATTCAAGATTCTTTATTGTTTAAACACAAGGCATGGATATTTGTTTAGCAGTGCAATAAGGAAGGAGATAACAACATCAAAATTATTACAAACATGGACATACAATATTGATACATTTGATATACTAGTATCAAAAACAACTTCCATACCAAAATACAAATCTATAAACACTAACACACATGCATAAACAGGTAACCAGCCACATACCCATGCGTACACATTTAACACACAGATAATTATTCCACAGTATATGTATACACAACTACAACACTCACCCATTCTTCCATGCCTTAGATCCATCCTAGATCATAATAATAATAATAATCATCATCATCATCATCATCATTATAATAATAAGAATAATAATAATCTCTCTCTCTCTCTCTCTCTCTCTCTCTCTCTCTCTCTCTCTCGATTCCGACCACGGATTGTAGGCAGGTACATCACAGGCGTGACTATAATATATGTATAATATATATATTATTCGATTTTGGTTTGACACTGAGCGAAGCCATCAGGCTGCTGAGGACAGAGAAAGATGGAGTATGCTGGTTAAACGATCATCTGTGGTGCCCCTACGACCTTCGGGTTACGGGACAGGATAGGATAGGATATATATTATATGCACGAGACTGGCTTGAGGCTTCTTCTTCAATGTTTCTTTGTCTCCTTGTTAGCCTGTCTCTCTGTCTTTTTCTTTACTCTTTCTCTATCTTTCAGTCTGTCTCTCCCTTTCTTTCTAGGACAGGTTGTAAGATTAGTGGGTTCGCTCTCAATTTACTCTTTCTGTTTCAGTCTCTGTTAAGGTCTTTGATATTACTATTTTAACTCTGTCAGTCTCTCTTTTATAAACTCTCTCTTTTATAAACTCTCTCTCTCTCTCCCCCTCTTTTTATTTTTTTTCTTCTGGGTGTTTGTGTATACTGCTAGCCATGGACTGAGCGAAAATTGTCCTTTTTTTTTTTTAATCAGTTTATAGTCCCCTCTCTTCCCGGTAAGGATTTTCAGAGAGGAGACTTAACCTTGAAATTGTCCTTGACCCCTCGACCTCAACATATGCATACGGTTTTCGCGGTGGCTCAGGGGTGTGGTTCTGTCTGTCGTGCTTGCAGTATGTTGGCTCGTGTGCGAATTGTGTGTGTGCGCGAAAGCTTTTGGGTTCGTGCCTATTATAGATGTGCGTTTTAAGGAAAAGCCCGTTTAATTTCTGAAAAGTTCTATAGTAGCATAGCCGCTTAAACGGTAGCCCACTGCCTGTCTTCGCATGCTACACACGTGGTTGTTGGTGTGTGCGTGCGTGTTATCTCGATTCTGAGACATATTCCTTGTATTTTATCTTGGTAATAAAATTATTTGACTTGACTTGACTTGATCTAGATTCCCAGCACGGGTTGGAGACAGGTACATCACAGGCGCTATGCGTGACTATGAATCATGACTTCTACTTTTCTGTCTGCGACAATGAAACATACTTCAATTTCTTACACAAACTATAGAGGTATACGTACGCAGACTAAATTGTCATAAAAGCCAACACATTCCAAAGTCAAATGCAAAAAGAAAAATAAAAAGGAAACAATCACTGCCATTGAAAGCTCAGACCCCGACGCCCAAACGAAAGGAAGTTTTGGATTCTTTAAATTACAACGCAACATGCAGATGGGATTATTTATGACCACGGAGATTTGACACGAAAACTTCCCAGAAAAAAAAGCCCTTAAATGTTATAGCGTAAATAAAACCCTCAAGCCGTAGATTGCGTGCAAACAATGACATGAAAAGCTAGTACGACACAATAAAAGGTTGGGAAAATTAAACTCAAACCGAAAGCTGATCGAAAGGTATCTTAATACAGGAGGCTGTAGACATTGACTGCATATATACATATAACAGATAATGGAGTTATGAAAGTAAGAGCAACTTTTCCAATTAACCAAGGACGTTGTAATTGAAACTATAAGTTAAAGCTGAGACGACAAATCCAAATACCGGTAGGCCTATATCTACCGGTACCGTACCGGTAATACTCGGTAAACTTCGGCACTAAAAAAATAAATAAAATAAACAAATTAAAAATAACTAAAAATATGAACCGAAAATATTGTTCTTGAGGGAGAATCTGATGAAAACAAAAAGAAATTTCCCTGTAAGTTGCATGCTTGTATTATTTTTTTCTATTAATGACTTATTGTATGATTTTGTGTGACCTTTTGCCATTTTGAGTGTTTGTATGACTTTTCCTTGATTTGTTTGTGACATATTTGATCAGTGCAGTTTGTGTATTTGATCAGTGTAGTTCATTGTTTTCCTATCTCTATATCATTGTAACCCCAGCCACATTCCCAATCAACCCCATTCGGCTAAAATGCCCCCTGAGCTAGGAGCCTAATATTTTCTTGGAATTGCGCTCTTTTAGATGTAATAAAAGGACACGTTTCCTAAGTCCATCTGCCAATGTTTTCATGTTCTTTCTTTCTTTCTTTTTATTTTTTTTTTGTCTAACGAAGGGAAAATTGCGGAAAGAAATAGGCCTACATGTAATGCACACATTAGCAGCTGATTCACATTCTAACTCATCGCAACAGATACTTTTCAAATGCTCTACTAACTAAATATAACCTAAAGTTATTATATAAAGCAATAATCTAGCAAAACATACTTTTTAATGTAAAAATATGAATCCATAATTTTCGTTAGTTCGTGTTTATATGATCAACTCGCGATATGTATAAAAATAGCATGGCAGCGAACTGTGCATAGAACATCACTGGTGACATGTATCTTTGTCGTATCGTTTTCACACATTTTCAAAGAAACCGTCCGTCCGATTGGAGCGCTTTGTAACATTACAAAACCTATGTGAGAGAGAAAACTGTTTAAAGATCCTTTTAACATTCACAGTAGTGAGTGTTACCCGGCTGAAAAAAAAACAACAAGCTTACCCCCCAAAAAAACCAACAAAAACAAACTATTTGCAACGTTATTTTGCAAAAGACGCATTCAAAAACTCTCTAAACGCGCAGACACCGATTTATTTGTAGTCTACTTTTAAATAATTTTCTTGTGTAAAAATGAATTTTGCATCTTGTACTGTACAGTTAAGAAAGTTTTGGAACATTCCAGAATGTCGTAATCAATAACCAATCAGAACAAAGATCGTCATAGGAAATACGCACTGCCTTTTGTCATAAAAGAAATATCGTCATAGGAACTACGTACTGTCTTACGTCATAGAAGAAAGATCCTCATAGGAAATACGCACTGTCTAACGTAATAAAAGAAGAAGCATGGAGATGTGGGCATTTCCTATACCCAGCACACCACCAACGACGAAGTCCGACAGACCATCACACAAGTCATTGGACAAAACGATATGCTCACAGTGGTGAAGAAACGGAAACTCCGATGGTATGGCCACGTCACCAGATCATCCTGCAAGGCACGGTGCAAGGAGGTAGAAGAAGAGAGAGACCGAAAAAGAGGTTGGAGGACAACATTCAAGCATGGACTGGTTTGACACTGAGCGAGGCCATGAGGGTTGCTGAGGACAGGGAAAGATGGAGTGCGCTCGTTAAACGATCATCTGTGGTGCCCCAACGACCTCCGAGTTACGGGATAGGATAGGATATTATAGGATAGGATAGCATAAAAATGATAAAGAATCAAGCAGATGTAAAGTAGCAACCGTACAACGCAATGGCAATGGACAGAAAATTACTGATGAATACAATTAAGATGAGAAAAACACGATGCGATGGCAAGAGCATGTAAACAATGAACAAATAGAGGGATGGAAAAGGGTGATGGAGTATGACAATTGTCCAAATATTCTCTCTGTCTCTCTCTCTCTCTCTCTCTCTCTCTCTCTCTCTCTCTCTCTCTCTCTCTCTCTCTCTCTCTCTCTCTCTCTCTCTCTCTCTCTCTGTCTCTCTCTGTTTCTCTGTCTGTTACAGCGAACTTGGTCGATTCCCATTAAACATTAACTCCTGTGTCCGTAGCCTTAGATATTGGCTTAGACTGTTAGAAATGGGTCAAGACAGATTACCAAAGCAAGCTTATGAAATGTTAGTTAATTTGAACACAAATGGTAAACAGACCTGGGCTTCGTATATTCGTAACATTTTGTCAACTAGTGGGTTTTATTTCGTATGGTTGCAACAGGGGGTTGGTAACGTACGGTAAATGCCTTTCTCAGAATTTTTAAGGAAAGATTACAAGATAATTATCTTTAGACAAGAATGGTAAGCAGTAATCAATGAGAAAGACAGATATGCTTTGTTTCGTTCAATTAAAACAGAATGTAACCTAGAGTCGTACATTACAGATATTGATATTTATTGTTTTCGCGTAGCCTTAACACAGTTTAGATTTGGCTGGTTGTTTTATTAACGTCTTCTTCATCGAGATGATAAGATGTACGCACGCATTCACACACATTTACATCAGATACATACATCCATACATATAAAATACATAATTATATAAATTGAGCAACTGGAGAATCAATAAAAGCTTTTGCTAATCTAACGCTTACATCAAAGCTTATGTTATCAATGGAATCGATAATAGAAACATCATTTGGCAAAAATGGACGCATATTACTGCATTGAAATAATACATGTTTCAATGAAATAGATTCACCACAAATAGATTTAGATTTGGCGTTCTACCGATTAATAACAATATGCACAAGTATAGTGACAATGTATTCAATAAAATGTGTGATTACTGTAAGAGTCAACTGGAAGATGAACATCATTTGTTGTTGTTGTTGTTGTTGTTGTCCATTGTACAATGATCTGCGCAGCAGATTCCTAAATAACCTCATGTCTGTTACACATTTGCTTGTAAATTATGACTGACAGATATCATTCTCTTAGCAAATACATCCATTATGCTGTAGGAAGAAAGAAGAAACTTGTCGACCCAACATTGATTTCATGAACCTCTATCATGTAACGAATGCTGATTACCTATCAATAATTTGCCTTCTTATATATAATACTTTGATATATTCTACAGACGTTAATCCCTAATATATGGCAAATAAAGACTGAAACATGTAACAAATCATTTTCATACAGTTATTAATAACATCACTTGTAAGTTGTATTCCCCCCCCCCCCACCCCCTATCGTATCATACAGTAGTTATCGTTATCAATGTTTTTATGGGATCATGTAATAATTATTGTCATTTATATATGTATTATTAATGTATTATTTTTAAAAATTATTATAGTTTAATTCTTTTTGTAACCTACAATATATTATGTTTACAAGAACTTTCTCAAGTTTGGTGTGGAGGTAGTTTGAATTTCTATTTTGAATTTGTTGTATTGAGAAAAATACCATAGCTCGAGAGTTTGGTGAAGGAATGACCTCCCTTCCCCTGTGTTCCTTGGTATGCATATGGGCCCAAGGCCGTGAAATGCATTAAAATCTGAAAAATCCCTCTATCTCTCTCTCTCTCTCTCCCTCTCTCTCTCGGTTTACATGTAGGTTCCGTCCCAATTCTGTTGCTAGCCAATGTGAGTATTTCTCCCCGCACGAAGATGTTCTTCCCCTGAGGTCTTCTGCCGGGCATCTTCTCATGCTTTTGGAAATCAGTCACTTGGGTTCCACCGATAAAACTGACGAGCTGAGCACCCAGCCAAATGGGCATCTGTATCTATGGCACACATCCACAAGCTCAAACCACTGGCAGCACAGAAAGGGGAGACAACTCTTTGTTAGTATAACCTAACTACCCGCAAAGACAGCTCTTTGTTAGTATCACCTAACTACCCGCAAAGACAGCTCTTTGTTCGTATCACCTAACTACCCGGAAAGACAACTCTTTGTTAGTATCACCTAACTACCCGCAAAGACAGCTCTTTGTTAGTATCACCTAACTACCCGCAAAGACAGCTCTTTGTTAGTATCACCTAACTACCTGCAAAGACAGCTCTTTGTTAGTATCACCTAACTACCCGCAAAGACAGCTCTTTGTTAGTATCACCTAACTACCCGGAAAGACAGCTCTTTGTTAGTATCACTTAACTACCCGCAAAGACAGCTCTTTGTTAGTATCACCTAACTACCTGGAAAGACAGCTCTTTGTTAGTATCACCTAACTACCCGCAAAGACAGCTCTTTGTTAGTATCACCTAACAATCCAGAAAGACAGCTCTTTGTTAGCATCACCTAACTACCCGCAAAGACAGCTATTTGTTAGTATCACCTAACTACCCGGAAAGGCAGCTCTTTGTTAGTATCACCTAACTACCCGCAAAGACAGCTCTTTGTTAGTATCACCTAACTACCCGCAAAGACAACTCTTTGTTAGTATCACCTAACTACCCGCAAAGACAGCTCTTTGTTCGTATCACCTAACTACCCGGAAAGACAGCTCTTTGTTAGTATAACCTAACTACCCGCAAAGACAGCTCTTTGTTAGTATCACCTAACTACCCGCAAAGACAGCTCTTTGTTAGTATCACCTAACTACCCGCAAAGACAGCTCTTTGTTAGTATCACCTAACTACCCGCAAAGACAGCTCTTTGATAGTATCACCTAACTACCCGCAAAGACAGCTCTTTGTTATTATCACCTAACTACCCGCAAAGACAGCTCTTTGTTAGTATCACCTAACTACCCGCAAAGACAGTTCTTTGTTAGTATCACTTAACTACCCGCAAAGACAGCTCTTTGTTAGTATTACCTAACTACTCGCAAAGACAGCTCTTTGTTAGTATCACCTAACTACCCGCAAAGACAGCTCTTTGTTAGTATCACCTAACTACCCGCAAAGACAGCTCATTGTTAGTATCACCTAACTACCCGCAAAGACAACTCTTTGTTGGTATCACCTAACTACCCGCAAAGACAGCTCTTTGTTAGTATCACCTAACTACCCGCAAAGACAGCTCTTTGTTAGTATCACCTAACTACCCGCAAAGACAGCTCTTTGTTAGTATCACCTAACTACCCGCAAAGACAGCTCTTTGTTAGTATCACCTAACTACCCGCAAAGACAGCTTTGTTAGTATCACCTAACTACCCGCAAAGAACGCTTTGTTAGTATCACCTAACTACCCGCAAAGACAACTCTTTGTTAGTATCACCTAACTACCTGCAAAGACAGCTCTTTGTTAGTATCACCTAACTACCCGCAAAGACAGCTCTTTGTTAGTATCACCTAACTACCCGCAAAGACAGCTCTTTGTTAGTATCACCTAACTACCCGCAAAGACAGCTCTTTGTTAGTATCACCTAACTACCCGCAAAGACAGCTCTTTGTTAGTATCACTTAACTACCCGCAAAGACAGCTCTTTGTTAGTATCACCTAACTACCCGCAAAGACAGCTCTTTGTTAGTATCACCTAACTACCCGGACAGACAGCTCTTTGTTAGTATCACCTAACTACCTGGACAGACAGCTCTTTGTTAGTATCACCTAGCTACCCGCAAAGACCGCTCTTTGTTAATATCACCTAACTACCTGGAAAGACAGCTCTCTGTTAGTATCACCTAACTACCTGGAAAGACAAGCCATCTCATAAGGATGATGTCCCAGATGCTGTCCCTAAACGTTACAGTCCAAGCTCTTTTGGCGAGGCAACTTCTACTAGTTTGTTGTGCAATAATTCATATCTTTCTTATATGGTATTTTTATGAATTTATTAATAACGTGCGTTTTTAGGGTTTTTATAGTGGCATGGTATTTTGTGCTTTCTCAAAGGTCAAGGTCATCGTGCTTCACCTTCTTGTAAACACCTTTAGCGCTGTATGTAAACATTGGCTTAGCCGATTTCTATCATGTTTGCCTGCAGATAATTCAGATAATTATTCCACCTTTTCTTTTGGCTTGATTAATATAAAGCACAGTCACCACAGTGGTATTTAATTTTTAAAAAAATTAACATGCTTAGTTTTCGGCTATAAGTGTGAGCGTCAAAGAAATAGGCCTACGTTTGAATGCCTTGCCATCTTGTTCAGTATCCCCCGTTGCTGGGGCTTGCTGTGATGTTATTATTTGGCAATGTAGGCATTTTATATGTATGTGTTTTTGTTGATATTTTATGATGTTTTTATTCTATTTTGTTTTTTGTAAACGGGGGTTCGATAAATTAGAGTATAGCCTCAGCGACCCCTGCGTGAGATGTCTTTATTGTAAAGTGACCGGCTGGTATAGTGCCTTCAGTGTTACCACTGGGGTTGTTTCGGCAGATCTTTCTTGCTGATCAGGGGCGAGTCAACTTTCATCGAAGTTATGGTCTTGATTTTGTGGTCCTGATTCGGCTCTTTGCAGTCCGCTGGACCCTGTATGCAATGAATAACTAACTAACTAACCCGTGGGGGTGCCGGAGGTTTCTGTATAAATAGTATCCCCACTTTCTGGAAATTTAGTGTTTTAAATTCCCACTGCCACTGTTTTTCTCCTTTGTTCTTTCTCATTCCTACTCTGTTTTATCAATCTACTATACTATCGTCTTCTTCGCTAGACCAGTCACCTAACTTTTTTCTTGAAAACTCTTCTGGGACAAAACTCATTCGTGTGTGAGGTCTGTTGGATCAGCTTGGAAATATTGGACGCTTACTGCCAAATGGTCACTGGGCTTCCTATGATGTTATTATTTGGCAATGTAGACATTTTATATGTATGTGTTTTGTTGATATTTTATAATAATGTTTGTATTCTATTTTGTTTTTGTAAACGGGTGTTCGATAAACTACAGTATATCCTCAGCGTTCCCTGCGTGGGATGTCTTTATTGTAAAGTGACCGGCTGGTGGAGTGCCTTCAGTGTTACCACAAGGGTTGTTTCTTCAGATCTTTTGTGCGGATCAGGGGTGAGTCCTCCTTTCAGCCAAATTTTGGTCTTGTTTTGTGGTCCTAATTCGGCTCTTTGCAGTCCGCTGCACCCTGTAAGCAGTGAATAACTAACTAACTAACATCTTGTTCAGTCGATGTTAATATTATTTTACCGTATCACTTTTCTCGTATTCTACGGTCAGGTTACGACGGCTGGATAGCAAAGGCAGTGCATTTCATTATAGTTTAGATATCAACCCCCCTGTAGTTCGTTTTATAGCGGCATTTTTTAGTTTGCAGATAGGTTTTACTGCATCTCGTTTTACATCTAGTACTGTAACCAGTAATTAAGAATTATAATTTCCCCTGCAATTTAAGTGTACCTTATCACGCGCCTTGTGGCATATTACGTCTCTTTCCAGGTATGGGTCATAAGTCTCTTTCCGGGTATGGGTCCCGACATAATACCTATCTTATCCTATCCTATCCCGTTACTCGGAGGTTGTAGGGGCACCACAGATGATCGTTTAACCAGCGTACTCAATCTTTCCCTATCCTCAGCAACCCTGATTGTTTCGCTCATAGTGAAACCAGTCCATTCTCGAATGTTGTCCTCCCACCTCTTTTTCGGTCTCCCTCTTCTTCTACTTCTTTGCACTATGCCTTGCAGGATGGTCTTTGCAAGACCTGATGATCTGGTGACGTGGCCATAAAATCGGAGTTTCCGTTTTTTCACCACTGTGACCAGGTCATCCTGTTGTCCAATGGCTTGTGTGATGGTTTGTCAGACTTAGTCGTTGGTGGTGTGCTTGGTATAGGAAATGCCCAGAAGTCTTCTGCAGCACCTCATCTCCATGCTTTGTATTCTTCGTTGGAGATCTGCTGTGAGGGTCCATGTTTCGCAAGCGTATAGGAAGATTGAGATGACAAGGGTGCGCAGCAGTCTTACCTTGGAATGTAGACTGATGGTCCTGTCTTTCCAAATTTCAACCTCGCCAGGGCAGCAGTTGTTTGTGCGATCCTGGAGGACTTCCTGTCTGGACCAATTGTCTGATACAATTGCTCCTAAATATTTGAAGCTATGCACTGTGTTGAGGGATTGGCCTTGGACTTTGATGTCTATGTTGATGCCATTGGTGTTGTTGGTCATCATTTTGGTCTTCTCTGCACTTATTTCCATTCTATAGGCTCTGGAGGTGGTGTCAAGCCTCTGTACCACATGTTCAAGTTCTTGTTTCTCTCCAGCCAATCCATCAATGTCATCCGCTAAACGAAGGTTGGAGATTGCTCTTCCCCCTATGTTGACTGTGTCTTCGTGATCTGCAAGGTCATCTAACATGATGCGCTCTAGGAAGATGTTGAAGAGTGTTGGAGAGAGTAGGCAACCGATTGTTGTTCTGATGGCGCTGTTGACAGGCGTTTAATGACTTCAATTATTTTAGGGCCGATGTTGTACACTCTCATGGTTGCCCACAGAGCTGCATGCCAGACTCGGTCAAACGCCTCTTTGAAGTCTACGAACACATGATATAGATGTTGATGGTGCTGTTGAATGTTGTCCTCCCACCTCTTGTTCGGTCTCCCTCTTCTTCTACCTCCTTGCACTGTGTCTTGCAGAATATTATTTGCAAGGCCTGATGATCTGGTGACGTGGCCATACCATCGGAGTTTTCGTTTCTTCACCACTGTGAGCAGGTCATCGTGTTGTCCAATGGCTTGTGTGATGGTCTGTCGGACTTCGTCGTTGGTGATGTGTTGGGTATAGGAAATGCCCAGAAGTCTTCTGTAGCACCTCATCTCCATGCTTTGTATTCTTCGTTGGAGATTTGCTGTGAGGGTCCATACTTCGCAAGCATATAGGATGATGATGCGGTAATTTTTACATTTCTGAAAGTTACCTTTTTTGGGAAGAGTGATTACAAGCGACTGGGTCCATGGTGTAGGCCACTCCCCACTCTGCCAGATCTTGTTACAGATAATGGTGAGTGCGTCAATCATCGCATCTCCTCCTGCTTGAAGCAGTTCCGCGAATATGTTGTCCACTCCCGCTGACTTCCCCTTCTTCAGTGATTGCACTGCTGCCTCAACTTCTCGGATAATTGGTAGGATTTCTTCTTCTTCTCTGTTCTCAGGATGCTAGAACTGATGGGTCTCCGTTTGGCGTGTGGTTGTAAACGTCAGAGCTGTACTCTGTCCATCTGTCCAAGACTTCTTGTTCTTCTGTAAGGCATATGCCAGACTTGCTTTGGATCGTGGAGACCTTGGGCTGTTTAAAACTTGTCAGCCGCTTCAGTCTTTTTTTTCTTCTATAGCGACAAATGCTTCGCAGTGTCAAACTCACCCATGCTCAACAAAACCAGATTGAGACACAACTCTTTTATAGCAGGAAATATTTAGGACTATAGAATGAATTTCTGTTTCTTCTAGTGACTATCATTAACGTGTGTGTGTGTGTATATATATATATGTATGTATACACACACACACACGAGTAGCCGGCAGAAAGAGAGAGAAAGAGTGAGAGAGTGAGAGAGAGAGAGAGAGAGAGAGAGAGAGAGAGAGAGAGAGAGAGAGAGAGAGAGAGAGAGAGAAAGAGGTTAATGATAGTCATGATCATTACTATTGCACTCAGAAAATAAGCTCCCTCCTCCCTCTGTCTCTGTCTATCTGTCTGTCTGTCTGTCTGTCTCTCTCTCTCTCTCCCTCCCAACCCGCATCCCCACTCCCCTCTAGGTCTGCTCGGGGTTCAATACTAATGTGGGGGAATTTCCTAAGAGCACGCACATTAATTTATAATTACTGATCAAGTGTCGTTCTCGCACCTGTACGCTTTACATTTGATACGTCATTGCCTCTCTCTCTCTATCTCTCCCACCTCTCAGTCTCTCTCTACTGTCTCTCTGTCAATGCCTGTCTCAGTCTTTCTGTTTCTGTCTCTCCTCTCCTTCTTTCTCTCTCTCTCTCTCTCTTTGTCTCTCTATCTCTTTCTCTCCATCTGTCTCTTTCCCTCTCTGTCTCCTTCTCTGTCTGTGTCTCTGTCTGTCTCTATCTCTCTCTGTCATGTAACTTTTGTGTATGCTGCATGATAGTTGTTATAGTTATTGTGGTTGGCATGCATGACTGAGTATCGGAGAATGTGTCAATGATACGAGGAACGATTGTAAGATAAGGTTTCTGTCTAAAATCTGTATCCTTGTTGTGAACTCTCTCTCTCTCTCTCTCCCTCTCTCTCTCCCTCTCTCTTCTATATCTCTCTATTTTATCAGACAGTAAAGTTGTATTGTATCTCTATCTTTCTCTTTCTCCCCTCTCTCTTTTCCCTCTCTCTCTATCTCTCTTTCTTTCACTTTCCTCTCTCTCTCTTTCTCTCTTTTTCTCCCTATCGCTCTTTCTCTCTCTCCCTCTCCTCTCGATGACTTCTCCACTTCTCCCGCATCCCATCCCTCTCTTTCCAACTACCACCACCCTCATCCCTTTCAATCCTGTTTTACCTGGAAAGGCAAACGAACAAGTAAAAGCGCACCCGACTAATCACACGCCACTGCTGCACCTGGAAGAATTACCCCCAGCCTATGATATCTCAGTTAATGAACCCACGTGACCTTTGGCAGCCAATCAAATCAGTCACCGTGTTTGTAACCAATCCGAAGACGGAGCTCTCAGCTGCTGTTTTGGTATAAAAGTTAGTATAAAAACTTGGACCCCGGAGGAGGGGCCGGGTAGCTCAGTTGGTAAGAGCGTCTTGCTAGTAACCGAAAGGTCGCTGGTTCGAATCCCGGATTGGTCAACGTGTGATCATATTATTTTCCCCTTTACCAACAACTGGCCCGCTGGTGTCAGTATAAATCGGTCCAGTAGTCACCTATATGCGAAAGTGTCGTGTGACTATAATCTACAAACAACAACAACAACAACAACAACTTGGACCCCGATGTCATTTTTTGCAGTTTTGCCATCCCACCTGAAGCTGTAGTCTGCTGGTTTCAATCATCCCACCTGAAGCTGTAGTCTGCTGGTTTCAATCATCCGGAGAGAGAGAGAAAAAGTTCTTCAGCTGCAAAACTTGTTTTTGATTCGAGTTTCATCAAGCAGCTGGTAAGAAATCCCACTGATTATTACTACTAGTGTTATCTTAGTGTTAATATATGTTGTTGTGGTTCTTCTTCTTCTTCTTCTTCTTCTTGTATCAATTTTTTATTCATCAGATTAACATAAGTTGTACTGATGTAACATAAACAATTTACGAAATCTACCATGCGCACATCATAGATATTTTCCAAATTATCAAACCAAAAAAATCATCATACTACTGACATACACAAACACTTTTAACAACATGCATTCCTTTATAACAATTAGTTCACATTAAGAAACAAACAAAAAATATATATATTATTCTCCTTCTTCTTTTTCTTCACTCAATTTCAAGTTTTAAAAAGACACACACACTGCACTGTGAAACAGATCTAGATGAAACGGATCTCAACTTGTTACCAATGCTGAGGTTTAAAAAATTAAACAAAAAAGCATATCAAATAATTATGTTGAAGAAGAAGAAGAAGAAGAAGAAGAAGAAGAAAAACAACAACAACAACAACAAAATAATAATAATAATAATAATAATAATAATAATAATAATAATAATAATAATAATAATACAGAATGCTATCACGCGCTTTTTCTTTAATTGAACTCAAAGCGCGGCGATCCGAAGAGACCGCTATTACAGAATTCTTAAATAGTGCAACCATCTATATATATAAATTGCTTAGCCGGAAGTCCTTCTTCACCTCTACTGTAAAGTTTGTCCGGTATGGACGCTGATCTGGGCAGGTGCTGGGCGCTGCTGATCGGCCTGCTGTGCGCTCAAAACCCGCGAAGTCGTTATAGCCGACATTTCCTTACCGAACGTTTTACCGTTTCTGTGATAAATAAATAAACAAAATGTCCACAAACTGCAATAGCCTCATTCATGTCAAGAACGTGCCGTTCCGTAATACCGCAAATTTTGTTTTATTTCCATTCAAAACAATTTTGCACTCATGTCACCAATCTTACAAAATTTTGTGTTTAACTAATAAAATTTGATTAATTAAAAATTGAAGCGAGGTTTCAGCATGTTTTCCCATATAGACCAAAAAATTGAAGGTCTTTATACGAAGACTTGGTAGCTCACTTAGTAAGACATTCGCCTACCGTGCAGGCGACCCAAGTTCAAATCTCCCGCGGGCCATATTTTTTTAATGTTTTTTTTTTTTACACTACAATATGGATATTTTTCTTTTTAATTTACGCTTTTTACTTTTAACTTATTTATTTATTTATTTATTTATTTATTTATTATTATTATTTAAATAATAATAATAATTATAATATCTTATATCAAATTTTATTTTAAAACCTTGGTGTTTTTTATGATTTCTATTTGTATTATTCTATATTCAATATTATTATTATTATTATTATTATTATTATTACCAAGGATCGGGATGGGGTGGTACGTGTAGGTAAAAGGGGGCTACGGGTAGGTTTAAAGGGCATGAGTAGGCATAACGGGGATACGGGTATATATAAGGGGGTATGGTGATGGTCGATTCCTTTCATCCATACCTGCGAAACGAAAAACGGGGAAGTATCAAGGAGGGTACAGGTAGGTTACAAGGGGGATACTGAAGGTATCAAGGGGGTATGGGGAGGTATCAAGTGGGTTCGGGGAGATATCAAGGGGGTATGGTGAGGCATCATGGGGGGGGGCGGGGAGATATCAGGGGGGGGGGTATGGTGAGGTATCAAGGGGGATATGGGGAGGTATCATCGTCCAAATGAAACTCGCAAACAACAGTTGTCTCTCTGTCTACATTTTAAACAGCAACCTGTGTACCCTGGCTTGCCAGGGTACAAAAACCACTAGTCACTCATAAATCAAAAGACATTATAGGGTCATTATTCAAGACTCTGGTTCGTCCCATAATTGATTATGGTGATGTTGTTTGGAGCTCTCACCTCAAGAAACATATGGCACGTATTGCCCTCATTTCAAGAAACATATAGCACGTATTGCCCTCACCTCAAGAAACATATAGCACGTATTGCCCCCACCTCAAGAAACATATAGCACGTAGTGCCCTCACCTCTATAGCACGTATTGAGATTTTTCAGCGACGGTATACAAAGAAAATAATCATTATTGGTCTGCAGCGCTTAGTCGCCCTGGCCGTCCAAAGTGGCTTACTCTGCCCAGTTTAAAATAGCGACGAATTACATTACATTACATGGTTATTGCTTTAGGTCCAGCGGACTCTTCCGAGCCAAATCAGAACAAGATATCAACGAATAAGAGCCGACTTAATAATGCAAGTTTATACAATGACCCATGCACTTCATGATTCCAAATCAACTGAAACCCTGTTTGATAGGTCAACAAACGACGCAAATGGCCGTAAGCTTATTTTACAAGAAAAAATATGTTTAAAACAAAATTAAAAATTAAAAAAATACTAAACCTTTTCAGACTTTTTTTCCTTACTAGCAGAGTTGTTGATATTTGGAACAAATTGCCAACGGAAGTCGTCGACTCGGACTCGTTAAATGTATTTTAAGAGTCAAGTTGATACTTATATAAAATTTCATGTTCTTCGCGTTCTTGGAGTCTTCATATGAGTAATGTTGTATTATATACCGGTGCCTAACAAACATTGGGTCACTGTCGTAAGTCATCAAGTCCAACAAAGTGACTTCTCTCGCGGGCCAAAGGACTTTATGCCTACATGGGGTGTCCTGGTAGCACAATGGTGATTTTCTAGGTCGTAAGTCACCAAATCAAACAAAGTGACTTCTCTTGAGGGCCAAAGGACTTTAAGCCTACATGGAGTGTCCTGGTGTCCTGGTGGATAGGACGGTGGTTTTCTAGATCGAAAGTCTCGGGTTGGAACACAGCGTGGTACGAACTTGCGTGATTTAGGTAAGCTTACGAGACGTTTCGGAACATCGAGGGTTTTCTTCGGGTACTCCGTTTTCCACCCTCCTTTCAATAATAATATTGGATGCAGTCAATCTAAATTACAATAATAAAATGGATTTCTCTTCTGCCCTCTGTAATAGCGATCTCTTCAGATCACCGCGCTTTGAGTTCCACTGAAGAAAATGCGCGTGATAGCATCCTGTATCATGATTATGATTATTATGATTATTATTATTGTTATTCGTAGTAGTAGTAGTAGTAGTAGTACTAGTAGTAGTAGTAGTAACAAGAGGACCAGTTTACCCCGCACAATTTGAGCTTTTGCTTGTTTAGTCAGTGTAGACTTAGAAGGTTACTGTTAGTCTATAGCAGACGACAGAAGTGATCATGCGTAACACAGTTGTAGCTTGACGCCTGCACAGTTAATGACATCATTGCCGCTGACGTTATAGAGCTTCGATTTTACATCCACTCAGATTTTTTCAGCCAATGAGAACACAGCTAGGTTAGGTAGAACCAGTTCTGGCTGATTCAAGCAGAGAGATAGAAGAGTGAGTCTACATTTAAACTGCCTAGAGTACACAGATACGTCCTAGCAGAAATCTCTCCATTGATAGACCAGGGAAGCAGTACTTGTTGAATATTCGAATTCAATCAAGTTAGCCACGGCCACGGCCTGACATTGTCACAAAGGTAAATGAACATACTTCTGTTTCATTGTGATGTATTTATATTATTGTTGAATTATGTGAGTGAAATTTGCTCTGCTTAGAAGTGAATTGTTAGTCCGACTTTGCGTGACCACGTGGAGAATCCGACCATGAGGCGCGCACGACCGGCCGACGCCATGTTGTGTACCTGACAGAACCACTGTTGTTTAACCTATATGTATGCTTGCAGACCAGTGGCTGTACCAGCGAATGTTTATAATATTAATTATTTCTCTATGTGTGTAGTTAGCAACGTTTTATATTTATATATGTATAGGAAATCAGAGTGGAGATTCCAGTGGACCACAGACTTAGCAGAATGTTTGTCACTTATATATAGAGATGTGGAGCTAATCACTGAGGGCTACTTTGGCCTTCAGTGAGACGCTCTGCGCACACCTATTATACAGGGTTGTGCGAATATCGTCTCATATGTTACAGACGATCAGGCATTATATCGTGAGCCCAACTCGGTGAACAACAAAAACAAGTCGTCGCTGAACGTTGGCTGCCGAGGCATCTCCAGCATTGTGCGAAGATAGCCCACCAGTCTAACCACAGGGAGAAGGCTCCACGACAACACAGCTTGTCACAGATTCCACCACAACGCAGAGCTTCAACCACTCAGTTAAGTGCCCAGGAAACAGTGCACTAAAACTGTATCAAAAGGACCACAGTAGTCCAGTCTTCAAGAACTCTGACCATTAGGGCAGAAAGTATCCAGTGCCCTATGATGAGAAAGTAGCTGCCTAGACCTATCAGCGAGCGAACCATTCGCATTGACATTTGAACTTTTAAGTTAGTTTCGTACTTTGAAGATCGTGTATAGAGTAGAGGAAATAAATGTGTGATTTTTACTGTTATTAAGTGGCTGGACTACATCATAGCGGTGTGAAAGCTAGTGTGACAGTGATCTTTTACCATTTTTCTATCTATCTCTGTACCCCAGCCTAAACATAGACCGAGCTAAACAAATAAATGTATTAAGGGAAGTCAAAGGGAGATTACTAGCGATCCCTATAGACTAAGACGAGTGGGTAATAGCAGTCCATTGTGCAGAGCCCAGCAACAATAAAACCCCGTGTCACAGTAGTAGTAAATTAGAGGCTTAATGTTAGGCCTCGCGGCCTATTTCACGCCTCTTTATTGCTTGTAATAGGTGTGGAGGTCACGCTAGTGCGTTTTTGAAAAAAATAAAATGACAATTAATCATCATAATTATTCTTTATACTTAGCTATATATTTTGAACGTAATCAGATAAATCATTTCTAAAAATTTACAAATAAAAAAAGATAGGTCCTCAGCCACGCTCAACACAGTCGAAGGACAGCGTAACACAACACAGTGCACAACAATCAGATTCTGAGTTTTAATTACTTTTTTTTTAAATTGTTGATGCCTAATTAGTAATAACTTTTTTTGTGATTGCCAGAGTTCTAAATTTGTTTTCTTTGTTAGAATATTCACTGACCCACATTTCTTCCACTCTGCAGAATATGTGATTTGTCCTCAGCTCCCTTATTATTTTATCACCCAACAATGTACATCTGTCCGTCACTCCCTCAACAAAGCCTATGGCTGATAATGTTGGATAACATGCTTTGTACAGGGTGGAGAACAACTGAATCAAGAAATCTCTGAAATCCGGCCGGGGCCCAGGGGCCAAGCCCCGGTATTCGCCCCCTGGAAGAAAATGAATGTATGCAATTTTGAAAGTAATTTAGGGCCTCTCCTGAAAGCAAAAAGCACAAAGTAAACATGAATAGAAACAACAACAAAGAAAAGAATGTTTTATGCACATGTCTTTCAAAAAAGTTAAGTCGAATCTTGATTTGTAGGCCTAACAAAGTTTGAGGTCCACCACTGTTACACACAAACTCCACATTCCCCACTTACTGGGCACACGGTTGTCTATTATTTAGCTGTAAACAGGCAAGAATTTTTATAATTTTAGAGATATTTAGGGGTACGTTAGTAAAAACACCACATCTTAGGTATTAGTGACTAGTGTATAGATTTAAATGAAATAAAATGCAAAATGAACAGAAATAAATTCTCTTTTGATTATCTACCTTTTTATACTTCTCTTGTCATGTCTTGTTTTTTATTACTCCATGTGTATACAAAAAAAAAGTTTTAAAAAGTCCAAACAAGCCCCCTTCTCTTCTTCACTTTCATGCCAGTCTGAAAGATCGTATGCATCATCATTGCATGCACACTTCTGACACTAATTGTCTAATGTCAGTACCGATCTCTTCCTCCGACTCCAAGTCCATTTCTCTCACTTTAATGTCTGATAAATGGAAGCCTGTAAACTCCCCTTCATCAGTTGAAGAATCCAAACTATCCATTTTAGACACACACACAATAAAATTTAAAAATAAAATCGAAAAAACGAATGCATCACAGAGAAAACTTGTGGAAATGCAGTCGAATGTTTTCACAGCAGAAAAAAACGGAAGTCAATTGCCGAAAGTCTCGCAATCTTTCAAACAACGCGAGAATATAACCACATGGTTGATACGGACGCTTTTGGACGTTTTGCCTGTTTAGACCTTTGGCCGCTTTTGGCCGCTATGCCCAGTAAAGTGTAGCCCCTCAGCTTCTCACACTCGGAACTCAATATTTTTTTTCTCGGAAATGCAAATGCCTTTCGCGGAAATCCGCGGATTCGCGGAGAATTCTCCACCCTGTTTGTATCAAGGATCTTTTCTGACCACCATAACACAAGGTCCTGATAAGGTATGTACAGAAAGAACTTCAACCCGAGATCATGAATATAAAGTAACTCTAGAAGGGCAAAGCCAATATGACTCACATGCTCCCTATAGAACTCCATATTTAACATGAAAATGAGTGCCCAAGGGAAATAAAATGAAATGGTGGCATTAAAATGCAAAGTAATACCGACTTTGATTTTTCTATGCTCTTGACCTTGAGATGACGTTGACCTCTGGCTCCAAATATACTCATGTAACATCAAATAAACTACAGCAAAAGTTGTATTATGCCCCCCAAAAAAACTGGGACCTTGGGATGACCTTGACCTTTAATGACCTTGACCTTGGAATTGCCTATTTTTTGGTTTGTTTCTGTAAAGCCTAAAATGTCCTTGAACTTCAAAGATCAACGCAAAAACAGAACAAATTTGAAAGATCAATCTATCATCTCCAAATACAACAAGTTTGGACTTAGTTTGGGGTCAACGTCACTTCAAAGTACCTATACAAACCGACATTGGACAGCTACAGTGACCTTGACTTTGATGTTGACCAAATTTGCATAGTAGGCTATATTGTGTGTCTCTTTGAAATCTGTCATGCCTCAAAGAATCATAAGTTCAATATTAATAACCTAGAAATAAATGTGAAATTTTGATAAAAGTTGCCATTTTTTAAAACTAATATTTGATGACCTTGTAGCCTTGACCTTGAAGCGAACTCATAATTTCACTGATCGTTTTCGAGGTCTCATGGGTATATATCTCCATCTGACCGTTTGGTTGTGATAGTTGAAATAGGCTCTGAGTATTTAGCCACATTACAATTTTTTCACAGACTGCGAACGGCGGACAGCCAGACGGACAGAACGGACTTTTTGTTTTCGATATCATTTTTGGACTATTTAGAACTCTTCTCATCATCTGAGTTCTGAACACGTTGGAGCAGATAAATAGAAAAATAAGGAAGTTCAGCCAGGAGAGAGTTACAGTAGTCTAAGAGTGACAAAACAAGAGAGGAAATGAGTTTGACAGTAGCGTCAGTGGTCAGATATTTGCGGACAATGCCTATTCTACGGAGATGAAAGTTGCATGTCTGACAGGTCTTGCGATGAATTCTGACATGGAGAGGGTGTTGTCAAGAACGACACCAAGGTTTTTGACAGAAGATGACATAGGAAGAGTGGTCTGGCCAAGAGTGACAGTGTCTACAGAGGAAGAAGACAGGTTGTGTTTGGTACCTGTGAGCCTAACTTCAGTTTTGTTTGCATTGAGTTGGAGCTTGTTGACTGTCATCCAGTTAGAAATGTCTTCAAAGCATTCAGAAGTTTTGGTCATAATGGATGGAAGGTTTTGAGGAGTGTTTTTTTTAGCTGTGTATCATCTGCGTAGGAATGGTGGAAAGTGTCATGGTTTTGGATGATGTGGGACAGAGGAGATGTGTAAAGGGTAAAAAGAACAGGGCCTAGAACTAAACCCTGAGAAACATCGAAGACAAGTCTGGACGGTTCAGAGAGGTGGTTGTTGATGCAGACAGATTGGAAGCGATCAGTTAGGTAAGAGCGGAGCGGAGGACCAGCTGAGGGCACTGTCTTTTATTCCAAAAGCGTTCTGGAGACGCTGAAGGAGGATGGAGTACTTTGAGATAATTATTTATCACAAAAGCCGAAAGCAAGCTGCAACATTTTTACCTCGGTGCAATTCGGGTTGCGAGTCACAATAATAATATTACCACAGGTAGCGAACAAACTGTTGCAGTCTTGGGATAACGATATTAAAATGAGTGAGGCCTGTATATAGACTTCTTACACTAATCAGTTATATATTTTTTTACACCAGTCAGTCATAGACTTTTACACTATACAATTACAGACTTTTACACTGCACAGCTATAGACTTTTACAATAGTCAGTTGGAGACTTACACTACACAATTATAGACTTCTACACTACACAGTTATAGACTTGTACACTAATCAGTTATATATTTTTACACAGCACAGTTATTGACTTTCACACTGCACAGTAATAGATTTTTACACTACACAAATATAGATTTTTACACTACACAAATATAGACTTTTACACTAATCAAGTATAAACTTTTACACTACACAGTTATAGACTTTTACACAGGAGAACGCAATCCAAATTATCGCGGTGAACTGAAAGGTCGCCGGTAAAAACGCATAAAACCAAGTTGGCAGCGTCGCTCTGTCCCTTTCCGAAAACTGGCCGAAATTACCTAGGCAGCATTCTTTTGACTTGAGCATTACGAGGACCCCCCCCCCCCCCCCCCCCCCCAAAAAAAAAAAAAGTACGTTAACTCTTAAGCGCATGTTGCAAGAAAGCCATCTAAACACACACATACACACGCACATACAGCCGGGGGGTACACGGTGTTATTATGACTTTCCTGAAACGCCACATACGTTGTGCTGACAATGGGTCATATTTCCCCTTTGTCGAATTTTTCAGATTAAGGTTGGGGGATCTTTATCAGATACGAGGGAACAGGAGATGGGAGTGCCTCAGGGTAGCATCTTGTCTCCCTTGCTGTTTAATATTAAAATAAATAATATTGTTCGTTCAGTGAAACGGGGAATCGACAATTCTTTGTTTGTTGACGATTTTGCATTAGTAGCCAAAGGTAAAACCTTGGCATCTGCAGAACGTCAGCTACAGTTATGTGTCAATGCCGTTGAAGACTGGGTTTTACAAAATGGTTTTAAATTTTCTGGAGCAAAAACTGAATGTATTCACTTTTCCAAGCACCGGGGAATTATTCAAGATCCTAATATTACCCTCAATAAAACTCCAATAAAGGCGGTCCAACAAGTCAAATTTTTGGGTGTTATTTTTTATCAAAGGCTATCCTTCCTTCCTCATCTGAAAAATTTGAAAACTAAATGTCAACAGGCCTGCAACTTGCTCAAGGTTATCAGTGGTACAGACTGGGGAGCTGACAAGAAAACTTTATTGCTGTTATATCGTTCTTTAATTAGATCTAAGTTAGACTATGGTTGCATTGTTTATGGTTCTGCTAGAAAATCGTATCTTAAAATGTTAGATCCAGTTGCTCATCAGGCCCTACGCATTGCTTTGGGTGCGTTTCGCACCTCCCCTTGTGAAAGCCTTTACGTGGAAGCTAACGAACCCCCGCTGGAGCTGAGACGTACAAAATTGTCACTGAATTACTATTTAAAACTAAAAACTGATCCCATGAACCCCGCTTATGATTGTGTTTTCAACCCAGATTTTGTTCAGAAATTTGAAGCCAAACCTAACACAATACCTCCGTTTGGCATCAGAATGCAGGCTCATTTGGAAAAAGCAGGCATCGATGTTGCTTCCATCAACGATGATGAGCTTCGGACTGAAGCTCCTCCATGGAAATTATGTACCCCAAATATTAATTGGCAAATGTCGGCTTTTCTCAAAAAACAATACATCGAAACCGTATATAACCAACTTTATTTAGTACAGTGTGCCCTATACCCAGGATATGAAAAACGTTTTACAGACGGGTCAAAGAAAGGAGATACAGTTGCTGCTGCGTCGGTCTCTGGGAGACACTTAGACCAGCCTTTGCAACAGCGTTTACCTGATTTTTGTTCTGTTTATACAGCTGAGCTCAGTGCAATTCATCTATAACCAAATCACACCATATGCACTGTCACTGATTATAAGTCTTGTTGCACAGTTCTTCCTGGTATTTCCTTAATTTAAAACGTTTTTAACCACAGTTTATTTATGGGCAGTTTATAAAGAAAAATAGTCCCTCCTCCCTTCCCCACTTTGTTCTTACCCCTACCCCCGTCCTTATCGCCCCCTCCCCCTCCTGTTTAGCATACCTTCTTAATCCTTCCCCACCCTCACGGTAACCCCATTAACCTTTCAATACACTTACGTTTGTGCTTGGTTGGCGCAGTAGTGGAGTGCTTTGGGCACACGCTGGCCATGTTTCATGTTAGGCATCGTCGGGAATGGTTAGTACTTGGATGGGTGATCATGCTTGGAAGGCAACCACCAAACGACACCAAAAAGAATGAAACAAGCTCACCACACACATCCCGTCCACCCAGTTGTGAATGGGTACCTGGGCCTGTTTAGAACCGGGAATGGTAAAGCAGCGAGGGAAAGGAGAATGATGGGCACTGGCCTAGACAAAAGAGAGGTCTCGTATGCTTCCCTCTCCAACGACCGAAAGGTTACGGGGAACACCTTTTCTTATTTTACTTCTTTGCATTATAATAACAACAAAAAAAAAGAGAAAAAAGAAAAAATATATAAAAAATAAAAAAAATAAACAAGAAACAAAAGAGATTCCTCTTTTATAGCGCACTTATAATAAGCTCAGAGAGCTTCTCAAAGCGCTGGCCACTACTATGCAGCAATCACAAAACCCACGTCGCCTGAGACGACGAAAAAGAAAAACATCAAGAAGAAGCTGGAGGAACATTGAAGTATAACACCCACACCCACCATTGGCGATATGGCAGATGGAGATAACCATCTATTGTTGAAAAAGAAACCTCGGTCGGTCTCTTTTTTTCATAAGAGGGGATTAATGTAGAGAAGGTGAATTTTCCGGTTTTTAATAAATATGTCTATTTTTAGAATGTGAGTATCTGTTTGAATATCTTATGTTATTATCTTAATTGGCAGGCAGTCCCTCAGTGGCCATTTTAGCTCGGGTGCAAGCATATTTGTATAAAAATGTATTTAGTTTATATTTTTGACTGCAAGAAAATAATTTGTATTTGCTCGTATTGCAAAGAGAAGTAAAATGTATATAAAAACGATTTTGTTAATTAAGAAATAATATAAATTTATAAATGGAATTTGATCAATTGTGTGATAATTAATTGACAGATTGTCTAGTTGGCTAGCCGACTGATTGGTTTTATTTTTATTGATTTCATTTCAGATAACATCATCACATTATGGAATAAATGTTACAAGTTCTTGTGAGAATACTAAAACCAACGACAGGCGATGACGTGGCTATTACATGTATTGTCTGCGAAGTGTGACGTCACTGTCTCTTAATGAGAGGGTCCTAAGAAGTGTCTACACTATTCTATTGTCTCTACACTATTTATCTGTGACCTTTGACATTAATTTGTGTGTACTTGTGATGAAGAACATGCTACACCACTTGCTTGTGATGACGAAAGTCTTATAGTCTAATAGCGAAGTGTCTGCACATTCTCCGCTGTCGTGACTTCACTGACAAAAATACTATATGCGTAGGCACAGGCGCACGAGGAACCCCAAATTACGCCATTAGCATAGGCACCTTATGCACCGAAAACTTCGGCCGAGAGAATAGACGCATGCCACATCCGAGTTTTACTGTTGGAGCGTAAGCACTGGCTACTTCAGCGAATTACAGCCGCCTGGAGTGTGGTAGAAAAGAGCAACCATGTCGAGAAATGAGAACCTGAAGGGGTATTACCACATTTTGCTTTCCAGAGACCGGGACAAGTTCATGAAGACACTGGGCAACAACATCATTAAAGGCAAGTCACCGCGTGTCATGCGCACATACTACTAAACCTTCACCACATCTCATGTGGGACTCTCTCTGTCTGGGCTCCTGCAGGTACTAGCCATTCTTTTCAAATAAGGAATCTTCATAACATCAGCCTTTATGCCGCTCCAACAGGACCCACCTGATCATTTTATTATTATTATTATTATTATTATTATTATTATTATTATTATTATTAATCCACCTAATTCATATTTAGCTCTAGGCTCTTACAAGAATATAGAACAACTTTAACTATTAAAACTAACCGAAGAAAACTCAACTATTAAAAGTTAGCATACGTATAAAAACTAATAACTCTAATTAAGAGGAGGGGGCGGGAGGAGGTAGGTTGTATTTAAGTATATGTGTGATTATGTCTATTACTTGTCATCATGTCTTGGGCAAGAAAGACGGGCGGGACCCAATCCTCTCCAGGCTGTTGGTCACAGCCGAAATCCACGAGTACATTGTGGCTCGCCTTGACCCCGAGCACGTGGTCGTTGAACCTATAAATAGTACCTTTGTCCCCTCCCCGTCGCACAGAGGGGCCGGGTAGCTCAGTTGGTAGAGCGTCTTACTAGTAACCGAAAGGTACCTGGTTCGAATCCCGGATTGGCCAATGTGTGACAATATTATTTTCCCCTTACCATCAACTGGTTCGCTGGTGTCAGAATAATGTGACCAGTAGTCGCCTATACGCTTCGGTGTCGTGTGACTATAATCTACAGTTACACTTTTTTTTTAAACTCCCCGTCGCAGTCTCTAGGCTAATTTTCGACGCCAGTCAAGGGATGTTAAATCATGTTCCACTTCTGCTGGTATTGCTGGTAGAATGTTTCAACATGGAGTGTTTACATGCCTGAATATCTGACAGTTGCAGTTGCAAAATAATTTCCGAAGATAATTAAGAGGCCATTGTTTACAAACCACCGTTACCGAAAACGTTGCACGTCAGTCTTCATCTTTTCCCGATGGCAGGTGTCATGTACATTACATTACATTATTATTGCTTCAGGTCCAGCGGACTATTCAGAGCCAAATCAGGACCGGACAACCCCCGATCCGCATAAAAGATCGGCTGAAACAACCCTAGTGGTAAAACCGAAGCTCTCCACCAGCCAGTCACTTTACAATAAAGACATCCCACGCAGGGGACGGCTGAGGCTTCACTCCACTCCAACTTATCGAACCCCCGTTTACAAAAACAAAATAGAATACAAACATCATTATAAATTATCAACAAAACACATACATATAAAATGCCTACATTGCTAAATAATAACATCATAGGAAGCCCTAGTGACCACCTGGCAGAAAGCGTCCAATATTCCCAAGCTGATCCAACAGACCTCATACACAAACAAGGAGTCTTGTCCCGGAAGAGTTTTCAAGAAAAAAGGTAGGAGACTGGTCTAGCGAAGAAGACGATAGTATAGCAGATTGATAGAAAACAGCAGGAATGAGAAAGAGCAAATGAGAAAGACAGCGACAGTGGGAATTTAAAGCACTAAATTTCCAGAAAGTGGGGATACTATTTAATACTGAAACACCCGGCACCCCAACGGTGGTGTGTCATGTACAAATGTTCAACGTTTAGACACTGCTAGTTTATTCTGCACAGGTCCAGCATGGCGGCAACACACGCTGCTGCAGATCGAGCTTCTACAGGCGCACAGTGCGGATCTGCTGGAGCAACACCACTTCAACGTCGATGTGACATTGCTGCAGTTGGCCGCCAACTACCACTGCGACGTCGACGTCATGACTCGCCTGGCCTCTGCCTGCCCCAGACTCCTCCTGCTGCCGGTCAGTCACATTTAACCACGTTATTGCTACTCTGAAGCCCCCAAGTAAACTGTGTAGGTCAACGCTCTGATCACGCGATCCAACTGCTTTGCTGTAACGTCAGCAACGTCACGACGGCGAATACTAGGATTAGCCTGTACAGAGAAATGCAACTGTCAAAACAAATATAGCCGTTAAACGTGACACTTGAGCTTTTTGACTGTGACCTCTTTACCCTTTTGACTGCTTTAATGTGGCGTCACGGTGTCAATGCCAGGGTCAGACGATGCTGGGCACATTATTCATCAATCAAAACAAAACATGAGAGTCAAAAAATGTGGGTGTGCTTTTACGACCCGATCTTTCTACCTTTGCAGCGTGAAGGTGAATACGAAGGTCAGACGGTGCTGCACACGTTGGTCAGCAAGCAGAACGTGCAGGCGGTCACAGCGCTGCTGAAACACCCGAGTCTGAGGGAACCCAGGGATCTGATGAATGCAAAGGCAAGTCTATGAAATCGTATTTCTACCTCAACCGCAAATCCATAGCTAGAACAAGTCAACACGTCTTATACAGCCAGGCAATAGGCTAATTGTATGTTAATTGCATGTGGGCGCCTCGTATCGGCGAGCGCCTTGAGCCGCTCTTGAGCTGGTAAAGCGCTATTGTAACCAATTGGCCGTAGCCTTGGTTAATGAAAATGTGTGATCTATTTTGCTGTTCCCTGAAACACGCTACATCTAAATAAACGCAGACGTACGAGATATTAGGATGAAAATAGTTGTGATGCCAAGATAGCTAGTAGGGATTGAAAAATGTACAAAGTGTGAAATGAAGAGCGGAAGTTGTAGAAATAATAAATTAATTTTACACGCCACTCGCCGTGCGCCCCCTCCTCCCCCTCCTTTCTCCGCCCCCACTCCCGTACCTCCTGTCCCCATCAAATGTTTGACCTGAGTCATCCAAATACGTCAATCATTTAGTAGCTACGTGCGTGGTCGGAGTATTAAAGCCATAGTGTTGATACATGTGACACTGATAGTTTGTATGAACAATGTTGGTTCCATGCCTGTATTTAGATTTTAATTTTGAGCATTTGTTGCATAAACTTGAGTATAGCAAGGTGATAATTATGAATGAATATTTATGTTTAGTTAGTAAGTTTAGAGTTTTGTTAATTAGCAGTTGATATATATTTTGGTTAGGAATATATATGTTAATTGACGCTTGAAGTGTTATGTTTATTGCTTTGGTATATTGTCTAATGTAATCATTGTGTGTTTTATGATTATGTAGAAATAACTTTAATAATGGTGAACGTTTGATTTCATTTGTTTGTGTTTTGTGTCAGACTAGTGCTGTCAACAGGTAGTGTCAAAAGTTGAAATGTAGATGTATATTTTCTACGGAAGAAGATGTCAGCACGAAGGGTTCTATTGTTGTGTGGGAAACAATGTTTTGATTGACAGGAAGGGAGGACTAGTAGCCGAAGCCCAGATTGTTTAGAGGTGCTTTTTAGGGTATCCAAAATGAAAACAAGGCAAATGTAAAGAGTAGGGGTCGTTGAACAATCTTACCAAAATGTAAAAAAAAAAAATTAGCGCAATTAGGAGATACAACGAATTAAAAATTGCCAAAACGGTATTGGCACATTTTGCCAGTCATACGCGGGAATTTCCTTGCTGGCGAAGTATAACTCCGCCCACATGCCCATTCAACAATGTGTCACCGTGACTTCACAGACATGGAAGAGGATTTTGAATATGAACTGATGAAATATTCACCATCATTAAATCCCACTGTGTCTTTTGAGTTAAGCACACATTTTCTTTGCTCCCCTGAGTTTGCATTATTAAAATAAAAATAATATAACGCGCAATATAATAGTTTTAAACTTGCCGGTTTTCAGTGATGGCTATGTAGGTCAGCAGCAGACGCTCTCGCCTGTGGTCGCTGCCCTGCGCACAGTTCGTTTTGTTATCTGACAGAGCATAGCTCGAAATTCATTAATTTTGTCTTGTGTTGTTTGATAATTAAAAGTATCTTTAATATTTTGTGTTGTGTTTCTGATTTAAGCATCAGTCCCAGCTGTGTTTACGACTTTTTTTGTTTTTGTTTTTGTAACGGTTCTACAGCGCTGACAAAATTAAAATTGTATGGCAAGCGGATACAGACAAAAGCGTTGAAGTTATTAACAGTTAACAAAGAAAAAAAAAGAAGAAAAAAAGAAAACAATGTTTAACCACAAAGTTAAAGTTAACTTACATTTTTGTCATTTATTAACAACTTCTTCAGAAGTATGGTTGACTGCAGCCTTTTGAGGCTTTGTCGTAAATGCGTCATTTAAAAATTAGACGTCATTTTACGCACACAGTATGTAAATCAAGAAGCAGTCTCAGAAAGTTAACCAGGCAGAGTACATACATGTATACACGTATACATTTACATACATATATATACACATACATGCACACACACACACACACACGTACATATATATATCTGCAAACACATACATACAAACTTCTATACGTATACATCAACAACTTTATTGGCTTCAATACATGCATATATGTACACACACTTACACACACACACATATAAATATATATATATATCTATACATAGAGCGCATCATGTCAGATGATCATGCCCTTGCAGATCACGAAGGCACAGTCAGCATAGGGGGAAGAGCAATCTCCAACCTTCGTTTTGCGGATGACATTGATGGATTGGCTGGAGAGGAACAAGAACTTGAACAGCTGGTGCAGAGGCTTGACACCACCTCCAGAGCCTATAAAATGGAAATAAGTGCAGAGAAGACCAAAATAATGACCAACAACACCAATGGCATCAACACGGACATCAAAGTCTAAGGCCAATCCCTCAACACAGTGCATAGCTTCAAATATTTAGGAGCCATTGTATCAGACAATGGGTCCCGACAGGAAGTCCTCTCCAGGGTCGCACAAACAACTGCTGCCCTGGCGAGGTTGAAGCCAATTTGGAAAGACAGGACCATCAGTCTACATTCCAAGGTAAGACTGCTGCGCTTCCTTGTCATCTCCATCTTCCTATATGCTTGCGAAACATGGACCCTCACAGCAGATCTACAACGAAGCAAAGGGAAAAAAAAAGGATCAAAGGATGATCATTATCAACTGACACCTATAAGAACATTAGAATTCAAGGGTATGTTGCTGGAGTTTTGTAGCAAGAGAGGAATCAGTGCACCAGACCATCTTCTAAACCTTGTGTGTTGCAATTGCAGAACTGACTGTGCGTCAACCAGGTGTTCATGCCGACGACATGTATTGGTCTGCACTGTTGGATGTGGAAAATGCCGAGGTGAAAGCTGCTTAAACGTCATGAAGTACACAGAAGATAAGAAGAAGAGGAAGAAGAAGAGAAAAAGGAAGAGGAAGAGGAAATGGAAGAAGACATGAATGACAATAGCTTTGAGATCTAACAGTCTGGCTCTATCACCAGCACTGCATTATGTTTTTGTTTTCGTGTAATGAAACGTTTTCTAGTGCTGATTCAAGTACAGCATGGCTATGGCATTCCGTTTGTAAAACAATTGATAGTTTGCATTTTAAGGCCAAAACCATAGCATTTTTGGCAATAAATAATTCTATATAAAGAATGGAAGCAAGACTGTAAACAATTAATTATTTGTATAGAGCGATTTCGATAACCTAAAGAATAGATTCTTTAGTAAAAGTCGTGAACACAACAACAAATATCAAAGATACTTTTAATTATACAACAATACAAGACAAATGAATTTTCGATCTATGCTCTTCTTCAGATTACAAACAATGCATAAGAATGTTACTTCCATCACTTAATTTATGGTATTGTACATTTAAAAAAATGTGTTTGTTTAATGTATATACTATTATTTCTTTATTAATTACGTAGTTTTTATTATAGACTAGGAGTGTAATCAGCATGGTGGCCATCTTGAAAAATGGTCGCCATATTTCTTTTTGTATTGACTACTGGGATTTTTTTAAAAACAGGTCTTAAGTCACAGGTATACCAAATTTGGTGCTTGTAAGGCAAAATCTTCGTCTAATACTTCATAGTATAGTACAAGAGTATAATCGGCATTATGGCCATCTTGAAAATGACCGCCATATTGTTTCTTTTTAATGGCTACCGAGCT
This sequence comes from Oncomelania hupensis, assembly GCA_036898135.1. Classification (NCBI taxonomy): domain Eukaryota; kingdom Metazoa; phylum Mollusca; class Gastropoda; order Littorinimorpha; family Pomatiopsidae; genus Oncomelania; species Oncomelania hupensis. The sequence goes on along the minus strand of CM072527.1, from coordinate 26,928,289 downwards.
TTTTTAAAAGAAAAGATTTTAAATATCATACATACCAAATTTGGTGCTTATAGGAGAAAATCTTCTCATACTTTATATTGTAGACCAAGAGTGTAATCAGCATGGCGGCCATCATTAAAAATGGCCGCCATATTGTTTCTGGTAATGGCTACCGGGCGTTTGTAAAAGAGTAGGTCTTAAGTATCGTGTAGACCAAATTTGGTGCTTGTAGGTCGAAATCTTGACCTCATACTCCATAATTATTGTAGAACAAAAGTGTTATCGGCATGGCGGCCATCTTGAAAAATGTCCGCCATATTTTTTCTGTTAACTGCCACTGAGCTTTTCTAAAAGAGTAGGTCTTAAGTATCATGTATACCAAATGTGGCGCTTGTAGGTCGAAATCTTGGTCGTATACTTCATATTGTAGAACAAGAGTTTAATCGGCATGGCGGCCATCTTGAAAATGGCCGCCATATTTTTTTTAATGGCTACCAGGCTTTTTTGAAATAGTAGGTCTTAAATATCATGCACGTCAAATTTGGTGGGAGGGGGGGGGGAGCTATTTTGTCAGTAATCTGCCATACTAGTTTTTGGCCTTACAATGCAAGCAATAACTGATTTACAAATGGAATGCCATAGTACACGGCTAGGTAATAAATGCTCAATAACTTTGTTTTGCGATATTTTTTTTTTTTACATTTTGGATATGTGATAGAGTAAATTATTATCTTTCTGATGCAGTAAAAATTATTTTGGATACCCAAAAAAGCAAAACGAAACATTTTGCGCATTCTGGGCTTGGACTATAGTGTTAGGACGAATGGTCGAGTTTTGGAGCCAAATTGCTCTTGGAATGATAATAATAAGAATGAGTGCAGGACAGGGATTCGTGGTAGTTAGAACAGATAGATAGAGAGAGAAGGAGATAGAAAGAGGGACGAGACTAGGACAGTACCAAGAGAAGATGGTTTAGTTTAGTTAGAGTTAGAATGGGAAATAAACTGTAGGGAAGTAGAAATCGACGTAGGACAATGTTGTAGAAGAGTGAAATATAGATTTGTGAACACTGTAAATGCTACTTGCTAAATGTTTTCTGTGTCTGTGTTCAGTAAAGTTGCTAAAACGCACACCTTCCAGCCTGCGTGTTTTATTTCTGTTTGTGAATATATTTGTAAATTATGTGTGGTGTGACTCTGGACATTAACACCTAACACCATCACCGGACACGACCACCAACAACAATCCCCCATCACTACACTATATAAAAGTGATACAATAAAATAAATAAATGTGAACTATCTCTAGTACAACGCTATTTAGCTCACAGCTGCCATCAGTACCTGATCTTCGGTGTATCCCGGTCCGTCCGATCTGGAGCCACTTTAGATCAGAGATTTGAACATGGCAGAGAGAATACACAGATCAAACAAATCCCTCTCGTACTGCCACACATTTTGAGGCATACAAATGAGTTGCAGCAAAAATAATGTTTTCAACCCATAAAATAACAACCCAAAGTGTGACAAGACCGGTTAGCATTCTGTTTAGCCAAATGGATTAGTACAGTAGTATATTACAAGAATGCCTCATTCTACTTCCAATGCTTTAATTCTAAAACTACTCATGCTTACCTTTCAGAGCTCCTCGTTCTCTACCGACCCACACGTACCCTCCCGTTCACAAGATGCCTCCCTCATGACAGTTGAAACTATAGGAGTATGCGTGTGAGCGTTCTGAGCAGACTTTTTTAGTTTGAAATCGCACTTTACAAAATATATTATTATTATTATTATTATTATTATTATTATAAATTATTATTATTATTATTGGTCGTCTGCTGCTCACGACGGCCGAAAAATCTTACCTCTTAATCAAATCAATCAACTCACTTTCTAAGCTAAAGGACAGGTGTACTAACTACATAAATCCTCAAGTTTCAAAAGGATATTCTAACCAAGAAAACAAGGACGATGTGACGGACAAGACGGGTGGGTTTCTACACACGACCGCTGGGTGGAGTTAAACCATACACCGTGGAACTACCATTACTTTCACGCGTTTTGCAGGCGGTAGGATCACGGTTTTACGCCACCGTCATGATGGGTGAGCTCCCTTTGTCCGTGGCGGCCTTGACCTTCAATACGGAAATGGTGGACCTGCTGCTGTCTCAGGGCGCCAAGCTGGACGCGACCAACACGCGCGGTGACACGGCCTTGCACTCCCTGGTGCGCTTCGCGGCGCTATACCCTGAGAAAGAGGCTGAAGTGGTGACCATGATGCGAGAACTTCACACGCGGCTACAGACCCCTGCTGCTGCTCCATTTCCACAGGTCAAAAGATTTGGAAGTGAAAGGGAGCCTATCTCTGTTTCCCCCCCCCCCCCCCCCCCATCTCCTCCCAGGGAAGAAGCCTTCCGTTAGCTTAGGTATCCATGTGTTTCTCATTATACTTTGCGAATGCTAGCAGTTGTTTTATTCTATATGGTTTTTGTACCCTGGCAAGCCAGGGTACACATGATGCTGTTTAAAATGTAGACAGAGAGAACTTTTGTCTGCGAGTTTCATTTGGACGATGATACCTCCCCATATCCCCCTTGATACCTCACCATTCCCACCCCCCCCCCCCTGATATCTCCCCATCCCCCCCCCTGATATCTCCCCGTCCCCCCCCCCCCCATGATGCCTCATCATACCCCCTTGATACCTCCCCAAACCCACTTGATACCTCCCCATACCCCCTTGATTCCTTCCATACCCCCTTGGTTCCTAACTGTACCCTCCTTGATACTTCCCCGTTGATCGTTTCGCAGGTATGGCAGACCTGCCTACCCCCCTCAGAGTAAAAGCGGGAGACATTATATAATAACAATGGGACATGGCATTAGCGTTAAGCAGGACGTGTTTGCAAACAATAAAGATTGAATAATATGTATTTCGTGACATGTCAAAAGTGTGAGTCTCCCGCCAAAAGCGGGAGAGTAGGCAGGTCTGGTATGGATGAAAGGAATCGACCATCACCATACCCCCTTATAGATACCCGTATCCTCGTTATGCCTACCCATGCCCCTTTAAACCTACCCTTAGCCCCCTTTTACCTACACGTACCACCCCATCCCGATCCTTGGTAGTAATAATAATAATAATAATAATAATAATAATAATAATGAATATAGAATAATACAAATAGAAATCAGAAAAAACACCAAGGTTTTAAAATAAAATTTGATATAAGATAGTATAATTGTTATTATAAGAATAATAATTATTATTATTAGTTTATAAGTAATAATAATAATAATAATAATAATAATGAATATAGAATAATACAAATAGAAATCATAAAAAACACCAAGGTTTTAAAAGAAAATTTGATATAAGATATAATAATAATAATAATAATAATAATAATAATAATAATAATAATAATAATTTATTATTATTAGTTTATAAATAATAATAATAATAATAATAAGAATAATAAGAATAGGAATAATAATAAATTAAAGATAAAAAGCCTAAATTAAAAAGAAAAATATCCATATTTTAGTGTTCCAAAAAAAAAAAAATAAGGGGCCGGGTGAAATTTGACCTTCGGTCGCACTGCACGGTAGGCGAATGGTTTTACTAACTAAGCTACCAACGCTTCCTAGAAATACCATCAATTTTTTTGTCTATATGGGAAAACATGCTGAAACCTCAATTTGATTTTTAATGGAAGCGCGCGGAATGAGGCTATTACAGTTTGTGGACATTTTGTTTATTTATTTATCTCAGAAACGGTTAAACGTTCGGTAAGGAAATGTCGGCTAAAACGATTTCGCTGGTTTTGAGCACACAGCAGGCCTACTACTACTACTACTACTACTACTACTACTACTACTACTACTACTACTAATAATAATAATAATAATAATAATATTGAATATAGAATAATACAAATAGAAATCATAAAAAACACCAAGGTTTTAAAAGAAAATTTGATATAATAATAATAATAATAATAATAATAATAATAATAATAATAATAATAATAATTTTAAAAAAATATATCCATATTGTAGTGTTAAAAAAAAATTTAAAAAACTTAAAAAAAATATGGCCCGCGTGAGTATCGATCTTGGGTCGCCCGAAACCGTAGGCGAAAGATTAACCCACTACGCTACCAAGGCTTCGTAGAAAAACCATGATTTTTTTGGTCTATATGGGAAAACATGCTGAAACCTCAATTTGATTTTTAATGGAAGCGCGCGGAATGAGGCTATTGCAGTTTGTGGACATTTTGTTTATTTATTTATCTCAGAAACGGTTAAACGTTCGGTAAGGAAATGTTGGCTATAACGATTTGGCTGGTTTTGAGCACACAGCAGGCCGATCAGCAGCACTCAGCACCTGCCCAGATCAGCGTCCATAGGAGACAAACTTTATAGTAGCGGCGAAGAAGGACTTCCGGCTAAGCAATTTATATATATAGATATTCCTCTTGCACACCCCACACCCGATCTATCTTCCTCCAGTCCAAAATTATCACAAGTCCATCTATAAAATATTCTCCCAGGTCCGCCCAAATCTATGTTTCCTCAGAGATATAATTTTGTGACATTATGTTTGTGACAGACCTAAATTTACTTATTTGTAGTTATTTTTTTATTTATTTTTTGTTATTTATTTATTTGCCGTTTTAATAAGGTAATAATTGGTGTTTATTAGCAATATATCGTATCCAATAGTAGTAGGAATGGCGGTGGTGGTAGTGGTAATAGTAGTAGTAGTGGTAAAAATACTAGTAGCAGTAATAGTAATACAAGGTAGGATTCAAAAGTAATGAGCCTCATTTTATTCTGAGGCGAGCGTACCTCGCCTCGCGCTCCACTTGCCAGCGACGGTGATGGTTTCAAGAGTTTTCAAGAGTTTTTAAATTCAAGACGCATAATTTTAACAATCTATACAACGAAAGGCTATACGCCCAGGGGGCTTTTTAGCCAAAAAAGTGGGGAAAATGGGGGGATTGGGGAAATACATGAAACAAGCATGAATGGCAATATAAAACAACTTTCATGTTATGAGAAAAACAACCAACAAGAGGACACAAAGAAAAGTCTACAAAATTTACACTTCCAGTGTGTAACTCAATATTCCAAAATCCCTTAGTTTATCCAATAAGTACAGTAATACCCATAAACAGTCACCTTCTCAATTCTTTTTCATTTACTCCAAAAATAAACTATCTCATTCTAAATACATTATTTATCAACAGACAAACCAAAAAAACACCAAAATACCAACAAAACAAAACAAAACAAAAAAAAAAAAAAACACACTTTTTATGAGTAGTGCGAGTATGACACAATCGAGAAAAGAACGACGAGACCAGGAAGAAAAATCTGATCTGCTGAAAAATGAACTTGATAAGTCAAACAACAACAAGAAAAAAGAATTTATTATTTAAATAATGAAAAGACAATGTTAATATAGCGGCTCAAATACAGTAACCTTTTCTTTGACTTAGAGTTCATCAGCTGTTGTAATTTAAAGATGTTTGGGTGACGCCAAAAATATTGAGGTAAATAAGAAATTCTATTTTCTTTCAGTAAGGGATTTGAACAAGTGAACAGATAGTGGAATTCGTCACCTATTTCATTCAGTTCACAAAAGGGGCACAGCCTTTCTTCCCTTGGCACATTAATATATCTTTGTGACTGGATTGGCAACTTATGATTGCTAAGTCTGAATTTCAATATATTCTTTCTCATCAAGGGAGATAAGTGGGTTAAGTAATCCTCAAAAGAAAAATTCTCTTTAAAAATTCGGTACATGATGCAAACGTTACTGTTATACATATTGCTTTTCCATGACTGTAAAAATTGATCTCTTACCCGTTGTTTTACAATCATCTTGAATTGGCTAAAAGAATATCTACAACCATTGGTCCACATATAAGTTAACCCAAGGTTATTAAGCAAAGAATGTACATAGCTCAACCAGGGTAGTTTATATTCGGAGTTACAATACAAGGCATGACATAGGCGTAACTTAAGGACCGATATTTTGGCAGAATTGGTATAACAATCGACACACAGCTTAAACCAAAAACAAAGTAGTCTACATTTAGCATCAAGGGACACAGGGAAGTTTCCAACTTCTCCTAGCACCATGCAAGTTGATGTAGTGGATTTCACGTTCAGTATAATTTTCAAAAATTTTAACTGTAATCTATCACACATGTCCATATTTTCAAAAGCCCACACTTCACAGCCATAGAGTAGTATAGGTTTGATACAGCTATCAAACAATTCTAACTGTAGATCTAACGGTACATCAAGTTTTCTACACTTCCTTAGCAACGCAAACAATGCTCTGTCAGCTGACACACACTGAGATTTAATAGCCTTTTGAAATTTATTATTGTAATTAAAAACAGTTCCTAAATATTTATACTCCCAAACAATTTCAACATTTTCCCCGTTGAGCTTAAACACAGGAAGTTTCCTTACTTTACCCCTGGAGAATATCATGACCTTTGTCTTTGTTATATTGATGTACATACCATATTTAACACAGTAAATTTCTAATGCATCGAGTGCTTTTTGCATTTCGGTGTCCGTTTCGGCTAGGATTATGGTGTCGTCAGCATACAACAACAGAAATAAGTGAACATATTTTTCAACGTCGGAAAAATCAAAATCATTTGCTAGCGTGTGCGGCAACTTTATACCATCAGTATAACGTCCAAGAAAACATTTTAAGTCATTCAGAAAAAGAGAAAATAAAATTGGCGATAAATTTTCTCCTTGCCTTAATCCGGCGTTGCAAGCAAAAAAAGCAGACAGCTGACCATTCTGCGTCCTGACACATGATTTTGCTTTTTCATACATATCCTTTATCACTGTTAGCACTTTCCCACTTATTCCATTCTTAATCAACTTCTCCCACAACAAATTTCTCTGCACTTTATCAAAGGCCTTCCTATAGTCCACAAAAGTACAAAACAGTTTTTTCCTACGTTGTAGGTAAATATCGATTAAACAGTGCAATGCAAACACACCTGCTTGTTCATGACCTAGCAAGTCGTTATCATCTAAGAAAACATAAATTCTATCGTTGATAATACTAGTAAATAATTTACCCAAGCAGCTGAGAATAGTAATCCCTCGATAATTGTCTACATTCAAGGAATCTCCTTTACCTTTATACAGTGGACATATTACACCAACTGACCAATCATCGGATATTTTGCCTGTGTTCAGAACAAGGTTAAACAGCATGGTCAAAGTATCAAGTAACTTTGGCGATGAAGCCTTTAGGAATTCATTAATGATCGCATCATTTCCGCACGCTTTATTGTTCCTTAATTTATTTAAACACCTCTTCACCTCATCAACGCTAATTTCTGCATTTAAGTTATCGTTGATAAGCAGATTAGTATCAAGATCAGGTGGGTCTTGAGGGGGAATAATATCATCATCAGGTATATTACCCAATTCCTCAAAGTGATCAACGAAGATGTCATGAGATGGCATTTTAGTGTTTGACGAAGAGTCTGCATGGGAGTTCTCTTTGAAAAAATTCCAGTATGTTTTGGGGTCTTTAGATTTCAAATTGCGCAGAGTAGTATGCATAAGCCTTCTATGGCGACTAAATTTTATACATACTGTATGTTTGTATTCTTTGTGCGCCTGTTTTCTTACATTCTTACTGCCACTATGGTGGGTGTTGGCTTCAGAATGCAATGGAGCTCAGTTGCCTCCGAGCTTTCGGAGCGGTAGGATCAACCTTGACGGGAACCCCTGTACAGTAGTGCGTTACACGGCGGAATGGTAAGTTCATTAGAGCAACTCGTCGCCTTCTTCGGAGTGAATGGGATAGTCTACTATGAGTTTGTTCCACCAGGACAGACCATGAATCTGCTTACTACTTGGAAGTCCTGAAAAGGCTGAAAAGAAGCGTCACGCGCAAGCGAAGGGACACCGAGGACAGCTGAAAGCTTCACCACGATAACGCGCCCAGCCACACCGCCTTCATCGTGAGCGCCTACCTGGCACGGGTGACCGTTCCGGTGGTCCCCCAGCCTCCCTACAGTCCGGACGTGTCGCCTCCTGACTTCTTGTTTCCGCGCTTAAAATCGGCGCTGAAAGGGAAACGCTTCGACTTGATCAAGGACATCCAAGCAAATTAATGTCAAGGCAGCCCTTGCAGCCATCCCGGAACAGGCCTACGTGGACACCTTCGAGTCATGGAAAAGCCGTCCACAAAAGTGTATTGATGCAGGAGGTGCCTATTTTGAAGACTATTAGTTATACCGATTTCTCAATAAATTTAATTTGTTTTTTGAACAAAGGCTCATTACTTTTGAATCCTACCTTGTAGTACATCCTAATATGTCATTGATTTGTATTTTTTGTGTACCTTGAGATATGTACTAAATCAATGAATGACTGTTGTTAGTTCCTCGATCTATTAAATAGCTGATTATGATGATGATGTTGATGATGATGATGATGATGATGATGATGATGATGATGATGATGATGATGATGATGATGATGATGATGATGATCAGGCGGATCCATACTTCGTGTGGATGGTAGAGAACAAGGACGGGCTGAGCGTTCTGAGGCTGTCAGCTGCTTTGGCTCAGCCCGCGATCTTCCGCTTGGTACTAGAACTTGAGGGCGTCTACTGCCGTCTTGATGAATATGACGGGCTCTTCGACTCCTTGCTCTTTGACGTCACGGAGATTGACCCCATCGCGCGCAAACGGTACGTTACAATGACCGTATTGACGAGAGGTCACTCTGTTATTACAATGATCGTAAGAACATAGTCACAATGACGATATCGCCTCACTCTGCGGTCACAATGACCGTAATGACGACGTCACTCTTTGTCACAAAGACGAAATCACATCACTCTATCATAATGACATAGTGCAATAGCCCGTATGATGTCACTCAGCAGTCAGTGTGACTGTATGACGTCACTGGGCGATTTGGTTGACAAAGAACCTAAGCTTCAAAACGTCCAATTATTTTGTGCTTGTCATTTCCTACCAACACTTATGTCTAATCCCTGGGATCACCGAGTTAAAAGTTCCCCCACCCCCACCTCCACCCCTTGTGGCAGATGGCAAGAGAACAACAAAAACCAGCGCTCGTCACCAGTCGCCGCCATGGGGATGCCGTCGCCCACACACCTACGCCTAAAAAAGGTGGGCTGCTGTCCAGGAGCGGACACTCCGGCCCCGTCCGCTATGAAACGCGACAGCAGTTCTCGGTGGGACGGGGGAAGAGCCAGGTCCATCTCCGTGCTGGAGATCATCTGCGAGACAGGGCGTGTGGAGAAAGCTTTTCAGGTAGGTCTGCAGCGACGGTGCCGCAGTGTACAATGACATCCTTCCTGCTTCATTACATAGAACACTTTAACCGCCACAAACAGTTGCTCAAAGGCGCTGGTGGAAGTAATGATCAGGATGCCAACTTGCACCATCAAGCGAGCTATGAAACGCTCTGGACAACTAAGCCTTCCTGATTGATTTAATGTTTTGCCTGATTATGTAGACCTGTCTCCTGCCAGTTTCACAGAACTGTTCAGGGTTTTGTATTGTTTTATCTTATTCTACTTCTTTTCTTTCATTCTTCCTTTCTTTATTTCTGTCTATGTTCTTCATTGTACACCTCTATTGCAGATTCTAAACACGTACGTGGTGCGGAACGTGATCAAACAGAAATGGCAGCACTACAAGCCGTGGTTCATAGTTTGGGCTGTACTACATCTGCTGCTGATGTCACTGTTGACTGCCTACGCCATTTTTAAGGCCAGAGTCATCGCTGATAACATAGCCAAAGGGAATGGCAACGACACCGCTGCTCCCCACGGTGCTTGCAACGACACCGCTGCTCCCCACGGTGCTGGCAACGACACCGCTGCTCCCCACGGTGCTGGCAACGACACCGCTGCTCCCCACGGTGCTGACAACGCGGAGCATGCTTTTGTGCACGTATGTTCATATCAAATTGGTTGCCTTCGCATATCAGTGGGTAAGAACCGTGACTTAGCTCTTTAGAGCAGGTCTTTACCTCATGACCGGTCGACCCATCACTGCTGTGAAACACTATATTTCCATGAGCAGTAGTCACAATTATTGAAATCACCCACCGTCACTCATTGGTACTGACACAGCGATGACCCTGGTTCCATTCACGTGGTAGGTAAGATAAAAGTAACCATTTTCACTGTCCCAGTGTTCTGGTGGTTCAGTGTTGATTTAGGTCCAGTGTTGATTTAAGTTCCTACCGCCTTTCTCAAGGATGGTTACTCACGTCCCATATCGCCAATGGTGGGTGTAGACGTTAAACTTCAATGTTCATCATCGCTACAAGTCAGCTGATTAGAATCGTCAATGAGTTTTTCCTGAACCAGTCCAGGACACTATTATTATTATTATTATTATTATTATGGCTATTGACGCCTAATCTAAACAAAGCCCTAGGCATTTACAAAGTCAAAAATTTACAACTAATCAAAAAGAAAACATACAAAACAAGAAAAGAAGATTATTTTTTCACTGATAACCACCTTCTGCAAAAAACACAGACACACACAGACACACACACGCATGCACACATAATCACTTCTATAATAAAGAAAACAAAAAATCAATTAAATTAGTCACTGCGAGAAGCTAAGCACACCAAACATACTCAAAGACAATCAAAATTAAAGACTATGATGGAAATAAATAAGTTTTGAGATGTTTTTTGAAGGTTGGCAGGGAGGGTGAATGACGGATGGAGTGGGGGAGCTGGTTCCAGGTAACAGGGGCTTGATAAGAGAAAGACTTTTGGCCAAAAGTTTTTGTCCTGACAGTGGGGATCGTAAAGATATGAGAATCTGCAGAGGAGCGAAGCTGACGGGATGGGGTGTAAAGATGGAGTAGGTCAGATATATATTGTGGGCCAGAAGCATCAAGGGACTTATAGCAGAGTGTGGCAGTCTAGTGAGAAATTCTCTGTTGAACAGGAAGCCAGTTATTGATGTTATTGAAACAAGACCCTATATATCGTGTTGACCAAATTGCTTAGCAAAAGCCTTTCCCATCTCTATAATGCCTTGAATGGCTCTAACGGCGACAGACGTGCGCGTCATAAATCAATGCGTTATCATAACGGCGCGAATTTAACCTGGCTTGATATACACCGTCTTTATTTCCTCACAGGCGACGGCCATCATAGTGTTGCCGCTGGCGGTGTTGATACTGCTGAGCGAGATCATCAGACGCTTCTGGAAGGGCCAGGACCTAAACCTGTGGCTCTATCACCACAATGGTCTGTACAGAGTGAAGCTAGTCGTCTTCGCTCTTAGCCTGGTGGCAGACTCCATATGGTGAGTGGCAGGCTACAACCAGTTACTATTAAAGCACTTTCTATTAAAGGAATCCACTTTGACCCCGCCCCCTCGACAGATCATATTAACATTCACAGCGAGTGTTGCCCCAGTGGAAAAATCTGTCAACATTAGTTATTTCTAAAAATAAATATAGTTTTTGTGCCTATTAATTAGCAACAGCCGTTGGTTAGCCAGCCAACATTCTGGAGCTAAAAATAGCAGCTATTAAAACCTGTGGGTTCGGGCATTAAATAGAATAGACCCAACGTTTCCCGACGTGTCGTAAGAGGCGACTAACAGGGGTGATGTTAGCACGGCATCACTGGGCGAAAGTCTTCTACACAGAAGCCACCGGCCAGGGAAGAACCTCAAGTTACTACAGGTTCAACGACCACGTGCTCAGGGCCAAGGCTAGCCACACTGTATTCGTGGATTTCGGCTGTGGTCAACAGCCTGGAGAGAATTGGGCACCACCAGGTCTTTTTTGCCCAAAAAACACTACATGATGACACTATTTACTAATTCCATACTGGATCGGTCGTCGCCCGGTACAAGAACCGCGCCCTCCATTGGCCACCAGGACGGAGGTGTTAAGTATGCTACTGATGGACAATTTAGCAAAATCCGCACAAGAAACATCGTCATAGGAACCTGGAATGTCAGGACCCTAACTGCGGAAGGAAAATTAGAAGAACTGGCCCACGAGTTGGACCACTATCGATGGAACATTCTAGGCATTAGCGAACTGCGCTGGAAAGGCCTAGGTGAAACAACGACCGACAAAGGCCACAAGCTCTATTTCAGCAGGAGAGATGACAGGCACAAACACAGAGTTGGATTCTTGGTCCACAAGAACATTCTAGCCACTGTCATGGGTTGCCGCCCAGTCTCCAGTAGACTCATTAGTACCATCCGCCTGAGAGCAACCCCTTTCAACATCACCATCATCCAGGCCTATGCCCCAACATCAGACTATGATGACAGCGAAGTGGAGGATTTTTATGAAAATCTACAGGCGGTCCTTGACCAAGTGCCGAAGGACATAGTCATAGTGCAAGGCGACTGGAATGCCAAGGTTGGCCAAGATGCACACCACAACTGGGGAGACACATGTGGACCCCACTGCAACAACGAGACAAATGACAGGGGTCTGAGACTGTTGGAGTTTGCCAGATACAACAATCTGGTACTGGCAAACACGCTTGGTCTCCACAAAAACTCCAGACGATGGACATGGCACAGTCCCGGCAGGGTGAATCACAACCAAATAGACTACATCATGGTCAAGAAACGCTTCAGATCAAGCATCAGCATTGGAAGGACAAGCACTTTTCCAGGAGCAGACATCGGAAGTGACCACGATCTCATGATGATGTCTTTCCGGCTCCACTTGAAGAGAGTAAATACAGCAAAGTGCACTAGACTGAAGTTCGACCTGGACAAACTGCAAGACCCGGAGGTGGCAAAACTATTTCAGGCCACAATTGGAGGGAAATTTGCACCACTGCTCATTTTGGGGGCTGGTGAAGTAGATGTCAACACCATGACCACCACCTTCAACTCAGCTGTGACAGATGCTGCCACTGAGATCCTTGGCAAGCACCGACCAAAGAAGAAGCCGTGGATCACACCTGAACTTTTGGATCTGTGTGATAAACGAAGAGAGATGAAAAAGAAAAAGAACACCTCACAGGGAGCTGATGCCTACCGAAAAATCAACAATGACATCCGAAAAGGCATGCGCACAGCAAAGGAGCACTGGATAGAAGATCAATGCCAGGAAATAGAGAACAGTCTGAACAAGAACAACAGCAAGAAGGCTTACCAGACTGTGAAGCGGCTGACAAGTGTCAAACAGCCCAAAGTCTCCACGATCCAAAGCAAGTCTGGCATATGCCTTACAGAAGAACAAGAAGTCTTGGACAGATGGACAGAGTACTGCTGTGACCTTTACAACCATACACCAAATGGAGACCCATCAGTTCTAGCATGTCCCGAGAACAGAGAAGAAGAAATCCTCCCAATTCTCCGGGAAGAAGTTGAGGCAGCAGTGCAATCGCTAAAGAAATGGAAGTCAGCGGGAGTGGACAACATACCCGCGGAACTGCTACAAGCAGGAGGAGAAGCGATGATTGACGCCCTCACCATTATCTGTAACAAGATCTGGCAGAGTGGGGAGTGGCCTATACCATGGACCCAGTCGCTTGTCATCGCTCTTCCCAAAAAAGGTAACCTTCAGGAGTGTGAAAATTACTGCACCATCAGCCTCATCAGCCATCCCAGCAAGGTCCTCCTGAAAATAATACTCAACAGGTTGAAACCCCAAGCTGAACAAATCATAGCTGAAGAACAAGCAGGATTCATGGCAGCGCGAAGTACCACTGAACAGATTTTCAACCTCAGAATAATCTGTGAGAAATACCTACAGCACCAACAACATCTACATCATGTGTTCATAGACATCAAGAAGGCGTTTGACTGAGTCTGGCATGCAGCTCTATGGGCAACAATGAAAGTGTACAACATCAGCCCTAAAATTATTGAAGTCATCAAAAGCCTGAATGACAAGGCTACCAGTGCAGTCCTCCACAACAGCGCCATCGGGAACTGGTGCAGAACAACAATCGGTGTGCGTCAAGGATGCCTACTCTCTCCAACACTTTTCAACATCTTCCTAGAGCGCATCATGTCAGATGCTCTTGCAGATCATGAAGGCACAGTCAGCATAGGGGGTAGAGCAATCTCCAATCTTTGTTTTGCAGATGACATTGATGGATTGGCTGGAGAGGAACACGAACTCGAACAGCTGGTACAGAGGCTTGACAGAGCTTATGGAATGGAAATAAGTGCAGAGAAGACCAAAATGATGACCAACAACACCAATGGCATCAACACGGACATCAAAGTCCAAGGCCAATCCCTTAACACAGTGCATAGCTTCAAATATTTAGGAGCCATTGTATCAGACAATGGGTCCCGACAGGAAGTCCTCTCCAGGATCGCACAAACAACTGCTGCCCTGACAAGTTTGAAGCCCGTTTGGAAAGACAGGACCATCAGTCTACATTCCAAAGTAAGACTGCTGCGCTCCCTTGTCATCTCCATCTTCCTATATGCTTGCGAAGCATGGACCCTCACAGCAGATCTCCAACGAAGAATACAAAGCATGTAGATGAGGTGCTACAGAAGACTTCTGGGCATTTCCTATACACAACACATCACCAACGACGAAGTCCGACAGACCATCACACAAGCCATTGGACAACACGATGACCTGCTTACAGTGGTGAAGAAATGGAAACTCCGAGGGTATGGCCATGTCACCAGATCATCAGGCCTTGCAAAGACTATTCTGCAAGGCACAGTGCAATACAATACAATACAATACAAGATTATTGCTTTAGGTCCAGCGGACTCTTCCGAGCCAAATCAGGACCAAAGGCACAGTGCAAGGAGGTAGAAGAAGAGGGAGACCGAAAAAGAGGTGGGAGGACAACATTCGAGAATGGACTGGTTTGATACTGAGCGAAGCCATCAGGGCTGCTGAGGACAGAGAAAGATGGAGTATGCTGATTAAACGGTCATCTGTGGTGCCCCTACGACCTCCTGGTTACGGGACAGGATAGGATAGGATAGGAAGAGACAGAACCCGTAAAAACAATTGCTCGAAAAGTTTTTCATTTTAGGTTGATACAATAGACCCCGCCCTACCCTACACACTGGTACACCTTATTATCAATAGTCATTTTAAGTTGATACAATGGACAATGCATGATACAATAGACCTACACACTGGTACACCTTATTATCAATAGACATTTTTAGGTTGATACAATAGACTCTGCCCTACCCTACACAGTTACACCTTATTATCAATAGTCATTTTAGGTTGATACAATAGACCCTGCCCTACCCTACACACTGTTACACCTTATTATCAATAGTCATTTTAGGTTGATACAA
Source organism: Oncomelania hupensis (assembly GCA_036898135.1). Taxonomy (NCBI): domain Eukaryota; kingdom Metazoa; phylum Mollusca; class Gastropoda; order Littorinimorpha; family Pomatiopsidae; genus Oncomelania; species Oncomelania hupensis. The sequence goes on along the minus strand of CM072527.1, from coordinate 26,912,963 downwards.
TAGACCCTGCCCTACCCTACACACTGGTACACCTTATTATCAATAGTCATTTTAGGTTGATACAATAGACCTTACCCTACCCTGCACACTGTTACACCTTATTATCAATAATTAATCGATTCGTTTATCCATGCAGCCCGTCCCCTCCTAAACAAGGCAGAAGTTGTTGTTTAAAGTTTTCCAACTTTATTCAGCAAACACCTACAACCGCATACAAGATCGCTTTCCGAAAATCACTACAAAAATCGTTCTCTCAAGCAGAAATTACATATACTTATATAGTTTCTCAATCTAAAGGAGCTTTGAACATTCCAGAATGAGGCAATAACATCCAATAAAAATAATACTCGTCCCCAGAACTACGCACTGTCTTGCGCCATAAAACATTCCTCAGTTTAGAAAAATTGCCCAGCAGTTACCCGAAAGATCTGGAAAATTAGATTGATAATAAACAATTCCAAAAAAGTCTCAACTATACTTCAACAATGTTGATGACAAAAATTATCACCATTATACAAAGCTTTTTCTAGCAACAGCACAGAATCCAATCAAAGGTAAATACACGCTATCATTGCATGATTTGCAAAATAAAATAATCCGAACTATCGTGCGCTTCTCAATCGTAACAGACACACCCTTTGTTTGTTGCTAACTGTTCCCTTAGTTAACATGATCTGTAAAGAGTTTATTAATCCACATGACTGGTGTGTACCCCTCATACACACTTCAAACACTCACTCTACTTTCAAGTCTCCTTGTAATCCCCATATTATTCCAGCTCATCAAAGATATTGTATTGTTTTCTGCATAGCTCAATGGTGGATGAATTCCGGCTTTGTTTCAACACAATACTGTAGGTCTACAAATATAGATACAGACACAAATCTTTTCCTCAAGCAATACAAGGGAAATTGGGTGCAGCACATGTCACATTAACATATAATGAAAACTACCACCACAATGTTACATTACTGACGCAAACATTAACAAACTGCTAACATTAACAAACGGCTCCCATCAACTTCGGAACTAGAGAAATCATATTAGTGCCAACCAAGCACAATCTCAACATATTAACCGACATATACATTATCCAACCTCCATAATAATTTTGTATTGACTGAATGATTGTATGAATGCCTAATTGATTGTTTTATGGATTGATGGATGGAGGCTCTGGGTGGCTGGGCCAGACAACAATTTCTTTCTCATCCTGGCGTTGTTGGTGGGCTGGTGGTTCACAACCTTCTTCCTTCGCCCGTTCCAGAAGTTTTCCTTCTTCACTGTTATGCTCCAAAAGGTCCTGCTGGGAGATATGTTCAGGTTGGTCAAAACTGGATGCATCATTTTGTTTAGTCCTTTATTTTTTTTATTTTTTTTTTTTACTGCCATGCTGCAATTTTTTTTTTCACTGCCATAGTAAGAAAAGAAGATTGGCTACACAATTAGTATTTTCGTGTTAAGAAGCTCCTGCTACTGCTCAGAGATTATGTTCAGGTAATTAAAACAGGTTGCAACATTCGATTCCCAATTGCAATATTCTATCACCACAATCCAAATTCTGTTTTGAGTTTTTATGTCATATTTTCGGTGTACATAGATTGTTAGACATTTTTCTGCTTGTGGAAACTGGAAGGTTTCAAGACCATTATTCTGGGTGTGCACACTTTTAAAATGTTTTAGTATGCAGAGATTTCAAGATCTGTTTTCAATCTGTAGATCTTATGCCACCCGCACCCCTCCCCCTCCCTCTTAACACATATGCACTCTCTTTTTCCTGTTTCTTGATTTTAGGACTTAAAAAACCCTTTTATCTCTGTGTGTGGGTGTGTGTAGATTCTCCGCTATCATTTTGCTGGAGTTGCTGGCGTTCTCGGTGGCGATTCACGTGATATTTGTGGCCACAGCAAAAAAACCTCAAGAGGGGTTTGAACATCTGGGTATCACCATGTTGACCATGTTTAAACTCATGGTGGGTCTGAACGACATTGAGGCAAGTCAACAAAAATGTTTTGTTATTTATTTTTCAGAGGTGCTGAAAGCAGGAACATTTTCCGCTCACTCAGCGGGCTAGTGACCCAAGCACAGCTTGTAGCCCAGAGCATTTCTCACTAGTCCATGAACAACGTTCACCCACACAAGTGGTGATTGGTTCAAACTTGACAGCCTCCTTAAAAATACAATCGGCCGAGGGATGCTATGCTGTGATATTTTTTAAATAAAATCTAATATCGATCTCCCTGCCTTTACACTACATGTTTGAGTGATAGATGAGTTCGGTGTGTATGAGAGTGGGTGAAACATGTGAGCATGTATGTTGGTACAGATGTATGTAGGTACAGATCGCCACATTTTGAGCCTGAGTGGTGATTTGGGGAAAAGCGCGTATATAGCATCCAGTATCACTATTAATTAATATTATACCATCCGTTATCAGCATGTTTAGCAATCTCACTCTGTCCGTCCGTGTTCCTCCCAACATTATTTACTTTCGACTTAGGCAATGTCTCTGGGGTTTTATCCGGGTACTCTGGGTTTCTCCACGAGCAAAATTTATAAAAAAACACAACCTATATTGAGTAGGTTGGGTTTGGGGCCGCCACATTATTTCCTGATTTAAAAATAGGCAATAAAGTGTCAAAAATCAAATGTACAAACTTTTGTGTATGTCTTCACTGGGCTAAAGCGACTCTCTTCTTACTATTGTGCTGTTATTACCACTAGTGGTCACTGTAATTGTGTTGGTGGTTGCAGTGGAAGGTGTTGAGTGAAGCGAGTGACCACTGGCTGGCCATGGTACTGTTCGTGCTGTTCGTGGTGCTGACTTACATCCTCATGCTCAACGCGCTCATCGCCATGATGTCCAACACCTGCTCGCTCGTCTCCGATAACAAGGTCAGTACAAGGGCACACAAGGTCAATTCAAGGTAACAAGCCCAGTTCAAGGTCACATCTACGTTTATCCGCCAAGGCGGTTCAAGGTCACAAGGTCAGTTAAAGATCATAACTGCTTACATGAGAATAAGGCCTTTTGAACACACACATCACCCAGTCCAAAGCCATAAAGCCATGTTCAAATTCTACAGATCAGTTTAATCACGGAATTAGATCACTGGAAGGCTGTCTTTGAATCTAGGTCACGAGTGGGAGTGACTAAATTGAAAAGATAGCACACTTCCGGTCTCATATTCTGCATTTTAGCCTAATACGACTTCACGAACTTGGAGGCTGCACTGAGATTAGAATCAAGGTTTGAACATACATATGATCAGGTAACTGAGAGATATACCTTTTACGACAAAACGGTCACACAAGCTGTGGTTTAAAGATTTGTGATTTAAAAAGATACAGATCTGGGGTTTAAAAATCATATTATGTATAGTATTTATTGTCTTTGATTCCCAAAACAAAAAACAAAAAAACAAAAACAAAATGCATCCCCATTAGAACCCATATTACAATCCCTACAAAATCTGTCTTTCCTCATTACACCTTCCCGCCTTCCTAATTCTATTTGTAACTTATGATCTGAACAACAAAATTTTATAAAAGTATGAAAATAAATATCAGGTAACAGAGATAATTACGCCCAAACAGTCACACAAGCTGCGGTTTAAAGATCTGAGCTTTAAAAAGATACAGATCTGGGGTTTAAAATTCATATTATGCACAGTATTTATTGTCTTTAATTCCCAAAACAAAAACAAGAAAAAAAATACAAGATCTCCCCGGCGGGGAATTGAACCCCGGTCTCCCGCGTGACAGGCGGGGATACTGACCACTTGTTACACTCGGTATGATGTTGGTGTTTTTCTTTATCAGTATCTGATTCAGCCCCAATGCTGAATTCCTGATAAGGTGTAACTCAGATTTGTTTATCCACGCAGCCCGCTCAAGCAGCATACAAGTCACAAAGTCGACGTATGAAGTTTTCCACTTTTATTCAGCACACATCAACAACTGCATACAATCGCTCAATCGTCTTTCCACTCTCAAATTTACTTTCCAACTAACAACAACTTTCACTATCCACAACAACACACGGAGCATCGAATATATAATTTTTTCTCTCAACTCGAGATGACCTCAGTTTGTTCTAGAAAATGACGCATTACAACCAATCAGAATTAAAGATCATCATCGCTGACTTACGTCATACATTGTTCTAAACATACCCGGAACCTTCTCTTGCTTCGACATGTATCGGGAAATTTCTATCGAGAGTAAACACGCAGATCCAGAAACTTCTCCAGTAATATCGACTAACGCAAATTATCAACGTTATACAAAGCCTCTCCTAACAACAATGCAAACTCAAATCAAAGGTAAATAAACTCCATTATTGAATACTTTGCAAAACGAAACGATTAGATCTATCGTGCGCGCTTCCGACGTACTACCATTCGCGTTTCAACGTAACATAACCCCCCACTCAAGAAGAAATTTACCCAATTTCTTTCAACAACGTTGAAACGTAATGCACAAAGTTCCGAATTAAAACTTATTTCAGACTGTCTGAACACTGTCAATGTTCTCAGCTCATTCACACAGAGTCAATGGTTTTCATCTTCAAATTTGTCTGGATATTGTCAATGTTCACAGTTCGTTCACACAGAGTCAATGTTTCTCATCTGCAAGTCTTTCTGGGTACTGTCAATGTTCACAGTTTATATCTACACAGTCAATGTTTTTTCCATCCGCAAGGAAACGACGCCCTTGTCAATTGCGGTTGTCATCGGCCCAGGGTCAAAGACGACGATCACGTGGGCTTTCCTGGAGTCAGTGCATCCTCCGTTGTCTTTTTCTTCCGTCAGATGTCCGACGCAGTCGACGATGTCAGCTCCCAGAATGCATTCGCTGGGTCTCACGGTCAGGTTGGCTTCTGCGAGACGGTGGAACAGCTCCCTCAAGGTCTGCAGATGCTCCTTCCAGGTCTGGGTGTGGACTTCATGTTCGACCAAAGTCGTAGAGCCTGGGACATCGCTGAAGCTATGGGGAAACTCGCCCATAAGGTCCTTGAGCTCCACCTTTTGACCTTCCGTCAAGCTTGGTCCTAGCTTAACGTCATCGATGCCTTCTTTGCTGTGGAAGTCTCCCAGTTCCAACAGTTCTTCGCTGTCAAAGCTGTTGTCGAACTCAGCTGCTGTTGCTGCATGCACAGTCTCTGATGGCCTTTCCACGTACAGCTTAAGGAGGTTGGCGTGGTATATCTTGGAATGCTGGCCGACCTTCACCTTGTAGTCGTTGATTCCCACCGCGGTCTCCACTTCGTACGGGCCTTTCCACTGCATCAGCAACTTATTATGATCAGTAGGTAGCAGCACCAGCACTTTGTTGCCAGGTTTAAACTTCCTGTTCACAGCCCTACGATCATAGTAGTGCTTTCCACAGTCCTGGGACTTCTTCAGGTTTTCTCTGGCTATCTCGAGAGTCTGCTCCAGCTTCTCCCGTAGCTCAAACACGTACTGGTAGCTGTTCTTCACCTCTGGGGTGTCTACTTCTTTCGTCCACAGTTCTTTTAGGATGTGCATCGGCCCTCGGATGGTTCTTCCGTACAGCAGCTCGAACGGAGAGAAGCCGGTGGACTCCTGCGGTACTTCTCTGTAGGCGAAAAGTAAGGCGTTGATGTAGCGATGCCATTGTCTGGGCTGCTCGCTGCACAGTTTCTTCAGGGTGGACTTCAGCGTAGCATTGAACTTCTCGACGAGCCCGTTGCACATCGGATGATAGGGTGTCATAGTTAAATGCCGGATGCTCAGCAGTCTGTTGACCTCCTTCATGCAGTCAGAGACGAACTGCGTCCCGAGGTCTGTCAGAATTTCTTCAGGCACTCCAAGTCTACTGAACATGTTCACCAGTGCCTCTGCTACAGTTTCAGTGTCAATCTTCTTCAGTGGCACTGCTTCTGGGTACCGAGTCGCATAGTCCACTAAAGTCAGTACCCACCGATGACCTTCTTCACTCGGAGGTCTTATTTCGCCGATTAAGTCTAAGGCCACCCTCTTGAAAGGTCGTCGATCAGAGGCATCCTCTGCATAGGCACTTTCGGGACCCTTCCTCGAGGTATGGTCTTCTGGCAAATGTCACATGATCGGCAGAAACGGCTGACGTCCGCATGAAGTCCTGGCCAGTAGAACACCGCCTGGATTCTATCCGACGTCTTCTTGATACCCAGGTGACCTCCCATGATAGAGTCATGCGCTACTTCCATCACCTGGCGCCTTAGGGGTAACGGTACCAAGACTTGAGGTAGTGGTTTCCCTCCGTTGACCCTCGGGTGCTGGAAGATTCGGTACAGTATCTTGGCCTTCACCTCAAAATAGACCGTGCCACTGCCTTTGGTCACGTGGTCTTGGCGGTTCCTGTACTTGTTTAAAGTACTATCAGCTTCCTGGAGCTGGATCAGCTTATCTCTGTCCACGATGGCAGCTTTAGAGTTGTCGGCGACCTTCAGTGGCGTAGACGTCTTGTCTCTCTTGGCCTGGGCCCTGGTTGTAACGGCACCGACGATCTCTGGTCGGCAGGGCTGAGCCGGAGTAACCACATTGTCCCGTAGCAGCTCTGTAAGGTCTCCATCGGGAAATGGCAATGGATCCTCCTCCACAACTTCGACGTGTTGAGTTGAGGCAGGACTCCACTCTGGATCGGGGTCGTCGGGTCGTCTCGCGCCGTCGATATTCCCGATCATCAAATCATACAGCGGCTTCTTCAGGCAAACCGCTTCGACTTCGCCTATGTAGAAAGGGGTGTTGACATGAATCTTCGCATCTGGCGCTTTCAAACATTTGCTGCCGGCCATAAGTGTCCATTTTGAATCGCCAGTGAACTGTTCTTTAGCGATTAGGTCTTCTCTGACGATGACCCCACTACAGCCAGAGTCTCTTAAGACAGTCACTTCATGATTTCCGACGCGTCCCTTTGAAACAGGCATGTTCTGGACGGTCACAGCTGCGCTGGCGACGACGGGGATGGATTTCCCGTTGGCAAGGAGGAGTTGGCCATCAGTCATGCACTCTTGCACGTCCGCAGGGGTAGCTGTGCGCTCGGTCTCACTGGGAAGAATGACGCTCCCGCCGCACACCTGATGGTCAGATCTACTGGTTTGCCGTTGATTGGAGAACCGCCTCTGCCGGTTGCCCGCCGCTGAATTGTCCGTACTGCTCCGCTGTCCGCTACTTTTGTTTTGAGGACAGTTAGCCGCTCTGTGGTCTGTAGCGTTGCAGGTGAAACAGCCCCTTCAATGCCCTTCCCTGGGAGGAGGCATGGCGTCCGTCTGTCTCTGGCTCGTCTGGCTCCCTTGGATCTGGTTCCCATGGTTTGCAGTCTTCTGAAAATGTTTCGTCGCGCTGGGTGGCCCCAGGGTTTTCCCATGAGCGATAAGATATCTTTTAGCAGCCTCGGTCACATCTTTAAGCGTCTGCAGCTTTTGTTCTTCTAAGTGGGTCGCTAGGTCCTTGTGACAGGCATTGAGAAATTGTTCCTTCACGATCAGGTCATGGAGACTGTCATAAGACTTCCTTTCGCCTGATAACTCCACCCACTTGTGTAGATATGACGACAGGCGCTACACAAACTGCTTTGGCGTCTCGTCTGACTTAGGCCGGCATTCACGGAAGCGTTTACGGTAGCCCTTCTCTGTAAAGTTGTAGCACTGCAACAGGGCCTCTTTCAAGACGTCGTAGTTTTTGGCGTCATCGTTCGACAGTCTGGTGTAAACTTCGAGAGCTTGCCCTGTCAGAAGTGCACTTAGTCGAATCGCCCAGTCTCGAGGTTGCCAGTTTGAGCTTTCGGCGAACCTTTCGAATCTCGCCAGATAGCTGTCGATCTGGTCCTTCCCGTCGATGATGCTATGAAAGCTGGCAATTTTGGAGCCGTATGGTCGTTGGTGACTTGTGGCGCATGCTGATTGTTCTGGATACGCGCCAACTCTAGCTGGTACTGACGATCAGCTTCTCTTTCTTGACGCCGCTCTTCTCTTTCTTCTCGGCGACGCTGCTCTTCTCTTTCTTCCCGTTGACGCTGTTCTTCCTTTTCTTCTCGGCGTCGTTGCTCTTCAAATTCTATTTCTTGTATTCTCTCCTGGGACTTGACGTACTCCGTCAACTGTTTCCCTTTTAGATTCAGTTGAATCCCTTTCTGCCAGAAGTCAGCCATCTTGATGCTTCCGGAAAGTTCTGGAAAGTTCTTTTTCTAGAAAGTTCTTTTCTGGAAAGTTCTTGACTGTGCTGTACCTTTCTAGACTGTTCTAGAACAGCACGCTTTCTGCAGTAGCGCTGATGCTTGCCACTAGTCTCTTTCGCTGACGCAGGCCCCTCTGTCCTCGTCGTATGCGACGCTGCACCACGCTGGTGTTGATGTACACGCTCCTGTGCTGAAGTAGACGCGACGTCCGCTCGCCGCTCTCTGTAACATTGGCGATGTAGCTCCGAGACTGTCCCTCGACGTAGTCTTACGGCAGCCACGTAGTCCCGATCTGTTGTTCGCTCACGAAGCAACTCTTCAGCGACTACACGCCCTTGCAGTCAACCCGAACCTATCGGGGATGTAGTCCCAGTATGTTGGCCCCTCTCGACGCAACTCGTTGGCGGCTACCCTCGATGACTGCCTCTCGTAACGTTGACTCGCTTGTTGTAGCAGTTGAACCCTTGGCTATGGCGTGAATCGCGGCTTGACCCCCAAAATGTTACACTCAGTTCGATGTTGGTGTTTTTCTTTATCAGTATCTGATTCAGCCCCAATGCTGAATTCCTGATAAGGTGTAACTCAGATTCGTTTATCCACGCAGCCCGCTCAAGCAGCATACAAGTCACAAAGTCGACGTATGAAGTTTTCCACTTTTATTCAGCACACATCAACAACTGCATACAATCGCTCAATCGTCTTTCCACTCTCAAATTTACTTTCCAACTAACAACAACTTTCACTATCCACAACAACACACGGAGCATCGAATATATAATTTTTTCTCTCAACTCGAGATGACCTCAGTTTGTTCTAGAAAATGACGCATTACAACCAATCAGAATTAAAGATCGTCATCGCTGACTTACGTCATACATTGTTCTAAACATACCCGGAACCTTCTCTTGCTTCGACATGTATCGGGAAATTTCTATCGAGAGTAAACACGCAGATCCAGAAACTTCTCCAGTAATATCGACTAACGCAAATTATCAATGTTATACAAAGCCTCTCCTAACAACAATGCAAACTCAAATCAAAGGTAAATAAACTCCATTATTGAATACTTTGCAAAACGAAACGATTAGATCTATCGTGCGCGCTTCCGACGTACTACCATTCGCGTTTCAACGTAACACCACTATGCTACCGAAAAACTACGAATTTAACCCATAGGCTCTAGATGTAGTTTCAAGCCTCTGTACAAGCTGTTCAAGTTCTTGTTCCTCTCCAGCCAATTCATCAATGTCATTCGCAAAACAGAGGTTGGAGATTGCTCTACCCCCTATGCTGGCTGTGCCTTCGTGATCTGCAAGGGCATCTGTCATGATGCGCTCTAGGAAGATGTTGAAGAGTGTTTTAAACACTCAAAAATAAAGTGAAATTCATCCCCAATAGTGATCTAATTCCGTGACTCAATGAATACTTTATGCAATACAGTCTTTGACAGTCTTTTTGGTTAATAATGACAAGAAGTACTTGCAAAACATATATTTTGTATACTACCCTTTTTACCCCTTCACATCCTTCATCACACAAAAATAAACAGAAAAAAAAGAAATTCGTCCAAGTTTAACTGAGAAGCCATTGCAAACCAAAAACGAAGTGAAGCGTCTTTTCAACTCGAATTGTGATGAATCGCGAGCAGAGAATTGAAGAGTCGCTCGCAAAGCCAGCCTTCCAGAGTGATCTAATTCCGTGGTTTAATGTCGTGACTATATTTATCTGAGAACAAGCACAGTTCAAGGTCACAACAGTAGAACAAAGGATCCCGATTACAAGAACAAGGTCAGTTCAAGGTCATAAATATAGGATTTCTTGGCCAACGATTACCCTGATCTGAGAGACTCCATCTCTGTGATAACAAGGCCCATTCAAAGTCACAACTACGAGCCTGTCAACGTTGTGCGCGCTTCTATCCCTTCTCCTTTCTGTTTGCCAGACAGCCCCCTCCCTGGTCCCAGACCCTCGTCATTCCACTGAATGGTCGCTAAGGTGACGTTCGACTGCTATCTTTTCTTCAGAGACCAGTAGTCCAAAGCCGACTTAAAATTCCTATGCTTTCTTCCTAAACATTAACACAATATATTCCGGTTTTGCCATGATTAGGGTGTAGACTTGCAGGTGCAGAATTCCACGTCACAGGGTCATGCTCAATACACACATTTAGTGCCCAAGCCTTCATGGGGGTGGGGGAAGCTACTGAAACAGGTGAGTAATCAAATGCCCAAGTTCACATCTTTAATAGCCCACAACTGATTTATTAACTGTTAATTCCTGTTTAGAAAGTCCTTTAAGCACCGTTTTATAGATTTACCTCAGTTTAGTTATTTTATTCTGGTTGTTTTGTGTGTGTGGGTGTGTGTGTGGGTGTGTGTTGTGTGTGTGTGTGTTTGTGCACATGTGCAAGCGCGTTTATGAGTCTAAAATCACACCTTGTGTAGAGACGTAAAATTAAAAAATAAATATAACACGAAAACTCCAAGTGGCGGTTAAGCCACCAAAGACAAACAACGAATGGCCATCAAGCCACCTCACTACCAAAGCATGTTGTCTCCCTTGGTCAACTCACAAGCAGACTGTTCATAAACAAAATCTTTTTCAAAACTATTTTCAAAGAATAAGACGAAAGTAGTACCCATAACCGGATTTTTTGTTTCCAATCTGGAGAAACCAAAGGAGAACAAAGAGCTGGCTTTGCAGCGACAAATTATTTCGGCTGAAGTGACCATGTGTGAAATTATTGCTGAAATGAATTTGCCAATTGCAACGGCTGATATGATGTCAAGAGCCTTTTCATTGCCAGAAATAGTTGTAAAATCTTGGGTTGCAGTGTAGTTAGTTCTGGATCTGGATCTGGAATAATACGTCACAGGAGCCTTGTTGGCTATCGTCGTGACGGGCCTGGGGGCCCGGATTTTTTGTTTCCAATCTGGAGAAACCAAAGGTGAACAAAGAGCTGGCTTTGCAGCGACAAATTATTTCTTTGAAAATAGTTTTGAAAAAGATTTTGTTTATGAACAGTCTGCTTGTGAGTTGACCAAGGGAGACAACATGCTTTGGTAGTGAGGTGGCTTGATGGCCATTCGTTGTTTGTCTTTGGTGGCTTAACCGCCACTTGGAGTTTTCGTGTTATATTTATTTTTTAATTTTACGTCTCTACACAAGGTGTGATTTTAGACTCATAAACGCGCTTGCACATGTGCACAAACACACACACACACACAACACACACACACACACACACAACCTGTTTACCCCTAAAAGAATTTGGAGTAATAGGCTTCGCCAAAAAGAGTAATCTTGGGTAAAAAAGAGTAATATATTATTACCGTCGACGCTTTCGAAAGGTTTAGGCCTGCGCTACTGGCTGTATTGTTTTTATCTTACAAAAACAAACAAAATTTCACACATGGTCACTTCAGCCGAAATAATTTGTCGCTGCAAAGCCAGCTCTTTGTTCTCCTTTGGTTTCTCCAGATTGGAAACAAAAAATCCGGGCCCCCAGGCCCGTCACGACGATAGCCAACAAGGCTCCTGTGACATATTATTCCAGATCCAGATCCAGAACTAACTACACTGCAACCCAAGATTTTACAACTATTTCTGGCAATGAATTTTCTTCCAAAACGGTATACCAGACCTGTTTACCCCTAAAAGAATTTGGAGTAATAGGCTTCGCCAAAAAAAGTAATCTTGGGTAAAAAAGAGTAATATATTATTACCGTCGACGCTTTCGAAAGGTTTAGGCCTGCGCTACTGGCTGTATTGTTTTTATCTTACAAAAACAAACAAAAAATTAAAACAACAAAAACCATATGTAGATGTATGATTATTTTATGCCGACTATACTAAGAATATGTCAACAAATAGCCTATAACAAGTAGCTTACCTTTTGCTACCTGCGAGTCTGGAAACATGCTTGAAAAGGCTCTTGACATCATATCAGCCGTTGCAATTGGCAAATTCATTTCAGCAATAATTTCACACATGGTCACTTCAGCCGAAATAATTTGTCGCTGCAAAGCCAGCTCTTTGTTCTCCTTTGGTTTCTCCAGATTGGAAACAAAAAATCCGGTTATGGGTACTACTTTCGTCTTATTCTTTGACGACTTGGCAACTTCTTCTTTATGTGAGGCACTGGCTACATGTTTTTTGCAATCAAATGCCCCGGCATGAGAACACAAAAAATCTTTCGCACAAATTGAGCATCGCACATGATGTACACTCTTTTCCGATGGGCCAAGAAATGGCCATGTTTCTGCGTAATTCACTCTGTATTTTTGCATTAGTGATAACTTTTTTTTTTCGCAGGAGAATTCATTTTCAGTTCTACACTCTTTTACTGAATCGTGAGTGAAGACTGGCGTCGGAGAAGAAAAAAAAAGACAAAGAAACCGGAAACCGGAAACTATTTAATTTCACTGACGAATCGCGAAAAACAAACTTCGCCGACAACACTGGACAAAAAAGTCGTGTACTGAACCACTTGAAAAACGTCCAGTTACCGCTCAATAAACCGAGTCCGAAATGTCCAATTTTAGCGCCGCAGCATAAACATGCGCACGAGAATGCGCATAAAACTTATAAAATATTGATCAGTGTCTGGGGATTCTAATCTAAACAAACAAACAATCACTTGATATTTACCAAGTCCAGCTGATACACTGAGGAGCTGAGAACACAGCCAAATGGCCATCTGTATCTATGGCACAAATCCACAAAGGCAAACCATTGGCAGCAAAGAAGGGGAGATAAATCTGTCCTATCATCCCCTCATTCCACAGAGGATAACATCTAATAAGGATTATATCCAACATGCCATCACAACACTCCAGTTCCAGCTTTTGTACGGAGACCACTATATCCCTTCTGTTCCACACAAGCTTGGGGTCAGCTCAATAATAGGAAAGACTTGTGTGACTTCAGCTGAACTGCCTTAATAGCCCAACTGTGTGTGCAGGTCAGTCAGTGGGAGCTGCAGCGACTGTCTGTGGTTCTACTGCTGGAGAGCATGCTGCCTTGCGACCGCCTCCTCTACAACACGGGACGACAGATGGACGTGGCATGGTTCGACCTCCGCCGCAATAAGATAATCCAGGAGAAACGCTACTTTACTAAGGTATATCATCGTCATTGTTATTGTAAATTTTAGCAAAGCTATATCATAGGCATTGTTATTGTAAATTTTATCATCGAATTAACAGTAATACAAACAAAAGTGGTGGCAATAGTAGTCCTTGTAGTCATAATAATGTCTTCTTCTTCTTTTCATTTTCTTATCTTCTTCCTATTCTTTTCACCTTCATGACTTGTTGTTTGTTAAAAAGGTGATCCAGTTTGGGATCACTTTCCCTCCTCCCTCTTACTCTCCCACAAACACCCCCACCCCTAAGGCTAGGGAAAACAACAAATGACTTGGTCCAACTGTGTATGCAGGTGACGTCAGTGAAGACCAGTTATACGGACGGGTCGGCCATTCTCGGGCGCAAGTCGATGCACACACAGCGTTTCAAGGACATTCAGGCGTCTGCGCTGAAATCATTGGTAAACCTGCTGCACGTCGACCTCCTCGCGTCTTTCATGCATCAGCACCTGATCACCGGACTCAACATGGACAACGACAGAGAGTTCCACCCCAATAACAACAACAATGACGACCAGGTGGAGGTCTACTCTTCCTTTCAAGGTCACAGCTTCCCTCCCTCTGACAGCGTCAGGAAGCCGCAAGGGTACGGCGAATTCACCAAAAAGCAACAACTGTCCTCCATACAGGAAAACCAGGAGAGCAAATGCAGCAGAATGGAGCAAGGGGAAGGGGGTATTCAAGGTCAAGGCAGGCCAGGCCAAGTACCAGGTGAAGTTCAAGGTCTAGGTGGTGGTAGGCAAGGCCAAGCTCAGGAAGTATCAAGCTACATCAAAGTGCGCCAAAACCTCTTGCAAGAGCTAATAGCCACCCAGTCCGCCCAAAGAGCTTAATGATAGAAAGAGGGGGAACTTGGAACAGAACCGCGAGACGAAAGGTACGAGTTATGCGCCCTTGTCAGCATGCTGAAAATGGCTCGTGGCAGAAAGTCAAAAGGCGACCGAGTGAAACAGGGCGGTGACTTTTGCACAGCCATCAATTGCCATAATGCCAGATACAAGAAAAGTTGTGTTGGCAAGTCCTTTTTCAAATTTCCAAGAGACAAAGAAAGGTAAATTGCAATTGAAAAACTTCATTTTTTTTGTGTGTTTATGTAGGCCTAAACTAAGATTGCTGCAGTGCTGTTAGTGTTAAAACAATCGGAGAGCAGCTTGAATGATTCATGTTATACCTATGTGCTAAATCCAAAACAGTTTGCTTGCTGACAGTTTACGTTCAACAGGTCGCTCACTGTTTACGTTATTGCTAGGTTGTTTGACTATATTTGTGCATATATTTCAAAGTAGATGCCAGATTGGCAGTTTGGCTTCGTCAAACTGCTTATGTTAACAAGTTAAATTAGACTACGTCTGTTTTCTCCTCATGATCAAATACTGTGCAAGATAACCCCTTAACTAGACACAAAAATGGTCCTTGATCTGTTGTAATCCCTTTTCGTTTGAGTGTAAACGGAAAAAAACATGTAACGTAGAAACTCTGTCCTTGTTCTGATCTGTGTATTTCTGCGCATTAGATCTATATTGCGTGGAATGTTGTAGTCTAGGTTCTGATTGTTCTGTCTGATTAATTAATTATTTTCCATGAAGTGACTGATGTTATTAAGCCAGTGATGTGGGAGGTGAGAGGGTTGGGGGGTAGGGGGACACCTGATATAAATTAAATTCACACTATTAGTGAAACATTTTGTTATTGTGCTTTATTGTGATTAATTGATTGAATGACAGAGCTCTCTCTTCCCCCAACACCCCCTCTCTCTCTCTCTCTCTCTCTCTCTCTCTCTCACGATTACGGATTTACACAGTTTCGGATAAATGAAACAGTCTGTCATGCATATTTAAATTTTAAAATATCTGTCGTTGATTAAAAAATAATACATTCCAGGGCAGAAAACGAACCTATGACATACACACATAAGCAGCATAAAAGCACCTAATAAATGTCAATAAGTAAACATAAACAACAACAAAAAACAAAAACAAAAGACAGCAGTAGCGGAATGTTAATAATAATCATAATGATGGTTAAAAGTTTGGTTTTTGCAAACGTTGCCATAAAAATGTTCTTTTGCAATGGCATAGGCTCAATAAGTTACCACGCACAGATCAATCATATAGCAGAAGATGAAATTTAGCCAGCCCGAGCAAAGGGAAATAATCCGTGAGAGCGTCTCACATTTTTGTATAGGACATAATGGAAGTTCCCCCTCTTTCCGTAATAAGCTCTTTGGTCCGCCACTCAGGCGAAAGCTCAACGACAGAGGTCTAGCATGGACAACGCTGCGCATACGCCCACATTGCCACCACAATAAGGGGCAGCTGAAAAAGGCGGCGACGACTCTGTTGATGCCGCTGAACCTGCACTGAACACTTCTACCCCTTCAGTGCCTAGCGCGCAATCGCCCTACAACCCACAAAATACAAGCAGCCCAAAGACAGTCACAGTCCACGAGGTAGAGCCGGCACCCCACACAGCAGAGCCTGGGGCTGCAGCCACGCGGAAGTCTTCAAAGAGGAAGAGGCACAGCAGCGACAGGGTAAACGGCAGAAAACTGTTGCAGCAGCCTCATCCCCCACTCCAAAACTGAAAAGGCTCGCAGCCTCAACTTCTCCGCCTGCGGGCAGCCCGGGGCATCTGCTGAAGAATTGACTCATCTGCCCTTTCCAGCTCGGCTGCCGCATGCTGGAAACAGAATGCAGAGGTCTGAGAGTGCGCAAGGTCTGGACATCAGGGGTCAAGGTCAGGATGCCAAATGTCCAGACCTCAGGATGCCAAAGGTGAAGGCCCGATGGTGGTGGAGAGGCTTCAAGTGACGTAGATGTTCAGTGGTAGACAGTTCAACAAGGTGCAGCCGAAGCTCCCTCACCCTGACATCTTCACCATCAGCCACCGAAACCGTCACAGCTAAATTAACACAGACTCCTGATGGGTGACCGCGACACTCATAAACTATGTCATGATGATTACGTCATCGCTCCTTACGTCATATCAAACGGAATTAAAAACAAATTACACTTTTGGCTGAAACTGCCATTTCAGAGTCGCTCATTGTACAAAATAAAATTACGTTCCTGATGACGCTCATTGAGAAATTACTACGTTACTTTATCCATGTGTGCCTAAACAAGTATTGCAGTTAATTACATTACATGACATGGTTATTGCTTTAGGTCCAGCGGACTCTTCCGAGCCAAATCAGGACCAAGTTAATTATCAGAAACACAAAACAACAAGGAGGAGGCAAATAAGACGAAGAAGAAAGAATGAAGCGAAGAGCTGAAAAAGAGTAAGAAGATGACAGACAACGCAAGAGTTCTTGGATCAATAAAGAAAGACGAAAAAGAACAAGAAACCAAGAAATGACCAACATATTTGTCGTTCTAATACGTCCTGGTGCTTATAGTTCCAAATGTGCCAAAGTAAACTTACATCGTTGATAACGCTGAACTCAAGAACAACAAAAAATGACGTAATTTTTGCAACAACAACAAAAACACACAAAGACCGCAAAGACATCAGAATGTTGTGCTGAGTTGAACAGTATGTATGCATCTATAAGACTCAACAGTGACAGTACTTATAATTGTTTTATTAATAGCAGTCGCCTAAATAAGGCTGATCATGTAGGAATGAGGTTTGCGATAAATTATGTTTGACTTTTCTGAATACAGCTGTCAATGTAACAACAACCACCACCACCACCACAGCAATGATAACGTATTTTATATAGTGCAAAATCAGGCAAAATGTTTGCTCAAAACACTTTCCTCACGCATTCACGGGCACCAACAGTTAACTCTTAGTCTCATATAGCAAAATAGCACGTTGATCTTCTCCTTCATGTAAGGATTTGACAAAAACAAGCCAAAAATAGGTGCATGTGTTTAAAATGCTATATCTACTGAACGGTTGGTCAGAGCTTCATGGGACTTAGTCAGTGTGTAGATAATTGGTAACTATGCAAGTATTGAGTAAGCTTTAGTTCTGTCAGTGTCATCTGTCTGTGTTACCTGCTATTTTACCTGTGATTATAGGTAATTTAACAACCAATTCTTCGGATGATGAAAGGTCCGATCTGTAGTCGGAAAGATCGCTAGTGTGCACACTAGACACTGACAAATCACTCTGATTTTCATTCCCTAACTGATCAGCCCTTTCATCTGCTAATTGCTGCCACAACTGCTCATATCGTGTAGACTCATTGTCGGAATCAGATTCTGCCATTTTTAGAGTATCCCCGCTCTCGAAAACGCGACCAAAAACTAAACAAAAACTTTGATTAAAACGTGTTGTTGACACAACTGCAGTTGACAGGAAGGAAGTACAATGCTTTTAGAATAAGCTAGTGCGCATGCGCAATTGGAACTGGTTTCCGTTAAGCGGGAGAGAGGTGCTAAAAGTAGACGGTAACTAGGCGCGGTTTACCGCGCTTCATGAGCCGTGACGAACCGCGGTTTACCGCGCTTCATGAGACTAAGAGTTAACACAACATTATACGTAAGGTAAAAGACTACACACAAGATTGAAAAAACCGACCCCCCCTACACACACACACACACACACACACACACACACACACACAGCAAATAAGCCAATAAATATGGCCCATAAAAAGTGGGTGACGTATGATGGAAACAGGGAAAGGCTTGGTTGCTTTCCAAGGGTGGCGGTGGTTAGGCACTAATCCTTGTCTCTCTCTATCAGTGATCCATACATGATCAAGTATTGCCCACCGCCATAGCTCAAGTGGTAGAGCGTTCGCCTGGCACACCGCCCAGATTCGAATCCCGTGGTGGGCGATATAAAAATGTGGCCATTTTCACTGTCCATTTTAGCAGTATAGTTGCTCTGGTGGTTCAGTGTTAGTTCAGGTTCCTACCTCACTTTTCCTAGGATGGCTATCCCCGTCTGCCGTACCGCTAAGGGTGGGTGTAGACATTAAACCATAATGTTCATTCATGATCAAGTAAATGTACAACTCGCCAATGACCTAATTTTCCGGTTCATTAAAGGTTCGTCGAAGTTTAAAGGTAGGATAAATTGTTGGTGCCGCTAGTACGGTGAACATGTAGCGCTAGTGAGTTACTGTTAGCAGTTCATGTAAGTGTTACTTCATAAAATGTGTTGCAGCATGAGAAAACCAGGCTAAAGTGTCAAAATATGAAAAATTACTTATTTATTTATTAACAAAGTACTAAAAATAATCTTCAAAATGCAAAAAAACAAATTGTTTTATCTTTATTGGTTGATGTTTTATGATTTTTTTTAATATTTTATTTTCTCGGGGGCTAATTTCCAGAAATTGCCTTCAAAGTTTTAAATTGTAAAATGATCATTACTTCACAACCAGAATTTTCCCATGCATGTATTTGGTATCAAAACAATCAGGAAGATGGCAGCAATATGGCAGTGAGTTGAGATAAGATGAGAAAATTCACATTATACACCATCCACACAATACTGAACATAAACAAATTAAAACAGTACGCACACAATTTTATTCTGTACCCATCCATAATGCATAGTGTTTTTAAACATATTAGAAATAAAACAAGTGTTTAGCAAGTCTATAATAACTCAAACACATAATAATATATCAAGAACATGGCCTGAATCAATCATTTTTCTAAAATAAACCCTATCATAATCCCCCTTCCCCTCCCCCTCTTAAATCCCTCGTCCGTCAAGTAATCTTTTGTTTAATTGCAAGCAGCTACATCAGCTCAGTTCAAATAGTCAAACAAAGATTACAAACCTAAAACAAAAGTTTCATTAGGTAGTTTTCAGTCCTAATAATCAAGCTTTAATAATTCCCCGATTCTCCACTCCCTTCCGCACGTCGAATAAATCTGTCGCGTCACAGGTGTAAATCAAAATAACATGTAATTTTGCTCTATAAAGTTTAAATAAACACAAATATCAAAGCAAATACTAATTCCTAGTAATTTGGTAAATAGTCCTCATGTTCATTTCCTAAAACAGACAAACCAACAATAATAAATACTGAGAACATAGTCAACTTGTCATGCTAGTAATATCAAAGAAAGTACAGCTACGCAAAGAAGGTTCATTTCGACTCTTACTGCGAAACGGAAGTTGCGAGCGCCAACTAGCGGAATAAGTGATAACTCGCTTCGGCCTTAGCGCTTAGCAATGGAGGAAAGCGTATCAAATCAAGTAAACAAACCTAGAATCCGTCCTGGTGGGCAACACTGCAGCGCTTTTAACTGCACAAATGGACGATACAAGTGCCCTGGACTTTCGTTTTTTAATTTTCCAAAGGAAGAATCAAACATAATTATAACCAAATCTAACAACGTTGATCTAGATCTACCACTCGATGTAAACTGTATTTTCTTTGTTGATACTGAAATTTATCATATCCCAATTTCTTACAAATGGAAGATGAGGGGAGGGGGGAGGGGAAGGCGTAGTTTTAATTGCTGCTTAAGAGTAATTTAAAAAAAAAAAAAGAAAAAATAGTAGGCCTAATGAAATATTATTGCATGACTCATTGACTGGATGTGTTGTCTTGTAAAGAAAAACTATTAAAAAAAAAGAAGTAATTTTTAAGCAAATAATTCTTCATAAATGCATCTAAGAATAAAAATCCAAGAGCAAAAACTATTAATTATTATCCTTTTAATGTATAATGCTACTAGTTAATTGTCTAGTATTATCAGATTTTGTTGTTGTTGTTGCATGTGAAATGTATGCAGAAAAAATACCAAATGTGATTTTTTAAATCTTTCAAATGTAAAATACCATTTTCTGTGTGACTGTATTCCCTTTCCATTACATTTGGTTTAAGCAGACAGGAAAAGGGTTAATTGTATTTGTTTTGTCTTGCAAAACTTCTGTTTCTTTGTAGGTATGTCTTAATCTTGCTAAATCCGGTCCTGATTTGGCTCGGAAGAGTCCGCTGGACCTAAAGCAATAATAAATCAATCAATCAATCTTGCTAAACAAAAAGTAAACAACAGATTTAATTATAAAAACCTAACATTCTTACCCTTTTCATTATTTTAAACATACATTTATTGAGATGACAGTACTTTACAAAAAATGATAATTGCTGAAGTTTCCTTTATATGAGAGAGAGAGAGAGAGAGAGAGAGAGAGAGAGAGAGAGAGAGAGAGAGAGAGAGAGAGAGAGTCATCATTGTTGCTTTTTGTTGCTATAATATTCATATTAAATGTCAGAAAAAGAAACACAAATGTTTGAAGCTATTTTTTTCAGCTTTTATAAATGCATGATGGTTTAACAATAAAGTAACATAATTGATGCAGCCTGCTGCAATGTACAGATCTAATATTATAAATGACTACAAATATTTCTTATTTGACTATTTTTATTGTTGCACTTTTTGGTCTTATCTAGGTGCAATTTCCAATGTAATGATTCATGCAAAAAAAATAATGCTTTTAAACGTTAAATGTGTTTTCTTTAAAAGCTTCACTGTTCACTCTTCTTGTTGCATTGCTTTATTTCTCTACTTCTATAGTCTTGATGTCTGTTGAGCAGGGACAAGCAACAAGCATGCTTATATAAGCCTATCCCTGTGCGAGTAAATTTCAGAGTTAAATTTGGCAGAAGAATATTAACATTGTGCAATATATACATATACACATACACACACATGTCTGTTCTTTTTCTTTAGTCTATCTTAACCTATCAAATTTCCTTTTGCAACTACAGTTCTATTATAGAGATAGCCTATATTAAACCATAATGATGATGATGATGATGATGAAAATGATGATGATAAACAGTAGGCCTAATAATTTATAGGCTTATTTACACAGTTGATCGAAACGAAAGCAGTAAATATAATTTTAAGATGAGAGCCTAACAGTAGGTTAGCAGCGATTAAAATCAGAAGTGCAGTGTAAATGAGATAAACAGTAGATTGGAACACAGTTATTAACTGGAAATGCTAAATCAAGCAATGTTCAGAAAAGCTATTACCGGTATTCAAGCTTACTTTTGGGTTTGAGTTTTGACGGATCTAGGATGAGTACAGGCCGAGTACAGGCCTACTGAATCATCAGCATTGGTACGGTAATTTAATCGGCTGAATGCATAATTCAAGCAACTTGTTGGCAAGCTGTATTTACATTATTAAAATCAGACACTTATTAACTTACTTTCAAAAAAAAAAAGCAGAATCGCTTGTTAATTTAAGCAAGCGAGTGTCCGGAACATAATCTACTGAAGCGGTTTGTTTACATAGCGCTAAGAACAAATTATCGCCCTTGGAATCATTTATCACGAGAATCGCTGGGGGGCGCTACGAGTGGCTACGTTTTGTAACTTTATATAGGCACTCGCCGAGATGAACCTTCTTTGCGTAGCTGTACTTTCTTTGGTAATATTGAATGCAGGCCAGACTACTTACCTTTTTAACCCTCCCCACCCCACCCCCACCCAACAAAATATACTACTGAAATATTTTCCACACTCCTACTGTAATTCTTTCACTGATATCGCCTTTTCAACCTTTACCTAAATCTATGCAAGTAGAATGACGGATTATCAAAGACACGCCTATAGCGAAGAGGCCTACGAAACATGAATCATTGAATGAAAACAAACGGTTTCGTTTAATAACGGGATCAAGCTTCTGCTCGTCAGAATCATAATCCTCATCACAGTTCCCACCGGCACCATCATAAAAATAGTCCGAAAGCAGGTCTTGGAGCTCTTCAGAAGCAAAAACGGGTCGATTCAAGGCCCTAGCTACTCTAGCAGACGACACATCTACTGACGCTAGGGACGAAGCCATCACTTCCGGTTTCCAAAAAGAATCGGTCACTTACTTTGACAAATTGTTTCTAACAAATGCAACATAAATATTGCAAGAAAACACTTGAAATAGATGTAAGATGAGTTTATCTACATAAAAAAAATTCACTTTGAACTAAAAATCGTCGAAAATCTATAGGAAACACTTCCGTTTTTCACGAACCGGCAAGAGACGCATTCGAACACAACTTGTGTCACAAGCAAGCTTCAGAACAAGGAATTTCATGAAAAATTCATATGCCACACACTTTTATGTACCAAAAAGTAGTACCAATAGGGACTTTTCACTCCCCAGACGTTATATATCAATCCACATTGGGGATTTCCCTTCATAGTCGGACAAGAAAAGTTGGGGTATCGGAGGTCAATTAGTGCCATTGTTTTAGCAAGGTGTGATCAACACCCTTATCAAAATCAACAAAATAAACAATGTTTCAGTAATTTTTGAACAAAATCCGTTTGGGATATTAAAGAAAAGTCTTAAATAAAGACAAAGAGGCAACAATCTTAAAATTGATGGGGTAGCCTATTTTTAGTGTTTTACGGCTGTAGCAGCGAATCAATCCTGGCGTCTTTAGCCGGGTTTTGTCATGCGGCGACACAAATGTTGACACAGTTGATCCCTCTGGTGGCTTTTAGTCCATATTGGTTTCAGATTCGTGATTTAACCATCAGAGTGGGAGTAAGACTGTGTACGAGAGAGAGAGAGAAAGAGAGAGAGAGAGAGAGAGAGAGAGACAGAGAGAGACAGAGAGAGAGAGAGACAGAGAGAGAGAGAGAGAACGGATGTGTCACAAAGAGAGAGAAAGTACTGTGTGTGTGTGGGTGCGTGTGTGGGTGTGTGTGGGTGTGGGGGTGTGTGTGTGTGAAAGAGTGCGCGCAGTTTCAGGACATCACTAGTTACAGCCTAGCCAGTAACAAACATGACATTTGTATTGTAGATTACGCGTGTATAAACATCTAGCTATAAACAAAAATTTCAGAGTCCATGCATTTGTTTAATGCCCTAAACGATGCCGCCTACCGAATTAAAATCCTAGACTTGGTGCTTGGCTCTTTAGGGCTAGTGCACAACAAGTTTGTTTGTGGGCTGCAGCTCAGTGGACTATGACAGCGGCGCAGTACGTCTCACTCTGTACCCATCAACCACAGTCATGATCAGCTCTAGAAAAGGTGGGAGTGGCATAATTGACGAAATGGGCCGAGTTCCTAAACACATTGTTCAAGTTAACGGTTTTGGTTTTAATAAAGTTATAATGTGCGTGTGTGTGTGTGTGAGCGCGCATGCGTGTATGTATGTGTGCCATTGTCTGCATCCCTGTATGTGCATCTGTGTTTGTTCTATTGGTGTACGCAAGCATACGCATATTTGTATGTGTATGCATAAGAGAGTTCCAATGTTTTATTATGATCTCCAAACTTGACATGCGCTGTGCAAATTAAAATTATTAAACAAAACGTCATGAAAGCAGACATTGACATGCTTAGTCGCTTGCTTATGTTCTGTTCTGTTATGAAGTGTTATGTTCTTTCTCTCTTACTTCTTCTGGATCTGGATTCCCATTACGGATTGTAGGCAGGTACATCACCGGCGTGACTATATGCATTACTATAATCATGGCATGAGGCTTTTTCTTCAATGTCTCATTGTCTCCTTGTCAGTCTGTCTCTCTCTCTCTCTCTCTCTCTGTCTTTCTCTTTACTCTATCTTAATTCAGTCCGTCTCTTCCTTTCTTTTTAGGACAGGTTGCCTCATTAAAAGGTATTGAACTAAAACATCTTTCATCAACCAGATCAGCACATTCTGACATAAAATGGTGAACGGAAAAGGATTTGTCACAAGCAAAGCACCATAGTGGTTCTCCTTTAAAAAGGAAACTGTGGGTGACATAAGTATGCCCAATATGAAGGCGAGCCAAAACAGTTTCTTTTTTGCGGGTGGATGCAAAGTTAGGCAAAGGAGCAGACAAATCTGGAAGAATTTGAAATAATTTGTAATGGATTTAATTAGACCATTCAGTCTGTCACAGCTGTTTACAATAAGATCCAGTCACACAACGCAGGTCAGAGTATGGAACAAACTGGAAAATCTCTTAATGGAAATCTAGATGTAGAGCTTCTTTAGCTGCTTTGTCCACTGCAATAAATTATAAATAAATAGTATTGCCACGGATGCCCATGTGACCAACATAAAAACTATCTTTTTACCCTCAGAAAAAAGTTGTGTGTGGAGGTCATGGATCTCTGCCAGAAAAGGGTGCGATATCTTTCTCATGGAAGGAGCCTGAGTGCTGACAGCGAATCAGACATGATTAAAAACGAGGTTCTTTTGGATTGATAAGCCTGTTTCAGAGCTAAATGAATTGCCTTAGGCTCAGCTGTATAAACAGAACAAAAATCAGGTAGACACTGTTGCAAAGGCTGGTCTAGGTGTCTCAGAGACCGACGCAGCAGCAACTGAGTCTCCTTTTTTCGACCCGTCTGTAAAAGATTTTTCATATCCTTTATACAATGAACATTCGGAATAAAGTTGCTTAAAAACAATTTCGGAAGTTTCGGTCTTTTTGAAGGATGTAAGAGTGAAGTTGATAACGGGGTTGAGGAGGTTCCAAGGTGGAAGTACAGTTAGCAATTGATCATCATTAACAGAGTCAACAACTATGCCTGCAGTGTCAAAGTGAGGACGTATTCTGATACCAAAAGAAGGAATTTCTGTCGGTTTATTGGAGTATTTAAGTGTAAATAACGGGTTTAGAACACAATCATAAGCGGGATTTTCAGGGTTTGCTTTAAGTTTGAGAAAATAATTCATGGCGAGCTGAAGCCTGCGGATCTCCCAGGGAGGTTCGCCAGCCTCAGGGTAGAGACTTTACTTCGGTGAAGTGCGAAACGCCCCAGACAGATCCGAAGACTTTGATGATGAATTGGATTCTGGATCTAGATTCTCAACACGGATTGGAGACAAGTACATCACAGGCGCTACTGCATGGCTATAATCATGACTTGTGTTCTAACCGTCAGCGACAATGAAACATACTTTACTTTCTTGCAGAAACTATACCGGTATACGCAGATAAAATTGTCATGAAAGCCAACACATTCCAAAGTGAAATGCAAAAAAAAAATAAATAAATAAACAAGCTTAAAGCAAAACCAAACAAAACACACAAGATAGGTAGCCCCAAATTGAAGGCAGTTCTGTTGACCTGATAGTTGTAGTCCGTTACTCCATCTTGCCTTTGCACTGCACTGACAGTGTTGAATCTCTTGTCAACCAGTACATAGTTTTCTACATGTCCAGATGCAGTTCATTTACTGGAAGTTAATTTTTCGTACAGAGGGACAGAGAAAGGCAGACAGAAAGAGACAGACAGAGGGACGAGAGAGAGGTTGAGAGAACGAGAGAGAGTGACAGAGTGACAGAGAGAGAAAGGGACAGAGCGACGGAAACAGACAGACAGAGAAAGTAAGAGAGAAGACAGAAAAAGAAAGAAGGAGAGAGAAAGAGAGAGACACAGACATATATATTACAAAAAGAGTGACAGGCAAAAAAGGCAAAGAAAGAGATAGGGAGAGAAAAGACAAGTCCAGACATCACCGCCAAACATCAGAGAGAGAGAAAGACCGACAGACAGACAGGCAGGCAGACAGACAGACTCATCCAGTGTGAACTCACCAACAGGAGTTGTAGTTGCAGGAGTGGTGACAGATATGGTAGCATTAGGCAAGGCGATGCTGACAAAGGACAGACCCAGTTTGTTGTTAGTGGCACTGTCCCCATTCTGGAAGTCGTAGTTGCAGCTGAAAGTCACAATCAAACTTTGATCACATTAATGCCAACAAAGTGTGAAATGTTAAAGATATAAATTTATGCTTATATAGTTTTAAAAAATTGTGTGGGTGTGTGTGGGTGGGTTTGTGTGTGTGTGGGGGGGTTTCTGGCTAGGTAGAAACGCCATTATTTTGACAAACACTTGAACCTCTACGTACGTTCTTTTGACGGACCCCGTTATTTTGACATCAAAACAGTGTTCCGTTAGGGTTAGGGCTGTGTCAGGCTTAGGGTTAGATTAAAAGTTAGGGTTTGGGTTAGAGTTAGGGTTAGCTTAAAAAAATGGACAAATTCTTTAAAATGTCAAAGGAACGTATGTAGAGTTTTATGAAAGTCATAACAACAGCGTTTTTACACGGTTGTGTGTGTGTTTCTGATATTAGCAAACTTGCAAGAAACCTTGATCAGAATAACAAAATAAAATGTCGAGGAGAAAAAATATCTGCGTATACAGTGACTACATAGTCCTATTTTTTTGGTGTGTGATGGGGTGATGGGAGTGAGGGGGAAGGAGGAGGAAGGTGGGGAGTCTTAGCTCTCGACTCACAGCAATGCAGTGATGAGGCCTACTGCACATTTTGTGCACAACAGAGACAAAGAAGAGAATGTTGCTGGCATTGCCTCAATGTAGTATGCTCATACTGATCTGAGAATAGGCCACCAGCCTCCCCCTCCCCCCCACCACCTCCACCACAATCACCACCACCAATCCCACCACCAAAAATAACGCCCAGAGGCAGGATCGATCCCACACCTGTCCGGCACCATTGGTTTCTAGCCTGTGGACAAGGCAAGCTAGTCCCGCCTTAGAACACTGCCACAGCGCTTGCATTATTATTATTATTATTATTGCGAATATTTATGCATCTAATCTAGCCTCAGCTCTAGGCGCTTGCATGATTACAGAACAAATTTAACAATAAAACAAGAAGGAAAATTGCAGAACTAGCAACAGTAAGCTTATATATAAAAAAAAAACTATTGACTCTATTCACACTTTTCTGCTATCCTATGCACCAACGGGAATCCCCTCTATGAAAAATACTTCCGGTTTTTTTTCTCCGCGTGTTTTAGTGAGTTATTTCCAAATATTCAAGAATAATAACATGTGTCACTGGCCACCTGTATCGTACCCTCACATATTTTTATTTTTTTTTGCTGCAGTTTATTATCCCTTTCTATCGCCAGTGGCACGCCTAAACCCTACCTACCTAACATTATTTGTGAATTTTTGAAAAATATTCGGAAAAACATAACGCCCAGATGCTGGCTCGAATCCACACCTGTCTGGCTTGTGGACAAGGCAAGTTAGTCCCGCCTTAGCCCACTTGGCCACAACGCTAGCCTAACATAGTCAGTTACTTCGTGTTTTGTGAAGGTTGCGACGGCGAAGCTATGGAAAACTACAAGAGTTTTTAGGTCCTGTTTCACTTTCTGTCGATGATCGACGCACCTCCAAAGTCGCCACAAATACAGGCCTCTACGATTGTTTTTTGCATTCTTTCACTGAGCATGTACTTCCTCCACCGTTTTTATACTTATCCCACTCGTTTTCTGGCTCTAACAATCGTCGTTTTCGGCAATTTGCCATATTTAAAAGTCACGCATCAAGCTTTGATAAAAGCAAAACAAGCCAAACCGGAACTTGGTTTCATATAACCTCGTTTTAATTTATAATGCCGATACTCACGAGTTTTTATGAGAGGTGCCGGAAAGTTGTGAATAACACACACACACCCACACCAACTATGACTTAGCAGATCTGTTTCATTCATTTCGGTTGGTGAGAGGAAAATAATGAGTTTTAAGAGAGGATTTAAATGACTGAATTGAAAATGAATGTCTAACAGAAACGGGCAATTTGTTCCAAAAATTAGGACCCTGATAAAAGAAAAGTTGTTCACCATATGATATAATGCGCACAGAATTAAGTTCAAGTTTATTTAACTTCAAGTTCAACACATAAATTTCCAGTCTGTACAACGTAATGTGCGCCTGCACAGACAGACCTCAGTTTACACTGTGGTCTGGAAGGGAGTAAAGTGGGGAAACTGCACAGCTGGAGCGTCAGAGTGATGTGATCAGCAGTCTAGGCCCTAATGCCAACCGCTGTCCACATGTGTCAGCCGTCTGCATTTTACCTTCAATTGTTCAGCCTTGGTTAGGCAAGGCTGTGAAAGGAAACGTGGTTGAAACGTTGGAAGACTTTCTCCTGCCCTTCGCGTTTTCCTGCATCAATCGCTTCCAAAATAATCAACTCTTGAATGATCATACAAGCCAGTGTAAACGTTTGGAAAAAAAACCAGCCTCACACTGACCTGAATCCCAGGCCCTTCTTGTATCTGGGCATGCGCAGGTACTCTGTGCTGCTTCCGCCAAGTGATTTAGAAACTGTGCAGCCTGAAACACAATTTCAAAATTAAAATAAGTATGCACTGACCAGTTCATGCAGCTGCTCATGGCACAGTCTCAAAAAAAAGATCTAACTCCAGGTGTCCACTTGTAATATCCAGCATACTGCCAAACAACCCAGACAACTGTGCCACTGAATAACTGATGATGATGATGATGATGATGATGATGATGATGATGATGATGATGATGACAATAATAGTAGTAATATACTATGACAGTATACTAATAACTGATGATGATGATGATGACGGCGATAATGATGGTAATATACTATGATAGTATACTACTATTACTACTACTATTTCTACTTTAATTACTACTACTTATACTACTACTACTTAATAATAAAACAGGATAGTGCTTTTGAACACCAAATAATGATGTAAAAAGGAATGAATAACTGGGTATTGCCAGCGAACATTTCCTGACAAAGTGAGCAGTACCGCACTGCCTTATACACTGAAGGCAAGGTGACAATCCTTTCCTCAATTCTATATGGGAGAACCGCTGTTGATTCAGACCAAAGCGGGCGACAGCTGTTTCAACCTTTGATGGTCAGGCACAAGCTGGGTCACTGTGCATGCTGACGTGGTGTATGGCTCAACCAACAGTGGTCGTCCTATAGAGAGTGGAGGACGATAGTGCAGAAAAACGGTCACCTTACCTTCAAAGGAGAAGGCTATAAAATCCTACCACCCATTTGTCCAACTCCTCTGGCACATGTGTAAACGTAGCAGTAAGTGTTAAAGTACACTTTTCAAGCTTACGACTCTCAAAACCGAGATCTTTCAGCAATTTTTATTAACTCTTAGTCTCGGTTCGTCACGGCTCATGAAGCGCGGTATAGCGCGCCTAGTTACCATCTACTTTTAGCACCTCTCTCCCGCTTAACGGAAACCAGTTCCAATCGCGCATGCACACTAGCTGATTCTAAAAGCAGCGTACTTCCTTCCTGTCAACTGCAATTGTGTTGACAACACGTTTTAATCGAAGTTTTTGTTTAGTTTTTGGTCGCGTTTTCGGGAGCGGGGATACCCTAAAAATGGCAGAATCTAATTCCGACAATGAGTCTACATATGGGCAGTTGTGGCAGCAATTAGTAGATGAAAGAGCTGATCAGTTAGGGAATGAAAATCAGAGTGATTTGTCAGTGTCTAGCGTGCACACTAGCGATCTTTCCGACTTCAGATCAGACCTTTCATCATCAGAAGAATTGGTACTTGTGAAATTACCTATAATCACAGGTAAAATAGCAGGTAACACAGACAGATTACACTGATAGAACTAAAGCTTACTCAATACTTGCATAGTTACCAATTATCTACACTCTGACTAAGTCCCATGAAGCTCTGACCAACCGTTCAGTAGATATAGCATTTTAAACACATGCACCTATTTTTGGCTTGTTTTTGTCAAATCCTTACATGAAGGAGAAGATCAACGTGCTGTTTTGCTATATGAGACTAAGAGTTATAAAAGAAGCATGCGGACAAAGCAGAAGACAGGTGGACAAGTAATCAATGGCCATTTCTTGATATGTCAGTCACTTAAAGTGAGTAAAAGTGGCATAGTTTGAAACTATTTCATGAATTTATTAGATATGCACCATAATATTTAAGCTTTTGACTGGAGTATAAGCCCCAACTGAATATTTCCCTTCTACCTTGTGTGTATTCATCATTTAGTTGGCATATGTGGACATTGTACATGCCATCAAGGCATGTTGATTGACTATGTTCATGTAAAATGCAAAAGAGTATTTTGGAGAAACTGTTCTGTCCTCTGTTTCTGTGGATCCATGTTTTGTTTCCCCGTCCTGTGTTTAATGATATGTGTACTCTTGTTTGTTGTGTATTTCGTTTACGTTTTACAATGTATGTACCTGCCTTGACGATCATCTTCTTTCATTGATCATTGCCCTCATTTGACTTTGACTCTAACTTGACTTACTTGTTTGGATGTGTTTGTGTCGTTCCCCTTGTGTGTGTCTCAATGTTAGTTTGTTTTGTGGTTTTCTCCTAATTCTTTGCTGGTTGTTGGAAAAGGTTATGTTGTAATGTATTTACTCTTTTGATTGATTTTTAGAAACCTTAGAAGATTAATGTTATTAGGGGTAGTTTTTAGGTACTATGTCATGCACGCTTCAGTTTCGGCTATTTCGTAAATAATGTTCACTGTTTTAATCACTAAGCCTATATAACTGGCTCGCTGTTCACATTTCTGGTTAGTATTGGTCTGTAGGCTAGAGAAAGGAGGATCGAGTCGTTTTGTGTCTAGGTGAACGAAAAGTAATTTTGTAAAAGAAAAGTTGAACCTGTCTTCTTTAGTACATTGTTCGTGAATCAAGTGGCTTGTCATTGGTTGAAGAACTTCGTTTACATTCTTTTGTTATCCGCTTGGATCATAAGGTACGATACATTCGCCATGTTTTCTTACATTTGTTGTTCACGTTTTTCAGTTTTTGATGATAGTTTTTACACTATAGTTTTCGTCGTGAGCATTTTGTGGGAGGATTTGGCTGATGTAGCCTGAGCTATTATTGGGTTTTATTAATTGTTTAGCCTATGCTTTTCATGTTTGTAGTTGCAGCCAAGTTAAAGTGGGCTTATACTTTCATAATTGTGATGGAAAGGAGCATCGTTTATAAATACATCTCGCGTGTTTGTAAGCCAACCAACTCAGTTGGAGCTATTAGGTTATGCTGAATTTTGAGGTGTATTTTTCAGTATTGTCTAAAGATAACAAACGCAACTTGATTTGTCTCGCTACACTGAAATTCGCGATTGAGCTTTCAGCGTGTGTTGTCTGATTATTTATAATTGTTTTCAGTTAGAAGATTATGCGCCTAAGTTCGTATTTCTGCGCAAGGTTTCGTTGTAGCTGGTAAATATATTTGTCACTTTCTAGTTTTCTGTGCGGTTCACGGGAGACAACCTACTGTGGGTTTTTTGGATTATTGTGTTGCACTGTTGTATTATGAATTTGCATACTGTTTATAATGGTTCTTGTTCTCCGTCCTTTTTGTCCTAGTCTTTTACCACATACATACCCACCCACTTATGATGATGGTCCTAACATAGTCCCTTAATATTGAGAAAACGTAAACAGTTGAGTCGTCTAAATAGAATTTGTATTGCGTGACTGTCTCTGTATTAGGTCAACGTTAATAAATATGACTTCCAATTATCCATCATTTGTTATGTGTGTTATTGCTTGTAATCCTGGGCATTTGGCGAGCGTTGAATGTTAGTTCTTTCTCCTCAGACATATATGCCTGATGAACGGAAAAAAGTCTATGCTAGGTTTCAACAAAGTGTTAGTGTCAAAGTGCAAACAGCAGTAAATTGAAGGGTTGTTCTTTGACAGATGTTAAAGGCAATTTCGTGATCCAAAATCGGTATAACAGATCATGATCCAAAATCGGTATAACAGACGTATGTGATTTGTAATTATTTGTGTGTGTGTGTGTGTGTGTGTGTGTGGAGTATACTGACACAGACATCATACAGTGTGCATCAGTGAAAAAATAGTGTGTAACTCCAGAAATGGAAACGGGGCGCAGTGCAAGGCGAGGCACATTAATGTCAGGACTCACCGCTTTTCAGCTGTGCCGACACTTTGCTGACATTGTTGTTGGCTGCAACGTTGAGAAGTAACACTGAGTTGTTTACCTCCAGCACCGCCATGAAGCCCTCTGCAAACACACATACACACTCAACAATAATTCACAACAACAACAATAATATAACAATAATAATAAAATAATAATAATAATAATAATAATAATAATAATAATAATAATAATAATAATAATAACAATAACAACATAATAATAATAACGACAATAATAATAATAATAATAATAATAATAATAATAATAATAATAATAATAATAATAATAAAAACAAACAAACAGGCCGACAAATTTAAAAAAAAATTTTTAAGTTCCCCTGCTTCAGTCAGAAACTTCTACTATCACTACTACTACTATTAAAAAAAATATAACAACATGCTTTACGGGTGCTTCTTCTTCTATCAAAGATATGATGGAAAACAGAAAGGAAATGTATTTTTATTTGTTACTGTTGTTTCACCAGTCCACAGCATAATGAACCTGTCTCTGCTGATATGACATTAACTAACTGCTCAGTCCACAGCGTAATGAACTGTCTCTGCTGATAGGACATCAACTAACTGCACAGTCCACAGCGTAATGAACTGTCTCTGCCGACAGCTTCAAACGTGGAAACCATGGGCAAGATGGTTGCAGGAAGACCAAAGATAGTTGTTAACACTAATGTGACTTGCACTGTATTACACCGTTATTTAGCAATGGCTGATTCAGCCCCGTTGCTTCAATCTTGTTATTTGTGTAGCTCCAATTCCTTTATCCACGCAGCATGTTCACTCAGCAACAAGGCAGAAGTCATCGTATACAGTTCAAGATCGCTTTCCGAAAATCACTACAAAGATCAAAAATCATAAATCATTTTTACAAGTTGTTGTTGTTGTTTGTAGATTATAATCACACGACACTTTCGCATATAGGTGACTACTGGACCGATTTATACTGACACCAGCGGGCCAGCTGTTGGTAAAGGGAAAAAATGATATGATCACACGTTGACCAATCCGGGATTCGAACCAGCGACCTTTCGGTTACTAGCAAGACGCTCTTACCAACTGAGCTACCCGGCCCCTACAAGCAGACAGTGCATTACTTATAAAGCTTCTCTGCAATCGAGAACAAGTTTGAGCATTCCAGCATGAAGCAACAACACCCAATCAAAATAAAACTCGTCACAGAACTGTGCACTGTCTTACGTCATAGAATTTACTTTAGATTTGACGAATCGCTTACCCATTACCTGACCTTTCCAGAAGCTTCCGGTCGATAATAAACAATTCCAGAAAATTCTCAACAATATCGACCGACGAAAATGATCAACATTATACAAAGATTCCTCTAGCAACAACGAAGAATCAAATCAAAGGTAAATACCCACTATTATTGCATGCTTTGCAAAACTAAATGATCGGTTCTATCGTGCTCGTCTCAATCGTAACACACTGCTCCTGCCTTATCTCAATCGTAACACACTGCTCCTGCCTTATCTCAATTGTAGCACACTGCTCCTGCTTTATCTCAATCGTGATACTCCTCCTACCTGATCTCAATCGTAGCACACTGCTCCTGCCTATCTCAATCGTGACACTCCTCCTACCTGATCTCAATCGTAACACACTGCTACTGCCTTATCTCAATCGTAACACACTGCTCCTGCCTTATCTCAATCGTAACACACTGCTCCTGCCTTATCTCAATCGTAACACACTGCTCCTTTATTTCTTTCAAGAACTACTGTGTGAGTACAATACACGTCACGTGACCACACAGACCCACTATGTACATACAGACACACAAACATAGAACAGCATGAGCAACACGAAAACCCATTATCCATTTGTACTCTTAGCTTAATAATAATTTTTTATCACTTGGAAAGTCCCTAATCCACGTGATGAGAGTCGCCAATGCCATACCCTTCTACCGTATTTATTAACCTTCAGTGAGGCACAGTATCGAATGCTTTTTGTAGATTAAGATAAATAGCATCCTCTGGCATAACCTCGTCAATGTCAAGTCATCCATTCATTTACCGCCGAGAGTAACCGAGTAGTGCAGGACCTCCCACTGGTGAAACCATATTGGCCGGTGGACAAAAGATCAAAGAGATGCCTGGCTGAGAAGTCCCAAACAAAGCCCTCAAAGAGCTTTGAGAGGAAGGTCTGCATCTTTCCATGCCTGAGGTATCACTCCCTCTCTAACATTTGTATTATATATAGCCAGTAGCTGTGCCAACTGTCTTTGTGCAGTCCTTTTAACACTCAGGGGTGAATCCCATCCGGACGTGGTGACTTTGAAGCATTTACATTTGTTAAAGCTTTTAGCGTGTCCGTCTCTCCAGTCACCAACCCCGCCAGTTGATCAACAACTCCAGCACATGTAAACGATGGCAAATCCTCCATTCCCTCAACAGTGAAGACACTGCTGAAAAATGTATTCAGAACTTCTGCTTTGTCTGCATCTTACTGCGCCAAAGCGCCATCAACTTTTAACAAAGGACATTTTCTTTGGGTTTTGTTTTAGAGGAAACATGTCAACAACAAAACAAAACAAAAAGATCCTTTGACGCTTCTTTTCAGTTTGCAATATTCTGTTCTTTGGATTTTTGTCAGTTTCCTTGTTTCTCATTTAACCTGGCTTCTCGCTCTAGCATGTGTTGTAACTGTCCTATGTTCTAAATCTACAAAAGGTTCTGTAAGCTCTTCTTTTGGTTAATATCTTATCCATCACTGATTCTGGTGTCCAGTCCTTTTTACCTCTTATGGTAGCTTATTACTTCTTTTTTATTTGTCAAAACAAATTTAGTAATCATACTCTTTAATTTTGCCTCAAACACTGCTAAACACTGTTCAACTGACAGATTGTCATTAACAATGTCACTCCAGTGAGTGAAACCCATGTACTGCCCATGCTCAGAACGTCCGCACCATCTATATGTATCCCGTGTTTCTGACTAATGACCCCAATCGGGGTTGTCAATCAAAACCTCAAAGCCTATCACCACATGATGACTCTTTACACCAGAGAGAAATACCCATTCCAGATGCTATCCTTTGAATTTATGAAGAACAAATCGATCAACGTCGGAGTCTGTAGAGCTCTACAATGTGTAGATTTATCTATGGCCTGAAACACAGAAAGCTGCTACGTCGCGTCTTAAAATCTGTTAGCAGGATTGGCATCTTCTTTATTACAACAATCATTTGGATGCTCTACTTGTGGATCCTGCAACTAGGATGCTAAGCAGGCACAGTTTATATGAAGGGAGGTAAAAAAAAAATAAAGAAAAAAACAGTCAAAAGCATACCAACAAGGGTGAGTCCAAAGGTAATGCCATTTTGTTTAGGACAGGTATAATTACTAACACAGGAACACTTATAATACATCAAAATGAAGCTGGTCCTCCCTCTGTGGACCACACCCCTACTTCTCAACATAGTCACCATTTCTCCCAATAGTAATGTTCCACCTTGGAATGAGAGCATGTAACCCTGCCTGGTAAAATTTTGTTAACCCTTCTAATCAGCTCTCTTGGTACCAAACGGGTACACACTTTAAGAAAAGCCAAGTGATTGGACAATGTTATAAGCACTTCGAGGCTCACTGCAAGGTTTTCTGCCATCAAGAGTTATGCGACTGTCTTCTCTGATCAGACCATCTGCTCTTGCTTTACTGGCAGGATTTAAAGAAGAAGACAGAGGGCCAGAAGGGGGTTTATCGGCAATGCTCACAGTTCCCACCCTTTTCATTATTCAGACGACGAACCCACCCACCCTCACCCACCTGCACACATTGCCATAATTTATATTGTCCACAAACACATTGTGTAATTGTCTGTAAATGTTCACATGGGTTTCCCCCTCAGCAATAAGGAATTAAAACAATGCTCCGTGTTTTTGACGCAACTTTTAAGGGGGGCAGCCATTTTTAATTCTCCTTGCAAGTCGAAAGACCTGCAAAGTAAAAAACTAAATATTTCATAACATAAATGATATAATCATTTATAGCTGCAAAACATTTCAGGTATTTTTATCAAAAACTTCACCTGAAATTAAAAAAATGCCATTACTTTTTGATTCACCCTCGTACATCAAAATAACAAGCAAAGTAACTCTTCATACTGACCTGAATTTGCTGTAAGATTGTACACCAGGTTGGTTTCATTCTCAGGTCCGTCATAAATCAGCAAACTGTCCCCAGTGTTCAAGGTCACAGAATCGAAGGTCAAGGCCATATTTTTCACAGTATCATTGCGAATAAGGAAGAGGTAGCATGGCCCCTTTATCAGGTCCTTCGGGAACTCAAAGGATGGGTTTTGCGTAGCATTAACAGTCGCATTGCAAGCCAGCGGTGCTACAGAAAAAAGAAGAAAAACAAAGCAAACACTTAAAAAAACAGCCTAATGAATGAATTAATTAAATAATAATGGATCAAATTAATACATAATTTCATTAATAAAAGCACAGGAGAGGAAATTTATTTAAAGTCCACACCAGAGAAACTTGCTTAAAGCCCAAACATATTTTCATCTTTACCGTAGGTCCATATCTTTTCTGATTCCAAACTGAGTCAGTTTTTATTCTAAAACAAAAGCATAATTTAAATGTGCAAGTGTTTAGAAAGTCTGTGCATTCTGGGTCTGCATTATCGCCTGGTGATAGTTGGTGCATACTTCAGAGGAGCCACCAAACAATGACTATAATCGTATTCCTCAAAAATAGAAAACAGCTTTACATTCAAAAAGCACTCTCTCTCTCTCTCTCTCTCTCTCTCTCTCTCTCTCTCACTCTCTCTCTCTCTCTCTCTCTCTCTCTCTCTCTCTCTCTCTCTCTCTCTCTCTCTCTCTCACTCACACATACAATGTGCAGAAATGGAGCTCTGTATACAAAAGACGGTTCGCACAGTCTTTAAGTGTCTTTGAAGGTTAGTTGGTAGTTATTCATTGCTTAGAGGGTCCAGCGGACTGCAAAGAGCTGAATCAGGACCACAAAATCAAGACCACAACTTTGCTGAAAGAGGACACACCCCTGATCCGCATTAAAGATCTGCTGAAACAATCCTAATGGTAACACTGAAGGCACTCCACCAGCCGGTCATTTTACAATAAAAACATCCCATGCAGGGGACGCCGAGGCTACGCTCTAATTTATCGAACACCCGTTTACAAAAAACAAAATAGAATATAAACATCATTATAAACTATCAACAAAACACATACATATAAAATGCCTACACTGCCAAATAAAAACATCATAGGAAGCCCTAGTGACCATTTGGCATAAAGCGTCCAATATTCCCAAGCAGATCCAACAGTCCTCACACACAAATGAAGAGCTTTGTCCCAGAAGAGTTTTCAAGAAAAAAGGTAGGTGACTGGTCTAGCAAAGAAAAAGATAGTACAGTAGATTGATAGAACAGAGTAGGAATGAGAAAGAACAAATGAGAAAGACAGCGACAGTGGGAATGTAAAGCACTAAATTTCCAGAAAGTGGGGATACTATTTATACTGAAACCCCCGGCAACCCCACTGGGGATGTCTTTGAAGGTCTTAATAAGTTTTGAATAACTGACTTAGATCTTTGAAAGTTTGTGAAAACAGTCAAAGCAAAGTAAAGTATTTATTTGCACCAATTGCATCTTTCTATTAGTTTATTAAAAGTAGGGGGAAAAAAAGTTTACGATAAGCAACAGAGAACGTGCTTGGCTGTCTGCCCTTCATCATAGCAGAAGACGTAAAGGGAGCAGCTAGAGTGCAGGCAGACGTTCGGTACTGTTTTGAATTTGATTAAATTGACTAACTCCAGAAGAAATGCTACTGGATCCATGCTATTACTTGACATATGTAGCTTCGTATTTTGCTCTTGATTTCTATTTTAAAAAAGTCTTTGAATTTCAAGGCTAAACATCTGTGCGAACCCTGCCTAATAAAGATTTCTGATCAAATTTGACAGTATCGCAATTTCAAAGGGAAATGTTGATTGTGAACACTGCTGTCTGCACAACCATCCATGTTCAGTAACCAAACTGTTTCTACAGCTATACAAGTCCCACAATTTCACTCTTTGATTGAAGTTTACCGTTCAATATTAAAACACTGTCAATTACCAAAGTCAGTTTACCCTTTACCACTGTTCCCCCTCACTTTCCACTGGCCAGTTTGTATAGAACCCTCGTTCTGTCGCCATTAGGCATTGGAAATAACATGTGACTAACATTTTCACATGTCTAGAGTAAGACATTGTACTTTGCACTAATTTTTCCTCCCTCTCCCTCTCTCTCTCAGAGTGTCACTAGTTAAAGTCATTCCATTTTTTTCCTGTTTCATCCACCCACTGAAGACGTAGGAAAGCAGAATTTATAGCTGGGGTTGGGTCAACAAGACACAATTTAATCATCTAATATAACTTTAATTTTCAATCATACAACTATTTTATATATATATAATATATATATATATATATGCTGCCTACAAGTATTTCTGACCATACGATATGTAGGTCTGGCCTTACTCTGTTCTCTGTTATGTTTAAACTAGCAATGTGCAATAACTTGAGACATACTTTTCAGATCCCTTAAAGCACATAACCATTAAACGTAGCATTAAATTCTCTATTCGAATATATAAACTTTATTTTTGATTTATGTAGCAGCTTTGAAAAAGCGTGAGATGTTTAGAATAGCGCGATGCATATCACGTTGATAAAGACACCGCACTGTTACAGGCTAAGCCTCAACGGATATTGACCGGTTGTAACGCCACTTTCCGCCTTGATATGATAAGAACATAATTTTGAGTGACGCTATAACTAAGATTCTACACTGTAACACCTTGTGTGATATTTTCCCATGCCTTAGTTCATTCTCTAACCATAGATGCTTAAGGTACATATTAGTTTACAGGGACATACACATGAAAGAGAAACAAGGGAAAAGCTGTCAGAAGGGTCAAGATGTAATTGTTGTTGATTAGTTAGGCATTTTCTAATTTAGTCCGTCATAGTCCGAACCCATAACAGTAACCATGCCATATTATATATTGTTGAAAAGAGGAGACATTGTTCTTTCTTTGTCGTTATTATTGTTATTTATAATTTTATTAAATTAAAGGGTTATTCTGAGTTTAGAGTCAAGACACCCTTAAGAATAGCAACCAACTCCCTCTTAAATTGCATATTATTTTTATTTCGTAGCAGATAGGTCCGATATTATATTAGTAACCTATCCCATCCTATCCTGTCCCATAACCCAGAGATCGTAGGGGCACCACAGATGATCGTCTAACCAGCATACTCCATCTTTCTCTATCCTCAGCAACCCTGATGGCTTCGCTCAGTGTCAAACCAGTCAATCCTCGAATGTTGTCCTCCCACCTCTTTTTTGGTCTCCCTCTTCTTCTACTTCCTTGCACTGTGCCTTGCAGAATGGTCTTCGTAAGGCCTGATGATCTGGTGACGTGGCCATACCATCGGAGTTTCCGTTTCTTCACCACTGTGAGCAGGTCATCGTGTTGTCCAATGGCTTGTGTGATGGTCTGTCGGACTTCGTCGTTGGTGATGTTTTGGGTATAGGAAATGCCCAGAAGTCTTCTGTAGCACCTCATCTCCATGCTTTGTATTCTTTGTTGGAGATCTGCTGTGAGGGTCCATGCTTCGCAAGCATATAGGAAGATGGAGATGACAAGGGAGCGCAGCAGTCTTACTTTGGAATGTAGACTGATGGTCCTGTCTTTCCAAATGGGCTTCAACCTTGTCAGGGCAGCAGTTGTTTGTGCGATCCTGGAGAGGACTTCCTGTCGGGATGCATTGTCTGATACAATGGCTCCTAAATATTTGAAGCTGAGCACTGTGTTGAGGGATTGGCCTTGGACTTTGATGTCCGTGTTGATGCCATTGGTGTTGTTGGTCATCATTTTGGTCTTCTCTGCACTTATTTCCATTCCATAAGCTCTGGAGGTGGTGTACCAGCTGTTCAAGTTCTTGTTCCTCTCCAGCCAATCCATCAATGTCATCTGCAAAACGAAGATTGGAGATTGCTCTACCCCCTATGCTGACTGTGCCTTCATGGTCTGCAAGAGCATCTGACATGATGAGCTCTAGGAAGATGTTGAAGAGTGTTGGAGAGAGTAGGCATCCTTGACGCACACCGATTGTTGTTCTGAACCAGATCCCGATGGCGCTGTTGTGGAGGACTGCACTGGTAGCCTTGTCATACAGGCTTTTGATTTTTGATGACTTCAATAATTTTAGGGCTGATGTTGTACACTTTCATTATTGCCCATAGAGCTGCATGCCAGACTCGGTCAAACGCCTTCTTGAAGTCTATGAACACATGATATAGATGTTGTTGGTGCTGTAGGTATTTCTCACAGATTATTCTGAGGTTGAAAATCTGTTCAGTGGTACTTTGCCCTGCCTGAATCCTGCTTGTTCTTCAGCTATGATTTGTTCAGCTTGGGGTTTCAACCTGTTGAGTATTATTTTCAGGAGGACCTTGCTGGGATGGCTGATGAGGCTGGTGGTGCGGTAATTTTCACACTCCTGAAGGTTACCTTTTTTGGGAAGAGTGATGACAAGCGACTGGGTCCATGGTGTAGGCCACTCCCCACTATGCCAGATTATATTAGTAGAAATGTCGTATTTCCGCGTTTATGCTGATATATAATAGCCTTTCATGCATTATACGTAAAATAAAGATTAGCAACTAGCATAAACTTGGGGGCAGCGAGCCCAGACGCACACCATTTGTAGTTTTGAACCAGTTCCCGATGGCGTTATTGTGGAGGACTGCACTGGTAGCCTTGTCATACAGGCTTTTGATGACTTCAATTTAGTTCAATGAAGATAGGGACGATAGTGATGATAGTGATGGTGAATGTTATAATATGGATGGCAATGAGCACAAACGAGTGTAATGGCGGCTGAATGATACTAATGGAATGCTGCAGCTCAATTAGAGTCCACTAATACTATGCTGAGCTATACTCGCAGTCAAACTGATGGTTACAGTACCCAGTTACCACCCAACAAAGTCTGTTCAGTCCTGCACGATTTGCCACTAATATGTTGCGAACGCACACGAGGCTTAGGAAAAGGGATGACAGTCCCTGATGAATGACGTCTTGCCTAGGACCACGTCATGCCCTTCCTCTGATGCTTCGGCAGAAAGGGAACGTGAGAAATCAAGGGCAACCAAGGGAATGCGGAGTGATATGAACAGATTGTGGGACAAGGGAACTATGGAATGCTGTCACGCTTGCCATCAACAAAGTCCAGCGGCCGTGTCGACATGAGGACAAGCACAGTTGCCCCAGCCTGCATCTCAGATCGGCTAGACGCCCTCCATCCAAGGCGGGAAGACTGGTGAAAAATGATCCCACTGCTGATACTCTCCGAGACGATGAATGTTCCCAGTTCAACGACAAGCCTGGACAAAGAAGCTGTGGTATAGATGACTGACTGGACAAAGAAGCGGGGATGTAGATGCTGACTGGACAAAGAAGCAGTAGTGTAGATGACTGACTGGAGACCACCAGAAAGACAAGTTGTGAGGTTCAAAGTCAACCTAAGAAAGACACAATCAACAATGTGTCCCTTTAGTCCTACATAATTTTGGCAGCCATTTTGTCACATGCCTAATGATTCCTGTTTTACCACAGAATCCATTTTCGAAGTGTTGATGCAAATCACTATTACATGTAACTGACACAGCGTCTCTCCTATAACCACTGTATAATGCGACCCAATCCTTCGTGACATGACTTCTGATATATGACAAAAATGAAAATGTTTGATACAATATTGGCAGTTATTAAATCCATTATATTTCTCTCTCCCACTCCTCTTACCTTCTCCCCTCCCCCCTTATCAAAATGAATAAAACACAAAATAATGTGAGGAAAATAAATAAACAAACAAAGTCCTAAAACAAAATAGCTATAAACCGACCATTAGTTAGTTATTCATTGCTTAAAGGGGCTAGCGGACTGCAAAGCACCGAATCAGGACCACAAAATCAAGACCACAATTTCGCTGAAAGAGGACTCACCCCTGATCCTCATAAAAGATCTGCTGAAACAAACCTAGTGGTAACACTGAAGGCACTCCACCAGCAAGTCACTTTACAATAAAGACATCCCACGCAGGGGACGCTGAGGCTATTTTCTAATTTATTGAACCCCCATGTACAAAAACAAAATAGAATACAAATATTATAAAATATCAACAAAACACATACCTATAAATTGCCTACATTGCCAAATAATAACATCATAGGAAGCCCCAGTGACCACCTGGCAGAGAGCATCCAATATTCCCAAGCTGATCCAACAGACCTCACACACAAATGAAGAGTTTTGTCCCAGAAGAGTTTTAAAGAAAAAATGTAGATGACTGGTCTAGCGAAGAAGAAGATAGTTATAGTAGATTGATAGAACAGAGTAGGAATGAGAAAGAACAAAGGAGAAAGACAGCGACAGTGGGAATTTAAAGCACTACATTTCCAGAAAATGGGTATATTATTTATACTGAAAGCCCCGGTATCCCCATGGGGGGCAGAAACCGACCGTCTGTGCTAGATGATGAGCAAAGCACGACAAGAGAATGGATACTACACTCACCTCGTGAACGTCCAAGCAGATTCACGGAAGGCGCATAAAATATAGCACAGAGGAGTTAAAGTGAAACTCACAGCTGTACACCAGTGCACTTACTACATCTAGCTTAAACCCAAGACCAAGAAATAATACTTTACTTGTCACATTGCAGAGATCCATCAAACAAAGCACAACTCACCTTTGCACAGAAAACAGATCCCATGTAGCACGAAGCCTGAAGATGGCGATTGAGCTAAGTGCAAGATAAAAGTCTAACCCCCTACAACTACTAAAACACAACTACAACCACCGCAAGCTCCTTCGCTACCCTGGTGAAGACCCAAGGGCTCAAGCATAGGCCAAATGGGAGCGCCCGGAACTGAAAGGTCTTCCCTTTCCAGACGCACCTGAGCCACCGCTTGTGACTCGGGTGAATTGGGATGAAAAATAAGCATCGGACAGACCGATGGAAGTCGCCCAGCCACCTGGCCGCAGAGATGCTCGAATAGGGAACGGAGTCTCCATCCGGAACCTTATAAGTTTTAGAAAGCGGATCAGAGGCGAAAATCCAGCACCTGACGCCACCTTCCCGAAGCACGACCGTAAAACCCCTGGGAGTGGACCCGTCTCACCTCTTTTATGGTGTGCTTGGCCAGTACAGAGGCAACCTCGCATCTAGCCTGGCGTCTTGAAGTGAGGAGGGGAACAAGTCAAAGGAGGTTATTCGGGACCCCGCTACAGCTTGAACACCGACCGCACCACCTCTTACGCCCAGCCACTCGCGATAGGCAGATCCAGCCAAGAAGTCTTGATGCGAGACCTCCTACGTGCAGGGAACCTATAGCTGGGGGGTGGCGGGTCAGAACAAGATATGGGGGTAAACCTCCTTCGTGGGAGCCCGAGGCCCCCCCATACCCTGACTTCGAGAAGAAGGGGTGACATAGCCTCTCCCGCCGCGATAAAAACAGCCCCGAGAAGCCTGCTGGCGAGACGCTGGCACTGAGGCTGCGGCCCGATAACCTCTTCGTTTGCCGCGAGAGCGCGAAGTTCAAACCGACCTGCGCTGAGAATCCTGAGCCAAAACAGTGAATGCGTCACATATTGCTCTAT
This sequence comes from Oncomelania hupensis, assembly GCA_036898135.1. Lineage (NCBI taxonomy): Eukaryota > Metazoa > Mollusca > Gastropoda > Littorinimorpha > Pomatiopsidae > Oncomelania > Oncomelania hupensis. Next base: position 26,869,257 of record CM072527.1, on the reverse strand, counting down.
CAGACTCATCTTGAACCGCAGTCCGCACGTAGGATGCCAAATAGGGAACCCTCCGAAATCGGTCCTGCCCAAAGGGAAGAAGCCAACAGCGGGGGAATGTGAGGAGCTGCTTCTAGTATCGCAACATGGCGGACTAGCAGCGAGTTCACATAGGAAGAAGCCTGCGCTCTACAAGTATCCGAGACTGCCGAGTTGATGGCACCCAAGATGATTCACACTGTCCCAGGAGACATCCTCCCTGAAATCACCTTCTTGGGTGGAAAAAAGTAGCTGACAAAGCTCCTAGGAAAGTGTCGCAGAGCTGCCAACCCCTAAAAAAAATTTCAGTAGCAAACAAAGAAAAATATCAGTAGTTTCAGCTCAATTTCAGTAGCAAATGTACGAACAAGAATTTTCACATGATAAAATGAGCATTATTTAAAATGTTGATATTAGCTTAAATAAAAACCAAACACCAACACAAAAAGCATTAACTTTTAAATATTTATTTTTAAAATGATAGAAATGTTCCTGAAAAAAACAAACTGTTTTAACATTTTGTTCGGAAAAGCTAACCCAATGGCTCAATTACATGTACTAATGGCATGGATACTGCATTGGTTTAAAACCAAATTGTTAAAGCTGCTATTTATATTTTTAAAAAAACAAAAACATTGTCAGTTATAGGTTCACAGGCATAGACATGTTAGGGCTTTTCTTCTGCTAGGGCAGAAACAGTTGCCCTCTTGCATCTCTGTAGCAGCTCTACTGGCAAATCTGCAAATTTAATAAGTGCGCGAGGAAACACCATACGCGGCGAGGAATCGCGATTAATCGCGTGTCCTCGCGTGTAATCGCCTGAAGGAAACACGGGGATCACAGGACATGACTGTGGGCACTGTGGGTCTCTCTCTCTCTCTCTCTCTCTCTCAGTCTACCGCGCAGTGGCTGCTGAGCTAAAAATAGCGCACACGCAAAGCGCTATACGAAAGTCTATGATATTGACGAAAGCCTAGTAGGCCTACGTCTCTCGCGGCTTTGTTTCGATACTTGTAAAAAAATAGGTATGCTTTGAAATTTTTCTTCCGTAGTATTTCTTGAAATGGCGTATTTGCGGAATTAAAGAACATTTCCCGGAGAAACTACGGACGTTCCGTAGGGGTTGGCAGCTCTGGTGTCGGCATTGGAGGAAATCTCCCAGGAATGCAAAGCTGCCGTTTCAAAATCTGAAAAGCTTTGACGGTCATAGAAACTGAAGAGGGAGCCGAAGGCTGACGCCATTTTAGGAAAGACAAACCATCTCAAGGCACCGGATGAGTAGCCCTGGGGAGAAAAAAATGCCAGCAGAATGAGAAGAGGAAGCAAGACGTCGAATGCAGTCCAAGAGGAAGGTCTTTAGCTGCTTCTTGATTGCATTATTTCTCTGATACTGGCACTGCATCCTACGTCTTTCTCCCTCTTCTTATTCTGCTGGCATTATTTCTCTGATTGATACTTTCACTGCATTCTATGTCTTTCTCCCTCTTCTTATTTTGCTGGCATTATTTCTCTGATTGATACTGTCACTGCATCCTATGTCTTTCTTCCTCTTCTTATTTTGCTGGCATTATTTCTCAGATTGATACTGGCACTGCATCCTATGTCTTTTTCCCTCTTCTTATTTTGCTGGCATTATTTTTCTGAGCGCTCTGAGCATGCTACCATAGACAATTACATTCACTCTCTAAAATTTGGTAAATGCATAGACTATCACAAAGCCACTGACACAGACATTATTATTATTAGTAGTAGTTGTTGTTTGTTGTTTTTTTAACAATTAATACTGGACTTGTATAAACCAACGCCTTATTTGTGCAAGCGTGTATTCAGTCATACAGACTTTAAATAGATCCTGATGCTCATGTCCTAGATGGGGAAAGTGTCTAATACAAAACTACACCCTGCAAGCACAACATCCTTTTCTCTCCCCTCATCCTGGGTGGGACAGCTCTGCGGCTGCCATGCTTTTCCTGGAAAAGGCATCTGGAATTTCATCAACGTGGTTGTCAAACATTATCCATATTACAATTTGCTGTTGTTGTTTTTTTTTGTGTGTTATTTTTTTAATTTAAAATACCTTGTAATGTAATCTTCAACATTATGCAAAGAATATACGCCCAAGCGAGAGTATAGCAGTTGTTGAATACAAACGTTAAGCAGTAACAGAATACGTCAAAGGGGACGTGAATATATCACATGTTATTCTCACTGTAGGTGTGTATGTTCAATCATGCGACACACACGGTCTTCAATGTCTGTGCAATTTGACAAGTCATTGGTGAACATTCTTTTTTCTTATTTTTTTTAAAAATAGAAGCAAGAGCACCTTCACCCCTCGCTCAACGCTCCCTCCCTCACAACACCCTGCCCCCCCCCCCCCCACCATCCCCCCACCATCTCCCTTCACCCCACCTTTTGTATTGGCAGTCACAATCATCATCAACAACTACTGCTACTCCCTCTCTTCTACCCCTCTTTTCTACCCCTCTCTTCCCCTCCTTCCTACACTTCTCCTTTACCTTCTACCTATCTTTTACCCTCACTTCTACCTCTCTTCTACCTCTCTCTTCTACCTCTCTCTCTTACACTGTTGCATACTAATTCAAATTTTACTGGTTTAGATTACTACTTTATGCAATCATTTCTGAAGTAGCGCATTTTGCAACTCAAGGGCTGCTCAAGACAGGTAACTGCATCCGGTTAGGCAAATATAACTCCCATGTTTTTAATGCATGTTTAGCATTATAAGGAGGAGTGGAGAGGGGAGGGGGGAGGGGGGGAGAGTTGGAGGGGAGTCATAAAGGGCCTGTAGCAGACGCCCTTTTGAAACAGAGTTTAGAGTCAATTTTCATAAATATTAGACATTATTTTTATTTTATCACTTTTATATATATAGTGCTTTTCCATCTCAAGAGCTGCTCAAGGCGCTGGTCAATACAGGTTCTAACTCAAGCTGCCTGAGGTGCCCACCTGCAAGCTTTGGGTGCATAGTCTGACACCCAGATGACTTGAGCACAATCCTGAGCAACCTGGAATGGGTAGACCTAGCGAGTGCTGATTGTATTCAGGTGTATTTGTGTTGCTGGCACTCACCCATCCAGGACATAACATCAGGTCCATGTGATAGAATGTATGCGTGTAAAGACTAGACCGCAGTTTATACTCTCATCCAAAAAAAGTAGGGTGAAGTGTGTCAAGGTAATTTCCTATATAGTGCTTTTCCAGCTCAAGAACTGCTCAAGGCGCTGGCCGATACAGGATCTAACTCAAGCCGCATGAGGCGCCCACTTTCAGCCTTTGGGCGCATCGTCTGACGTCCAGACAATGGAGCACAATCCTGGGAAATAGTGCTTGCTGGGTGTATTTGCGTAGCTGGCACTCGCCCGTCTAGGACATGAGCGTCAGGATCTTTAAAGTCTGTACGATGGAGCACGTGTTGACCTCGGAAGGAGTAGGGGCACAGTGTCTCAGGGTAACTTCATTATTTATTTTAAAGTTATTTTTTTCCACTCCATGTGGTCAACCAGCTACAAAGTACTGGCTATACAGGTGGTGTTGTTGTCGCTTGAAATAATTGTTTGGAGTTTTTTGCCGTTCAGCACACCACTGAGCCAACTGTGTCACACGGTAATGTTTGTTGTTGTTGTTGTTTCCTTTTATCAATCATTACTGCCTGTACCAGCTGTAATGTTATCATTTTATATTCAATGTTTCCATTTTTCTACCTCTGCACTCCCCAATGAACCAACTCCAACTTTGACTTCTCATTTTAGGAGGGATAAGGAAAAATAGGGATAAGGAAAAATAGGGATAAGGAAAAAAAGGGATAATAAAACTAAGGGGTTGGAGAACAGGAAAAAAAAAACCTCTATTAACAGTATAACATGAAGAAAGAAAAAACGAAAATCATCATCTTTACACTGCAGTTGCTGTCTTAAACCTTATTTAAGGTTGGTACCTATCGGCTGACAGTTAAACACCACTTGTTCTCCTTGGTTGGGACCTATCGGCTGACAGTTAAACACCACTTGTTCTCCTTTCAAACTGAAAGAAAAAAGAATGAATGAATACTGCATCAGCTAGCGCCTTGAGCATGCCCTTGAGCTGGGAAAATGATACCATAAAGAAAAATGTGCAGACACACCACCAAATGGACAACTCTGGCACTCCACCAAATGGACAACTCTGGCGCTCCACCAAATGGACAACTCTGGCACTCCACCAAATGGACAACTCTGGCACTCCACCAAATGGACAACTCTGGCACTCCACCAAATGGACAACTCTGGCGCTCCACCAAATGGACAACTCTGGCACTCCACCAAATGGACAACTCTGGCACTCCACCAAATGGACAACTCTGGCGCTCCACCAAATGGACAACTCTGGCGCTCCACCAAATGGACAACTCTGGCACTTTTATGAAACATACATGGATAAATTCTACTCAGCTTATGAAACATACATGGATAAATTCTACTCAAGCTTATGATTGAAACATACCAGTGTTCCCTCAACAAACAAAAAAAGAGAGTCCTTGGGACTCCCAGGTATAAAATTTTAAGAGTCCTTGTGCAAATTTTGAGAGTCCCCAAATCGGAAAAAAAATGTAAAAACAAGCCCAATCGGCAAGCCTCACTTTTTTTAAAACTCTGTTAAACTTAAAGCGTCACATTAGTTATCATAAACATATAAAACCAAAAAATTAAAACATGTATTAAATGTTTATTTAAGCCTAGATAGAATCAAACTCAAAGAATGGATTCACAAAGATTTCTTCTGTTCAGTGAATGGATTGCTTGGATGAAGTTTACAATGCGTGCGCGCGCCCACGATTTTTAAGGACGACAACTCCCGACACAATCTTTAATCGTCTGAAATGGCAGTCTCAGTTGGGTTCTGATTCTGATTATGCCGTGAATTAGTTCGCCACTCGTTGGTCGTATTTTTGACTTTAGTGATTCGAAAAAAATGTGTGCGGCCACAGGACGCACACATGCAAATTTTTCTGCGTCATTTTTAATATTTTGTGCGTAATTGACGCACTACTGTGCGTAATCAGGAACACTGCATACATGGATAAATTCTGCTCAGCTTAAGAAACATACATGGATAAATTCTACTCAGCTTATGAAACATACATGGATAAATTCTACTCAGCTTATGACCAATAAATAAATCAATCAATTTATTTAAAGCATTTTCCAAAAATGATAGTATACCATAACAACAAAAATAAATATAAAAAAATATATAAATTAAAAGCAACATTTTTTAAAACTAACCATTCATGAGGGAGTAGGGGAAGGGAATACACCAAAATATTAATAATAATGTGCGATTTATTTATATATCTGATTTAATGATTTGGGTATAGGAGAAGGGTGTGGAGTGGGACTGGAAGCACAACAAGAACAGAGGGGTGTGGAGAGAGATGTTGTGGAGAGAGATGTGGTGAAGAGAGATGTGGTGGCGAGAGATGTGGGAGAGAGATGTGGAGAGAGAGATGTGGGAGAGAGATGTGATGGAGAGAGATGTGGAGAGAGATGTTGTGGAGAGAGATGTGGAGAGAGATGTGGTGGGGAGAGATGTGGGAGAGAGATGTTGTGGAGAGATGTGGAGAGAGATGTGGAGAGAGATGTTGTGGAGAGAGATGTGGAAAGAGATGTGGTGGGGAGAGATGTGGGAGAGAGATGTTGTGGAGAGAGATGTTGTGGAGAGAGATGTGGGAGAGAGATGTGGTGGGGAGAGATGTGGTGGAGAGAGATGTGGTGGGGAGAGATGTGGTGGAGAGAGATGTTGTGGAGAGAGATGTGGTGGAGAGAGATGTGGTGGGGAGAGATGTGGTGGAGAGAGATGTTGTGGAGAGAGATGTTGTGGAGAGAGATGTTGTGGAGAGAGATGTGGTGGAGAGAGATGTTGTGGAGAGATGTGGTGGAGAGAGATGTGGAGAGATGTGGAGAGAGATGTTGTGGAGAGAGATGTTGTGGAGAGAGATGTGGGAGAGAGATGTTGTGGAGAGAGATGTTGTGGAGAGAGATGTGGGAGAGAGATGTTGTGGAGAGAGATGTGGGAGAGAGATGTGGTGGAGAGATGTGGTGGAGAGATGTGGTGGAGAGAGATGTGGTGGAGAGAGATGTGGTGGAGAGAAATGTGGTGGAGAGAGATGTGGGAGAGATTGGGGAGAAAGAGATTGGGGGAGAGAGATATTGTGGAGAGATTGGTAGAGAGAGATGTTGGGGAGAGGTATTGGGGATGGGGGGTAGAGTGAAGAGATGCTGGGAAGAGAGATCTTGTGGGAGAGAGATGTTGTGGGAGAGAGGTATTGGGGATGGGGGAAGAGTGAAAATAGATGTTGGGGGTGAGAGGTGGTGTTGGGATTGGGAGAGAGAGTGAAGAGAGATGATGAAGCGGGGTGGAGTGGGGAATAGAGGAAGAGAGTGAAGAGAAATGCTGGGGGAGTGAAGGGAGTGGTGGTTATGGGTGGGGGTGGGAATAAAGACCTTTTCTTACCTGCAAAGAGGAAGGTCAAACGGAGACGATGAGCTGCCATCATAGTGTTATACACCACAAAGCATTAAACCTGGAAGAAATTTATTCAAATCATCATTTTTGTACTTGTAGGAGTGCAGTACACAAAGAAACGAAAAGCTCGATAAACAATGAAACAAACAAACGAAGGTTTTACATGTGCATATGTTGATGATAGTACTACCTCATCAGCTACTTATACCTCATGTACGCATTACAGCAGTTAGTCATGTGTCCACAGTTCAAGGAGCTAATGGTAACAGAGGGCCCTCAACCTTCAGCATTACAAGTGGTGTCCCTCGAGGGAGCAATTTAGGTCCAACATTGTTTATTAACTCTTTCCCTGCCAATCGACGATATATCGTCGATCTGAGCCGCCATGTTTGTGCCAATCGACGATATATCGTCGATTTCAGTATTCCGTTTCGTTCCGGTTTTTTGCGCAGTCCAATCCAAGTTTTATTTTAACCAAAGAGAGATAACTCTTTCTACTTTCGTTCTCGATCGACAGGCGCGTTTTTTCTTCAAATTGATTCGTTTTTAGAGTGTTTATTGTGCATTTTACTAAGCATAGTGATGGGCACAATCGACAGTGTGTCAAACTCTGTGCTAATAATCGATATAATTTCAAACTGTAAAGTGTATTTTGATCCTAAATAAATTTTCTTTCTGGTGTGTGAAGCTGATTCAGTGATTGGAATTATTCCTCCAGATTTGTTTTATCACTGTGGTATGTAGAAATATTTTTATTTTATTTTATCATTTCAAAACGATCAACATGATTTCAAAACACATATTTCAATAACATAATCAAATTAACATTTTTGTGGTTTTTTTTCTTATTCTTCACTCTTTTACCTTTAATTTGATATGAAATATGTCTATTTAACAACTATTATTGAAAGAACAGTAGCTTAAATGCCTAAGGTACTGAACTTTCTTTCCGGTGCCAGAGAAATGTCTGGCACAAACGTGGAAACATGCCTGGCAGGGAAAGAGTTAAATAACATTCCAGAGAAGGTACAGTGTGACAAAGATATTTGCTGATGACATGAAGGCCTATGCAGAGGTGGATGAATGAGAGAGAAGTTTAGGTTGAAAGTGCAGAAATGTATTGACTATTGACAAGTTGCTTGGGTGAACGAACACGTGGATTCTTAAATTCAATAGCGAAAAATGCAAAAGTGTTGCATCTGAGCAAAAACAATCCTTAGCACAAGAATTTTATGAGTGATGGTAATGAGAGGCTTAAAATTCAGTCCATTGGTGCCAATAGAGATCTTGGGCGATTGTGGATACAAAACCCCACTTTGTCATTGTTTAAAGTCAGAACAATGTGAATTTCAGGTTAAACCCACTTTTGCCAAAATCAGAGGTGCCTCCCCCTCACCCCCCCTCCCCCCAGTCTGACCATTTGTGTACTGACTGCATGAAAAAAGTGTATATTTTGTGTAATGTCAGATTTCGCTCAACTCGCAACATTTGATCAAAGTATTATTGTCATGAAAACTGCCACATTCACAAAACATCAATTCATACTAATTCCAGCTCACCATTTTAATCCTCATGAAACAAAATAATATAGAACTCAACAAGTTATGGTCACAAATGCACACTAATATATTATTTTTTGTGTTGTATTTTACTCCATAACCCCCTCAAAACATCTTCATATTGTCCTATAAATGCATCATTATTTTTGTATTATAATATTCTGCTGAAACTGGCAACACTTTTTGTTTTCTGAGCATACTAGAGTGTTCTGCATTTCGTTGTGTAAATACAGTGCCTTTTTTTCACTTTGTATTAATTTTAGACACCTCAGCCACTTTTGAGAAAAACGTGTTTTATTTTTATCAGGGGTGGGAATTGCTGAAGTGAAAAATAAAGGAAACTAGGGGGGTCCGGGGGCATGCCCCCCCGGAAAATTTTCAAAATCAAGAACAAAATCTGTGCAATCTGGCGTATTCTGATTGCAAAATGTAAGTAGTTTTGAAGTATGAAAAACATTCTTTTTTGTCTTTTTTTCTTGTGCTTTTTGTTTGAATGACCGAAGAATATAATGCTGTGATGTAGTGCTGATAAACAATGTACAACTAACAGACACGTTGCATAAAGAAAATAACATAAATTCAAAAAGGATTTTTGTATATAACTGTATACATGTACAGTGATTATGAGAGAGAGAGAGAGAGAGAGAGAGAGAGAGAGAGAGAGAGAGAGAGAGAGAGAGAGAGAGAGAGAGAGAGCTGTACACACACACACACACAAAATTTGTACATAGTAGCTGAACATGTACACAGCTGTATATTCAACATCTGAATATCAGCTGTCAAAACTAAACATAGCTCCAACATCAATATGGCAAGCAATGACATTCCAACTTGCTCTTCATGAATAAATAGGCTGAGCCGATCATCATTGACTTCGTACTCCAACCAATCCCACCTCCATTTGTTTTTGACGCCAAAACCTTCTTGAAAAGTTTCACCACGCTGTACAATCATAGCCTTTAAAGAAATGATGGCGGTGATTAAGTACAACGACCTCGACCTCTCACTTCCGGTGAGACTTCTGTTGCGCTGTGTCTAAACACCGCAATAGTGTAAATTTTTTTTTTTAAATTTTTTGGCGGAAGCATTATTGTTTTTGGCGGATGGAATTTTTTTTATGGCGGAAATCCGCCAAATGGCGGACAATTCCCACCCCTGTTTTATGTGAGGGTTACCCACTTTGAACAGTTAAATGTGTGCCTTAATATTGACCGATTTTAACAATTGTTTTTTAATCTTTAAACTAAAGGTTTGTACATATATAATAAAAACAAAATAAAACATCCTGAACCAAAGAAAATGTTCGTCTGTAATACCTAATCTAAGTGTCGCTGAATGTCGTATGCAGAGCAATGCTGAACTCCTTTAGAAGATTCGCTTATTCCTCAAAAACGTTCACGGTATTCGCGTAAGAAATGTTGTCGCGCTTTTTGCTTACTTCCAACCTAACCCGCTTTTCTTCAGACTCGCTCTCATCGTCACTCTCGTGTAAACGCTTTCGCGACACCATGTTTAGCACAATGGTAAATACAAAGTCTCGCACTACCTCTCACGCACGAGATGTTACTATTGCGCATGCGCTAGGGTCAGCAAGTAAAGGAAATAGCAGACCGGAACAAATATAAAATCACTGAATCAGTGCGGAAAATTTTTTTTTTTTGGGGGGGGGGGGGGGGGGGGTACACCACGAAAATACGTATTTTTAAGGAATTGCTCGTATTGTCGAATTTCATGTTGAAAATTCATTTTAAAAAAACGCGCCAGCGTGTACGGTAGGCACCTCTGCAAAATTAAACTATTGCTTTGACTTGGGTCTCTTAAAGTCTAATGCCATCAAAAACTGTATTGTAAGATATATTGTAGTCACTCATTTTGGAGTCAAAAATTTTGCTGTTAAGATATACTAATATAGTCACTCATTTTGGAGTCAAAAAAGATTCTAAATTAGTATGGACAGAACCCAGGGTCTGGGTCTGAGACAGTCAGTAAGAAATAATATGAATGTCAAAGACTGATAGTCTATACTAGCATAAGTCAAACTATGCTATGCAATGCTAAGTGCAAGTAGTAGTAGTCATGATTATTATTATTATTATTATTATTATTATTATTATTATTATTATTATGCAGAATTAAATTTGTTTTGGGGAGCCAAAACATCCACTGATCCAGCCTACAAATAAATAGCGCCTGTCAAAATTGTACTGATCTTCTATACTAGTACTGCATTACTTCTTTTGGAATTGTAAAGTTTCAAATGGTATCATTTATTTTTGCCTGTGGTCCATAATAATAATAATAATAATAATAATAATAATAATAATAATAATAATAATAATAATAATAATAATAATAATAATTTATAAATTGAAATTAAAAGTATGATTATGTGCATTCTCATACAAGTGTGAATATTATGGCCAGCGCTTTGAGAAGCTCTCTGAGCTTGTAAGTGCGCTATGTAAGAGTAATATCTTTCTTCTTACTATACATGTACACACTTGTTAGTTTTGCAGATCTCCAAAATTAATATATTTGATAGAAAAGCACAGTAAACTACTAAAAGCTAAAAATTAAAACAATAAGCAATGTAGCACTTTCTACACAAAATGAACTGATGATACCTTGCAGACTTGCAGTGGCAAACGAAAGAATGGTCTGCCCCAGTCTCAGTAGACAGAATAACCTTAATTATGAGAACAATCAAAATTTCGACACGAGAAATTTCCTGCTTCGCCTTAGTGCTCGATTCCTTGAATTTGAAACAGAAAGCTAAAAGCGTCTGCCACGTAATCGGAAAGATCGCGATTACTAGTGCTCAGACTACAAAACAATTGGTATAAGATAACACGCACAACTAACACCGCTAACCTGTACAGGCCAGTTGGCAAGGTTAAGGGTGTGTGTTGTTGCAGTTACGACATGTATCACGCAAAACAGCCGGCGGCCATTCTTGTCAACTTCACATGTGTCAAAAACAAATAATCCACCTCATCTAATCATCGCGCTCATGCTCTGCACACACAACACTCAGTAAGCCTACACATTTTAGGTACTTACAGATTGCTGCAGAAAGTGGAAATAATTTCTGTTCCTGACTAATTTCCCGATTATTCACGTTGATCCACAGACGTAATGCGTCTGACGAACTTACGTTATCTTTGGTTTCGCTTCCGCAAGTGCAGGGAGGCTTCAGGTTTTTTTTCCCCTATAAACAGTTTTGCATGCGCAGGCCTACTTCCGCTTTGACTAAAGTTGTTCTTTTTATTTTTATTTTTGGTTGTCACATTCTGCCACCCCGATAATGGGCAAAAAGTGCTGATTTTAATTTATATTTTACATGGGACATTGTTACAACATTGTAGAGGGCTGGATAAAATGTCAATGACCTTCAAAAGGATGCCAAAAGGATCTTGATTCTGAACTTGGACCAACAATAACTTGTGTTGGTCCGTGTTCTGAATCAACCAACCACAATTCAAGAATAACAAACTATGAGGGTTTCCCTCCATGCAGATAAAACGTGATCATCATGTGACATGTGACTAGACGAAAAATATAGTCATGTGAAGATGCTAAGGATGTTGATGACGATGCGGTGGAGTTAACTATTAATATTATTCTTAGGGATCCTTAATGAACGGTTTCTAACTAGACGTTGAAGCGATTTATGTGTAGTTTAGATGAGAAATGCGATGAGCATAGAAAAACGACTTCAGCGCATCAGTGGTGACAAAGCGGTGTGGGGAAACACGGTCTGTGTTAACAGAGATAGAAAAATTGTAAAAGATCACTGTCACACTAGCTTTCACACGGCTATGAATCATATGTTAGCCTCTTTCGGTATTTCCCCACACCCGTGACAAAGTACCGAAGCTTGTGACGATGAAGACGACAACGATGGGGATGATTGCGACGACGACGATGATGATGATGATGACGATGTTGATGACGTGCTATGAAATGCATGCGTGCACAGACTTGCCCTCTGTTTATACAGTCATCCAAAATACTATCCAATTATATTATTAAAGCCTGGATGATCAAGTCAATCAACATTGAAGTTTATCCTCCATACCCACCATTTGCCATACAGCAGACAGAGATAACCATACCAGGGCCGAGGGAGTTAGGGACCTAAATTAACACTGAACCACCAGAGCAATCATATATTGCTAATGGAGACGGAGAAAAATGGCCACGTTTATCTTGCCCACTACGGGTTTCGAAGTGTGGTTCAATGCTGGGTAGCGTTATAGACTAGTGGTCTGTATATATAGTTTGATGCCCCGGGGATTCGAATCTGGAATATAGGTGGGCTAAGCGAACTCTCTACCATTGATCGCTGCGGCGGTGAGTTAGTTTTAGTAGCCTACACAGAGACAGTACTCAAGTTGGGCGCCGGTACCGACACTCGATAGCGATAGTATTAAAGCATGTCAACAAGTGATTTTATATTATTTGTATAAGGGAAAGAATTCTACCCAGGATTTTTATTTATTGATATCGCATAGTTGGTATGGCCACGTAACCAGATCATCAGGTCTTGCAAAAACCATTCTGCAAGGCACAGTACAGTGCAAGGAGGTAGAAGAAGAGGGAGACCGAAAAAGAGGTGGGAGGACAACATTCGAGAATGGACTGGTTTGACACTGAGCGAAGCCATCAGGGTTGCTGAGGACAGAGAAAGTTGGAGTACGCTGGTTAAACGATCTCCGAGTTACGGGATATAGTTGTTTCCCTCTTAATCTAATCAAGGGCAGTAACTATACCTCTGATAGTGTCTTATAAATTGAGAAGTAATCACAAAGAATCACTTGGTTTGAATTTGCGGTGTGAAAGTCACATTTTGTAATTCGCTGTGTTCAGTACATAATTCATTTTCCTCAGATTGCCGAGTCCATTTTGGGTGCTTGAGGCATTAAAGGGATACACGTTGACCACGCTGCCCTGACAGATCCCTTTAACATTCTTTGGAAGATACAGTTATTTGTTGCATTTCCTGTGTGCCTAGTAGCAGTTGCACCGTTGATTCACTGGTGTACACAACGGCAAAACAATTGAAGTATTGAATGTCAAGCGATGACATTGCAGACCATATAGCAGGAGTGGTTGAAATCACGTTGATGGCCTGGCCTCACAGCAGATCTCCAACGAAGAATACAAAGCATGGAGATGAGGTGCTACCGAAGACTTCTGGGCATTTCCTATACCCAAAACATCACCAACGACGAAGTCTGACAGACCATCACACAAGCCATTGGACAACACAATGACCTGCTCACAGTGGTGAAGAAATGGAAACTCCGATGTTATGGCCACGTCACCAGATCATCAGGCCTTGCAAAGACTATTCTGCAAGTCACAGTGCAAGGAGGTAGAAGAAGAGGGAGACCGAAAAAGAGGTGGGAGGACAACATTCGAGAATGGACTGGTTTGACACCAGTTGAGCGAAGCCATCAGGGCTGCTGAGGACAGAGAAAGATGGAGTATGCTGGTTAAACGATCATCTGTGGTGCCCCTACGACCTCCGGGTTACGGGACAGGATAGGATAGGAGGAGGCCTGGAGTGACCAAGCAAAAACGACATGACCCTAAGACCGTTTTTTTTTTGGTTTGTTTTTTTTTTCTGCAGTTTATTATTGGGAAATTCTGGGCCGCCTCCTCCGGGGAAGGCGTAGCCGCAGCCAGTGGCGCGCCCAAACCCTACCTACCTAACATTAATTATTAATTATTTGTGAATTTTTGAAATTTTTGCTGGTAGTGTCGCCTAATCATCATCACCGTCATCATCATCAAGTTTTGACCAATGGATTACCAGGCGTGACCGCCTTGCTTTTTATGTTAAATGATTTACGCTAATGAAAAGTCCTTTTTTGATAGTATAAAATTTGTAATTTAGTGTAGTGTACTGTAGTGCAGTGTAGAGTACTGTAGTGTAGTGTAGTGTAATGTCGTGTAGTGTCCTATCCTATCCCGTAATTCAAAGGTCGTTGGGGCACCACAGATGATCGTTTAGCCAGCGTACTCCATCTTTCTCTGTTCTCAGCAACTCTCCTCCAGACTTCGTTCAGTGTCAAACCAGTCCATTCTAGAATGTTGTCCTCCAACCTCTTTTTCTGTCTCCCTCTTCTTCTGCCTCCTTGCACCATGTCTTGCAGGATGGTTTTTGCAAGGCATAGTTTCCGTTTTTCCACCACTGTTAGCATGTCATATTATCGTGTTGTCCAATGGCTTGTGTCATGGTGTAGTTTATATTGTATAGCTCCAAGCAAAATAAGAATTAGAAACAAAACGTTTCTGTAAACATCTTGTTAATGTGATTCTCTCTCTCTCTCTCTCTCTCTCTCTCTCTCTCTCTCTCTCTCTCTCTCTCTCTCTCTCTCTCTCTCTCTCTCTCTCTCTCTCTGTGTCTCTCTCTCTCTCTCTCTCTCTGTGTGTCTCTCTCTCTCTCTCTCTCTCTCTCTCTCTCTCTCTCTCTCTCTCTCTCTCTCTCTCTCTCTCTCTCAATTAGCACTAACCATTGTAGTTAACAAAGGAAAAAAAGCTGTGTTTGGTTTATGCCGTTTATTTCAAAAGATGAAAAAAAAGACAAAAGATACATTCTTTAAAGTATTTTATGCTAAAGTTCAATCAATATTACTATATTAGTCAGAATTTGGAGTGCTCATAGATTAGATACGTTAGAGAAAGATTATCTTATGGCTTGTAAACGTTAATAATAATAATAATAATAATAATAATAATAATACAGGATGCTATATACGCGCCTTTCCCCAAATCAATCAGGCTCAAAGCGCGGCGATCTATACCAACATACACGCTCACCTGTCTTATCCACCCTCACACACAATCACACACATACACATCCATCACTCAAACAGGTGGTGTAAAGGCAGGGAGATCGCTATTAGAAGACGGAAAGAAAGTCGAATTTTTATTTTTGAAATTTTTATATTGACTGCGTCCTGTACCATTATTGAAGGGAGGGAGGAAACCGGAGTGCCCGGAGAAAACCCTCGGTGACCTCAATAGTCTCGTACCTAAGTCACATACGTTCGCCCCTTGCGGGAATCGAACCCGCGACCTTCGGCATAGGAAACCGGCGACTTATCCACTGCGCCACGAGGCTAGGTGTTCCAGCTTGCACTCCAAACAAAATGGTTGACAGCGAACTTAGTCGATTTTCATTATACATTAACTCCTGTGTTCGTAGCCATAGATAGACTATTGGCTTAGATTGTTAAAAACGGGTTAAGACAGATTGCTAATGTAGTGGGACCCCTTGGGGTCATGAGCAATCTTGCCACTGTAGATTGTTCAAACCTATAAAGGGAACAGTGAAAGCCACAGTTGAAAACCTGTCTTTCCTTTATAGGCAAGACAGATTCACTGCGGCAACAGTACCCCCGTTGGAGTGCCGGGGTTTTTCAGTATAAATAGTATCCCCACTTTATGGAAATTTAGTGCTTTAAATTCCCACTGTCGCTGTCTTCCTCATTTACTCTTTCCTATTCCTGCTCTGTCCTTCACTCTGCTATACTATCTTCTTCTTCGCTAGATCAATGACCTACCTTTTTTCTTGAAAACTCTTCCTGGACAAGACTCCTTGTTTGTGTATGAGGTCTGTTGGATCAGCTTGGGAGTGTTGGACGCTTTCTGCCGGGTGGTCACTAGGGCTTCCTATGATTGTACTATTTAGCACTATAGGCATTTTATATGTATGTGTTTCATTGATGATTTATAATGATGTTTGTATTCTATTTTGTTTTTGTAACCGGGGTGTTCGCGTAGTTGAGGTCAACCCTCAGCCGTCCCCCGCGTGGGATGTCTTTATTGTAAAGTGACTGGCCGGTGGAGGGCATTCAATTTTCCCACTAGGGTTGTTTCGGCAGATCTTTTATGCGGATTGGGGGTTGTCCGGTCCTGATTTGGCTCGGAGGAGTCCGCTGGACCTAAAGCAAGAATCAATCAATCAATCAATGTAGTGGGATAGGGAGAGAGGTGGTGCGGCAGAAGGGGTCCGCAGAGGAAGGAGGAGGAGAAGAAAGGAAGAAGTCAGGAGCCATCTGTTCCCATTTCTTGGCCCAGTTTATTTACACGCAATCAGCAAACAACAAACAACAGCAAGCAAGGCAACCTATAACAAAATAACAATGACACATGAATACATACAAGAACAAGCAAACATACATTACATAATAATGTCAAGAGAAGAAGATCGATCTTGACCAGGAATCCTATGCATAGATTAGCACTGACAATAATACATTGTATACAAAAACAAGCAACCATACATTACATAATAATCTCAAGAGAAGAAGATCAATCTTGACCAGGAATCCTATGCATGGATTAGAACACATTGTATACATTGATCCGAACAAAGCAGTCATGCTGAGCTCAAATATTTATCATAAAAAAAAGAACAACAGGAATTCAGCAAATACTGAATTCAGATACAGTACTCCTCTTTTAACGTCACTACCGTTTAAGGTCACAACGCGGATAAGATCAATCAGGTTGTTGGTCCCGGCCAAACACCTTCTTTGTACCATTTAGAATTCCTCGCTTAGCGTCACCTCGCATAAGGGAAAACCTCGGATAACGGCAACCCCGTTTTGGTTCCCAAATGGAGGAGACTACTGCTTAAGAGAAATTGATGTCACAGATGACGTCATTTATGAGATCACTTCCTGATGTCATATATTCCTTAAGTCTGTCACATTTTTCTTTTGAATTCATGTTGGATGGAATTTTTTGTGACTGAGTTCCACCTAACCTTTATCATAATAATACTGAAAATAAAAAAATGGGAGTGGGGGTGAAAGGGGGGGGGGGTAATTGCATCTGTAAAAAATAGCAGTACCTCAGACATGAAAAAAAAAAGTTGGTCAAATTTTGTGATCCAATGTTCACTCTTATTCTTATTATTCTTCTTCTTATTATTATTATTATTCTTCTTCTTATTATTATTATTATTATTATTATTATTATTATTATTATTATTATTATTATTATTATCTTTTTGTTTGTTTGTTTGTTTGTTTTTGTTTCCAGTGAGTCAAATCGAGAAGATTTCGCACAATGGCAAAAGCGGGACGAATTGCCACAATGGACCTTACCCTGAATTGACTTCATTCACTAGAAATAAAGCATGTGCCGTGGCGTAGACAAAGTGAACAATTCGTTAAACTTGTGTAAGTTTTTCTGCAAATACACCCAGTAACTGTCTTGGTGCATACTTTTTATTTTTATTATCATTTGCGTGCGTGCGCGTCAATGTGTTTGTGTGTGTGTGTGTGTGTGTGTGAGTGTATGTGTATGCATGCTTGCATCCGTTCGTTTGAGTGTTTGAGTGTGTGCTTATGCATCATACACACGCACAAAAAATACATGTACAGTAATGCATGCATACATACGCGCGCACCAACGTGCACACATGTACACACACACACACACATACACGCACACACTGTCACACGACACAAAAATTTAGCACCTCGAATAAGATCAAGTTTTTTACTTGTAGTTGATCTTATCAGAGGACTGTTTAGGGTGCCCCTCGGATAAGATCAAACAAAAATTTGGTCCCGTGGGGGGTCACCTTAAGAGAGGAGTACTGTATTTATAATAATTGAAAAAGACTATAATGCGTGAATACAGCAACGAGGCTGGATTCAAGAATTAGTATAATCACACCAAACATCCATTTAGGGCATAAACATCGATCATGAATACAGAGGTTGTGCTGAACTCATAATGGCATGACATAAGAAATGGTGCCAGCCTAATTCGGTGGCCCCAGAAAACATAAACAATCTCATGTGGAGACAAGCAACCCGACGCTTATCGCTGGATTCAATAATACATACACACATCACAACATGAAACAAAATTAAAACAATCATCGCATCATGAAATAAAATTAAAGCAATCAAAATACACAAGCACAAAACACCAACCTCAGGGTGACGGACCCTTAGCTACCCATGGTGGTTTCAGCCATATCTTGCCATACAATGGTTCATCACCGGCACACCCTGTAATTGGCACGTACCATTATGAGCAACTCCATTGTAAGACCAACCACTAACAAGATCATTCTAAGACCTCAGCTAAATAAAACAGAAAACGTCCACCCAAATATGCAACAAGATATGTGTCAACAATAAAGAATAGAAGCAATCCACCATCTCTTAACTACATACTAGGACCACTGCTTGTCCGGTACTCATTTACATTAAATTGCTGACCAACCACGTGGTCTCAACCTACCACAATATTTTCCAATTGAAATTCCCCTGAACTACCTTCCCCGTGCGTCTCGTGCTATAACACGCGTCTAAGCGCTCACGATAACGGTCCGCATATCTCATTCCTTATTTGGAACTGCGGGGAGGTGGGAGGGACAATAAATTGAGTCATGGTAAGTATGCTTATTAATAATAAATTTAGAGATAAAATTTTAAAATTAATTTCACATACTATACCATGACTCAAAAGTGCAGATTAGCACAAAAAGGACGGAGGGAAGCAACTTTATTTGAAACAACTTTACCTTGAACAGGCTGAAGAAGAGGACCAGGATTGTAGGGCCGCGACCACAGAACCGAAACCAAGAAGCCATCCTCTCGAGTATGGCAAGGCAGAAACAGGATGCAAGCTGGAACCTTCCGAGGCCTCCTGAAGCTCAGAAACCTCTTATAGAAGGCCGGACAACAGCCAAGCGTGAAGACGGAGAACGCTTGGGTCGCCGTGTGGAAACCCGAATCGAGGCTGCAGAAGCTATCTCGCCCCAAGAGCGAGAGGAATGCACCGCCCCTGGGAAAAGACGAAGGAAAACGGGGAACCAGGGCTGAGCTGGCCAAAAGGGAGCCACGAGAATGAGACTCCTCCTCGGCTTCCCTGAGAACCTGCGGAAGGAGGGAGAATGGCGGGAAGGCATAAGCCTCCAACCCCTCCCAATAAATGGACAACGCGTCCACTGCCCAAGCCAGGCAGTCTGTGACCGGCGACAGAAACAGGGGTAGCCTGGAAGAGTAACGAGTGGCAAAAAGATCGATCAGAGGTTTAAACCACTCCGCCCAAACCGGATGAAGAACGGAGCGGGACAGGGTCCATGCCGTGTGGACCACACAATAAGGGCGACTCAGAAGATCGGCTAAGACATTGACAGAGCCGCTGACATGCTTGGCTACAAGCGTACAAACGAAATCAGCTAACCACAAAAGGAGGCTCTCCACCATCATGGAGAGAGCAGGGGAATGGGTCCCCCGAAGTGGTAGATGAGAGAAACCACAGTGGTACTGGCAGAGCGAACGAGCAAGAGGCCCCGAGGCAGGGAGGGAAGAAAACGATGAAGAGCCAGGCAAACGGCTTCCATCTCCAGGCGACTGATATGCCAAGACAGATGGTCCTGAGACCAAAAACCGTGAGCTGAAAGGCTGCCGGTACGCGCACCCCAACCGACCAAAGCCGCATCCGTGAAGATGTCGGCCACCGGAAGCGGAGGGGAGATAGGAACCCCCGAAGAAAGCCACTCAACATTCCTCCAAGGAAGCAGAGAAGCGCAAAGGCCCACCGTGACCGGAAAAAGAGCGTCCCAGGAAACGCCGGACTGACTCCAACGGAAAGAAAGCCAACGTTGAATCGGCCGCTTGCGAACTCCCGCGAGGGGAACCAGAGGAACCATAGACTCAAAACGACTCCAAAAGAGAGGCCATAAATCTGGCTGAAACGACATCCCGACTCTCCAAAGGTAGCAGAAGGGACTGAAGCCTCTGCACCCGACGAGCTAAAGGGCGGACCGACCAATCGCGAATGACGAACGACATCCCCAGGTAGTTGAAAACCTGAGATGGAGACAACGCGGACTTGAGAGGGTTCACAGAGAACCCCAAGCGCCGCGTCCAAAGGAGAACGAGCCTGGAGTGCACCAGACAGAGATCGTGAGAACTAGCCTTGACCAACCAGTCATCAAGATAAGCAGAGAACCGCACCCTGAGTCCGCGAACTACGGCAGCGAGTTCTATGACAATCCTTGTGAAAACCCAAGGACTGAGAGACAAACCAAAAGGAAGGGCTTGAAATGTTGTTGTTGTATCAAAATTTTATTCATCAGATTAACATAAGTTGTACTGATAAAATGAAAAACCTGAACTCTCCAGACGAAGCGCATCCAACGCCTGTGAAGAGGATGAAAAGACACATGGAAATAGGCGTCAGAAAGATCGATAGAGGTAGCCCAATCGAGCACCGGGCGCCAACCGCCGGAAACCTTCGGGACAACGAAGAGGCGACCATAAAACCCCGGGGAGTGAGGGCAAAGGACCTCTTCAATAACACCCTTCTGGAGAAGGGCTATGACCTCCGAGTCCAGAATCGTCTGAGCCTCAGGAGGAGACAGGGGGCGGAACAAAGGCGGGGAGCGACGAAGAGGGGAACCCTACTGAAGTTCGAACCCCAACCGAATCACCTCTTGAACCCAACTGCTTGCGGAGGGGAGGCCGAGCCAAGCATAAAACTGGCGAGCCAAGCCACCCGCCCGGAGGGGTAGAACACCTAGGGGTGGACAGGCAGGGACAGGACTGGTGGAAAACGCGCCACTGCGTAAACGCCTACGGCCCACCTCAACCCTGCCACGGGAAGAGGAACTACCACCCCGCACACCCCAAGAAGAGCGACCACGGACCGAGCGACCTCGACCCCTGTCAGGAAAGAAAGGCGGGGTCGAAGGGGTGGCCCGAGCCCAGAAGGCGAAACCATCCGACTTGGACCGCTCCGACTCCTCACGAACAGCCGTGCGAACGTAAGGACCCAAAAAGAGAGTCAGGTACCAAGGGTCCCACCCGAAGCGAGGAGGACAAGAGCGGAGGCAAAAGGGACGCTGACTGAAGAAAAGCGTCACTACGCACAAGAAGCAGGTTGACATAGGCAAAAGCCTGTGATTCGCAACCCAAAACGAAGGAGGTATAGTGGGCCTGCAACAAGGACCGCATCGAAAATAACGAAACGTCGTTCCAGAATATTTGCCCAGAAAAAAGAGCCGAAGACAGCGCAGCAGACAGCGCGTCAGCGAGAGAAGTATACTCAAGGGACTTAACAATAGACTCCTCTATCTGTGCCAGACATCTGACCGAGAGAGGAACTTCCCGGAAAAACCGGGCAATGAGGACGAACTCAAAAAAGAGCCCACAGAGGAAGCTCTAGGGAACCGAGGCACCTCCTCAAACGAAGAGGAAGAGGCCTCGCCCTCTATAAGTCCTCTAGCCGTAGAAGAGGCCCATTCCACAAAAAAAGTAACACTAGGAGACTCCCTGAATACAAGGCAAGCCTCATCAGACTCGGCAGAAGCAAGAGTCCCGCCTAGGAAGGAATGGAGGAGTGGTAGGGGCACCGAAACCTCCTCCACCACCTGCGGACAAAACGCCGCAGCGCGCAGAACCGCCTCTTTTAAAAGAGCATCAGGTGAAAGGGCCTGATAATATCGTCCCCCATACGCTTATGTGTCCGGGGACGTTAATCTATTTTAACTAACTAACTAAGGGCCTGATATAACAACACCCCAGTACCCGTGAAAACAGGAACTAGGGTAGGAGGAACCAAGTGTGCCCCACCCCAACCAGAAGTTGGCGCACACAAAGGCAAATTGGCGTTTCCATGTGATCCGGAAGTAGGTAACGAAAAAAACCGTACCATCAGAACCGGACACCAGTACCCCCGATCCACAACCGAACCGGAAGTGGCAGAGACCGAAGGGTGAACAGGGAATGCTTGACCCAAACCGGAAAACTGAAGGGGGCCACGGGTGAACCGTAACCCCCCGATCCGGAAACCAGAGCCCCCACCCCACGACCGCAAACGGAAGTGGAGTACAAAGGAGGATGGGAGGGAGGGGCCAAACCGGAAACAGGGAAAGGTAACGGGTGTACCGTAACCCCCCGAACCGGAACCCAGAGCCCCCACCCCACGACAGCAAGCGGAAGTGGAAAACAAAGGGGGATGGGAGGGAGAAGCCAAACCGGGAACGGGAGAAGGTAACGTGTGTACCGTACCCCCCGTCCCGGAAACCAGAGCCCCCGCCCCACGACCGCAAGCGGAAGTGGAGTGCAATGGGGGCTAGAATGGGGAGGTGAGGGACAAACCGGACGAACCGGAAGCCACACCCCCTGTCGCAGCCGGACGTAACACTGCGTGCAGTGCTTTATATGTTTCAAGCTCGACATTAGCCAGAAGTCCCGACCCGGTCTGAATCCCGTAGGAAACAGAAGGGAAGGCTTCAGCAGGTAGCTTGTCCGGCCTTGCCGGGGCGTCCCCGCCGGAAAAATTTATGTGGTCCTAAACTAGGGCGACCACTTATATGTTTCTGGTCGTAATACTAGCCAGAAGTCCCGACCCGGTCTGGATCCCGCAGGAAACAGAAGGGAAGGCTTCAGCAGGTAGCTTATCCGGTCCGGCCTAGCTGGGGCGGCCCCGCCGGAAAAATTTATGTGGTCCTAAACTAGGGCGACCACTTATATGTTACTGGTCGTAACCTTGACCAGAAACGGCTCCAAGGTCACTTCTGGCAAGACCAAGGAGCCACCCCTCACCTCACTACCGCCACTCCCCGCCTCACCACCACCACTCTACAAACCTGAAGGGTAGAAGACAAAGTAGGAGGCGCAGGAGCGGAAACGCAACATAGCAAAACAGAGGTAATGTCGGCAGGAGAGGAAACAAAGGAAGGCACCGAGGAAACTCGACATTCCTTAGAACGAACGGCCGCCGAAGTAGAAGAGACGCGCATAGACGGGGTAGAAGCCGACGAACAGCTACGTTGAGACAAGACAAGGAAACCCAAAACTCCGCCGGCGGTAGTAACAGCAAACTACAGGGCGAACGCAGTAAGTCAGCAAAAAGAGAGCTAGAGTAGACACAACCACACTCAGCGAGTGCCAAAAAAGGAATGAGATATGCGGACCCTTATCGTGAGCGCTTAGACGCGTGTTATAGCACGAGACGCACGGGGAAGGTAGTTCAGGGGAAGCAACTCTATGACTGTTTTATTTTTGTCAGCTTCCGCTAGTCTCACCTAACTCACCTAGCAACGCCAATAACATTGCACTTTTGAGTCATGGTATAGTATGTGAAATTAATAGCAAGCTTATAAAATGTTAAGTTAATTTAGACACAAATAGTAAACAGACATGGGCTTCGGATATTCATAATATTTTGTGTTTTATTTCGTATGGTTGCAACAAGGGGTTGGTAACGTAAATGCCTTTCTCAGAATTTTTAAGGAAAGATTACAAGATATGTTTAGACAAGAATGGGAAGCAGCTATTCTATTTGTGTCTTTTTTTGTCATTTGTGTACATAGATGTAAATAGTTTTTACTTTTACTGTTCCGTCTTTTGGTGTATCGTAGCAAAAGCGATGTTTGATCGAGTGCATGTATTTTTATGTAATGACTAAGTAAAGCGCGGTGAGTCTGATCATTGGTACCCGCTATATAAAAATCGGTTATTATTATTATTAATGACAAAGACATGTATGCATTGTTTCGTTCCTGTAAAGCAGAATGTAACCAAGAGTCGTTCATTATAGCTATGATATTTATTGTTTTCGCGTAGCCTTAACACAGTTTAGATTTAGAGTTCTACCAATTACTAATAATATGCACAAGTATAGTGAAAATGCATTAAATAATATGTGTAACTTCTGTAAGAGTCAACTGGAAGATGAACATCATTTTGTTTTTGTTTGTCCATTGTACAATGATCTGTGCAACAGATTCATAAACAACCTAACGTCTGTTAAACAGTTGCTTGTAAATTATGACTCTGGCAGATATCGCTCTCTTAGCAAATTTTTTTTTATACATCCATTAATTATGCAGTAGCAAGAAGGAAGAACCTTGTCGACGCAACATTGATTTCATTAACCTTTCTTATGCAACGAATGCTGATTACCTATTTAATCTAATTTATTATGAACAATTTGATTTCTTCTGTATAATACTTTCATATATCCTACAGACGTCAGTCCCCAATGTATTATATGGCCTATCCTATCCCATAACTCGGAGGTCATAGGGGCTCCACAGATGATCGTTTAACCAGCGTACTCCATCTGTCCCTGTCCTCAGCAACTCTGTTTCACTCAGTGTCAAACCAGTCCATTCTCGAATGTTTTCCTCCCACCTCTTTTTCGGTCTCCCTCTTTTTCTACCTCCTTGCACTGTGCCTTGCAGGATGGTCTTTGCAAGACCTGATGACGTACACTCCGATGGTATGGCCCCGTCACCACTACCGTTTTTTCACCACTGTGAGCAGGTCATCGTGTTGTCCAATGGCTTGTGTGATGGTCTGTCGGACTTCGTCGTTGGTGGTGTGCTGGGTATAGGAAATGCCCAGAAGTCTTCTGTAGCACCTCATCTCCATGCTTTGTATTCTTCGTTGGAGATCTGCTGTGAGGGTCCATGTTTGGCAAGCATATAGGAAGATGGAGATGACAAGGGAGCGCAGCAGCCTTACCTTGGAATGTAGACTGATGGTCCTGTCTTTCCAAATTGGCTTCAACCTCGCCAGGGCAGCAGTTGTTTGTGCGATCCTGGAGAGGACTTCCTGTCGGGACGCATTGTCTGATACAATGGCTCCTAAATATTTGAAGCTATGCACTGTGTTGAGGGATTGGTCTTGGACTTTGATGTCCGTGTTGATGCCATTGGTGTTGTTGGTCATCATTTTGGTCTTCTCTGCACTTATTTCCATTCCATAGGCTCTGGAGGTATTGTCAAACCTCTGTACCAGCTGTTCAAGTACTTGTTCCTCTCCAGCCAATCCATCAATGTCATCCGCAAAACCGAGGTTGGAGATTGCTCTTCCCCTTATGCTGGCTGTGCCTTTGTGATCTGCAAGGGCATCTAACATGATGCGCTCTAGGAAGTCTTTCCGGCTTCACTTGAAGAGAGTAAACACAGCAAAGTGCACTAGACTGCATATATGGCAACATATTAATTTAATTAATATATTAAATAATATACGGAAAACTAAAGAAACTTAAATGGAAAATGTAACAAATCATTTTCATAAAGTTACTAATAACTATCACTTGTATATTTTGTTTCCTATCAAATCATACGATAGTTATCGTTATCAATGTTTTTTTTATTGGATCATGCAATAATTATTGTTATTTTTGTATGTCTTTATTGTATTTTATTTTATTTTTACAGATTAATTCTTTTTGTAACCTGCACTATTTAATGTTTACAAGAACTTTCTCCACTTTGGTGTGAGCGTAGTTTGATTTGAATTTGTTGTACTTGAGAAAATACTACTGTTTGAGAGTTTGGTGAAAGAGTGACCTCTCTTCCCCTCTGTTCCTTGGTATGCATATGGGCCAGTAAAATGCATTAAAATCTTAAATCTCTCTCTCTCCCACACCCTCCTCCCCCACCTTTCCCCTGGTTGTAAGACTGGACTTTCTATTATCAGGGCCCCGGAGAGTTGCAGGCGTAGTGTGAAGGCCGCGACATCTAACCTTGAGAAGGTCAGGGCGCTATTCGTGTGTTTGTCAGCTCAACCAGTGCTGATCATGGCCTTCCTAAGGAGGTGTCCCCAGACCGTCCTGAATGGTGGCCGAGACGGATCAGAGAGGACCGTGCTTTGTACACAGACTTCTATGCTGTGCTATGCAGGTTGGTTTAACTTCTTTAATTTACAATCTAGTAATTTTTTCAACGATTTTAGACATTTTAGACATCCACTCCAACACGCTTTAACATCTTCCTAGAGCGCATCATGTCCGATGCCCTTGCAGATCACGAAGGCACAGTCAGCATAGGGGGTAGAGCTAGCAATCTCCAACCTCCGTTTTGCGGGTGACATTGATGGATTGGCTGGAGCTAGGAGAGGAACAAGGACCTGAACAGCTGGAACATAGGCTTGACATCACCTCCAGAGCCTATTGAATGGAAATAAGTGCAGAGAAGACCAAAACGATGACCAACAACACCAATGGCATCAACACGGACATCAAAGTCCAAGACCAATCCCTCAACACAGTGCATAGTTTCAAATATTTAGGAGCCATTGTATCAGACAATGGGTCCCGACAGGAAATCCTCTCCAGGATCGCATAAATAACTGCTGCCCTGACAAGGTTGAAGGTAAAAGGTGGTAAATGTGTTCCCATAGCCTTGTGGCCGTGTTAACAAAAGTTCCCAGGCTGAACAATTGAAGGCAAAAAGGTAAAAGTTGGTCAAAGGGGGTAACAGGGGTTGCCCCGCCTAGGGAGAAATAACTCCAATGCCGGAGTTAAGCAGTGCCCCTATTCCTCCGATGGGCATATAAACCTGTCGTTAGTGTAAGTGCACTGAGCATATTGCAATAATTTGGATAAACCTGCACTAAAACAAGGGTGGCAGTACTATGCATGGCCCAGAGGGTTAGTCGCCGCTTTCCTATGCCGAAGGTGGCGAATTCGATTCTCCGGGTACTCCGGTTTCCTCCCTCTCTTCAATAATGGCAGTGGATGCAGTCTATCTAGTCTATTTAGTCTGTTTAGATGAAGAATAACATTCCATTTCCATTTCATCTTCTAATAGCGACTTGCTTTACACAAGTTTGAGTGATGAATGTGTATTTGTTGTATATGTAGGAGTGTTTGTAACATATGAACGTGAATGCTAGTTATAGATCACCTTGCTTCAGGTCTGACTTAGGAATAAGGCAGGTACCTCAAAGCCTGCCTCCTCTGTCCAGGCCTCCACTGTGGCACAGTATTAACATTGCCGGCAATGCACGCTATGGGAAGTGAGATTTGTTTGTATGGTTGACAGCGGAGCATGTCTTAGGAAGATTGGTAGTGTCCGTTATAAGCAACCCAACTACTAAAAAGATAGTGCAATTGGGAGAAAGACTAACAATTCCTAATTTTATAGTATATATTATTATATATTATATTTAATATTATTATTATGAAGGCGGCCGTGGCTTGTGCCATAGTGGAGGGCTGGACAAAGGGGGTGGGCTTCGAGGTCGGGCAGAAAGCTCTGCCCGCTGACCTGAGCCGTTGGAACGTGGTGAACGTGTAGGGTGCGTGGAGTTTGCTAAACGTGCTCTGGGCTCTGATCGTCACGGACGCCTAGACGACTGCAAGTACATACGCAAGAGTGATGGCATGCCTGTCAAAGATGAGCGAGTTTGACTGATTGCTTGTTCATTGAGTGATTCAGTGCTTTATTTATTATTTATTTTATTTATTTAATGCAATTTAATTCGTGTATGAATTATTTTAATATATTAATTTTTCATAATAACGTGCGTGCGTGCGTGGATAGATTACCGTCCCCGGACACAGAAGCGTATAGGGGACTTGTATGCCATCATAATAACGAGGAAGGTTTGTGCTCTTATGATGATGGTTGAGGTGGTGATGACGATAAAGGTCGTCATCATCATCATCATCATCATAACCACCATCACCATGATTATCATCATCTTCCATTATCATCATCATAATCACAACATATTATTATAATTATGTTATCGCTGTTATATTGTTATCCCTTGCAGAGTAAAGAGTAAAAGGGAGGTCAAACAGGAGATGGACGAATTCTTGTTCCTGACTGACCCTGAGGACTGCAACTGTTTCTGTCACGCCAAATAATTCTGGCAGAAAGAGAGAGAGAGAGAAAGAGAAAGAAAGAGAGAGGGGGAGAGAGAGAGAGAGAGAGAGAGAGAGAGAGAGAGAGAGAGAGAGAGAGAGAGAGAGAGAGAGAGAGAGAGGTCATTGTTGGTTGGTTTGTTTTTATCTTTACGTTATGTTTTTATTGTACTATTTTTGAGTTATTACAGTAAATAGACAACCATGAAATGAAACAATCTTTGTCAAAATGAGAGCAAATTCAGTTCAGTGGTAGATCTAGTCCAACTAGCAATGTAGGCCAAGATTTTCTTTTTGGTTAACAAATCATATCGTGTCACATAGGCAAAAAGCAAGCTTAGGGCTACTTACCCCACACTTTTGAAGATCTGTAGCATGAAAAGCGTTGGAGCACATCATGGTTTCCTCAACAATGGTACACTTTGAGAGAAACAGCATCCTTTGCCAACAGCAACATGGGTTTAGAAGACAGCGCTCCTGCGAGACGCAGCTCCTGATCGACAAAATGGAAGAAAGTCCCTAAATAGACATGCTTTTTCTGGATCTAGCCTTCCACCAGGTCAACCATAACCTGCTCCTCCACAAACAGGATCCAGGGCATCATCCTCCGATGGATAGAGAGCTTTCTGTCAGAGAGGTGCCAGACAGTTGTTGTTGAAGACGTCCTGTCAGGCTACCCTGAGGTCTGGAGTCCCCCAAGGCTCAGTACTTACTACTAGGCCCTTGCCACTTCCTGGCCTATCAATGACCTCCCAGAAACCCTTACATCACTGTTCAAACTGTTCGCCAACAACACTGCTGTCTACAGAACCACTGCTTGCTAGGAAGACCAATTTACAACACAACCTCGACCAGCTGGCGGAATGGGAGGAAATCTGGGACATGCAGTTCCACTCAGGCCAGGCTCCTACCAACTGCACCTTTACATGCTGGATACTGTGCCATCAACAAAGTAGCTGGAAGTCAACACTCTCCAGAAGGAAATTAGCTGGGACCAACATATTGATGCCATTACTGTTGTCGAGAAAATACGCGTCTCTTCTGCCAGCTTTCCTGACATCAACGGTACATCGTTTGTTTTATTGTTTCGTAATGTTCAAATGATATATGCCTCTGGATGAAATTCTAAAGACTCTATGTTTTGACGTCGGTGTATCATTACGTCATAGACGGATTGCGTCATAGTAGAGCAAGGGAAAAATCAACAACACCGTCTTCACTGATTGGCAAGCAAGAAGAATCGCTGCAAGTGACTCCTATACACGGCATTAACGGTGCAAGGCACACCAGTTGAAGGGAACCAAGGGGGATACC
Source organism: Oncomelania hupensis (assembly GCA_036898135.1). Classification (NCBI taxonomy): domain Eukaryota; kingdom Metazoa; phylum Mollusca; class Gastropoda; order Littorinimorpha; family Pomatiopsidae; genus Oncomelania; species Oncomelania hupensis. The sequence goes on along the minus strand of CM072527.1, from coordinate 26,840,185 downwards.
GAGAAGTACCTGGGGATACAGAGTGAGTCAGCCTTGGGTGGAGAGGGTCCACCAGCTTTCACCTGGCTCAAGTATCCAAGGTCATCAACTGTACGTTACCCGTGTCAGAAGCCATCTTTGCTTTCACGAACCGTTGGGTTCATTCTTCATGCGCCATCGTGGGTACGTGTTTAGCTAGTCTGTACTGAGCTAACAGAGGCTAGATAGATAGCTAGACAGGTAAACTAATCAATAATAATATTCATACACCATCGTGGGTACGTATTTAGTTTAGGCTGTACTGGGCTAGCAGATGCCAGATAGATAGTTCTAAAGATATACAAAAATGTGTTTTATTCCATGTTAGTTAGTTTTTTTTGTTGTATGAAATAATTATAATTTTTCCATTATTGTTTCTATATTTTTTTTTAGCCTTAGTGCGTTCTAGACCGATTTGTAGGTTTCTTAGACTTCATCTCACAGCGTTGATAAATATATGATTGTGTTTAGATTTAGATCTTTTGCAGAGGATCCGGTTTGGAGATGTTGTTGTTGTTGATTTTATTGTCTTCATTCATCAAGATGATAAGACAAAAAAAAAAAAAAAATAAAAAAATAAAAAAAAAAAAAAAAATAATAATAATAATAATAATAATTACAATAATAATAAGAATAATAATAATAAGAATAATGTTTAAAAAAAAAAAAAAAAAAAATTAAACGATTATATTAATCTTGCGAAGCATGGACCCTCACAGCAGATCTCCAACGAAGAATACAAAGCATGGAGATGAGGTGCTACAGAAGACTTCTGTGCATTTCCTATACCCAACACATCACCAACGACGAAGTCCGACAGACCATCACACAAGCCATTGGACAACACGATGACCTGCTCACAGTGGTGAAGAAACGGAAACTCCGATGGTATGGCCACGTCACCAGATCATCAGGCCTTGCAAAGACCATTCTGCAAGGCACAGTGCAAGGAGGTAGAAGAAGGGGGAGACCGAAAAAGAGGTGGGAGGACAACATTCGAGAATGGACTGGTTTGACACTGAGCGAAGCCATGAGGGCTGCTGAGGACAGAGAAAGATGGAGTATGCTGGTTAAACGATCATCTGTGGTGCCCCTACGACCTTCGGGTTATGGGACAGGATAGGATAGGATAGGATATTAATCTTGCAACAGGTGAATCAAAGATTATTTTCGCTAAGGTAATACACAAAGCATAATTAATTTCTTTTAAGGAAGTTTTCTCGTTCATCTCCAGCGGTAAAATAGGGGCAACAGTAGAGCATGCAAACAACATGTGTTCTAAAGACAAAGGTCTGCCACAGGCACATAAAACATTTTTACAATATTTCGGTCTTATTGCATTAAGCCATATTCGATTTGCCATTGAGGAAATAGCTCTTGAGACTTTACTCTGCTCTTCAAAATGTGTGTCAAATATAATTTGTCTAAGTAAACTATGTTCAATATGATGTTGTATTTCTTTAGGGGATTTCTTCAATGCAATAACCTTGGAGTTCAAATTTGAGGCACCCTGTTTTGCCCCCCTATCTGCCCAGTCATTATATAGAAACCCACTATGTGACGGTATCCAGCAGAAACTTACATCTGTTCCGTTAACAATTAATTTGTTAAATTAATTTGCGGTTTGGAGAGCACTTGGCAGAAGTGTTTGTTTATGTTATTGTATGTAAGGCATGGAAGTGGAAGGATGAAAGAAGGATCATCAGTCATCTCATCTATCATTCATTATCAACTATCGTGTGTTATAATCATACAACATTTTTTAATGGTTCGACGAACGAGGAACATTACATCATACTTGTGATTCGTTATAGAAAATTCATATATTCATATTTGGGACATTAGGTCACCACCTGATCGTTTCAGGCGCAATCAGTGCAGGCCGGAAGAATCAGTGCAGGCCGGAAGACGTATGCAAGTCGCTGAGGAACGAACAACATCAAGTATCCATGACATCACAGCAAAAAGAGAGACAATGAAGTACCAGAGTGTAAAGAGACAATGACATTGCGTTTATCTCAAGTCTCTACAGTGAAGATAAGTTCAATTTTATTTCTTCAAAAACTCACAAACAACGGCTGAGACGATACTGGAGTAACACACAGATTTCACTTTTATCATATGTGATCACACATCATTATTATCATTCATAAACTTCATCAGTGAGTGAATAAGTTGATTTGCATTACCATCACACTCTGAGTGTACACATCTATGGTGCAAATGCGCGCGTGTCTCTTATCTTTGATGCTGTAACTCTATCCTAAATTGCACACACCACCTATTTATTACAAATTCGGAGGCAACCACGGCAGGTGGTGCAGCACCCCCTGAAATCACTGCGTATTTTGGGGGAAGGGCTGCATAAGGATCCTCCCATGCGTTGACAACTGTCAAAGCCAGCAAAGTTCTCAGATTCCTGAGGCGGAACCTGAAGATAGCTTCCACCGAACTGTAGGAAAAAGCATCCATGGTCTTTTTCCAGCCCATCCTGGATTACGCCAGCCCAATATGGGACGTTCAAACTCCGAGGAACATTAAGAAAATCGAGGCAATACAGTGACAGGCGTCACACTCATTCTGAACCGCTTCCTCAACATCTCTAGTGTGAGCGCCATGATTCACTGTCTGATGGTATGGCCCGCTCTCAAGTCCCAAAGAAAGAAAGCCAGACTGTGCATGCTGAGGAAAACATTACATTACATTACATGATTATTGCTTTAGGCCCAGCGGACTCTTCCGAGCCAAATCAGGACCAGACAACCCCTGATCCGCATAAAAGATCTGCTGAAACAACCCTAGTGGTAAAACTGAAAGCTCTCCACCAGCCAGTCACTTCACAATAAAGACAATCCCACGCAGGGGACGCTGAGGCTGTACTCTAATTTATCGAACCTCCGTTTACAAAAACAAAATAGAATACAAACATTATAAATTATCAACAAAACACATACATATAAAATGCCTACATTGCTAAATAATATCATAGGAAGTCCTATTGACCACCTGGCAGAAAGCGTCCAATATTCCCAAGCTGATCCAACAGACCTCATACACAAATAAGGAGTCTAGTCCCGGAAGAGTTTTCAAGAAAAAAGGTAGGTGACGGGTTTAGCGAAAAAGAAGATAGTATAGCAGATTGATAGAACAGAGCAGGAATGAGAAAGAGCAAATGAGAAAGACAGCGGCAGTGGGAATTTAAAGCACTAAATTTCCAGAAAGTGGGGATACTATTTATACTGAAACCCCCAGCACCCCAACGGGGGTTGCTTAGGAAAATCAGAAATGGACAAGTCCAGGTACGACACAGCAAGCTACAGTTGCAGAGGTCATGACCAGCAATTCCGACTGATCCAGAGCAGAACAGACTACAGGAAGTTCTCCTTCTTCGCTCCACTATCAGGGACTAGAACGCCCTCTCTGCTGAAGAAGCCAGCGCCCTGACCCTGCTGTTATTAGGCTGCGCTAGGGCTGGTACTCGGGCCTGAGCTTGCTGTGGCTGCAATGCATAAGTCCAGCAGTTCTACCTCATATAGGCTTAGTTGTGTGTTTTGAAGAATGTGTTATTAATTTGACAGGTTCATACACACATTTGCTCACAAAATTCAAGGAGTTTTCAAGGACTTTTCCAGGAAACTATAATAAATTTCAAAGACAATCAGAACAATATGTACACACTGACAACATTTAACAAACAGCAATCCCTAACCTTCACCCACACAAAGAGGCCTATACGTACTGCAAACTAAATATTACTATGCACAAGTGTAAAGTACAGTCCAATATCAAGTTACATTCTTTGTTTCTCAATACTCCAATTAGTGACTTCACAACAAAAGACTACTCACATATCAATTAAAGCAATCCTCCAAAGCTAACTGTAGCCTGAAACAGCAAATACAGCCAACACAAACGCTGTCAGTGTTGCTAACTGTAGCCTGAAACAGCAAATACAGCCAACAAAAACGCTGTCAGTGTAGCTAACTGTAGCCTGAAACAGCAAATACAGCCAACACAAACACTGTCATGGTGGCACAAAGGCACCAGTAGAAGAATAATTCACAGGCAAAAGCTTCTTGTATTTACAAACTGTCTTTAATTTTCGGTATTTCTTCCTCGATCTGCTTGTCAATGTTTGTGATTTCTTCTTGTTTTGATTTTGGCTTGCTTGTCAGTACCTTGGACTGGGAGATTCATCTCCATGCTTCCTTTGCTTCAGCTTGGAAATGCGGCACATCTGTTCCCTTTTGACTCCATAAGACAGTCTTTTTTTTGTCCAACCATGCTGCATCAGATAGGCATAACCCCTGGGGCACTTTGAAACTTGGTTCTGAAAGGTCACTGCCACTATAAAACATCAGTAGCCAATGCAAATGCTCAGAAGTGGGAATTAACTGACAAGATATCCTCTATAGTTGCCTACCTTGGTACAGCAGACGACGTTTGTCGAAAAATGGCAAGATTTTCTTTACAGTGTGCAAAAAAAAATATTAGTGAGCAAAACTTGTCACCACAATCGATTATTCAAAGACTTTTCAACGAATTTATTATAAAAGTGAATCTGAAAGGTATACAAGAACATGAAAATGGGGTCTTAAAAACCAAGGATGTTCAAGGAATTTCAAGAACTGTACTATCTCTGCTTTAACATTGTATGCCCATGGACAAAGAACAAGGCTTACCCAACAACAAAATTACCCTTCTGTCCACTGCAATGTTTGTGTAGAACAACTGTACATTTAATTTCACTGTTTGTCTCTCCTCATTTTGATTCTCTATTTAAAATTCCAATTGGGTTTACTTCCAAAACACAAAAAAACTACTCTTTGCATCACATGTTGTTTGTTTTTGTAACAAATGTAAAAAGCTAAATTCATTGATTTGCTCTTTCCACTCTTCTTCTCTGTTTGAATTTCCTCAAGCGAGCTTTGTGACTCTCTTTCTTTGCTAATTTATGCCTTTCAAGGCTATTTGGATCGACATGTTGCTCTTTCTTCTGCTGATGGCGTTGTTGTTGTTGTTGCTGTTGTTGACCTTTGTTTTTCTTCCTCCAGTTCTTGTTCTTGCCTTTCTTGTGTGGCTGCACGTTCCAGTCTGGACTGTGCAAGTGGCTGGGCGCGGCTTGCTCGCCATGCTGTTGACGGTTGGCCATTTGGTTGGCGCGCTTGGCTTTCTTCAGCAGTTTCCTTTCCTGGCGCTCGGCTCTCTGTAGTTTCATTTCCTGGTTCTCGACTCTCTGTAATTGGCTATCAACTCTCTGTAATTTGGCATCTTCCTGCAGCTCCTTCTGTCTCTCCCTGTACGGAGCCAGCGCCATCACGGCAGTTATCCCCCCTTTCTCCAGTATGATGGCACGTTGTCTGCAATCCAGATATTCCTTCACGTTCCTGCCGGACAGAAACATGTATCTGAGGTTAATAATTGAGCTACGTAGGTTATTACTTATTGGAGTCACCCATCTTGTTCTCAAATGAGTAGTGAGCGCTGTATTTAGTTTTCATCATTCTTATAGAGCACTTTTCCAGCTCAAGAGCTGCTCAAGGCGCTGACCAATACAGGATCTCACTCAAACCGCCTGAGGAACTCACTTGCAGCCTTTGGGCACATAGTCTGACATCCAGACAACTGAGCACAATCCTGGGATGGGGGAGAAGGGACCTAGTGCTTGCTGGGTAAATTTGTGTTTCCGGCACTCGCCCATCTAGGACATGAGCATCGGGATCTTTAAAGTCCACGCGTTAGGATATACGTGTTGACTGACTAGACCTAGGTTTGTGCTCTGACCCGAAGGAGTTGGGGCACAGTGTCTCAAGGACAAGTGTTTTTATTTTAATTTATTGTTATTTTATTAATCTAAGCAGTCCACGGGCTTCCAGCCATTGCCTCCACAGGCTACAATGTTATCGCTTAACACTTGTTGTTTTGCTGTTGTGTACAATGGGCTTTGAACCTCTACCTGTACGAGCTGCAATGTTGTCGCTCAACACTTGTTTTGTCGTTGTGCATGATGGCTTATGTACAACAGTTTCCATGCTCAGTGATATTTGCTGTTAAACAGCTTGATCTTTTTGTTCAGGGCTATGGCTCTCCGATTGGGAGGCAACGTTGTACTGGCTCTAGAGTTGCAGCCTTGGGGGGGGGCTGATTGACCTTCGTGGATCATTCCTAATTCCAACTGTTCTGATAACCCTTTGTAGCTCAGACAGTTGGAATGTGCCCGGGGCAAGGCATTGTCCATGGATGAGAGTATAAACCGAGGTCTAGTCTGTGCACTCACACATTCCGTCGCATGGATTTTAAAGATCCTGACGCTCATTTCCTAGAAGGGTGATTGCTGGCTGCACAAATACACCAGGCACTCACTAGGTTTGTTCTCCCCATCCCCGGTTGCCCAGAATAATTATATTCCATCGTCTGACTATGCACCCAAAGCCTGCAAGGGGGCTCCTTCCTTGAGCTGGAAAGGTGCTAGAAAAGAATGTTTAAATAAATCAATATAATCAATTTCTTTTTAAAATTATTATTATTGTTTGTATTGTTATTATTGTTAGTGGCATTCAGGGTTGTTTTCTTCAGTGGCATTATCCAACTTATTTTAAAATAATAACGTTATAATGTATTGTGTTAGTTCCTATGTTGTGGTTTTGACCGATATGTGTGTGTGTTTGTGTATGTGTGTGTGAACTGAACGAGTGAACAACAGCACCAGAAGCACCACCCATGACAGTGGAATAACACTTCTAGCTGTTATCTGACACACACCCATGACAGGGGAATAGGACCTCTAGCTGTTATCTGACACACCCATGATAGGGGAATAAAACTTCTAGCTGTTATCTGACACACACCCATGACAGTGGAATAAAACTTCTAGCTGTTATCTGACACCCATGACAGTGGAATAGGACCTCTAGCTGTTATCTGACACACACCCATGACAAGAAAATAAAACTTCTAGCTGTTATCTGACACACCCATGACAGTGAAATGGGATCTCTAGCTGTATCCGACACACCGTGACAGGGGAAATAGGACCTCTAGCTGTATCTGACACTCACACCTGACAGGGGAATAGGACCTCTAGCTGTATCTGACACTCACACCTGACAGGGGAAATATGATCTCTAGCTGTATCTGACACACACCCATGACATGGAGAATAGGACCTCTAGCTGTTATCTGACACACCATGACAGGGTAAAGAGGACCTCTAGCTGTATCTGACACTCACACATGACAGGGGAATAGGACCTCTAAACCATGCTGGCTGTATCTGACACTCACCCATCTAGGTCATGAGCATCAGGATATTTAAAGCCCATGAGGTTAATTAGGACTAAGCAGTGTAGGTCATAACTACCACAAAACAAGCTCTACCTTGGGTAGCAGTTAGCCCTGGCTGTAGGCTGGAGCAAGCGTTGCTTCTCGCTCTCAATGGCTTCCTCCAGCGAGACATCAGGTTCCTCCGTGGAGAAGTCAAAGTGGATCAAGTCCAGGGGGATGCCCGGGTCAGGAGGAGGCAGGGTCAAGGTAGCAGTGTGACCCCCTACCAGCAAGCTGACCCCGGCCCTGTAGTTCCGGGGGTGCAGGCAGTCCACGTGGTCCAGCAGAAGGTGGGATTTGAACCGGAAGTAGTTGTCCATAATCTTGTGGCAGAACTGACAGGGGAACAAGCGCATGGCTCCACTGCTGCGGACCCTTTCTTTCATGTGCTGGCTGACCTCTAGGTGCTCCTACCACACAGATAGCACTATATCACACCACTTATCACAAAAATAATAAACAACACAATGCAAGATAACAGATAACACCATATGAAACCACACATTACAATAATAATAAACAACACACAGCAAGATAACAGATAGCACCATATGACACCACACATCACAATAATAATAAACAACACACAGCAATATAACAGATAACACCATATGACACCACACATCACAATAATAATAAACAACACACAACAAGATAACACCATATGACACCACACATGGCAATAGTAATAAATAACACACATTAAGATAACAAATAACTCCATGTCACACCACACATCACAATAATAATAAACATACAGCAAGATAACAGATAACACCATATGACCCCACACATCACAATAATAATAAACAACACACAGCAAGATAACAGATAACACCATATGACACATACATCGCAATAATAATAAACAGCAAGATAACAGATAACACCATATGACACCACAAATCGCAATAATAACAAACAACACACTGCAAGATAACAGATAACACCATATGACACCACACATCACAATAATAATAAACATATACCAAATAACAGCAGATCTACAACGAAGAATACAAAGCATGGAGATGAGGTGCTACAGAAGACTTCTGGGCATTTCCTATAGGCTATACCCAGCACATCACCAACGACGAAGTCTGACAGACCATCACACAAGCCATTGGACAACACGATGACCTGCTCACAGTGATGAAGAAACAGAAACTCCTATGGTACGGCCACATCACCAGATCATCAGGCCTTGCAAAGACCATACTGCAAGGCAGGGTGCAAGAAGGTAGAAGAAGAGGGAGACCGAAAAAGAGGTGGGAGGACAACATTCGAGAATGGACTGGTTTGACACCAGAGCGAGGCCATGAGGGTTGCTGAGGACAGGGAAAGATGGAGTGCGCTGGTTAAACGATCATCTGTGGTGTACCTACGACCTCCGAGTTACGGGATAGGATAGGAAATAAGAGATTATACAGATAACAAATAAGATAATACTGAGACAAAACTCCAAGATTACAGATAATAAGGTTAACAAAACAGACAATCATAATAAAAACTAGAAGGCAAAGCCCATATGACTCAAATGCTCCTTATGGAACTGGCAATATTTACCAAGAAAATGTGTGCCCCTCTCCTCCCCTCAGCACTAAAAAAACAAAAGAGATGGTGGTATTAACCCTTTGTCACTCCCAAGGCCTGTTCAGGCATGCGAACTAGTCTAACACGTTGTAACTGTCTAGCAACGGTCAACCACAAAACATCGCTTTAAAATTAATCCTGTTAAAACTTTCGTTCGCGGGTTACTTTTTGGCTAGATCTACTTAGTGCAATAGGTGATAGTCTTTTCATGATGGTTTGTTTAAAACAAGAAAGTTTTTGGCCCAATTTTCGGTGCCACACAAATGGAGGAGGAAGATATGGTGTTCGATTACCAGTGAAGGCAACAATGACTCTATGGACTTTACAAGAAATAGCGAAAGGAGAGGTGTCTGATGTTGACTTGGATTTAGCAGTAACCCCAAATCGCCTTGATTTTGACAATTTTGACGATCAGCAGGACTCACAGAACTGACCGACAGATGATCTGTCATTTAGTTATTGTTTATAGTAACTAAGTCAACGTTTAAAGGGGTAAAGAAGACACCAAAGTTGCTAACACTGTACAGTTTGTTTCTACTTTCTGTTTATTTTGACTATCAGTATCAGTAGGCGTACATGTCTTCTTCATTAGTCTTTTCTTCTAAACGTAGAAGACAGGTAGCCTACTGATAGTCCAAAGAAATGTAGTTTCTTCAGTTACATTTATATTACACTGTTTCTTCCTCATTTTTTTTCCATTTTGGTAATTTTATTTTCTTTAAGATCAGCATTCCTTGTGCTTTTTATAGCAGCTTGTTTTGTGAACTCTGTGCTAAACAATAGCCCTTAAAAAAAAAGGAGTTTTGATCCAGACATCTATGAAAACATGAAACTCTTTACATTTTTTGTGTGCATTTTCTGTACGAACCTTACACCTTTTTAACACAAAGTGTGAACATTCAACAACTGGTATTTTTCATCACATTAAAACCAGGTGTAAATCCTCATTTTGTATTTTACTTTTTTTTCCTGAGCGAGGTGTGAACATTTTGCGGAGTTCCTTCCCTTGCGTTGAGTACTAAACACTGCACTTCATTCCAAAGGCTCTGGAGGTGGTGTCAAGCGTCTGCATCAGCTGTTCAAGTGCTTGTTCCTCTCCAGCCAATCCATCAATGTCATCCGCAAAACAGAGTTTGGAGATTGCTCTACCCCATATTCTGACTGTGCTTCATGATCTGCAAGGTTATCTGACTTGGTGCACACCAGAACAATGTTGAAGGAGAGAGTAGGCATCCTTGACGCACGCCGATTGTTGTTCTGAACCAGTTCCCAATTGCGCTGTTGTGGAGGATTGCACTAGTAGCCTTGTCATACAGGCTTTTAATGACTTCAGCAGAGTTAGGGCTGGTGCTTACAGACCACGTACCAAATTTCTCAGTTTGAGATTAATAAAGTTATGTTATTATTATTATTATTATTAAGTTGTACACTCTAATGGTCGCCCAGAGCTGCATGCCAGACTCAAACACTTTCTTGAAATCCATAAACACATGATATGTTGGTCCTGTAGGCATTTTTCGCAGATTATTCAAAGGTTGAAAATCTACTCAGTGGTACTTCGCGCTGTCCTGAATCCTGCTTATGGGTTAAATAAACAGCCATTGGACTGTACGATGACCTATTTTTTGCATGTTTTTGCAAGGCCTAAAATGACCCTGACCTTCAAGATCAAATCAAAAACGGAACACATATGAAAGATCAATCTATCGTCTATAAATACCACAAGTTTGAACTTTATAACGGAACACATATGAAAGATCAATCTATCGTCTATAAATACCACAAGTTTGAACTTTATGTCTCTCACACTTGTGGGTCAAAGTCACTTCAAAAGACCTATACAAACCTACTTTGGACAGCTCAATGACATTGACGTTTGAGTGAGGTTGACCAAATTTGCACAGTATGTGTGTCTCATTAATATCTATCATGCATCAAAGAATCATAAGTTCAATATTAATAACCTAAGAAAAATATGAAATTTTGTGAACAATTGTCATTTTTTTACTAACATTTGATGACCCTGTGACCTTGACCTTGAAGTGAAGTAATTTATTCACTGATCATCTCTGAGGTCTCATGGATATACACCATCTTACCAAGTTTGGTTGTTATAGTTAAAATAGGTCCTGAGTACTTAAGCCACTTTAAATTTTTTCACAGACTGCGGATGGCGTACAGACGGACAAATGGACATTTTTTTCAATTTTATTTCTGGACTATTTATGACTCATCTCGCACAGATTTGCAAAAATCTAACATTTTGTTTTCGGTGGGCGAGTACCTAGACTCACATTTCTATGCATGCGAGTCGAAAAAACCACATCCAAGATAACAGATATCAAGGATATCAATACAGATAAGGAAAACCAATAGAACCACTTGTTTTGTATAGAACACTCAGTACAAAGAGCTGGAGAAGGGATCTAGTATTGTGTTGGCTGGCACTGGTTTATCTAGGATACCAGCATCAGGATGTTTTGATGTCAGTGCGATGGCATGTGAGCGTGCACAGACTATATTTCATATTCCTACTGTCGTGCCAATGATTAGGGAGTACTTGTCTGCACACCAGGGTTATACACTGCAGCATGTGAATGGGGCTGGAACCACTGCCTGCTATGTTATCACTTCACATTCACCGCTTCCATTGCTGTTACTCTCAGTCACTAACTAACTGCATCCCCATCACAGTCGGGTGTGAACAGTTCACGCAGTGAACCCTTGTTCTGTTTTCTAATATATAAATTAATTAATCAGTTAATTAACTACTGCATAAAGTACAATAAAATATTAAATATAAAATAAATAAATGTTTTCCAAGCCTTGAAAGTGTGGTCAGGAAATTTTTTGTTGCAGGTGAGGCAAAAGTCTCTGTGGGAACTGAAGCCAAACTGTCGCAGAGCGCTTGTCACGGTGCGCAAACTGTATGCTCCTTCCATCCCGTGGACAGTTGATGTGTGGTGGGCGCAATCACCGACAGTCTGGAAGGCGGAATAGCACCAAGGGCACACAGAAACTTTCTGCTTCCACAGATGGTGATCCTGCTTTAATGACGACGCTTGCAACACAAATTTGGGCTGCAGGTTGCCTGCAAAATGAATTATGCATCATTAGATTACATGGACTGACTTAAATATTTCTAACAAGCACTGAGCATTCATCTCCCCAATCAAAACTTGTCAGGGAGTTTTGTACCCCAGACCTTGAAGGGAACTGATACTGGCAAAATAATGGGTGCAGTTCTATCCATAATAATAATAATAATAATAATAATAATAATAATAATAATAATAATAATAATAACGGTTTGTATAGAGCACTTTGCCCTCTCAAGGGCTGCTCAAGGCACTGGCACAAACAGGATCTAATTCCAGCAGCTCAAGGTACAAACTTGATGCATCAGACATACCCATGACAGGGGGTATAGGACCTCTAGCTGTTATCCGACATGCCCACGACAGGGGGAATAGGACCTCTAGCTGTTATCTGACACACCCCTATGATAGAGGGAATAGGACCATTAGCTGTATCTGATACATACCCATGACAGGGGGTATAGGACCTCTAGCTGTATCTGACACTACACCCATGATAGGGGGAATAGGATCTCTAGCTGTATCTGACAGACAGCAGTGTGACCCCCTACCAGCAAGCTGACCCAGGGACTACTACAAATCATCTAATGCCCCCAGACTGTCACAATAGGCTATTTAGATTCTGCACTTCAATAGTTCAGCCTGCTGTAGTCTTTGTAAATTAAAGTCACTGCCTAGCAGACGACAGAAGTCCGGACTGTGCTAAGCATGTGTAGGCTAGATTCTCGCTAGGGTAGGTAGTGACCTCATCCTGCTGACGTATAGCCACCATTTCCTGCTAGGAGGCGCTCAGGTCTCACGAGACTTTCGCGGGTGACGGGTGAAATTCATTCTCCTGACATCCACAAAACCCAAACATGCAAAAAGTCAACATTCACCTGTACTGACATCCACAAAACCCAGATATCAAAAGAAGTCAACGCTCACCTGTACTGACATCCACAAAACCCAGACATCAAAAGAAGTCAACACTCACCTGTACTATGGTCCACAAAACCCAGACATCGGCTAGCGCTATGGTGTACAAAGTCCTCAAGGTGATTCAGCATGGATTCCCTCCCTAAGAATTTGCTGTCGCAAAAATCACAGGTGTACATCACCTGGGAAAAGAACAACACAGAAAACATGTGTTAAAATCTCCCATCAACCATCATCATCATCATCACCGTCACCACCACCATCATATCAACGTAATATCAGTATAGTTTTCATCTGCATATTCTTACTCTATGTCAAGAAGTTAACACCAACATTAACTCTTCTATTACTAACTAATTCGGTAATCACATACTGTTCTACACCAAGTAATGTTTTCAAAAAGACCAATGTATGCACCAGTTGACTTTAACAAATCATAAAAAATAAATTGACGGATCTGCATGAAGTTGTGTATGCTTGAGTAGAATTGAATAGGGTACATAATAAGTTTGAAATAATGTGTCCAGTTCACATTGGTGGTGGTGGTGGTGGTGGTCGTATGGTGATGTTGTGGCTGTTGCAGTTGATGTTGATATCCAACTTTATTTTGTAAGTCATTGATAGCCTGATGCACTTTGCGATAATTTTTAATTCTTCTTAGCTTAGATGCTGACACTTCTTCCACAGTAAACCTCATCAAAAGCTTTGTCATAACTGGCGCCATGATCTAGCAACTCTCTCCAAAAATCAGTGTCATCACTCACCATGAAAAAATACAGATTTCCTCGCTAAAAAGAGTAAACAAAGCATGTGGTAGATCAACCAGGCTTCCTGCGACCAATTGTGCATTTCCGGGCATTTAAAATTAATTAGTTAGTTATTTAATGATTGCAAGGTTCAGCGGACTGCAAAAAGCCGAATCAGGACCACAAAATCAAGACCACAACTTTGCCGAAAGAGGACTCGTACCTGATCCGCACAAAAGATCTGACGAAACAACCCTAGTGGTAACACTTAAGGCACTCCACCAGCCGGTCACCCCACAATAAAAACCTCCCTAGCAGGGGACGCTGCGACTATACTCTAATTTATCGAACCCCTGTTTACAAAAACAAAATAGAATAAAAACATCATTATAAAATATGAACAAAACACATACAAATGTATATAAAATGCCTACATTACCTGGCATTTAAAAGAATATATGAGCTAATGCTCTAAAAATAGCCCACAGCAAGCCACTATATAGAGCACGTAGTGAGGTGGATTGACCTCCATGTTGGCGTTACACGTATCAGCGGTCGGCGTGTCTGACTTGTGGGTGTTGATAAAGGAGCTGAGGGAGGTGGGGTGGGGAGAGAGGGAGGAGGAGGGAAAGATGGCAGGGCCCTCCTTATTCTTTTGAATGAGAGCAAAGTACAAAGCCAGGTCCAGCCTGTGCACGCAGGCATTTCATTACAGGGTCTATCGAAATCCTGACACTCATGTCCTAGACAGTTAAGGCCCAAAAAAACAAATGACAAACAAAACAGTTTTGGGGGTTGTTTGGAAAAAAAAATTGAAAAACACCTAAATAAAAATCGCACCCAAGGTGGAAAAATTGTTTAAAAAAAAAAAAGAAGAAAAAAAAGAAGCCGACCTACCAATCCTTTTTTTGGTTTCTATGTTACAGTAAACGTACATATGATTTGGGAAGGGGGTGGGGGGGGGGGGGGGGGGGGGGGGCCTAAAGTGGCAGACACAACAACACAGCCAGCCAGTATTAGATTCTGTTCTCCCTTGTCCTGCGTGGTACTGCTCTGCCTATGAAACGCTTTTCATCAAAACGCTACACACATTTTGCCTGCTATATCAAACTGAAGAAAAAAATTTTTATTATAAAATTAAAATAAAAATTAATTAATTTTTTTTTTTAATTTCCGGTTAAGTGTGCAAGAATATCATTGTGCAGTTCTTCACTTAGGAGCTGTTCTATTCCCACATGGACACAAAGTACGTCAGCTGAACTACTATCACAAAACAGAAGAATTTTGAAATGGTGATTTAAGTTTTAGACTGGGCCTACACAACAAAGGATATGTCTGACTGACCTCATACTTGGTCCCTGTATCCCCCAGCTTGTGCTGTTCAAATCTGGCTCTTTTAGCTGGTGGCCCGCTTTCCATCCCTGCTGGGTCTGAAGCCAGCAGCCACCGTTTTCTTTCGTAAAGTCCATTCTCACAAGGGTCAGTGTGTTGTGCGGCGCTACTCAGAATATCTGTGGGATGCTGCGCAACACTGGAACTTATAAGAGAAGATTCCATTGCTGTGAAGTTGTTGTATAATCCGGTCCTATCGATGACGAAGCCGTCGTAGCTGGAGTGAAGCTGCGGTGAAACATGTTGAGAACGTGAAGACTTGCTCCTCGTTTGAACGCTGCTGCCTTCACTTCGACTGCTGCACTTGGGATCAGCAATACTGCCGTGTTCTACCAGACTGACGGGTGCAGACCAAAAAGGAGGCACTCTCTTGGGTATCCACATGGGTTGTGAGTTGTCAGGGTTGACACGCCTCATACCGTCAGACAGGATGCCCAGCTTGTAGCGCAAGTTCCTCCAAGTGCTGCTGTCATCGTCGTCCACATGCTGCAACAACCGTCTTCTAGCATCGATGATCTGCCTCTGGGAATATTCCCCCAAATTAATTTTCCCAATGTCGCTGGGGTGAGGTGGTGGGACTGGATGGCTTGCCATGGCCTCAGTCACCTGAAAGAAGCCAAGAAAGAGGACTTCATGTATTTCTATTGACCAGCAATAGCCTCATGGACATTAAAGATCCACCTTGTATAATATTAATAGCCTCAGTTCGTAAATGGCATAGGAGGTATATATACTACAGCAATTAATGCCAGTGCTTGAATCTTATTGCTGTTGTCATACATAATGACAGTATGGAACACAACACAATACAATAATTGTAATAAGCTCAACCCCTACCTTTTTTTTTTCTCATGCACAAACATGTTTAGCAATGATTTTCAAAAGGTTATTACCTTTTAACTGCTTTGTGTATTATATGCTTTTTCCAGCACAACTTACAAGTTAAATAAACACCCAAACATTTCACTTTTTTAACATATTTAAGTTCCTCTTTGTCAACGAAACTTTTTGGCAGTTGCCTTGGCTCTTGACCATTATTAAATCAATGATATGTTTGTCTTTTCTTTAAATAATTCCAGACCATTTAAATTCCATATAAAGTATAATATTATTTATTTCATTCTGATAAAGTTTAGTAATGCTTTCTACTTCAAAAAGGGATGTTTTCTTTCTCAAAGAAACATTCATCCAGACCGCTATGTCATCAGCATACTGAACTAGGAATATTTTTTTACTTACATTTCTAGGTAAATCATGAATTAAAATATTAAATAAAAGAGGTGAAATTAAGGCTAGCTGAGGAATTCCTATGTCTGTTTTATGAGATGTTGAATAAGAATTACCAACTCTAATACTTATTTCTCGACCTGAATGGAAGGTTTTAATATATATATATATATATATATATATATATATATATATATATATATATATATATATATATATATATATATATATATATATATATATATATGTGTGTGTGTGTGTGTCCAGACAATCCTATTTGTTTTAATTTCAATAATAATTTTGCATGCCATACCCTGTCGAAGGCCTTTGTCAAGTCAAAAAACGTTGCTAAAATACTTTTTCTCTTATAAAATTGTCTTTTAATTTGTATGGTTAATTTAACAAGGTGATTGATAGTGGATTGGCCTTTTTGAAATCCTCCCTAATGGACAGGGGTTATATGTTGTTTTGGACAATAAGGCACAGTGCAAGGAGGTAGAAGAAGAGGGAGACCGAAAAAGAGGTGGGAGGACAACATTCGAGAATGGACTGGTTTGACACTAAGCGAAGCCATCAGGGCTGCTGGGGACAGAGAAAGATGGAGTATGCTGGTTAAATGATCATCTGTGGTGCCCCTACGACCTCCGGGTTACAGGACAGGATAGGATAGGATAGTGTTCTAAAATTATCTTCTCCATTAGCTTACTAACATGAGACGTTAAGTCGATAGGTCTATAATTAACTGGATCTGTTCTTCGTTTGCCAGCTTTTAAAGTAGGAATTGCTAGAGAAGACTTCCATATTTCCGGCACGGTTCCTCAGTCATAACCAATACTTTTGAATGATTTTATGTAGTAGATGCAACCACTTTTCTGGTAAATTAAATAATACTATAAAGGACATACCATCCAGGTCTACAGCTGATTTTCTAGACAAGTCCTAAACTAAACAATTTATTTTGGGAGGGAATTTGCACCACTGCTCATTTTGGGAGCTGGTAAAGTAGATGTCCACATCATGACCACCACCTTCAACTGAGATCCTTGACAAGCACCGCCCAAAGAAACCATGGATCACCCTGGGACTTTTGGATTTGTGTGATAAACGAATAGAGATGAAAAAGAAAAAGAAAATCTCACAGGCAGCTGATGCCTACCGAAAAGTCAATGATGACATCCGAAAAGACATACGCACAGGTAAAGCTGCTGCGCTCCCTTGTCATCTCTATCTTCCTTGCGAAACATGGACCCTCACAGCAAATCTACAATGAAGAATACAAAGCATGGAGATGAGGTGCTACAGAAGACTTCTGGGCCTTTCCTATATCCAGCACATCACCAACAACGAAATCCGACAGACCATCACACAAGCCAGTGGACAACATGATGAAAAGCTCACAGTTTTGAAAAAACGGAAACTCCCATGGTATAGCCAGGTCATCAGAGCATCAGGCCTTGCAAAGACCAGACTGCAAGGCGCGGTGCAAGGAGGCAGAAGAGAGACAGAAAAAAGTGGAAGGACAACATTTGAGAATGGACTGGCTTGACACTGAGGACAGAGAAAGATGGAGTACACTGGTTAAATGATCATCTGTGGTGCCCCAACAACCTTCAAGTTACGGGACCAGATAGGGTAGGATAGACTAAACAAGGCATCATTATATTCTTTAAAAGAAATATTCGCATTTATGAACAAGGCATTGTCTGGAAATGGATCGTTATATTCATCTACACCCTCTTTCTCTTTTCTGTCATTATACATTTGCTGAGATAAAGTATAGGATCAGCTGACATTTCCAAAAATGTTTACAAGTTCTTCAGCTTTTTCAACCGGGGAGGGAAAAATATTGTTTTGTACTTTAACTGGACATTGTGGCAGCCGATATGATCCATTTTTCATTTAGCAACTTTTTCCAAGCCTTCTTGTGAACTCGCTTAGCTATTTCTGTTAAACAAAACTCAAAAGTATTTTTCTATTTTCAGCCACAATTATTTTGTTGCATTGTATTTTTGCCTTTTTCATTTTTTCAAAAGATTGGATTGATTTTAATGTTTTCCAGTTTTTGTGTGTGCGTTTTTTTCTTTTTAACTGCTGCATCACAAACTTCATTCCATCAAACATTGCCGTTTCTGTGGGTTTTTTTCTTAATCGATCTTCTTTTAGGAATTAAAATACTTGCTGCAGTGTGAACTTTTTCAGTATATTGGAAATACATAAAAAATTTACATCATCTATATATATATGACATTAATAAAGATTTGAACAAAACTCAACAATATGACTGAATTCCTTTTTTACTTTAAGTTTAACACAAGCAGAAAATATATATCGGTTAGCTCTTTAGGTATCGGAGACGGGCTCAAAATGTAATCCTTATCATTCTTTCAATAAATCACACACTGAACTTTGGTCCTGCTGAAATTCGTTACTGGTGGAAAGTAGAAGCCTTGCAACTTTGGTAACTTTTTATAGTTGACATTTAATGATTGTAAAGAAAAAGCAAGTCTTTGTGTTGTCACACAAGCCATTGGACAACACGATGACCTGCTCACAGCGGTGAAGAAACGGAAACTCCGATGGTATGGCCACGTCACCAGATCATCAGGCCTTGCAAAGATCATTCTGCAAGGCACAGTGCAAGGAGGTACAAAAATAGGGAGACCGAAAAAGAGGTGGGAGGACAACATTCGAGAATGGACTGGTTTGACACTGAGCGAAGCTATCAGGGCTGCTGAGGACAGAGAAACATGGAGTATGCTGTTTAAACGATCATCTGTGGTGCCCCTATGACCTCCGGGTTACGGGACAGGATAGGGATAGGATAGGATTGTAAAGATAATAGTAATACATGATGATCGTTTCATGTTCACGTAGATACTGTAGAGTTGTAGCAATGCATCGGCAGTTCCACTGAAGAATAGACTTTTTTTTCTTTTTGTTTCATGTTAACTTAAGAATATCAAGAATTAAAATCTCAAACAATAACAACTATGCAAAAAGTTGAGTTCTTGAACTGGCTTAAATTGAATTTCTTGAAAAGCAGCGATAAATTGTTCTTAGAAAGCCATATCATTTCTAGAACCAAACTTGAGTTAGTACCATTTCAATGGAAACACTGGTCTGGGAGCTGGATGCCACCTGCCTCAGAGGTCATAATATCCGGAGCAGTCACTTGCCTGGTAGTTTCGACCAAATCTAATTCGTCTTGGTTTCTTCCACAGAAGACTTTAAAAAATCTATTAACCTATCCAGCTAGGATACTTGATCCTTTCCTGTCCGGGTGGACCTTGTCTCTTAAGACATAAGTTGGCATGTTGTCATGGTTACCAAATGCAACATTTGGCTCATCCAAAAGTTCGGAGAAAGATAGCGCATTGGAAATGTCTCTTTCAGACAGCAGGACTGTATCCTTTACAGCCGCAATCTTACTGACCACGATGTTAGTGTTTGGATGCTGCAATGCCACGGTCTTGACCATTTTTACTAATTCTGAACTTGCTGAGTTGAGGTCTTTGTCTTTAAGATTATTTACCCCTACATGAATGACCACTGTTTTTAGATCTTGGTTGTTGATCTCTTCACCCATCTGTTCAAGTGCAGGAAAAATATCTTCAATGACCAATGCCCTAGTCTTGACAACCTTAAAACCGTAGGACTGGCCCAGTCTGTTTGCTTGAACTCCGTTCAATACAGAATCATGACCAAAAGTGACCACATCATCGAAGGCTTGCTGTATTTGACTTTGCCTAGGTACATACATTACCCCTGTCTTTTTGACTGCAACATGTGTTGGATTGACGTCATTATATACGTCATGTTGTTAATGTTTTACTTCTTTCTTCTTTTTATTTTTATGTCCTGCAGAAGTGACTTGCTATGGTGAAAGATACATTTGCGAGTTTTCCGGATCTTCTGTTTTCCAGCATCTACAATCTATCTACAGCAAGTGATTTTGACTTCACTGTGGTCACATATGAGACTGGTGGAATGGTCGATCGCATTCGAGTCGTCTGCTCGCCATCCTCCACTGCGGATGCCGATTGACAATCTATTTATTTGTTAACGAGCTGTTTGATCAAACTCGACTCGACTGATCGCTGATCATCAAGTGCAGCTCTTTGATCTCGGTTTGCCTTGTGTGGATGACTGCTTGGAGCTCACTTACTTGATATCGACTACTGCAGCCGTGGTCAGGGATGACCTCTGTGACAGCAGTCAATGTTGCTGGCTCCATCCCTTCTTCTTGCCTCACCTCATCGTCTGTCACCATTTCTTTTTCCTCTTTTGCTCTCCGCTTCCTTTTTCTTGATGTCCTTCTTGCCGGCATGATGAAATCTAGCTGATTACACAGGTTTCCAAAAAGTAAATTGGCAGCTACATTTAGGTTGTTGTTTATATGATGGGAACTGAGCTTTAAAAAAAACATAGCACAGTTCAGCATATAGGCTAAAAGCCTTTGGCCCTCATATCAGATCTTGATGAGGGTCCCAAGACCCAGACCCCTGGCCTCGGTGCCTACCAATTTAGAACCTTTTAGACGCCAATTTGGTGGAGTAGATGCTATTTATTTATTTATTTAATCGTTCTTATATAGCGCTTTTTCAGCTCAAGAGCTGCTCAAGGCGCTGGCCGATACAAGATCTAACTCAAGCCGCCCGAGGCGCCAACTTGCAGCCTTTATGGCGCACCGTAATAACGCCCCAGACAACTGAGCACAATCCTGGGCAGCCAGGGATGGGGGAGAAGGACCTATGTGCATGCTGGATGTGTTCTTGTCACCGGCACTCACCCGTCTAGGACATGAGCATCAGGATCTTTAAAGTCCGTTATGATGGAATGTATGCGACACAGACTAGACCTCGGTTTATACTCTCATCCGAAGGAGTAGGAAACGGGAGTAAAGTGTCTTTCCTAAGGACACAACACAATGCCCCGGCCTGGGCTCGAACCCGGGACGTTCAGATCCGCAAGCCAAAGCTCTACCATTAGGCCACCGTGACTCCCTATCCTTAAATAACCTGTCCATACAGTTCTTAAACACATTGAGTGATTTAGCATCGGTAGTCAGGTCATTCCAAGTATTATTAAAAGCTTCAGTAAGTTTAAATTTGTGAACACGTGTTAAACCCTCCTACCCTATCCTATCTCGTAACTCTGAAGTCGTAGGGGCACCACAGATGATCGTTTAACCAGCGTACTCCATCTTTCCCTGATGGTTTTGCTCAGCGTCAAACCAGTCCATTCTAGAATGTTGTCCTCCCACCTCTTTTTCGTTCTCCCTCTTCTTCTACCTCCCTGCACTGTGCCTTGCAGGATGGTCTTTGCAAGACCCGATGATCTGGCGACGTGGCCATACCATCGGAGATTCAGTTTCTTCACCACTGTGAGCAGGTCATCGTGTTGCCCAATGGCATGTGCGATGGTCTGTCGGACTTCGTCGTTGGTGATGTGCTGGATATAGGAAATGCCCAGGTCTTCTGTAGCACCTCATCTCCATGCTTTGTATTCTTCGTTGTAGATCTGCTGTGAGGGTCCATGTTTCGCAGGCGTATAAGAAGATGGAGATGACAAGGGAGCGCAGCAGTCTTACCTTGGAATGTTGACTGATGGTCCTGTCTTTCCAAACTGGTTCAACCTCGCCAGGTCAGCAGTTGTTCATGCGATCCTGGAGAGGACTTCCTGTCGGGACCCATTGTCTGATACAATGGCTCCTAAATATTTGAAGTTATGCACTGTGTTTTAGGGATTGGCCTTGGACTTTGATGTCCGTGTGTCTTCTCTGCACTTATTTCCATTCCATAGGCTCTGGCGGTGGTGTCAAGCCTCTGTACCAGCTGTTCAAGTTTTTGTTCCTCTTCAGCCAATCCATCAATGTCATCTGC
Organism: Oncomelania hupensis; assembly: GCA_036898135.1. Classification (NCBI taxonomy): domain Eukaryota; kingdom Metazoa; phylum Mollusca; class Gastropoda; order Littorinimorpha; family Pomatiopsidae; genus Oncomelania; species Oncomelania hupensis. Next base: position 26,817,988 of record CM072527.1, on the reverse strand, counting down.
AAAACGAAGATTGGAGATTGCTCTTCACCCTATGCTTCTTCTTCTTCCATTTGCCGACCACGATCAATAATGATCACTATTGTCGCAATAGGGCGATATATTGTCACTGGGGGTAAGAAACGGTTTGATAAGGGGCAGGGCTGTTGGGTAAGAGAGGGGAGAGGGTGGAGAGGGGGGAGATGCATGGGATTGTGGAGGTGTGGGCTACAGCACCGCCAGCGCCCTTGTAATGAAGGCGCTGACTGACGGTGCCTGTACCACTTCAGCGGGCAGGAGGTTCCAGTCGCGGACGGTCCGGGGGAAGAAGGCTGACTGGCGGTGGTCTGTACGGCAGGGGATGCGAGTGTACTGTAGGCTGTGGCCACGCCGGGATCTTGATGGCAGTGGTTTCAGGTGGGAGCATCTGACTTGGATGGTTTTGTGGTGGACTTTGAAGAAAGTGCTGACTGTGCCTTCATGATTTGCAAGGGCATCCAACATGATGCGCTCTAGGAAGATGTTGAAGTGTTAGAGAGAGTAGGCATCCCTGACGCACACCAATTGTTGTTCTGAACCAGTTTCCGATGGCGTTGTTGTGGAGGACTGCACTGGTAGCTTTGTCATACAGGCTTTTGATGACTTCAATAATTTTAGGGCTAATGTTGTACACTCTCACCGTTGCCCACAGAGCTGCATACCAGACTGGGTCAAACGCCTTTTTTAAGTCTACGAACACATGATATAGACTTTGATGGTGATGTAGGTATTTCTCGCAGATTATTCTGAGGTTGAAAATCTGTTCAGTGGTACTTCGCCCTGCCCTGGGACGTATAAGACTAGTAAGAGCCTTAAATAGGGGGACCATGAATCGGCATGATCATGATGTCCTTGGCTTGTAAGTTGTATAAATTACCTCCACCACGGTTTGAGTCTTATTGTGCCTCTGGGTCATTTTGAGTTATTTGTGCTATCTTAAAGTATTTTGAATGCCAATTTCAATGGAAAAAACCGTTTGAAAATCTAACGAATAGTCTCGGAGCTACATGCTTTTTACTTTGCCCCCCCTCAAAAACGCGATTCTGAGAAATCTCGAAATTTGTGTTTACAAACTTTAAGACAGTAATGTCCTTAGCAACCATGCATGGATCTTAATGAAATTTGGCACAGTAATCTAGCACAGCATTAACAACACACACACAGATTTTCATTTCAAAGTATGAAGTACTTTAATTTGTACACTTTTTTTAAAATACATGTTAAAATGTATGTTTTACTTAGTTAACATTTTTATGCAGGCCGATTGCTACTACTATAATAATTTTATTCATAACAATATTAAAATCATTACAAATGAGCAAATGTCAACAATTTCTATAAAATAGCAACATAAAATAAAAAAGTATGTGGTCTAAAAATTGTTTACAGGGGCATTCCCGGAGAACTATTATTTTTAGCCTATCGTTTTAGCTTTTACATTTTTATTCTACATAGTTTAAAAGCTGAGGCAAAGACCTTTCAATCGGTGCATAGTACATCGGGTCGGCTCAAAAAGCATAGGGAGGACAGGTTGTTCAAAAGAAGTTGTTTTGGCAAGATTTTCTCACCAAAACGGGATAGGTGGTGCTTTTAAAACAAATTTATAATACTTTTAGAAGTGAATTTTAGCAAAATTCCAACGGAAACATGTAGATAAATGATTAAAGAATCAGCAACAACTAAAATCTCAAAACCGACAACCCACACCCCCTGCACCTATTTTCAGTGATTTCTCGGAATGGACTGAGGCACAATACGACTCATCCCGTGGTGGAGGGTCACAATTAACCAGGAAATTAGCAAAAATGATTGAATATACCAGTTGAAATATCCAAGAATAATATTCTAGAAGTCGACAATTTAAGAGACGACAATTTTCGCTCACGTTTCAGCTTTCGATTGCAATGAAGGAACCGGAAGTCAAGCCTAATGGGACCAAAAGATTAACAAAACAAAACAAAAATATTTACCAAAAACACTTTTAAGAATTATATTTTTAAGGATCCACTTTCGTAGTTTATAATTTATTTTTTAATTTTAAATAAATCGCGTTCAACTAAAACTAATCCTGCCCATATCTTCAGCCAAGAACTAGAATCGGTCTTGCGAAATACCGAAACCGTGTGAAACCGGGTCTAAATACCGAAACCGGGTGAAACCGAGCTCTATTTACCGAAACCGGGTGAAACCGACTTTCCGAAATTAAATAAAATCGAGTCTTGTGCATTTAGCAGATACCTCATTCTTTTGCGATTACGTCACTGGCTACAAACATAAAAACAGACACACCAAATGCAGACGAACATAAGGGGCCTGTAAAAAAGGGTTTACTCTAAAAAGAGAGAGACTTATGAATCTAGAATCCAAAATGTAATTTCTATTGACTAGATACAACATCCTTTTTTTAAAAGAATGTTCATTATTATTATTATTATTATTATTATTATTATTATTATTATTATTATTATTAATATTATTATTATTATTATTTAACATAAAAACAGACACACCGAATACAGACAAACAAAAGGGGCCTGTAAGAAAGGTTTACTCTATTTTAAAAATATAAATAAAAAAATTTAAAAAGAAAGAAAGAAAGAGAGAGAGAGAGAGGTAACAACAGCACAAGTAAATTATACAAAGTCTTTATTACTGCACGTGTATCAATACAAGTAAATCAGAAAGTAAATAAGTACAAGTGATAGTAATACATAAGCCTATATACAGTAATGTTAAATAGTTTTAAAAGTTTAACCGAAAACGTAATCATATGTATGTGAAGTAGCTCTACAAAATTGGATTTCCGAGCTCTGTCTCACTGATTTTATTAGTTTGTATTTGTCGTGAGTAATAATGGAGTGGGAGAGGGTTAACCTTAGCAATGACTTGTGGCTCCAAACACCCCACCCCCACCACACACTTATCCCCAGCTCTGCCTCACTGATTTTTTTTTAATTGCTTGTGAACTGTGTATATTTAAGTATTTTCATCGCCGATATTCAGCCCAAAATAATTCACTCGACGATAGACCGCTGACGGGACAAGTCTGCTCGATATTTGCAACAGACTCAGTGAAAATGCCACATCCTCGTCGCGGCAACCGTAGAATCCAACACCCTTGTGGCACTTGTGCTCAAGAGACGGAGAGAACCAACTGCATCATATGCGAAGTATTTTCTCTCTCTCTCTCTCTCTCTCTCTCTCTCTCTGTGCCTCTAATCACTACAATATCAATCTTAAACACTAATGTTTTAAGATAGGCTACTTAATTCCTCTTTACAAACGATGTATTTAAAATACAGCCGTTTATCTTCATGGGGAAGCACCTGCATACCTTGGTAATTTTTCTCTCTATATATAATATGTAAATATGCAAAATGTTGCATATATATATATACATAATTATACTCATTGTTGGTTTAATGCAACTCGGCTTTGTGCACAGGAATGCTGTCAATTGCACCACCAAATATGCCAAGTTATTGACGACGAAAAGTGGCAACGCTGGCAGAATGTACCTGCCGACTATATCTGCATCACATGTACTGGGATGCCGTTTGATTTTTGATGCTGGTCTAACTAAGCTGAAGAAGGTTGGTACAATTAATTCACATAGCACACCTTGCAACCCATATCTAAACTCAAGGCGCTGTTATTAGGCTTATATGAATACATCAAGCCTACACTGACATAAATTAGGCCTAGTCATGATTCAAATCAAACTCCAGATCTTTGGATCAAGATTCCGATCAACGGATGATACACAAGAAATCGGTGATGATGCACTATCTGGTTGAGATCAATTATTGTGTCGTTTCAGGCTGGGGTAAATCTAAAGACAATTGCAGAACGTGAGGCGCTTCTCTTCAGAATCAGCATCACGCTGGACGTAGGGAAGTTCGAGCCTGCACTGGTGGACCACATGCCAACCGACGAAAGAACACACCAGCTGATGCGTAAATACGGGATTCGGGGTAGACCAGTTAGGACACCAACTGATGGTAATTAACTGTCTGTTTCATGCAATTTCCATCGCCTTAGCGGGCGACATTAGTAGATCAAGTGAGCTTCGGTACAGAACCTGCCTCATGATGACATTACACGAGGAACAGGTACAAGAAGCACATTCATCGCCAAATGACATTTACATTGTATCGCCAGACTACCAAAGGTCAGTTCTGGACTGTGCGACCGATTCATATTATTCCTCAACTTGGACAATGATGGCGTTGGCCGAAGTGATAGGGTGCAGGATCACAAGCATTTACCCACCTGTGAACGGACCCCATGACAAGACAGTACGTATTTTAAATACAGATGTCGGCACTGGATGTCTCCCATCCATTGCAGTGATGTGGACAAGACCGACATCGCTCGGCAATATATGGACTCCGAACCACTTCGTTCACGTAACCAACCGCAGTGGTGATGAAGATGACAGTGACAATGTTGCTGTTGCAGATGACGAATTTGTTCCAGAGACAAAAAGTAGTTCTAATTTGCTTTGGCATTCAACTCCAAAATCATGCCCACACATCACGGTTAATGATGCAAATTACATTAAAAATGTTGATGCTGTAGCAGATGATGATAGTGTTGCTCGAGAACAGATGCCTGATGGTGATAATGTTGGATCGAGATGGCAGTAGTCATCATGATGATGATGATGATGATGATGATGATGATGGTAGTGATAATGGAAAGTCGGTTTCACCCGGTTTCGGTAGATAAAACTCGGTTTCACCCGGTTTCGGTATTTAGACCCGGTTTCGGTATTTCGCAAGACCCAACTAGAATAGAGATTGCAATGAAGGAACATCCGGACAAAAACATATTTTATTGATTTATTTATATTTAGTCCCTACACTACTACTACTACTACTATTCATAAGGCGCTTTCCCTCGCAGAGATCAAAGCACACACAAACACACACACACAGACCATGTGTATCGCACAGACACACACAAATAGCAGCAATTTATTTTAAAAAAATTTAAAAAAAAAAAAGCTTTTTAGTTGTGTGTGGCAGTAAAAAGGTATGTCTTCAACTTTTTCTTAAAAGAGTTGTAGGGCTTAGGATGTCGCATGGCGTACATCGGCTGGGAGGCTATTACATATCAATGGTCCTTGAAAAAAAAAATCTCTCACCACATGATTTGTTTTTAAATGCCATTTTAAATATGGAGAAAGGTCATTTGCTTATTCCACCCCAAACAGTTGAATGCTTTACTCGCACATATCCGGCACATACCAACCACTCAACTCCAAGCCTTCAAAACCGCATTCAAAACACATTTATTCAGTCAATAATATTTTGACAGGTCGCTTCCACATCTTTACTTTGTTTGCACCGTTCGCCATATCACTGATGCATTTTTTGTTTGAACAAACTATTATAAATGTTTTTTTTAATTGTAGAAGAAGTGTTTGTACTATATCCCTACTTTTAAAACTATGATTGCTTTTAAGGACTGTTTAAATTATGACATGTTTATACCAGGATTGTTTCATGATACTGTTGTTTGTAAATATGTCTACGCTTGTATATTATGTATTTGGAGTTTGATTGTCTATGCTAATTTGTATTTTGTGCAAATCTAGCTGTATGTTGTTTTTAATGTACCATCATTTTGGTTGTACATGTTTCATTGCTATGTTAGTAGTGTATGTATTGTTATTTTAGTGTTAAATGTTTAAAACGGTTTTCCTGTGAAGAGCAATGTGCCTAATCCTAGATCAGGAAACTGCGCTATATAAATCAGCTCATTATTATTATTAAATATGTTTGGTGTTGGAGCAATCGAGAGGGAGGAGGGATGTTGGAGAAAAGGTTCAACCATCATAGTCTTTATAAATAGTTTACAACAACCACTACTGTCAATGTGGGTAGCTATTTTAACAACAAGTCTTTATAAATAGTTAACAACCACTGCTGTCAATGTGAATAGTTATTTTAACAAGTCTTTATTACTAGTTTACAACAACCACTGCTATCAATGTGGCTAGTTATTTTAACAAGTCTTTATAGCTAGTTGACAACAACCTCTGCTATCAATGTGGCTAGTTATTTTAACAAGTCTTTATAGCTAGTTGACAACAACCACTGCTGTCAATGTGGCTAGTTATTTTAACAAGTCTTTATAGCTAGTTGACAACAACCACTGCTGTCAATGTGGCTAGTTATTTTAACAAGTCTTTATAGCTAGTTGACAACAACCACTGCTGTCAATGTGGATAGTTATTTTAACAAGTCTTTATAGCTAGCTAGTTGACAACAACCACTGCTGTCCATGTGGATATAGTTATTTTAACAACAAGTCTTTATAGCTAGTTGACAACAACCACTGCTGTCAATGTGGATAGTTATTTTAACAACAAGTCTTTATAGCTAGTTGACAACAACCACTGCTGTCAATGTGGATAGTTATTTTAACAAGTCTTTATAGCTAGCTAGTTGACAACAACCACTGCTGTTAATGTGGGTAATTATTTAAACAAGTCTTTATAGCTAGTTTACAACAACCATTGCTGTTAATGTGGGTAGTTATTTAAACAACAAGTCTTTATAGCTAGTTTACAACAACCACCGCTGTCAATGTGGATAGTTATTTTAACAATTGACCTTCATGGGTTTTCAAAGTTCTTTATTTAACCCCGCCCCACTCCAGCCATCCACAAAAAGAAGAAAAAATTCAAGAAATTAAAAAAAGATAAGGAAAGCAAAAAGAAATGTTAAAAGGACAAAAGTTACTGTTTAAATGTCAGAACAAAAAGCCAACATAAGATCAGAATACAGTATTACTTCAAATCACCAGGAATTGATTGATTTATTGTTGCTTTAGGTCCAGCGGACTCTTCCGAGCCAAATCAGGACCGGACAACCCCCGATCCGCATAAAAGATCTGTTGAAACAACCCCAGTGGGAAAATTGAACGCCCTCCACCGGCCAGTCACTTTACAATAAAGACATCCCACGCGAGGGACGGCTGAGGGTTGACCTCAACTACGCGAACTCCCCGATTACAAAAACAAAATAGAATACAAACATCATTATAAATCATCAACAAAAAACATACATATAAATGCCTATAGTGCGAAATAGTACATTCATAGGAAGCCCTAGTGACCACCCGGCAGAAAGCGTCCAACACTCCCAAGCTGATCCAACAGACCTCATACACAAACAAGGAGTCTTGTCCAGGAAGAGTTTTCAAGAAAAAAGGTAGGTCATTGATCTAGCGAAGAAAAAGATAGTATAGCAGAGTGTTAGGACAGATCGGGGATGGGAAAGAGCAAATGAGGAAGACAGCGACAGTGGGAATTTAAAGCACTAAATTTCCAGAAAGTGGGGATACTATTTATACTGAAACCCCCGGCACTCCAACGGGGGGAACTGTTGCCGCAGTTAATTTGTCATGCCTACAAAGGCAAGACAGGTTTCAACTGGGGCTTTCACTGTACCCTTTATAGGTTAGAACAATCTACAGTGGCAAGATTGCTCATGACCCCAAGGGGTAAATCACCAGGAATGTACATGTGCACATCTTCAAAGAAAACAATAAAACCTACATTAACACATGCATGAAAAAGAAAAAAGAACATTTCACAGGGAGCTGATGCCTACCGAAAAATCAACAATGACATTTGAACAGGCAGTGCGCACAGCAAAGGAGAACTGGATAGAAGATCAATAAAGGAAATAGAGAACAGTCTCAACAAGAACAAAAGCAAGACGGCCTACCATACTGTGAAGCGGCTGACAAGTGTTAAGCAGCCCAAGGTCTCCATGATCCAAAGCAAGTCTGGCATATGCCTTACAGAAGAACAAGAAGTTTTGGATAGATGGACAGATCGAGTACTGCTCTGACCTTTACAACCACACACCAAACGGAGACCCATCAGTTTTAGCATGTCCCCAGAACAGAAAAGAAGAAATCCTCCCAATTCTCAGAGAAGAAGTTGAGGCAGCAGTGCAATCGCTGAAGAAAGGGAAGTCAGCGGGAGTGGACAACATACCCGCGGAATTGCTTCAAGCAGGAGGAGAATCGATGATTGACGCCCTCACCATTATTTGTAACAAGATCTGGCAGAGTGGGGAGTGGCCTACACCATGGACCCAGTCGCTTGTCATCACTCTTCCCAAAAAAGGTAACCATGCAGGAGTGTAAAAATTACCGCACCATCAGCCTCATCAGTCATCCCAGCAAGGTCCTCCTGAAAATAATACTCAAAAGGTTAAAACCCCAAGCTAAACAAGTCATAGCCAAAGAACAAGCAGGATTCAGGGCAGGGTGAATTAAGTACCAATGAACACATCAACCTCAGAATAATCTGCGAGAAATACCTACATCACCAACATTATCTATATCTTATGTTTGTAGACTTAAAGAAAGTGTTTGACCGAGTCTGGCTTGCAGCTGTGTGGGCAACCATGACAGTGTACAACATCAGTCCTAAAATTATTGAAGTCATCAAAAGCCTGTATGACAAGGCTACCAGTACAGTCTTCCACAACAGCTCCATTGGGAACTGGTTCAGAACAACAATCGGTGTGCATCAAGGATGCCTACTCTCTCCAACACTCTTCAACATCTTCCTAGAGCGCATCATGTCAGATACCTCTGCCGATTATGAAGGCATTGTAGAGCAATCTCCAACCTTCGTTTTGCGGATGACATTGATGGATTGGCTGGAGAGGAACAAGAACTTAAACAGCTGGTACAGAGGCTTGACACCACCTCCAGTGCGTATGGAATGGAAATAAGTGCAGAGAACACCAAAATGATGACCAACAACACCAATGGCATCAACATGGACATCAAAATCCCTTGACATCTCCATCTTCCTATATGCTTGCGTAACATGGACCCTCACAGCAGATCTACAACGAAAAATACAAACAATGGAGATGAAGTGCTACAGAAGACTTCTGGGCATTTCCTATAGGCCTACCCAACACATCACCAACAATGAAATCCGACAGACCATCACACAAGCCATTGGACAACACAATGGCATGCTCACAGTGGTGAAGAAACGGAAACTCCGATGATATGGCCACATCACCAGAGCATCAGGCCTTAAAAAGACCAACCTGCAAGGCATGGTGCAAGGAGGCAGAAGAAGAAGGAGACAGAAAAAGAGGTGGGAGGACAAAATTCGAGAATGGACTGGTTTGACACTGAGCGAAGCCATGAGGGTTGCTGAGTACAGAGAAATATGGAGTACGCTGGTTAAACGATATAATTTGTGGTGCCCCTACGACTTTCGAGTTACGGGATAGGATAGGATACATGCATGCACAGCCGCGATAAAGCATTAACACATGCAGGCAGAGCCATGATGAAGCATTAACACATGCAGGCAGACCCTTGATTGACTATTAACACATGCAGGCAGAGCCACGATAAAGCATTAACACATTCAGGCAGGGCCATGATGAACCATTAACACATTCATGCAGAGCCATGATGGAAGATTAACACATGCATGCAGAGCCATGATGAACCATTAACACATTCATGCAGAGCCATGATGGAAGACTAACACATGCATGCAGAGCCAAAATAAAGCATTAACACGTGCATGCAGAGCCACGATGAACCATTAACACATCTTCTTCGTAATACTGTGGAAACCCATATTCGAGGAAAGTAATTCCACAACTATTGCCGTGCACAGCCAAGGTGCATGCTGGGTGTGTTCTTGACACCGGCACTCACCCGTCACGTCAAGGACATGAGCGTCAGGATATTTAAAGTCCGTTATGATGGAATGTATGCGACACAGACTACACCTCGGTTTATACTCTCATCCGAAGGAGTAGGAAACGAGAGTAAATTAAGTGTCTTTCTTAAGAACACAACACCATGCCCCGGCCTGGGCTTGAACCCGGGACCTTCAGATCCGCAAGCCAAAGCTCTACCATTAGGCCACCGTGCCACCCTTACCTTACAACATGCATGCAGAGCCATAATAAAGCATTAAAACATGCACGCAGAGCCATGATGAAGCACAACGCCATGATGAAGCATACAACATACATGGCCACGTAGTCCCTACACGGACAGTTCATACACAAGTATACACTAAGGTTGGCAGATCAGTGGTAAGACAGCAGGTGGTAACATTTACAAATAAAAATGAAAACACAATGAGTGTTATAGACCCACACATGCGCAATCACACACACTCTTGCTTGGTGCAAACGGCAAGCCATTCAAATGTGTATTTCCAGACACTCCCACACATAGCACAAAAATAAACATTTTCCAAAGCGTTCATTTTGTTGGCGGTGTTCTGACTGTGCTTAATCCTATAACAAAGCCAAACGAACATGTGGAATGATTGCCCACTGTCTGAACTTTCTGCAAGAACAAAAATTATAAAAATCGGCTCAACCAATTGTTAGATACAGGGTTTAGAAAATAGTGAAACAAATGAAACAATCTAGACCTTTGATAAAGTACATACGAATGAGATAACATTTGTTAGATACAGGAGGCGACGTGTTTAGAAAATGGTGAAACAAATGGAATGAGCTAGACCTTTGAGAAAGTACATACGAATGAGATAACATTTGTTAGATACAGGACGCGACGTGTTTAGAAAATGGTGAAAATGGAATGATCTAGACCTTTGAGAAAGTACATACGAATGAGACAAAATGCTTAGCAGTAAATAAAGTGTCCTCCAAGTGAACATGATGATTTTCAGTTCAGTTATTCTTGATACGGCAAAAGTGTGTTTTGAACAAAAAAGTGATATTTAAGAGCAACGTACCGATCAACAACTGGACTGCTACAGAAGGATGGCCCCTGATTTCAAGTACCTGTATACTAAAACTTAACAAAATCGCTTCAGCCCTTTTTGATATATTGAGCAAAAGGTGTTTATCAACAAAATTACTCTGCAGTGACCTTGACTTTTACTATGGAGAAAATAATGCAGTGACCTTGACTTTTACTATGGAGAAAATAATGATGATGGTAGCCAAGAGGAAGGCCACTAACCTATGTAATATTCCTATGAAGTTTGAACAAAATCCGTTCAGTGGTCTTCTGCTCCTGGAATCACTATATAAATCTTGTGAGATGCGTGTGCATTATTATTATGATATGGCATCCATCAGACTGACTGAAATTTCGAGTAGGTGTTATCTTGGCTCAGATTCTATGATTTATCTTGGTATATTTGGACAGCATCACAAATTTCAACATCAGTAGCTAGCCTGAAGATGGCAGTGTGATGCTGTCAAAATACAGCAAGGTAAAAGATAGAATTTGATTGAAGATAATACTTACACAATATGACCACTCCAGACTATGGGATCTAATACAGCAAGGTAAATAATAGAATTTTATTGAAGATAATACTTACACAATATGACCACGCCAGACTATGGGATCATATACAGCAAGGTAAATGATAGAATTTGATTGAAGATAATACCTGCACAATATGACCACTCCAGACTGTGGGATCATATATTCTAATACACTGAAGACCTTTGGCTTGTTCCGATTCCCATCCACTATTTCAAAGTATTCCCTGACATACCAACAAACAACCAACCAAAAGTAGAAGGGCAAAATGATTCAAATGCTCCTTATATGGAACCTGCAATATTTAACATGAAAGTGAGTGCTCAGAAAAAAACAAAACAAAATGGCAGCATTAAAATACAAATTAATACGACTTTGGTCTTTCTTTGCTTTTGACCTTGAGATGACATTAACCTCCAGCTCCAAATGCTCTCCTGTACTATTAAATAAAGTATAGGGAAAGTTGTATTATCCCAAAAGAACAGAGACCTTGGGATTACCTTGACCTTGGGATGATCTTGACCCTCACGTGATCTCTCAAGCATGTCTGATCAAATAACACAAAGTTGTTGCATACTATGGGTTAAATAAGCAGACCTACATTTTGTATGTTTTTGCAAGGCCTAAAATGACCTTGACCTTCAAGATCAATGCAAAAATGGGACATATGAAAGATTAATCTATCATCTCTAAAAACAACATGTTTGGACTTTATATCTCTCATAGTTTAGAGTCAAGGTCACTTCAAAGTACTTAAACAAACTGACTTTGGACAACTGCAGTGACCTTGACCTTGGAATGAGGTTGACCAAATTTCCATAGATGTGTGTCTCATTGATATCCATCATGCATCAAAGAATCATAAGTTCAATATTATTATTATTAATAACCTAGAAAAAAAGTGAAATTGTGTAAAAATTTGTCTTTTTTTAAAACATTACTCATTAGATGACAATGTGAACTGGACCTTGAAATGAAGTCATTCATTCACTGATCAATTTTGAGGTCTCAACAAGTTTAGTTGTAATAGTTGAAATAGGCTCTGGGTACTTAGCCAAATTAAAATGTTTTGCACTGACATAATTATGGCGGACATTTTGTTTAAATATAATTGTTGGACTATATTTAGGTCTCATCTTGCACAGATTTGCAAAAATCTGGTCATAGACTCACATTGATAGAGCATGTGAGCCAAAAAGAGAAAAATGGAAAATAGAAGGTACAAAAATAAAAAGTACCAAGAAAAAGAAGTAAAGACATAAATGAACTCAAAATCAACAAAAAGAACAAAGCAAAATTAAGACTTCGCACATTAATTGTGGCTTGTAGATGGTTCTGATGCTTTACAAAACAGTATCATTTATTTGCACATCAGTGTAAGATTCTTGAATCTATTAACATTTCATTAATTAATTATTCCCATTTAATTAATTAATTATTCACAATTATAATTACGAATACTTCATTAACTAATTATTAACATTTGATAAATTAAGTATTCAAATTGTGTTATTTATTTACATTTACTTAGAAAAGTAATGGCATTAATTATCCACATTTCATTAGTTAATTAAGCACTGTACATGTTGTAACAATCTTAAAATTGTGATTTTAAAATATCATGTGCATAATATAAATAAATGAAAATATGAATAAATAAATATAAAAATAAGTAAATATAAGTATAAGTAAATAAATATGTGCATAAAATTAGTTACAAAAAACACAAAAATAAAATCAATAAATAAATATGTCAATTAAATATAAACCAAATTTAATAATTAACTCATATATATTAGACATCATGTTATTGAAAAATGGTGAAAAAAATGTATAATATAAAATATATGTTATTTCTTTGAGTTAGGATAGGACAGGATAGGTTATTCCCTCCAACGTGGCCAGACGCTTTCAAGTCAGTGGAGGCAATATTGCTATTATTTAGTACTGTATGTAATCATACACAGTCAGTAAAAATCATTGACCTATTCTCTGATCCACTGACATGATTTTCGGAGTTCCATAGGATTCGGTCCTTTTCTGTTCTCTTTGTGATACATACAAAGCCCTTGATGTCATTGATTAAGAAAAATGGTAAGGACGAATCACTTGCTGTCAAGGTGTCGACGAAGGACGAATCACGTCGACACCTTGACAACAAGGATCATGATCATCATATCAAAAAGGGTACCTAGCAGACAGTGCGTTACGTATATAATCTCTTTGCAATCGAGAAAAAGTTCTAACATTCCAGCATGACGCAATCAAAATAAAACTAATCACCGGAACTATTCAATGTCTTACATCATAGAACGTGCTTTACCAGACCCTTCTGGGAGCTTCAGTCGATAACAAACCAGAAAATTCTAAACAATATCGACCAACGAAAATTATTAACATTATACAAAGCTTCTTCTAGCAACAACGCAAAATTAAATCAAAGGTAAATACACTCTGTTATTGCATGCTCTGCAAAACAAAATGGTCTGATCTATCGTGCGCGTCTCAATAGTAACAATTATACACACACAATAATGCTATTATTTAGTATTGTATAGTTGTTATCTCTTATTTAGTATTGTATGGTTGTTATAATTATTTAGTATTGTACGGTTGTTAAATCTATTATTTAGTATTGTACGGTTGTTAAATCTATTATTTAGTATTGTACGGTTGTTATATCTATTATTTAAGAGAGAGAGAGGTGTTTGCACCAGCTGGCTGCAAGTGTGTGGAGCTCTGTGAATGTTGTGATTTTGTGAAGGAATAAGTAGATAAATCTTTCCAAGTTTTATATAAGTGTATTTGTCTTGGTGTGCACTCTACAGTGTTGTTAATAGTCTGTAAATATATATCAACATTTGATACTCTGTTTTTAAAAAAAATTTAAAAAAAAACCTCACAGCCACCGCAGTAAACTTTTAGTTTTGGAGGGCAGTGAAGTTCTGTGATTCACACTACATGTACAAGTTGTATTAGAGCAAGCAAGAAAGGCATGATGCTAAGCGGCTACACTCTCCCTTTCCACAGCACTCTTTGTCATTTACCAGATGGCCAGGTATCGTGTTTTGTCCAGGCCCAAACTAAGGGAATTAAAATTTAGTTAACTGAGTGAGGTGCATATAGGCCTACTAGCCATATTGACCGTCAAATCACTATATTTCTATCCAGAAATTGCTTTTAACAATTAGCAGTGAACATTTATTTAATGACCCATTGTAACATTTGTGGGGTTGAGATGGAATATATGCGACACACAGACTAGACCTCGGTTTACACTCTCATACGAAGGAGTAGGAAACGGGAGTAAAGTGTCTTTCTCAGGGACACAACACAATGGCCCGGACAGGGCTCGAACCCGGGACTTTTAGTTCAGCAAGCCAAAGCACGACCATTAGACCACCGTGCCTCTCTGGTTGTATGGTTGTTATATCTATTATTTAGTATTGTATGGTTGTTATAAATATTATTTAGTATTGTTGCTGCCGCAGGCAAATAAAATTATTATTGTCATGCACTTTTGCTCCAATGCTGCAGCAGGCAAATAAGATTATTCTTTTGTCAAGCGCCTGTGTCTCTTTACCAGAAATAGCCCTTCTACTAGGAAAAATAGTTCCCTGATGCTGTGATAGTTCGTATTTTTATAATGTAACTAGTAATTGGTATTTCAGTTTCCTTTTAGTTTATTCAGCATGTTGAAATACTTTGTAAACCTTTTCGTGAAAACCTTCTCAATAATTTGAAAAATATAGATTAGTGCGCATTTCCGCCCGTCTCGATTTCAAAGTCTGGATTCTTTGAACTCACTTGCATGAAGATCTTTGTGAGATGCTGAAGGCATTGAATGTTCAAAGAAGGCACAGAATTTGTTTGACTAAGCTTGCTGTTACTACTCATTGAGCCAACAAGGTACTGTACATGAAATGATTTTATGAATGTTTTATTGTGGGGCGTGGTACTTTTATGACACAGAGTTTTATTTTGATATCGTAGATTTGTGATTCAGTGTAAAATGAGTTTACGTATGTGATACTGGTCGTGAATATAAATGTGATATAAATTGAACTTCAGTAGTGAATTCTTTAAAACGAATTTAATTTATTAGCTTGTGGCAAAGTAATTTCATTGTTGGATAAAACCATTGTTTTTTGAGTAATTTTATTATTGAAATGTTTTGAATTTGAAAATAAAACTGTTTTAACAGTAATTACATTTAATGTCTTTTTATTTCATGAATATTGGTTTTTAGTGATAGTTTGTTTTTCTTTGTTTTTTTTCAGTTTTACGAGTGATTTCAATATATTCTTCTATGAGATTTCAACTCCGTTTATGCGTTTGGAGAGAATGGCAGCAAAAGTAAAACTCGACCTCAACGAAACTGGCTGACCCTCTTTTCTGAGAACTTCAACAGCCGACCTTCTTCATCATTCGACGACTGATGCTTGGGTGTCCTCCCAAGAACTTTGACAGTCGACCTTCATCATTTGATGGCTGATACTTGCACGTCTTCCTGAGGACTTCGACGGCTAACCGTCTTCATCTTTCGACGGCTGATATTCTTGATCATTCGATAGCTGATGTGTG
Organism: Oncomelania hupensis; assembly: GCA_036898135.1. Taxonomy (NCBI): domain Eukaryota; kingdom Metazoa; phylum Mollusca; class Gastropoda; order Littorinimorpha; family Pomatiopsidae; genus Oncomelania; species Oncomelania hupensis. The sequence goes on along the minus strand of CM072527.1, from coordinate 26,802,064 downwards.
GATATTTATCCCATGAACTTCGACAGCTGACCTTCTTTGTCATTCGATGGTTGATGCTTTCAGTTACCCCTCATGGGAACTTTGACGGCCAACTTCGTGGTGTTCCTTCTATAGTAAATTCTTATTAACCCTGTTGCTGCCGCAAGTCATAACTTCGAACACTCCGTGGTCTAGGGGAAATAACTGCCGTACTTTCTCTGGTAAAAAGTTAAAGGATAGTTCCCCCTTGTTTGACTGCGACTGTTTTCTCATGTGTGCATCTGCTGAGTAAATTACTCCGCCTCCAGTACCTTTAATTCTATGTAATTATTATTATTACTTAGGATATAAATTCAATTAAGTTTTTGTTTTAAAGCTAGTTTTTATGTTAAACTATAAAATGTATGTACCTTTCATAGGTTTATTAATTTCGCAGTTGAGCAATTATTACGCCAGTGGTGGCGCTGTTTTTGAGGTTTGGGTAAGGGTGAGTTCCCTTGAGAAAGTTCCACTGAACGGACCTGTGTTGAGTTCCACTGTGTTGCGTCGTCCCCTTTGATTTTTGTGGCAGCCAGACTGAATGGGAACTATCTTCGTTGGAATGATTTATGTCATAGATATTGTTTCGCTGTCATCATACTAAGGGAGAAGATGAGGTACGAATTATTTATAGTTTGTCATGAAATTATGCGTGCAACGAAATGAGGGCAAAGTTTGCATGTTGGCGTTTGTTTGCACAACATGATATAGGCTCGATGTAACTTCATTGGTTTTTAATTCAGTTCAACAAACTGTGATTTTATTATGTCAATTTAATTTGCATGATAAATAATGTGATATATAACATGATACACGATGTGATAAATTTTCGTATTTGAATGCATGCCTACGTATAGTACGTTATTTATAACTTGACTTTTTACTGTTTTTAGTGATTGTTACTTTGTCTGGTTTATTCCAGTTTTTTACGGCCCTGTGTGGAGAATAAAGAAAGATTCCTTTACATCCGTTTTGGCGTCTTATGTGTGAGGCAGCGACAGTAAAAAACTCGTCTCGTCACCTCGTCCGGAGGAGCCACTACGTCATTGTCCTTCCTTGCTTTGTCCTTCGCATCAGGTCAGACTTTTATTCTTAGCTGCTGTGAGATCTCGCCTGCTACATCGTCTTGGATTTTGCTCGACGAAGTACTCATCAACATGTGGTAACTATTCGGAACGCAACACTGAGGGATGTTCAGTTATATTTGAGAGACTTCATTCGTTAAGGCATTGTTACCATGTGTCAAAGCGTCGTATTTATTTAATATTGACATTTTAAGATCATCCTTTTAAAACCAGATCTATGGACTCTTGTTTAGTAATCAGCTTACATTTACAACTTTGACATTTACCATTTGACTTTTACTGTGAAATCAGTAGTGAACTCTTGGTGACTTGGTTATTTGATTTAATATTTATCTGCACCAGGAATCTTCACGTCAGTGACTCTTTGGGTGATCCTCTTAAGTGAAGGTGCATGTTCTCATATTCTTTTGGTCATTTGTGTGACCAGTTGATGAACTGTGAAAGTTGGACTGTGACAGTTTTATTGGGAGTTTATGGACTGAGTTTTTAAGAGAGAATGCAATAGGGACTTCTTTATATTGTGTTAAGATTTGCTGTGATATTTTTTCGTGCTTGGTAAAATAATTTAAAACGGTTATTTACTTGGTTTTTCTTGCAAATTGCGGTACATTTAGTATTAGTTGTTCTTATTTTTGTGTTTGCACTTTGAAGATTTGATCGCTTCCAAGTATGAGTGAAGTGAGAGGTAGATCCGTTCTCAACCAGGATACTGATTTGAACGGAGAATGTTTGCAGGATGCTGGTCCTAGTGAGAGCATTCCCACTGAGTCGCATCTTCAGCGCCCAGATCGCTCACGTACCATGACTGAAAAGGGTAGAGAGTACAGAGTTGAAACCCTTTCCAGAACCTTTTGGACACGACATTCAGAACTCATGTTGATTCTGTCTCAAACCAATGCCATTCTCATGGACAATAATAACTCACACGAACTTGCCTTGCAAAAATCAAACATAAAATCAAGACTTGGTTCCATAAACGAAATAGCAGATCAATTAAGGCAGTTAGGATACGAAGAAAATTTGGACACTGCCCTTTCAGAGGCGAACAGTTCTGCAGTCTCAATTATCACTAGCATAGTTCAAGTGAGTCTTCCCTCTCCTAGATCGACAGCTAAATTGATCAGTTCTGTAGCATCTTCCAAGGCGACTTCGGTCAGAACTTCCTCATCCAAACAATCGTCAGTATCCTCCCAGAGAGTCAAGGCTGCAGCAGAAGCCCTTAAAGCCAAACTTCAAGCCAAACTTGAAGAAAATCAGAATCTGGATGAAATCGAACAGGCAGATAGAAGACTGTCCCAATTGAAACGGAAACTTGCACAACAGCAACTTGAGACTCAGATAAAAATGGAAGAAGCAAAATTGGAAGTTTTCGAACGAGAAGAACACCAACAAAACTTCTATACCACAAACTGTCACTCTCAGTCTAACCTTAATGCGAATGATGATTCACAAGTCAAGCATTTATATTCAATTTCATGCCAAAATGCCTCTCAAACTCAACCAGCAATACCCGCTCGAGCACCTTCCCATCTTAAACAAGCATTGCATCCCGATGCCTCAGTTTTTTGTCCTCGAGCACAAACCGTGCCACATAAAAGTCAAACTGGCTTCCCTAGCTCACAATTTCAATTTGATCAAGAGCACACTGGCTACATGCCACAGTCACATTTCGATCAGAGCTATCATGATAGGCTTTCACAGACACGGTTTCACTCGACTGATGTAACAGCAAGTGAACCTCACCTGAATGAATCTCTCATTAAAACTCTGTCTCAAGCGCTAGCTGCAAGTCGACTTCCTGTTCCTGAGCCACCTGTGTTCACTGGAGATCCTCTTTTGTACCCTGATTGGAAAGCTTCCTTTTCTGCACTCATAGAAAGTAAGGGCATTCCAGCTTCAGACAAGGTTCACTACCTGAAGCGTTATCTGGGGGGTCCTGCTAGAGAAGCTGTGAGTGGCTTCTTCCTTCTAGGAAGTGAACAGGCCTACCAGCAAACCAAAGACATTCTAGATCAGAGATTTGGAAACCAGTTTATCACGTCAGATGCCTTCATGAGTAAACTGAACAGCTGGCCCAAGGTTCAAAATAAGGACAAATTAGCGCTCCAAAAGCTTTCTGATTTCCTTGTTCAATGCACCGCTGCTCAACAAGAGTTTTCGACTCTGAGAAAGCTCGATGACATCGGTGAAATACAGAAAATTGCTCAGAAGCTCCCAGATTGGGCGTCCATGAGATGGAATCGGGTTGTTGCTATGAAACGATAAGATAAAGGGCGATATCCCATTTTCGTAGAATTTTCATCATTTGTCAAGGATGAAGCGGACATTGCCAACGATCCGGCTCTATTGGGTGGACCTCAAAATTCTCAGTCTGTTACCAATCGTCTAGATAAGGGAGAATCAGTCAATAAAAAAGTCTTCTTCACCAATGGTGACCAGTCTCAGGATTGCAGGTTCTGCAAGCGCAAGAATCACAACCTGACCGACTGTCGTAGCTTTGCCAGGAAGAACATGGAAGAAAGGCGGGAGTTCGTGAAGAATGAGAGACTTTGTTTTGGCTGTTTGAGACCGGGGCACATGTCGAAGCAATGTCGGAATCGCAGTGAATGCTCTAAATGCAACAAGAGACACCCTACCAGTCTACATAACGACACGCATCAGATCGAACCCAAAAAATTGGGCAATCGACAAGAGACTGTTAATCAACCCTCTAGAGAGGAGGGTGGTCGTGGAAGCTTCAGAGTTCTTTCAGGTCAGAAGCATGGATCTCTGACGTCAATGATTATCCCAGTCTTTCTGTCGTCCAAAAGCAATCCACAGAAGGAACAGTTAGTTTACGCTGTGTCAGACACTATGTCAGACTCCACTTTCATCACGGAGAATGTAGTCAATTATTTGCAGGCACCCTGCAAGCCTGCCAAGCTTCGACTCACTACATTGACTAACAGTAGTGCACTGATCACCTGCAAAAAATTTACAGACCTGCAAGTGAGAGGTTTCCGTTCAAGAACTTTTGTAGACTTACCGGAGTCGTTTTCTAGGAATCATATACCTGTAGACGAGACTCACATTCCAACACCAGAGGCGGCAAGCTGTTGGCCCCATCTTTTTGGAGTGAAGGATATGCTGACCCCCAAACTGGACTGTCCCATAGGGTTGCTTATTGGATACAATTGCCCTCAAGCGCTTGCCCCTTTGCAATGCATCACAGGAGATGTCCGTCAGCCCTTCGCAATCGAAACTTGTCTTGGTTGGAGTATCATCGGTGGGTCCCCCCCCCCCCCCCCCCCCCCCGCAGGTCGAACCTTTTGATGCGGTCGACGGCCAAAGTCATCGTTCTGTCACTAAGGCTGTTGCACGTACTGGCCTCGTGACACACGTCTACAAGACTCAAGTTCAGGAAGTCACTACTACTACTAGTGAACTGCATTTTAAGGAGAGAGATTTAATTGATCATGACACTCAGAAGGAAATCTCAGATGATGACGTGGAAGTCAAGTCTGCCACTACACATTCAACTCAACAGTTGCTCCCCACCAGCGTTGAAGATCAAGTCTGCAGGTTTCCGACCTACGACAAACTTATTCGAGCTGTCACATTAATCGTCAAATGCGGTGCTAAAAAAAGGGGAAAGGTCCTTTCAGAAGTTGAGGCCAGGCAGTGTGCAGAAGAGAATCTGACTCTTGCAATCCAGAGAGAGTTCTTTTCTCAGGCTGGCGAAAAGACATCCAAGAGTCCTCTCAAAGATTTAGACCCCTTCAAAGACAATGCAGGTCTTCTCCGGGTGGGAGGCAGACTTGAGAAATCTTCTGAGCCTTACGGAGTGAAACATCCCGTGATTCTTCCCAAGAAAAGTCACCTCTCTCGTCTGGTAGCACTCCACCAGCATGAAAGTATTGCACATCAGGGTAGAAACATGACCATCAATCAGATTCGCTCCAAGGGATTCTGGATTATTGGCTGCAGAGATGTTGTCTCATCGTTGATTAGCAAATGTGTCAATTGCATTAGACAGCGAAGAAAAGCGAAAACGCAAAAAATGTCCGACCTTCCTGAAGAAAGAGTGGAAGCTTCGCCGCCTTTCACGCATTGTGGGATTGACTGCTTCGGGCCATTTCTGATCAAGGAAGGCCGCAGAGAGATCAAAAGGTATGGTTTGCTCATCACATGTCTGGCATCTAGAGCTGTGCACGTTGAAGTCCTGGATGATTTGAGTACTGATTCTTTTCTCAATGGGTTGAGATGCTTCATAGCCCTGAGAGGCCGAGTTCGCACCATCTTCTGCGATCGGGGAACAAATTTTGTTGGAGCCAAACACGAACTTGGCAGAAATCTCGAACAGCTGAATCAAAAAAGGATATCGGCCAGGATGCTTGATCTCCAGTGCGAGTTCAAATTTAACCCTCCTTCATCCAGTCACATGGGTGGAGTCTGGGAAAGACAAATTCGGACTGTCCGCAATGTTCTGGCTGGCATTTTGGACCAATCATCAACTCGACTTGATACCTCATCCTTGAGAACACTTATGTATGAGGTCATGGCCATAGTCAATAGTCGACCCCTCACCGTAGATCACCTTGAGAGAGCTGACGGTCCTCTTCCTCTGACACCAAATCACATCTTGACAATGAAGTCTGGCCTCATCATGCCACCTCCTCCTGGTCATTTTGTCAGGGAAGATCTCTATATTAACAAAAGATGGAGGCAGGTTCAGTTTCTCGCTGATCAATTTTGGACAAGATGGAAGAAGGAATATCTGCAGTCTCTTCAAAGACGAAGCAAGTGGCAACAACGACAACCAAACATTGTCGTCAACGATATTGTTCTGCTTCAAGACGAAGGCGATTGTCGGACTGATTGGAAAATCGCTCGCGTTGTAGAAACTTTCCCAGGCAGTGATGGTCTCGTTAGGACGGTGAGGCTTCTCATGTCCACCTCAGCTCTTGACAAACTAGGCAAGCCTGTACAAAAGAGAACTCTACTTGATAGACCCATTCATCAACTGGTTGTCCTTATCAAGGAGAGCAGTTGACCTTTGATTGATACCTAAACTTTGAAAAACATTCTTTAAAATTGTGTATTAATTTTCTTATTCACCTTTTTGTGTTTTGGGTGGGAGTGTTGCTGCCGCAAGTCATAACTTCGAACACTCCGTGGTCTAGGGGAAATAACTGCCATACTTTCTCTGGTAAAAAGTTAAAGGATAGTTCCCCCTTGTTTGACTGCGACTGTTTTCTCATGTGTGCATCTGCTGAGTAAATTAGTCCGCCTCCAGTACCTTTAATTCTATGTAATTATTATTATTACTTAGGATATAAATTCAATTAAGTTTTTGTTTTAAAGCTAGTTTTTATGTTAAACTATAAAATGTATGTACCTTTCATAGGTTTATTAATTTCGCAGTTGAGCAATTATTACGCCAGTGGTGGCGCTGTTTTTGAGGTTTGGGTAAGGGTGAGTTCCCTTGAGAAAGTTCCACTGAACGGACCTGTGTTGAGTTCCACTGTGTTGCGTTGTCCCCTTTGATTTTTGTGGCAGCCAGACTGAATGGGAACTATCTTCGTTGGAATGATTTATGTCATAGATATTGTTTCGCTGTCATCATACTAAGGGAGAAGACGAGGTACGAATTATTTATAGTTTGTCATGAAATTATGCGTGCAACGAAATGAGGGCAAAGTTTGCATGTTGGCGTTTGTTTGCACAACATGATATAGGCTCGATGTAACTTCATTGGTTTTTAATTCAGTTCAACAAACTGTGATTTTATTATGTCAATTTAATTTGCATGATAAATAATGTAATATATAACATGATACACGATGTGATAAATTTTCGTATTTGAATGCATGCCTACGTATAGTACGTTATTTATAACTTGACTTTTTACTGTTTTTAGTGATTGTTACTTTGTCTGGTTTATTCCAGTTTTTTACGGCCCTGTATGGAGAATAAAGAAAGATTCCTTTACATCCGTTTTGGCGTCTTATGTGTGAGGCAGCGACAAACCCTTTGCGACAGACCTTTGAGTTTTCATCGTAAAAGGCAAATAACTGAAGAAGGATCCCCTCTAGATTATTTTGTGAAAATTCAGGATACAATTGACTCACTGTTTCTGAAGTCATAAAGTTTTATAGTTAAGTTTTATAGTTACTTTTAGTCTTAAATCAAGCCTGATTAGTATTCAGATGATTTGGACTGAACAGTTAGAGACCGCTTCAGTGTTAGTTGTGCTTGAAAAGTATTCGAACTGCAGAACTGAACATTGATTGTGATTGAGAAATATTTTGCATATTTGAATATATTTTCACATACATAACATTTTCTGCATTCATGATTTAGTCATTGAGATACAGTGAACTCCGAATATAATAAAAGCCGGATAAAGTAAATATTCGGTTTTAGTAAAGTCCAGTCTTGGTCCCGACCAAAACTCTTCTTTGTCTCTGTTTTTAAAAATCGGATATAATAAAACAATATAGTAAAGTCAGCTTATAATAAAGTGTTTTCTAAGGCCCCTGGCGAGTTTTGCTGCCGCTTATAATAAAGTTTCAAGGGAGATTACTGTATTAAAGTTTCATGAGAGTTACTGACGTTCATAATGACGCAACATCGTCACGTCACGCTTACCCTGAAGCCTAAAATAGATCTAATTCACGCACTTTAAGTTAAACTAAGATGAAAAGATGAAAAAAAAAAAAAAGAAATTGCTGAACAATTTGGAATTTCCACATCAACAGTAACAGTGATTATGAAGGAGAGTGAAAAACTGAAGGAGAGATTTAACTGTTTTGCAGAAAAAGAGTCCCTAGCTTAGAAACTTACAAAGCAAATTAGACTTCACTTTCGCTATACATGATGAAATGAGTTTATGACTAAATAAGGGTGTTATAACTTGAACACATTATAATTATACCTTTTGTACTGAGATGAATCCGAATCAATGGAGAACTGGGAAACCAACGTTTTGACTGGACTGCACTTTCAAATGAGAAGTAAAGAAGAGATTTATTCCTAAGCTGTTGCATGGCTTTGCAAGACAAACCATCTTTTTTTTAAATCCACCATATTGTTTAGGTTTTGTTCATGTTTGGGGTGTCGGATAGTGCAGTGGTTGGAGCACTCGCTACTGTGTCGAAAGTGAAGCACCGTCCGGTGCGGTTAGCACTTGGATGGGTGACCGCTAAGGTGTGAAGCGACAAACAACAACGCCCCCAGTTGACTCAACTGTGATTGAGTACCTACTCTCTTGAGGGTGGGGAAGGTAAAGCAGCGAGGGAGAGAGTTGGGCATCACCCTCATTACGCTGGCCCAAGATAAGTGTGATCTCCAGCATCACGCTCCCCTACGGCCACAAGGCTATGGGACTACCTTACCTTTTTACCTTTTGTTCATGTCTTTGCTTTAATTTTGTGAGCTTTTTGTTTTTCCACAATGACGATAGTACAACATGTACAATTCATGATCTACTTTTATGATTTATCCTTCCGATTAAAGGGTTGGTTTGAAATAATTAGGACACGAAGGCTCACATGTTATCTCTTATCGGTAATGGACTCTCTCTCTCTCTCTCTTTCTCTTACCCTCTCTCTCTCTCTATCTCTCTCTCACACACACACTCACACACACGTGAACTTACACACACGGACATAAACAAATAATACTGTAACATTTCCATCAATATACACAAACTGGGTTATAAGAGAGGTATTCTTGAAGAGTTTATAATACCCGAGTTAATAAACAAAAATAATCAATCAACATATGTGAGCGTAATGGAATCCAATAAGGGACAATGGACCTACTTTATAATGAGAGTGTCGGAATAGTAAACGTTAAATTAAAACAAAAACAAAGTTTCGGTTATGCTAAATTAACCCTCTAAAATCGTTATTATAAACGAAGTCGGTTATAGTCAAGTAAACCTCTAAAACTGTATTATAAACAAAGTTTCGGTTATAGTAAAGTAAACTTTAAAAACTTTACTGTAAACGGATTTTCGGTTGTATTAAATATTCGGTTATACTAAAGATTTATTTGGTCCCAGGGCACTTTACTATATCCGAAGTTCACTGTATTTTGAATGTTTTTGATTTTCTTGTTGATTGCTCGTATTTGTAGAGCCCAGATTTTGTGATTTCTGATATTTGTTTTGGTCTTATCAGAACTAGTTTTAAGTTTATACATTTAAATTTCTTGTTTTTTCAAAATCTATCCGTGTAAGGATACCAAGAGCCTTTTTAGGTCTTCAGTACTCATGAGTCAGTGTAGTCAAACTCATTGTGTAGCTGAGATTAGGCGTTCTGGTCGAAAATTTGATTCACTGAAAAGGGCAGAGTTTATAAGATGGAAGTGCTTAAAAACAAATTTTATTCTGATAGTGCAGGGTTGGTTTCACTGTTAGAAGACACTGACAGATGGTTTCAAGGTTCTGAGATAAATGTAGATGTTATGATTGAAAGACGCAGGAGTATTACTGCCAGGTTGAATTTGCTGAGAGACACGGTGGAAGAGATTATCAGTTTGGGTCATGAGGATGATCTGGACAGTAAAATGAACAGTTTAGCAGATAGAGCTGTCTCAACCATGAACAAGATTGTTCTGGCAACAAAATATCTGAGTGCTCCGTCGGTGGCTGCTCTTTCATCCAAAACTCAGTCAACGTCTATGTCTTCAAGACGAGCCGTGGCTGCTGCTGCTCTTCAGGTCCAGCTGGAAGCCTTACGTCTAGAAAATAGTAGACAAGTTGAACTTGAGCGACTTCAGGCAGAAACAGAAGCACACATGGTCATACCTGTCAAGTGCTACGGATTTTTGCGTAGCGCTACGCATTTTAAACATTTTCCCATTGCTACGGCGTATCACAAAGCTGCTACGCAATTTTTCAAAAGTGACGATAATATTTTTTAACCAAGGGGTTCCGGTTGAGTCCGGTTTAAAGACACTTAGTAAAAGCACTGCACTTCCGCAACACGTGTTCGTTCAGAACTTCAGTCTACGATCAGTCTTTGTGAGGGAGAGACAGACGGAGTTGAACAAAGAAAATGGCAAAGCCTCCATTTAAAAAGGAAGGCACCTGCCTGAATGGGAAACCGATAAGGATTTTGAAGGCCTAGTGGAGAAGTCAAAAGAAAGTGAAGAGTTTACATTCTGTAAAGCCTGGCCGAAAAATGTGCATGTCACAACATCGGGCCAATATGATTTGTCAAAAAATTTTCAGGTAAGAATTATTTTTTTGTTAGTTTGTTTATTATTATATCAAGATCTTTTTTTTTTAAATTGGTCTAATTAATGATGAAATTTTTGTGTGATTCACATTAGTGCTACACCAAAACTCCATTTGCTATGGTTTTTCTGTTAAATTGCTACATCACAACCCGAAAACCCCTTGACAGGTATGCATGGCAGACTTGAAGAAACAAATGGAAAAGGAGAAGCTTGTGTCTAAGCTGAGGGTCGAGGAAACCAGACTGAAGGTTCTTGACGAGTTTGATGGCTACTCTAGACATTCCGACGCATCAAGCGACACGTCTCGATTCATTCAAGTCGGTGTTCAGGACTATGGAAACACTGTTGTGGAGAATCACCATGTTTTGATGGATCAGGGCTACAGAAACCCTGCGAACGCTTATGCTCAGACTGTAACAGAGAATAATTCCTACGCTTTGGCTAATGTTGGAACTCAACAGTTTGTTGACCCTTTGGCACAAGCAATCAACCAGAGTCGTCTCCCCATTCCTGAGCCTTCAGTCTTCACGGGCGATCTTCTGAAATATCGAGAGTGATTGTCCTCTTTAAACTCGCTTATAGAAAATCGAGGCATACCTTCCAACGAAAGAATTCACTACCTGAATAGATATGTTGAAGGACCAGCAAAAGAGGCAATAAATGGGTTCTTTCTTTTGCACTCCGAGAACGCATACCAGTGAGCACGTGAAGTTCTCGAGCAGCGATTTGGCAACTCTTTCACAGTCTCAAAAGCGTTTCGGACAAAGTTGGACTCTTGGCCAAAGATCTCTCCGAAAGACAAGGCTGGCCTTCGCCGCCTATCTGATTTCCTGCTACAATACGAGGTTGCAATAGAAGAAGTCGAAGACTTGAAAATTCTAAATGACATTAGGGAAACAAGAAAGATTGTAGCGAAACTTCCAGAGTGGATTGGGCATTGATGGAATCGGAAGACAGCCACCTGCAAACAGAACAAAGGGAGATACCCGAACTTCAGCGAACTTGCAACTTTCGTTCTAGAGGAGTCTGAGATTGTGAATGATCCCATCCTTGCCTCCAAGTTTTGCCCCAGGTATGTTCAAGGCCAAGACACCAGAACGAACCCTCTCAACACAGAGGAACAGTCTTGAAGACAGACCATCAGGAGGTGATGCAAGGGATCTGCCACTTCTGCAAAAGAGAAAATCATATGCTTTCTGATTGTCAAGCCTTCACATAAAAGGGCATTATTAGAATGAACAGACTATATCAAAAGGGAATGTCTTTGCTATGGTTGCCTCAAGAAAGGGCACACATCAAAGCACTGCAAATCACGCAGTGAATGCAGAATTTGCAAGAAACGTTCTCCGACCTGCCTACACAGGGAGAAGGCTGACACCGTACGTCCCCAACAGCCATCACATCAACAGTCATCAACACTTGCCAAAATAACAGGACTATTCATTGATAGTGCCACAAATAGAAAGGTCACTACTACAGCCAATAGCCTGACTTCTATGGTGCTTCCTGTCTACATCTCCTCGGCACAAGATCCACAGCATGAAGTGCTTTACTTCGTCCCGATTCTACTTTCGTGTTTGACACAGTCATCGAGAGCTTGAGAACCACATCTGAGCCTGCAACTCTTCGAGTGACAACTATCACAGATAAAGATGTGATTGTCTCATGTCGGCAGTACGCAGGAGTTAGAGGTATAAAGTTGGACAAGAAGATTCCATTGCAGACGACTTACACTAGAAACGATATACCCTTGATGAGAACCATATACCCACACCAAAGACAGCAAATCAGTGGCCTCGACTAAGCTTGCTGTTACTACTCATTGAGCCAATGAGGTACTGTACATGAAATGATTTTATGAATGTTTTATTGTGGGGCATGGTACTTTTGTGACCGGAGTTTTATTTTGTTTGTCAATATCGTAGATTTGTGATTCAGTGTAAAATGAGTTTACGTATGTGATACTGGTAACGAATATAAATGTAATATAAACTGAACTTCAGTAGTGAATTCTTTAACACAAATTTAATTTATTAGCTTGTGCCAAAGTAATTTTATTGTTGGATAAAACCATTGTTTTTTGTGTAATTTTATTATTGAAATGTTTTTATTTTTAAAATGAAACTGTTTTTTACAGTAATTACTTTTAATTTCTTTTTATTTTATGAACATTGGTTTTTAGTGATAGTTTGTTTTTCTTAGTTTTTTTCAGTTTTACAAGTGATTTCAATAAATTTTACTATGAGATTTCAACTCCGTTTATGCTTTTTGAGAGAGTGGCAGCAAAAAGTATTGTACAGTTGTTATAAATATTATTTAGTATTGTATGGTTGTCATACACACACAATATTGCTATTATTTAGTATTGTAATGTTATACACAGCGCTTAAGAGCTACTCAAGGCCCGATAAGCATGCCTACAGGAACACCAATAGGAAAATACTGGCTGTACAGCATAGCTGAGTCTTTCACACTTACTCCCTCTTCAGGCCCAGCGCACGGTGATGAAGAGGCCTGCTGCACATTTGGTTGAAGTTTAATTGCGAGGTCTCTTAACGCACTAACATGTCTCTAACAGGGAAAAAGTAGGGGAAACCTACTGCACATTTGGTTGAAGTTTAGTCGTGTGATCTTTTAACGCACAGACGTGACTCTTAACAGAGAAAAAGAAGGGGTAGCCCACTGCAAATTTGGTTGAAGTTTAGTTGAGTGGTCTCTTGGCTCTAACAAAGAAAAATAAGGAGAAGTTACTGAAGGCTTTACAGTACCTATACAACTAGCAAAACCTTCATTATGAGGGTCCCAAATATAATACGTCCACCCAGCATCAGAATCTGCCACAAAACTGGAGAAATTGATTGATAATTCACTATCAAAGGCACTCTGATTACTAGTATTGACACCACACACAGAAAAATCATTATGATTATCAACACCTAAGTCCTAAGCTTGATTTCTTGCTAATCTGCCTAATAAAACGACAAAACCGTCATCACTTAAACTGAGGTCTAGTAGGTCCATGGGTACACATTCCATCAAACAAACTTTAAAGATCCTGACACTCATGTCTTAGATGAGTGGGCGTCAGCTACACAAATACCCCTAGCAAGCACTAGGTTCCTTCTCCCCATACCCGGTCAACCAGGATTGTGCTCAGCTGTGTGGGCCTCAGACAATACGGTCAAGGCTTGAGTTAAACCCCGAATCAGCCCGCGTCTTGAGCTGATTTTGAGCTTAAAAAGCTGTATAAAAATGATTAATTAGATACATCAAATAAATAATCAATAGTCAATGAGCTTGATGAAAAACTATTCGTCTGTTTAACACTTCGGCATCACAACCATGCCCACGGAAAGGCAAAGAAGCAAAGGGCACAATCTGCATCCTAACAAAACTGACCCTGAAAAAAGGAAGGTCACTAATATAATCCATCTACCCATAGGAAACAAAATCTTCAACCCTCAAATTCAGCAAATGGCTAGGAAAAAGCTTTAATGAGAATTTCATACTTTTGTTACGGTCTGTGAATACATTCACAATTTTCTTGGTCACACTCTACTTCTTTCTCTTCCTTTTCCTCACTGTCTGAACCCAAGATTTCTTTTGTACGCTGTGCATCGGCGCTGCCTGTTGCTGCTTCCTCGCTGTCTGAACCCAAGATTTCTTCTGTACATTGTGCATCGGCGCTGCCTGTTGCCGTTTCCTCGCTGTCTGAACCCAAGATTTCTTCTGTACGTTGTGCATCGGCGCTGCCTGTTGCCGTTTCCTCGCTGTCTGAACCCAAGATTTCTTCTGTACGTTGTGCATCGGCGCTGCCTGTTGCCGCGGTGCTAAGTTCAGAGTCTGAATCGGCCACTATGATACAGGAAGCAGCAACACTCATTTCCTCCAGTAGAACCACATCGCTATCCTCTGCCTCAGTCCGCTGCTCACTGCCAATCTCTACCTCTTTCTCCTCCACCACAACCAAGTCGCCGCCTTCTTCGGCATTGACACTCTCCCCTCCTAGGAGCTCTCTCCTCACCTTTCTTGCTTCAGTTTGTCTGATGTTTGTCTCCTCTGTACAGTCCTCGTTATTTCTTTTTCGTTTTCCCCTACTGACCAGAACCCTTTCCTCTCTAGACAATTCAGCACTTCTTTTCCTTCGGGTCATTCTACTTTGGTGAGTAACAACAACACTTTCACAATCAGACGGAGAATCTGTGGAACTCTCATCCAAGCAAACCATGCTTTCTGCCTCTACAACCACGGAGTTTTCACGCCCACGCAATCTATTTCCATGGGAAAAGTGTTCAGGATCAGAGTGAGCGTGTTTGAAACTGTCGTCCAGACTAAGGATGCACTGTGCAGATTGGGGTGACGGTGACGAAGAGGAAGTCGGTGCAGCACTGCTCACTGCTATAATGTTCACTTCAGGGGTGAAGCCATGAGCTTGTGAAAGGTTTTCTAAGCTTACACACTCTGCCTCTGATGTAGAATGATTAATACCAGAAGGCGCAGAGTCTGAAATAAGCTGAGAGACAGACACAGGGGGCACAGGTTTAACGTTCCTGTCAGTCTGAGTGTTGCCAATAGTTTGAGAAGGCGTCTCAACTTCGTCAATGTTTTTAACAGCAAGAGCATCAGCATGGGTGCAACTCTCAGATGCTAGTGTGTTTGTAGACTTATTGAGCCCTTGTGGCAAATCAAAGTCCACAAGACCAACACTTGTGTTTGAACTGTCAACAAATTGTGTTGAATCTTTTGCAGTTTTCTGCACTGTGTGCCAATCTGACTCCAAATGTGTATCTACATTTGTAAGTGAACTCTTCAACTCAGATGAATCTTGGCCATTTTTGTGCACTGTTTTCAAATGGGCCACTGAAAGAGAACAGCTGCCTTCTAAATTTAACAAGTTCTGAGGAATCTTGTGTGTTTGCAAATTCTGCATTAATCTGAATTTTGAATTCTTCTGCAAACTGGCTGCGAAAGTTCCGACAGCACCGGATCCCCATGCGACTTTATTCGCTACATGGCAGTGCGTAGTGGTGTCTGATGTACGAATGGCCGTGCCTGAAGACCTCCAGGACTGCTGGGCAGTAGGCGTGTTAGCTGCAGAGTTAGTAGCAGCAGATGCAGCAGAAACAGCAGTAGCACAAATAGCAGTTGATGTTGAACTAACTGCAGTAGTAGTTGCAGAAGATGATGTAGTAGCAGTAGATGCAGCAGATGCACTAGTAGCAATAGGGACAGTAGTGGTAGAAGAGGCTGGATTGGCAGAATAGGCAGCAGCAGAGCCTGTGTTGGCTTTGCCTGGACTGTGAGTTAAGTCGATATAATTGATTGTTGAGGTGGACAAACCGGAAGTTTCTCCTTGCTGTCCGTACCATCCCCCAGTAATAGGGGAACTGTTTTGACCTGATTCACCACAACCTGAAACAAATATTCAAATCATGAATAAACAGTTTCTAAATTTATTAATTTAATCTTTCTTATATACAGAGTTGCCAACCCCCTAATCTTCTTGTCAGTATTTCCGGACCCGTTTGTCAGTATTTTTTAACACTTGTCAGTATTTTTTTTCTCTCGCAAAACCCAGCTTATGACACTATAAAGTAACGACAGGCTTCCCTCTGAAAAAGCAGGCTATTTTCAGTCCTCTAAAATCACGATGAAAATCAGCTTGTTGAACACCACACTTATTTTACTCTAAAATCACCATGGAAATCAGCTTGTTGAACACAGCGACGTTCAGTGAGTGCAGTATTGTGAGACCAGAAACCGGTACAGAAGCACAGCTGGCAAAGATAAACGATCGGCAACTTCTCCTCTGTATTTTTATAAAAGCTACCGTATTTCCCTATTTAATTCACTTCGCCGGAATTAAATACGGTCAATCTGTACTGGTTGGCACCTCTGTATATAGCGCTTTTCCAGCTCAAGAGCTGCTCAAGGTGCTGGCAGATACAGGATGTAACTCAAGCTGCCCGAGGCGCCCACTTGCAGCCTTTGGGTGCATCGTCCAACACCCAGACAACTGAGCACAATCCTGGGTGACTGGGGATGGGGAGAAGGGACTTACTGTAGTGCTTGCTGGGTGTATTTGTGTAGCCGGCACTCACCCATTTAGGACATGGGCATCAGGATCTTTCAAGTTCGTTTGATGAAAAGGGCATGTAAAGACTAGACCTGTGTTTATACTCTCATCCCAATCCGAAGGAGGAATGACAAAATCAAACTGTTGCCCACTGAGCAATGCCAGGAATAGCAATAGTGACCTTTGACCTTGATTGGCAACTCAATGCTTGCACAGCATCCTTTATTATTACTATTAATAATATCATTATTATTATTATTGTCATAAAATTCCCGTGCATGTCATGAAATAATTAGCTTTATTCTCAGAAACTTGATATTAGTTTGTAAAGGGTTTTTAACTTTCCGATTTTATGTATATACGCATTCATCAAAAGGCCTTTCTTATACAATTAAACAAGTTGAGACAGAGAGGTAAACTTAAAATACTCAAGACATAAAATAGTTGAAACACAACCACAATATATATACATTTTGCTAATTTTATGGTTCTCTTCTTTCTCACTCAAAGTAATAGAACAATAATAAAATAACAGAATTCAAGAAAATTATAAGTCCTAAAGTAATAAAATAATAAATAGCTGAACGATAATATGATTTTATCTTTCTCTGCAGCAAGCCCGTTCCCGGTCTGACAGAAAAATACATTTATCGATTTATTAAAATATTTGATTCATTTACGAAATTAGTTATCAGTATTATGTTTCAAACAAGTAAATCATAAAATATAAATCTTTAAATTACCGTGTCTGTCATGAACAGAATCCAGAATCATTACAGTTCAAAATAGAAGTAGCCTATACAGTCACACAATATTTCAAAGTCACACAAAATAAGCATTCACCCTTCGTTTTTTGACAGTCTATCTCCAAACAGTCTTTATATAGCCGTGTCTCATTACCAAGATATTCTTGAACTATGAAATATAGTACTGACCCATCTCGTATACAAACGCCACGTGCCCATGTCAACAGCCGTCGCTTATGTACTTACTATAGAAATATGTGATGTATACACAAATATAGACATTTATCAATTCACCTCGTGACCACCACCACCGTCATCATCATCATCATCATTAGTATTAGTAATTTTATTATTATTATTAATGTTATTATAATTATTGAAGGTAAAACACTAAAGGCACGAGTGTTTCCGTAACCTTTTGGTTGTTAGGAAGATAGGCTTTTGGGGTCTCCCTTTTCTTAAGGCCAGCTTAATGAGGATGGTGCCCACCTCCTATCACCCGCTGCTTTAGCTTCCTCAGTTCTAAACAGAGCCAGCTACCCATTCACAACTGGGTAGACGACTGGAGTGTGTGGTGCATTTGTTTAAACCCTTCTTTGTGTGTGTGTGTGCGTGTTGCCTTCCATGTATGCCAGTATGGTCACCCATCCAGCTACTAACCCATCCTGAGGATGCTTAACATCAAACATTGCAAGTGTGATCCCAGACCACTACACTACTCAAGATGCCCATATCATTATTATTATTATTATCATTATTATTATTATTATTATTACTATTATTATTATCAATACTAATATTAATATTATCATTAATAATAGTAATATTATTATTATTAATCTTGACATTATGAATACTAATATTACTACATTCTTCTTCTTATTATTAAAAACATTATTGTCATCATTATTATTATAATCAATTCATTATTAATATTATGATCATTATAATAACAAAAATAATTATTAAACACACACACATACAAAATAAAGAAACATTATTGTTATCATTATAATTATCCTTAGGAGTGAACTCTCACCTTCAGTGGATGACAAAATAACCACGTCACTGTCCTCATCATCATCACAGTCGGAAGTGATCTCTCCGTCTTCGACCGGAGAGGGAGGGTTGCTGGCGTCAACAAGAGTTACGGGGGCACACCATTTTCTCGGGATTCGTCTCGGGATCCAAACTCGATTCTGCTCCGCGATTGCCATTCGACGGCCGTCTGGTAAAATGCCGAGCTTGTACTTGATGTTCTGCCAGGGTGTAGTCTTTTCTTCCTGCACCTGTCCAACGTCAATATGAAATGCATTATGATTAGTCTGTAGTTCCTGCACCTGTCCAATGTCAATATGAAATGCATTATGATTAGTCTGTAGTTCCTGCACCTTGTAAAACGTCAATATGAAATGCATTATGATTAGTCTGTAGTTCCTGCACCTGTCCAATGTCAATATGAAATGCATTATGATTAGTCTGTAGTTCCTGCACCTGTCCAAACGTCCATATTGAATGCATTATGATTAGTCTGTAGTGCCTGCACCTGTCCAAGGTCAAAATGAACTCAGAGCTTATTCTAGGATTTTGAAGAAGTGGGGGCAGGCCCCCCTTCCTTGAAAAAAAGGGGGGGATTAGGCCCCCCTCTGACCAAAACAGTGGGGGCGTCTTCTCGGCATATATAGGGTGTACACACAAACAAATATCCATATCTGTTTTCTCCCGTGATGTTCCTGGATAAACTGTGAAACAGTCAAGTGTCGCATTCTCTCCAAACAGTAAGTACACACAAATCGCAGACAAAATATATCACAAACTGGTATCTGTAACCTTGCTTTCACAAATGTTGCATAAAAGCTTTGCTATTTTAGAAGATCAGTCATGGGAAAACAGAGTGACTGTTTTCTTCACAGTTCCTCCACTGAATTCGAAGTCGAAAAGCGAGCGCTTTTTCGAAGCCATTCTGATTCTGATTCCAGTTCCAGCCGGTCAGGTTCATCAATGCCACACTCAGAAGAAAGGTGATTGGTCAAAAAGAATAGCATCGGCTAATGAAAATTGGAGACACATCGCATATACAAGAGAGCAACTTCCGTTTAACTCCAGTTTCCGCTACGCCCTAGCAGACGACAGAAATGTCACAGTAAAGCCCGCTTCGATCAAGACATGTTGCGGGATATTTCCAATCTCCGCGGGATCGCGAACGCGCTCATCAAATTTCTTTGCGGGAAAAAAACTTTTTGTGCGTGATCCCGCGCATCCCGCGCCCTAGATTAAGCTCTGTGAACTGCATTATGATTAGTCTGTAGTTCCTGCACCTGTCCAAAGTCAATATGAACTGCATTATGATTATAGTTCCTGCACTATCCAAGGTCAATATGAACTGCATTACTATTAGTCTGTTGTTCCTGCACCTATGTTCAAGATCAATATGAACTGCATTTTGATTAGTCTGTAGTTCCTGCACCTGTCCAAAGTCAATATGAACTGCATTATGATTAGTCTGTTGTTCCTGCACCTGTCAAAGGTCAATATGAACTGCATTATGATTAGTCTGTTGTTCCTGCACCTAATATCAACATGAACTGCATTATGATTAGTCTGTTGTTCCTGCACCTAACGTCAACGTCAATATGAACTGCATTATGATTAGTCTGTTGTTCCTGCACCTGTCCAATGCCAATATGAATTGCATTATGATTCATCTTGACATAACAAGGCAGGTTGTTGTGGTTACAGACTGTGTACAGAAGAAAACTATTGACAATTGTTGTTAACCAAGATCACAGTTCCAGACTGGGGTACAGGGTACAATGACCATTTAACCGACACTGAACAGTAACGATATCAACATGGCTGGTGTAAAGGGTACAATGAACATTTGACTGACACTGAACAGTAGCAATATCAACATGGCTGGGGTAAAGGGTACAATGAACATGACTGACACTGAACAGTAACAATATCAACATGGTTGGGAAGCAAATAATACTACTTTTAAAAAATAACAACGAAAGAACAAGGTGGTGAGTGGTCACCCCGAACTGTCACCCTGGTGGGATTGGAACCACTGTTAGCATATTTAGCTCTCAGTCTCTCTTTTGCTCAGCTGTGACTTGTTCAGCTGTAAATTGCATAACTTGTGACTTGCTTAGCTTGTGACTTGTTCGCGACTGTATTATAACTAATTGCTTGTTTGCTATTGTATTATAAGTTTAATTGCTTGTTTGCTATTGTCGTATTATAACTTTAATTGCTTGTCTCAATATTGTATTATTATAACTTCATTTGCTTGTTTGATATTGTATTATTATAACTTCATTTGCTTGTTTGATATTGTATTATTATAACTTCATTTGCTTGTTTGATATTGTATTATTATAACTTTAATTGCTTGTTTGCTATTGTATTATTATAACTTTAATTGCTTGTTTGATATTGTATTATTATAACTTT
Source organism: Oncomelania hupensis (assembly GCA_036898135.1). Classification (NCBI taxonomy): domain Eukaryota; kingdom Metazoa; phylum Mollusca; class Gastropoda; order Littorinimorpha; family Pomatiopsidae; genus Oncomelania; species Oncomelania hupensis. The sequence continues at coordinate 26,781,455 of CM072527.1, read as the reverse complement.
AATTGCTTGTTTGATATTGTATTATTATAACTTTAATTGCTTGTTTGATATTGTATTATTATAACTTCATTTGCTTGTTTGATATTGTATTATTATAACTTCATTTGCTTGTTTGCTATTGTATTTGTATTGAAACTTGTATATAATTATGCGTGTGAATATATATTACAATAATTACATAAATAAACTAATGTAAGATCTAATATAACAGTCCCAAAGCAAGGGTGAAAGTAAAATACCAATCAACTTTTGCACTTTCAAGATTAAAAACATGAACTGGTGTGACCTACTTATTGTTAGGTAATACTTTTGGTTCTTATCAACAACGTTTTCAGAAAGATTAAGATCTCTGCAGTTACCCTCCTTAAAATATAGAAGATACAGATAGGATTTAATTCAAGCGTCAGGATAGAACAAGGTATGGAGAACCGGTCTAAAATAACAAGAAAATCTGAACACAGGTTTTTCATTAACCAATGTTCTACTAACACCACAAAATTTAATTTCCCAATAGAGAAAACAAAGAATGCAACAAGTTATCTAACTAATGCAACAAAATCTGAACCTGACCTAAATACTTTAAAGAATCTTTTTGAGAAAGAGAGAGAGAGAGAGAGAGAGAGAGAGAGAGAGAGAGAGAGAGAGAGAGAGAGAGAGAGAGAGAGAGAGTAAATGTCACACTATGAAAACATATTATAACTTTGATGAATAGTAGGCACAATGTCTGTGCATTGACAACCACCTATTTTTGTTTTACAAGGAGGGAACATGTATGCAAAGTTTTGCGTTATGCACTTTGTAGATGATATTGATGGATTGGCTGGAGAGAAACAAGAACTTGCACAGATGATACAGAGGCTTGACACCACCTCCAGAGCCTTTGGAATGGAAATAAGTGCAGAGAAGACCAAAATGATGACCAACAACACCAATGGCCTCAAAGTCCAAGGCCAATCCCTCAACACAGTGCAAAGCTTCAAATATTTAGGAGCCATTGTATCAGACAATGGGTTTCTACAGGAAGTCCTCTCCAGGATCGCACAAACAACTGCTGCCCTGACAAGGTTGAGGCCCATTTGGAAAGACAGGACCATCAGCCTACATTCAAAGGTAAGGATGCTGCACTCCCTTGTCATCTCCATCTTCCTATACACTTGCGAAACATGGACCCTCACAGCAGATCTACAACGAAGAATACAAAGCATGGAGATAAGGGGCTACAGAAGACTTCTTGGAATTTCCTATACCCAGCACATCACCAACGACGAAGTCCAACAGACCATTGCATAAGCCAGTGGACAACACGATGACTTGCTCAAAATGGTGAAGAAATGAAAACTCCCGTGGTATGGCCACATCACCAGAAAGCATCAGGCCTTGCAAAGACCAGACTGCAATGCGCGGTGCAAGGAGGCAGAAGAAGAGAAACAGAAAAAAGTGGGAGGACAACATTTGAGAATGGACTGGCTTGACCTGAGCGAAGACATGAGAGTTGCTGAGGATAGAGAAAGATGGAGTATGCTGGTTAAACGATTGTCTGTGGTGCCCCAGCAACTTCCGAGTTACGGGATAGGACAGATAGGATAAGATAGGAACATGCAAAGTTGGCAAGGTCTATTAGAAGTCTATTATTATGTCTGTGTGGTCTCATCAACCTTTGAGTGAGAGTCCATTGTTGTTTATGTTTAACACAGACCCATGAATTGTACTCTTTGAGAAATAAAGAATGTTTTGACTTTGACTTTAGCTGTGACTTGCTTAGCTGTCTTTTCCCACTTAGTTAAAGGAATCCCATTAATGAATTAAAAAGTTAATTATTGGTTTACATCTACCATGTGCAGTAGAGTGGTCCGTGCAACAATCAGATCATCCTGTGGATAAGCCCCAAAGTCGTAGTTTCCTAAATCGTCAGCGAAGGGAGCAGGCACAAAGTCTGCCCAAAATGACTCCATAGTTCTTTCCTGCCCATACAATACAATACAATACAATACAATACATTATAATGTTCACTTGCAGTAAAGTTGGAAGGAGGAGTATTGTTAGCAGTAGAACTAGAAGTAGTAAAATCATGTGTTAGGACTTAGGTCCTAAGGAAACACGTTGGACCATTAAAATTAACCTAAAAGAATACAAAGAATGCTAAAACCCGTTTTATAATGCGATGTTAAAAAGTAAGGGAAGCTAACAATTAACTTTATATTAATTTAATGCCATTAACGGAAATAGCTTAAAATCAAACACTGCTAGCACTACTGCACCAAATACAATTTATAGTAATAGTAGTAGTAGTAATAGTAGTAGTAGGAGGAAGAGGAAAAGAAGGAGTAGTTGAAGTAGTAGTAGTGGTAGAAGAAGAAATAATAGTAGTAATAATTGTAGTGGTAGAAGAAGTAGTAGTAGAAACTGTAGTAGTAGGTACTGTAGTAGTAGTAGTAGTGGCAGTAGTAAAAAAAATAAAAGAGATTTTCTTAGCGCACTTACAAGCTCAGAGAGCTTCTCAATGCGCTGGCATTAATATCCAGCAATCACACAATAGTTTGCTGAAGTCAGGATTCGAACCCACTTCGCCCAAGATGCACTCGACCCAAGTCGCATGTTCTGACCACTGAGCTATCCCTGCCGCCATACCAGTATTAGCAGTAGCAGTAGAGTTAAGACAATCCCTGCCGCCGCAAGTCGTGCGCTCTGATCACTGAGCTATCTCTGTCGCCGTAGTAGTACTAGTAGTAGCAGTAGAGTTAAGACAAAATGGTCATGTACATCATGTTTTGATTTCCATGAAAAAAAAAGTGTGTGCATATGAATTTTCATTGTTATTATTAATAGTTGAATTATTTTTCAAAGTCCTTTTTTGTTTTTCACTAATTACTTTATGTCTGTTATGTTTGCAATAATTTACAGATAATAGTAATAATATTACTAATAGCAGCAGTAAATATAAAAATCAATAAATGAAAGAACAATCAGAATCTACCGTAAGTAGCTCCTACTTACCCATCTCATCGTAATAAGTATTAAGTAAGTCGTAGTTGTAGTAGTTAGTAGTGGTATGAGGACAAAAACCATCAGTAGTAGTAATAGTATAACAGTAGACTGAGTAGTAGTAGTAGTAGGTTGAGGTCATACTAGTAGTAGTAATACAAAGTATAGTAGTATTTGTAGTAGTAGTACTTGGTATGAGTACAAACCATATTAGTAGTATACATAGTAGTAGTAGTATAGTGGTATGAGGACAAAAACCATCGTTAGTAGTAGTATATATTAGTAGAATAGGACAGTATAGTAGGTAGTGAGTAGTAGTGGTAGTTAAGGACAACCATTGTAGTATTATATCTAGTTAGTTGTAGTAGTAGTAGTAGTAGTAGTGATGAGGACAAAAAACCATCGTAGTAGTAGTATACATACTAGTATTAGTAGTAGTAGTAGTATTAGTTAGTAGTAGTATTGTTGTATGAAGGATAATAAATAATAAGTAGTAGTAGTTATACTATAGTAGTAGTATAGTATCGACTTTAATAGTATTATGATTGTATGCGTAGGCCATGAGACTTTGCAATGTCCTTTCTTTGACTTGTTTTTTGATGTTTACATAATGCAGCATTTTTCTTAGCTAAAGAAAATCTCTTTAAATTTTGGTAAACATCCTGGAACTGGTTTTAGGAAAGAATTTACGTTTGTCTTTTTGTAAAAAAAAACAGTTTTGCAAATGGTATGCACCCTTTAGTAAAACAAAACTCATGCAGGTTAGTATAGCAGTGCTATACAAAGATTTCCCCTCACAATTTTCGGTTAGAACTGTCACAAAACGGTGCTGCAAAAATGGAATTCCAATTTAGGTCATCAATCATTCAATGCCATTATAAATTTTAAAAACTTTAAAAGTCTCCACGTATTCCACGTCCAAGTATAGGAGTGCAGTCCAAAATATCTAAGTCTGTGTGAATAAGTCATATTTTTACATTCCTTAACCAGTTTTGTTGCTTCTCTCTGTACCCTTTCAAGTGCAACTAATTGTCTCCTTAAACTTGAGTGCCCTAAAGTGTTTGCCTATATATTCTAAATATGGTCTGACTAGTGATTTATACAGTTACATTTTGTTGGTCTAAATATGAGGGTCAAAAGATAGAATTTTATCAAATACAACACCTAAGCCTCTCTTCTCACAAGATGCCACTATCTTAATTGCTAACTTTCATCAAATAATGAATACTCAGGATTATTTCTTACTACATGCAAAACCTTACACTTCTCTACATTAAAATGCAAATCCCATGTGTCGGATGACTCTGGCAAGCTATCCAAATTAAGCTGCAACATGTGTTTATTGCTCGATTCACTGTAGATTTTACTTTTTAGCATCATCTGCAAATATTTTGCACATGCTACTAAAACAATCTGGTAAGTCATTTATGAAAATAATAAATAATATAGGGCCTAAAAAATTGTAAAATGCTACCTTGAGGTATACCACTCAGCACCTGTATTTTGTCAGATATTGCATTTGAAACTTTCACCACTTGCTCTCTGTCATGTAAGAAATTCCTTATCCAGTTGTAATTGTTTTAACTTACACTACAGTTACACCATAGCCGGCATAGGCATATAATACTGATCTAGATTCTAGAGAAGCCTTGCATGAAAAACATTGTCCAATGCTTTTATAAAGTCTAAGTATATGATGTCAACCGTTTGTCTGTTGTCAAGTAAGGAAGTTATATTCATTGTCATCTATAACCTGTAGTAATTAAGTAGCACATGATCGTTTCTTTCTGAATGAAGTAACTTAGTAAGGGTAAGAACACTTGACTTAACAGTACACTGTTACTTAATTTGGGATTAGATCTTTTAAAAAAAAAATAAATAAAAAAAGAGAGAGAGATTTTTCTTATATAGCGCACTTACAAGCTCAGAGAGCTTCTCAAAGCGCTGGCCCGTAATATCCAGCAATCACACAATAGTTTGCTGAAGTCAGGATTCGAACCCACGTCGCCCAAGACGTACTCACACAACTCAAGTCGTGCGCGCTGAACACTGAGCTATCCCTTTATCTAGGGCATTCGTAAGGGCTATGGTTGCAGTTCAACCCACATTCACACCACACACCGCAGTTTTAGGATTACCACGTTTTTGTTGATTCAATGAATGATTGTTGGCTGTTGCCAATGTTGACCATAGGCATAGCTAGCAGTAATGATACGCAAACTCCAAAACGCGCAGTGTAATCAGTAACAATCAACTTTTGAATTAATTTCCTCCCAAGTACAGAACTAATGAAAGTACAGCAATAATGAAAATGAAACAGAAAAATAAAAAACCGCGACAATCGTTACTATACACATGAAGGCCGGAAGGAAGTGCTTCAAGTAAAACGCTGGTGAAAAGCTACCACTCGAACATGAAAATTTAAAGACAATCCTTTTGAGTTTAAGAATTTAGGAAGAGTGGTGAGTGTAGAGTGTAGAATTTAGGCCTACCACTGAGCTATATATAAAGGTGAAGGTCTGAAGGGCTTAACATTTTAAAATTAGGTATATGGTTCTTAATCTAAGTGATTGCGTGATGATAGATATACCCCTTCCCATATAGTTGTTATTTTGTACATAGGACGACTTATTAAAATTAATTGATAGAGGGAGAGAGAGAGGGAAAATCATGCAGTAATTGTTTTTTTTTTTTTTTTTTTTTTCTTTTCCAAATCCCTCTGACTCTGTGTCAGGATCTTATTCCTATCCTATCCTATCCTATCCTATACCATAACTCAGAGGTCGTAGGGGCACCACAGATGAACCAGCGTACTCCATCTTTCCCTGTCCTCAGCAACCCTGATTGTTTAGCTCAGTGTCAAACCAGTCCATTCTCGAATGTTGTCCTCCCACCTCTTTTTCGGTCTCTCTCTTCTTCTACCTCCTTGCACCGTGCCTTGCAGGATGGTCTTTGCAAGACCTGATGATCTGGTGACGTGGCCATACCATCGTAGTTACGTTTTTTCACCACTGTCAGCAGGTCATCGTGTTGTCCAATGGCTTGTGTGATGGTCTGTCGGACTCGATCGTCGTTGGTGATGTGCTGGGTATAGGAAATGCCCATCAGTCTTTTGTAGCATCTCATCTCCATGCTTTGTATTCTTCGTTGGAGATCTGCTGTGAGGGTCCATGTTTCGCAAGCATATACAGGGTGTTCCAAAAGTCTTGGGCACATTTTGACATTGAATATTTCCGAAACTATTAAGGATATTAAAACGCTTCTGGTAAATTCAGAAAGCTTGTAATCTCAATTTTTACATGGAATGTTCAAAGATGTTCAATTTGAGCACCATTGGTCACACGACACACATCAAGCCGATAGTCAAATTCTTGCCAAACGCGTCCCAGCATTTTCTAATTGAGTGAACGCCATTAATGGGTCTGAAAAGAAATACAAAAAATCAACAGCTTTACAAAAAACTTAATGTAATTAGCTTTAAAATGGCACAACTTTTATCTTACTACCATTCATAGTAATTGAGATATGGGGACTTCAAATGTGCCCAAGACTTTTGGAACACCCTGTATATAAAGATGGAGATGACAAGGGAGCGCAGCAGCCTTACCTTGGAATGTAGACTGATATGGTCCTGTCTTTCCAAATTGGCTTCAACCTCACCAGGGCAGCAGTTGTTTGTGCGATCCTGGAGAGGACTTCCTGTTGGGACCCATTGTCTGATACAATGGCTCCTAAATATTTGAAGCTATGCACTGTGTTGAGGGATTGGCCTTGGACTTTGATGTCCGTGTTGATGCCATTGGTCATCATTTTGGTCTTCTATTTCCATTCTATAGGCTCTGGAGGTGGTGTCAAGCTTGTACCAGCTGTTCAAGTTCTTGTTCCTCTCCCTCTCCATCAATGTCATCCGCAAAACGGAGGTTGGAGATTGCTCTTCCCCCTATGCTGACTGTGCCTTCGTGGTCTGCAAGGGTATCTGACATGATGCGCTCTAGGAAGATGTTGAAGAGTGTTGGAGAGAGACGTAGCATCCCTGACGCACACCGATTGTTGTTTTTGAAGTGAACCAGTTTCCGATGGCGCTGTTGTGGAGGACTGCACTGGTAGCCTTGTCATACAGGCTTTTGATGACTTCAATAATTTTAGCGCTATCGATGTTGTACACTGTCATGGTTGCTTACAGAGCTGCATGCCGGACTCGGTCAAACGCCTTTTTGAAGTCTACGAACACATGAAATAGATGTTGTTGGTGCTGTAGGTATTTCTCGCAGATTATTCTGAGGGTGAAAATCTGTTCAGTGGTTCTTCGCCCTGCCCTAAATCCTGCTTGCTCTTCAGCTATGATTTGTTCAGCTTGGGGTTTCAACCTGTTGAGTATTAATTTCAGGAGGACCTTGCTGGGATGGCTGATGAGGCTGATGGTGCGGTAATTTTCACATTCCTGAAGGTTACCTTTTTTGGGAACAGTGATGACAAGCGACTGGGTCCATGGTGTATACAGGCCACTCCCCACTCTGCCAGATCTTGTTACAGATAATGGTGAGTGCGTCGATCATCGCTTCTCCTCCTACTTGAAGCAGTTCCGCGAGTATGTTGTCCACTCCCGCTGACTTCCCCTTCTTCAGCGATTGCACTGCTGCCTCAACGTCTTCTCGGAGAATTGGGAGGATTTCTTCTTCTTCTCTGTTCTCTGGACATGCTAGAACTGATGGGTCTCCGTTTGGTTTGTGGTTGTAAAGGTCAGAGCAGTACTCTGTCCAACTGTCCAAGACTTCTTGTTCTTCTGTAAGGCATATGCCATGCAGACTTGCTTTGGATCGTGGAGACCTTGGGCTGTTTAACACTTGTCAGCCGCTTCACAGTCTGGTAAGCCTTCTTGCTGTTGTTCTTGTTCAGACTGTTCTCTATTTCCTGGTATTGATCTTCTATCCAGTTCTCTTTTGCTGTGCGCATGCCTTTTCGGATTTCATTGTTGATTTTTCGGTAGGCATCAGCTCCCTTTGAGGTGTTCTTTTTCTTTTTCATCTCTCTTCGTTTATCACACAGGTCCAAAAGTTCAGGTGTGATCCAAAGCTTCTTCTTTGGCCGGTGCTTTCCAAGGATCTCCGTGGCGGCATCTGTCACAGCTAAGTTGAAGGTGGTGGTCATGGTGTTGACATCTACTTCACCAGCTCCCAAAATGAGCAGTGGTGCAAATTTCCCTCCAATTGTGGCCTAAAATATTTCTGCCACCTGAGCCGGGTCTTGCAGTTTGTCCAGGTCGAACTTCAGTCTAGTGCACTTTGCTGTGTTTACTCTCTTCAAGTGAAGCCGGAAAGACATCATCACGAGATCGTGGTCACTTCCAATGTCTGCTCCTGGAAAAGTGCGTGTCCTGCCAATGTTGATGCTTGATCTGAAGCGTTTCTTGACCATGATGTAGTCGATCTGGTTGTGATGCTCCCCGCCGGGACTGTGCCATGTCCATCGTCTGGATTTTTTGTGGAGACCAAGCGTGTTTGCCAGTATCAGATTGTTGTATCTGGCAAACTCCAACAGTCTCAGACCCCTGTCATTTGTCTCGTTGTTGCAGTGGGGTCCACATGTGTCTCCCCAGTTGTGGTGCGCATCTTGGCCAACCTTGGTATTCCAGTCGCCTTCCACTATGACTATGTCCTTCTTCGGCACTTGGTCAAGGGCAGCCTGTAGATTTTCATAGAAATCCTCCACTTCGCTGTCGTCATAGTCTGATGTTAGGGCATATAGGCCTGGAGGATGGTGATGTTGAAAGGGGCTGCTCTCAGACGGATGCATGGTAATGAGTCTACTGGAGACTGGGCGGCAACCCATGACAGTGGCTAGAATGTTCTTGTGGACCAAGAATCCAACTCTGTGTTCATGCCTGTCATCTCTACCGCTGAAATAAAGCTTGTGGCCTTTGTCGGTCGTTGTTTCACCTATGCCTTTCCAGCGCAGTTCGCTGATCCCTAAAACTTCCATCGATTGGGGTCCAGGATCTTATTATGATATATTATATCGGCATCCCCAAGTTTTTTTTTGTTTTTTTTTTTTCATATTCATCATTCCTCTTTCTGCGTGTCAATGCAATGATTGATGTTCTGTCCCACCAATCCCTTATATGATTTTAACGTGGTCCTGAAAAGAAGATGAAATTAAATTAAACTAGCCATATCTGTATTAAGTATTAATTATAATATTTACGTCCCATATACGCTCAGCTGGTGTCTGGGGACTTAATTTATTACACGAACGAACGATAGGGCTGAACGTGGGGCCGGTTAGCTCAGTTGGTAGAACGGCTTACTATAGTACCCGAAAGGTATTCAAATGTGTGTGTGTGTGTGTGTGTGTGTGTGTGGTGTGTGTGTGTGTGTGTGTGTGTGTGAGCGCGCATGTGTGAGCGTGCGTGTGTGTGTGTGTGTATGTGTATTTTTTTTTTGGGCCGAAAGGTGGGAGGGTGGAGGAGGGAGGGGGGGAGAAAGGGGGCGGGGCAGGAAGTTCCGCGCTCCCTAGAACACCTCCCCCACCCCTCTCCCTAATCCGCCCCTGAGTAATCAAGCTCTAACAAAACAGAATATAATGTTGATCAGAGATATAAAGGAACAATTAATAAATATATTATATCGGAAGTTTACCATTCATATTATTTGGGTAAATCGATGCATTCAGAGGACTACAGATATCATTAGAAATACAGGCAGAATATAATCCCAACAAAAGACTCAATAAGCGAATACACGAAAAATATAATATCCATATGCCATAATTCAATGGCATTTGGTATCCAACAAAGTGAGAGATGGTGCACTGATCTTTCATTCATAAATTAAACTCAGCTCTACTTCGCAGTCAAAAGTTTCCGGTTGTTTACTTCCGGTTTAAACATCTTTATCCACATTTTGTTCAAGATGCCGAAGGTTGTGTCAAAAAGTGTGGTTTGTACAGACACTAAAGATGAAGAAGAATATCAGGGCGAGAAACCTCTGTACGTGTACTACTGTATCTGTGGGCAGATGAGTCTTATTTTGGGTAAGTTCTCTACTTTCAATGTTTACTTGATGTTTTGAACACCGTTCTGTACGACTGTAGACAGTGAGTGTAGTGTTAAAAAGAAAAAAAAACAACACTGCTAATTAGTAATATTACTCGTAATCGTATTATGTGTTAAATCATAATGTAATGTGTTTTAGGTTTTATGGTAGAGACGTGAAACCAAACCACTATACTCATCTACAAATGTCTCAAGAAAATGTATGGACATTTATGGGTTAATCTTAGGAGAGTGTTTTTAATGTATGAAATGGAATTTAGCTGCAATTTCTAACACAAGACTTCTTCAGGCTCAGCTTTGATATTTTTATCACATTATTCAACATCTGTACCCTGAATCATTGTTTTACGGTCATCTTTCACTTTTAGCACTATCAATGTATACATACAATACATAGTGCGAACATTGCTGCCATTACCTTGTCGAAGTACAGTAAACACCGCATGTGAGGTCACCAAAGTGGGTGGTCATACTCATACTCATAGATAGTTTTCAGTGCTGTGAGTATGAAAACTAAAAGAAGGTATGTACAGGAAGGATTGAAGGTAGATATGTTGAATTTTGTGTTAAAATGCATGCTGAGCCCTTGGTTTTTTTTTTTTTAGAAAACATTGACATTGCCATGAAATTCATAGTACTACTAAGTAGATGAAAACACACTGTCGTAGGATTACATTTATTTTGTTAGGATTGAGCTTGTATCCTATGTGCATGGTTTATACAGGTCTGTTACACACTAACACTGATTTAGGTCTTCGCCTTTACTTCCCAGAAGACTTGCACAAGGGAGGTAATAATAACCCAATAAGTAAAAACCAGTTCTAGCAAATCACTGCACTAATGTTTGTCTGGGTTTGATCGCTGTAGGAGTGTGCATTGGAAAACAAGGCAACACTACTTGTTAACAACTAGTGTATGCAATGTACAAAAAGTATTTTATAACATTATAATTACATTGTGTACATTACTACAAGTAGTGAATGTAGTTTATCAGGAATGCTGAGAACGTTCAACTGGTGGCCAAATATGAGTCAAAATCCGTGTGGGTGTCCATAACCTTGCAGCTAACTTGCCTGACTGTCAACCTTATTTACCGCCATCCAGTCCTACCCATATTCTATCATAACTCCCATTCTATTCTAATCCCCATTCTATTGTACCCACTGTTATATTGTAACCACTGTTCTATTTTAACCCCATTTTTGTTGTAAACACTATTCTATTGTAACTCCCATTCTGTTGCAACCCCCATCCTGTTGTAACCACTAATATATTGTAACCCCAATTCTATTGTAGCTTCAATTCTATTGTAATTTCAATGGTTCTTTCTTTGTCCCCTATACGCATTGTGTCCGGGAACATTAATTTATCTAATGAATGAATGAATGAATGGTTCTTTCAAGTTTCCACAACCACAATCTGTGGTCTGTTGCTTGTTCAAGTTGTTGTGAAAGTAGTTTACAGCCCAGTGGCAAATTATGAGGGGGAAGTAACTTTACCTTTGTCACTTCCTGGTGAGCCAGTTGACATTTCTATCTTTAGTTTGAGCATCATCATTTATCAAATAATAAATGTGTTTTGCCTGTGTTGGTGTGTCCTGTGTGGGTGTACACTGTGTTGGTGTGCACTATGTTGGTATGCACTGTGTTGTGTGTCCTGTGTTGTGTGTCCTATGTTGATGTACACTGTGTTGGTGTGTCCTTTGTTGACATGCACTGTGTTGGTGTGTCCTGTTTTGATGGGCACTGTGTTGGTGTGTCCTATGTTGGTGTGCACTGTGTTGGTATGTCCTGTGTTGATGTGCACTGTGTTGGTGTGTCCTGTGTTGTATGCTTTGTTGGTGTGTCATGTGTTGGTGTGTTCCGTGTTGTTAAGCACTGTGTTGGTGTGTTCCGTGTTGTTGTGCACTGTGTTGGTGTGCACTGTGTTAGTGTGCACTGTGTTGGTGTGCACTGTGTTAGTGTGCACTATGTTGGTGTGTCCTGTGTTGATGTCCTATCCTATCCTATCCTGTCCCATAACCCGAAGGTCGTAGGGGCACCACAGATGATCGCTTAACCAGCATACTCCATCTTTCTCTGTCCTCAGCAGCCCTCATGGCTTCGCTCAGTGTCAAACCAGTCCATTCTCGAATGTTGTCCTCCCACCTCTTTTTCGGTCTCCCCCTTCTTCTACCTCCTTGCACTGTGCCTTGCAGAATGGTCTTTGCAAGGCCTGATGATCTGGTGACGTGGCCATACCATCGGAGTTTCCGTTTCTTCACCACTGTGAGCAGGTCATCGTGTTGTCCAATGGCTTGTGTGATGGTCTGTCGGACTTCAACGTTGGTGATGTGTTGGGTATAGGAAATGCACAGAAGTCTTCTGTAGCACCTCATCTCCATGCTTTGTATTCTTCGTTGGAGATCTGCTGTGAGGGTCCGCTTCGCAAGCATATAGGAAGATGGAGATGACCAGAGATCGCAGCAGTCTTACTTTGGAATGTAGACTGATGGTTCTGTCTTTCCAAATGGGCTTCAACCTTGTCAGGGCAGCAGTTGTTTGTGCGATCCTGGAGAGGACTTCCTGTCGAGACCCATTGTCTGACACAATGGCTCCTAAATATTTGAAGCTGTGCACTGTGTTGAGGGATTGGCCTTGTACTTTGATGTCCGTGTTGATGCCATTGGTGTTGTTGGTCATCATTTTGGTCTTCTCTGCACTTATTTCCATTCCATAAGCTCTGGAGGTGGTGTCAAGCCTCTGTACAAGCTGTTCAAGTTCTTGTTCCTCTCCAGCCAATCCATCAATATCATCCGCAAAACGAAGATTGGAGATTGCTCTGCCCCCTATGCTGACTGTGCCTTCGTGATCTGCAAGAGCATCTGACATGATGCGCTCTAGGAAGATGTTGAAGAGTGTTGGAGAGAGTAGGCATCCTTGACGCACACCGATTGTTGTTCTGAACCAGTTCCCGATGACGCTGTTATGGAGGACTGCACTGGTAGCCTTGTCATACAGGCTTTTGATGACTTCTATGATTTTAGGGCTGATGTTGTACACTTTCATGGTTGCCCATAGAGCTGCATGCCAGACTCGGTCAAATGCCTTCTTGAAGTCTATGAACACATGATATAGATGTTGTTGGTGCTGTAGGTATTTCTCACAGATTATTCTGAGGTTGAAAATCTGTTCAGTGGTACTTCGCCCTGCCATGAATCCTGCTTGTTCTTCAGCTATGATTTGTTCAGCTTGTGGTTTCAACCTGTTGAGTATTATTTTCAGGAGGACCTTGCTGGGATGGCTGATGAGGCTGATGGTGCGGTAATTTTCACACTCCTGAAGGTTACCTTTTTTAGGAAGAGTGATGACAAGCGACTGGGTCCATGGTGTAGGCCATTCCCCACTCTGCCAGATCTTGTTACAGATAGTGGTGAGAGCATCAGTCATCGCTTCTCCTCCTGCTTGTAGCAGTTCCGCTGGTATGTTGTCCACTCCCGCTGACTTCCCTTTTTTCAGCGATTGCACTGCTGCCTCAACTTCTTCCCGGAGAATTGGGAGGATTTCTTCTTCTTCTCTGCTCTCGGGATATGCTAGAACTGATGGGTCTCCATTTGGTGTATGGTTGTAAAGGTCAGAGCAGTACTCTGTCCATCTGTCCAAGACTTCTTGTTCTTCTGTAAGGCAAATGCCAGACTTGCTTTGGATAGTGGAGACTTTGGGCTGTTTAACACTTGTCAGCCGCTTCACAGTCTGGTAGGCCTTCTTGCTGTTGTTCTTGTTCAGATTGTTCTCTATTTCCTGGCATTGATCTTCTATCCAGTTCTCCTTTGCTGTGCGCATGCCTTTTCGGATGTCATTGTTGATTTTTCGGTAGACATCAGCTCCCTGTGAGGTGTTCTTTTTCTTTTTTAACTCTCTTCGTTTATCACACAGATCCAAAGTTCAGGTGTGATCCACGGCTTCTTCTTTGGTCGGTGCTTGCCAAGGATCTCAGTGGCGGCATCTGTTACAGCTGAGTTGAAGGTATTGGTCATGGTGTTGACATCTACTTCGCCTGCCCCCAAAATAAGCAGTGGTGCAAATTTCCCTCCAATTGTGGCCTGAAATATTTTTGCCACCTCCGGGTCTTGCAGTTTGTCCAGGTCGAACTTCAGCCTAGTGCACTTTGCTGTATTTACTCTCTTCAAATGGAGCCGGAAAGACATCATCACGAGATCGTGGTCACTTCCAATGTCTGCTCCTGGAAAGGTGCGTGTCCTGCCAATGTTGATGCTTGATCTGAAGCGTTTCTTGACCATGATGTAGTCGATCTGGTTGTGATGTTCCCCGCCGGGACTGTGCCATGTCCATCGTCTGGATTTTTTGTGGAGACCAAGCGTGTTTGCCAGTACCAGATTGTTGTATCTGGCAAACTCCAATAGCCTCAGACCCCTGTCATTTGTCTCGTTGTTGCAGTGGGGTCCGCATGTGTCTCCCCAGTTGCGGTGCGCATCTTGGCCAACCTTGGCATTCCAGTCGCCTTGCACTATGACTATGTCCTTCTTCGGCACTTGGTCAAGGACCGCCTGTATATTTTCATAAAAATCCTCCACTTCGCTGTCTTCATAGTCTGATGTTGGGGCATAGGCCTGGATGATGGTAATGTTGAAAGGGGTTGCTCTCAGACGGATGGTAATGAGTCTACTGGAGACTGGGCGGCAACCCATGACAGTGGCTAGAATGTTCTTGTGGACCAAGAATCCAACGCCGTGTTCGTGCCTGTCATCTCTACCGCTGAAATAGAGCTTGTGGCCTTTGTCAGTCGTTGTTTCACCTAGGCCTTTCCAGCGCAGTTCGCTGATACCTAGAACGTTCCATCGATAGTGGTCCAGCTCGTGGGCCAGTTCTTCTAATTTTCCTTCCGCAGTTAGGGTCCTGACGTTCCAGGTTCCTATGACGATGTTGTTTCTCGTGCGGATCTTGCTATATTGTCCATCAGTAGCATACTTAACACCTCCGTCCTGGTGGCCAACGGAAGGCGCGGTCCTTGTGCCGGGTGACGGCCCGGGCGACGACCGATCCGGTATGGAATTAGTGGATTGTGTCATCATGTAGTGTGTCTTGGGCAAAAAAGACCTGGCAGGGCCCAATCCTCTCCAGGCTGTTGGCCACAGCCGAAATCCACGAATACAGTGTGGCTCGCCTTGGCCCTGAGCACGTGGTCGTTGAACCTGTAGTAACGTGAGGTTCCTCCGCCCTGGCCGGTGACTTCTGTGTAGAAGACTTTCGCCCAGTGATGCCGTGCTAACATCACCCCTGTTAGTCGCCTCTTACGACACGCCGGGAAACGTTGGGTCTATTCTATTTGCCCGAACCCACAGAGCAAGTTAATGTTAATGTTAATGTGCACTGTGTTGGTTAGCACTGTGTTAGTGTGCACTGTGTTAGTGTGCACTGTGTTGGTGTGTCCTGTGTTGATGTGCACTGTGTTGGTGTGTCCTGTGTTGATGTGCGCTGTGTTGGTTTGCAGACTGCCCATTGGAGAAACTGCCTCTGCGGAAGAGGGACGGAGCGCGGGTTATCGATGGATCCAAACATGCACACAAGCTGACCTGTGACCCAGATGACATCATTTATCTCAGAAGGTAACCAGAAGCAGCATTAGGGATGCGAGTAAAAATTCTGTGTGGCAACCTCAAATTGACAGCTTGCTCTGCCTACTGGTGACCTTGTTCTTTTTCTCTTCCCTTTACTTGTTCATAGCTGGTGATACGGTTGTCACAGTTTATTTGTGAAGTGTTAATGTTTTATGAGCTTTGAGCACATATGTTGATATGTAGTCTGTAATGTTAGCCTTCTGTAAGGCATATGGCAGACTTGCTTTGGATCATGAAGACCTTGGGCTGTTTAACACTTGTCAGCCGTTTCACAGTCTGCCTTGCCGAAGAACAAGAAATCTTGCACAGATGGACAGAATACTGCTCTGACCTTTACAACCACACACCAAACAGAGATCCATCAATTCTAGCATGTCCCGAGAACAGAGAAGAAGAAGAAATCCTCCCAATTCTCCGAGAAGACGTTGAGGCAGCAGTGCAATCGCTGAAGAAAGGGAAGTCAGCGGGAGTGGATAACATACCCGCGGAACTGCTTCAAGCCCTCACCATTATCTGTAACAAGATCTGGCAGAGTGGGGAGTGGCCTACACCATGTCATCACTGTTCCCAAAAAAGGTAACCTTCAGGAGTGTGAAAATTACCGCACCATCAGCCGCATCAGCCATCCCAGCAAGGTCCTCCTGAAAATAATACTCAACAGGTTGAAACACCAAGCTGAACAAATCATAGCTGAAGAACAATCAGGATTCAGGGCAGGGCGAAGTACCACTGAACAGATTTTTAATCTCAGAATAATCTGCGAGAAATACCTATAGCACCAACATCTATTTCATGTGTTTGTAGACTTAAACTTAAAGCGTTTGACCGAGTCTGGCATGCCGCTCTGTGGGCAACCATGAGAGTGTACATCATCAGCCCTAAAATTATTGAAGTCATCAAAAGCCTGTATGACAAGGCTAGCAGTGCAGTCCTCCATAACGGCACCATCAAAACTGGTTCAGAACAACAATCGATGTGCATCAAGGATGCCTACGCTCTCCAACACTCTTCCTAGAGCGCATCATGTCAGATACCCCTGCCGATTATGAAGGCATTGTAGAGCAATCTCCAACCTTCGTTTTGAGGATGACATTGATGGATTGGCTGAAGAGGAACAAGAACCTAAACAGCTGGTACAGAGGCTTGACACCACCTCCATGTTAGATGCCCTTGCAGATCATGAAGGCACAGTCAGAATTGAGGATAGAGCAATCTCTAACTTTCGTTTTGCGGATGACATTGATGGATTAGCTGGAGAGGAACAAGAACTTGAACAGCTGGTACATTTTATGAGCCATTGTATCAGATAATGGGTCCCGACAGGAAGTTTTCTCCAGGATCGCACAAACAACTGCTGCCCTGGAAAGGTTGAAGCCCATGTGGAAAGACAGGACCATCAGCCTACATTCCAAGATAATGCTGCTGCGCTCCCTTGTCATCTCCATCTTCCTATATGCTTGCGAAACATGGACCCTCACAGCAGATCCGCAACAAAGAATACAAAGTATGGATTTGAGGTGCTACAGAAGACTTCTGGACATTTCCTATATCCAGCACATCACCAACAACGAAGTCCCACACACAATCACACAAGCCATTGGACAACACGATGACCTGCTCACAGTGGTGAAGAAACTGAAACTCCGATGATACGGCCATGTCACCAGATCATCAGGTCTTGCAAAGACCATCCTGCAAGGCACAGTGCAAGGAGGTAGAAGAAGATGTAGACCGAAAAAAGAGGTGGGAGGACAACATTCGAGAATGGACTGGTTTGACACTGAGCAAAGCCATCAGGGCTGCTGAGGACAGAGATATATGGAATACGCTGGTTAAACGATCATCTGTGGTGCCCCTATGACCTCCGAGTTACGGAATAGGATAGGATAGGATGGGATGTTAGCCTTACAAAATAATGATGATGATGATGATGATGATGATGATGATGATGATGATGATGATGATGATGATGATGATGATAATAATAATAATAATAATACATGTAATAATAATAATAATAATAATAATAATAATAATAATAATAATAATAATAATAGTAATAATGTGCAGACAATATGTCAGTTTGATGTTGCCTACACACAAGTGATGAATATTTAACAGTAATTACATTCTGACCCATGACAGGAACCTACAGCAAAGGCTAATGGGGTGTTGTTTTCATAACAACATTTCCTTCTTTTGACTTGTGTAATCTTGTACATTTGAGTGGTGTAAATGCTTACATAAATTATACAATAACCCAGAACACAAGTATATCAACTAACAAGTTAGTATCTCGTATTGCCCCCAGTCGACGTGCGGTGGTCCCGTTGCCATTGGTTTTAGCCACAAGCTGAGACGGGGGTATCCCAAACCTAAAAATAGAATAGAGAATTCTGGGAAATCTGATACTAGCTACGGTTGCAGTCGTGGTCGCCATTTCTCGCGAATATGTGCTGGCTGAAATTAAACGAAAGTTGGGAGAGGAACTGCATATTTCTGGTAGTGAACAAAGGCTTTGCTCAATTATCGAAGGAGAACACGATGGATTTATAGAAACATGCACACATGTATGTGAGCTCAGTGCAGGCGATCGTGAGTCTCAGTGAACGATTGATCGCCATTGTCATCGATTCAGCTGCTCAGATCGCTTCGATGTGATGGTTCATTTATCGCTTGAATCACACTGTATAATGCACATGCAAGTTCTGTCAAAGATATGATGATTTGAGCATATGTTCAATTCCGTACCGATTGGAAGGTGGGGTGGAAAAATTCAATCATGGTGATGATCAATCCTATTTTGCAATGGTGGTTAGGCCTACTTTATTGTGTATGGTCACGGGTACTTACCTTTTGTAGTTTGTGTGCTTTTTGTTCTGTCGGCTTTGAGTGTTTGCGTCACCTTGGCTCGTTGTACTTTGTTGTGGTCTCGCTCTCTTTTGATTTTTGAAAGCAAATTCAAATTGCATTGTTATCCAGCAGCATGCGAGGTCAAATTAGACGAATTCAGATCTAACCAATCTTCTTGTGACGCCATTTTGCGTGTGTCTCGTGTGCAATGCACGAATCGCAAAGAGTCCTGCCGACGTCATTTCAGAAAAGGATTTCCCTACCCATAATTCCCCTGGGTTTTGAAGTTTCTAAAAAATTATTTTAGGCTGACGACGCTCTATGGAGCACAAAGCATGTAAAGGGAAGCAACCGGTTGTACGAGCACGTCGACAGAGACATAGAAGGGAAATACTAACTTGTTAGTTGGTATACTTGTGCCCAGAATCAATATCGGCACCAAAATGTGAAAATGTTTGTCAGGGAATGTCCGTGCTGTTAGACCTTTTACTGCAAGTGGTCTGTTGCTAAAGTTATACAGGCAGTCAGTCCAGCATCAATGCTGGCCCCAATCTGAGTGTCATAGACAGTTACTAGTGTTACAAAGGCAGTCAGCCCAGCATCAATGCTGGCCCCAATCTGAGTGTCTTAGACAGTTACTAGTGTTACAAAGGCAGTCAGCCCAGCATCAATGCTGGCCCCAATCTGAGTGTCTTAGACAGTTACTAGTGTTACAAAGGCAGTCAGTCCAGCAGCAATGCTGGCCCCAATCTGAGTGTCATAGACAGTTACTAGTGTTACAAAGGCAGTCAGCCCAGCATCAATGCTGGCCCCAATCTGAGTGTCATAGACAGTTACTAGTGTTACAAAGGCAGTCAGTCCAGCAGCAATGCTGGCTCCAATCTGAGTGTCATAGACAGTTACTAGTGTTACAAAGGCAGTCAGTCCAGCAGCAATGCTGGCTCCAATCTGAGTGTCATAGACAGTTACTAGTGTTACAAAGGCAGTCAGTCCAGCAGCAATGCTGGCTCCAATCTGAGTGTCATAGACAGTTACTAGTGTTACAAAGGCAGTCAGCCCAGCAGCAATGCTGGCTCCAATCTGAGTGTCATAGACAGTTACTAGTGTTACAAAGGCAGTCAGCCCAGCAGCAATGCTGGCTCCAATCTGAGTGTCATAGACAGTTACTAGTGTTACAAAGGCAGTCAGCCCAGCAGCAATGCTGGCTCCAATCTGAGTGTCATAGACAGTTACTAGTGTTACAAAGGCAGTCAGCCCAGCAGCAATGCTGGCTCCAATCTGAGTGTCATAGACAGTTACTAGTGTTACAAAGGCAGTCAGCCCAGCAGCAATGCTGGCTCCAATCTGAGTGTCATAGACAGTTACTAGTGTTACAAAGGCAGTCAGCCCAGCAGCAATGCTGGCTCCAATCTGAGTGTCATAGACAGTTACTAGTGTTACAAAGGCAGTCAGCCCCAGCAGCAATGCTGGCTCCAATCTGAGTGTCATAGACAGTTACTAGTGTTACAAAGGCAGTCAGCCCAGCAGCAATGCTGGCTCCAATCTGAGTGTCATAGACAGTTACTAGTGTTACAAAGGCAGTCAGCCCAGCAGCAATGCTGGCTCCAATCTGAGTGTCATAGACAGTTACTAGTGTTACAAAGGCAGTCAGCCCAGCAGCAATGCTGGCTCCAATCTGAGTGTCATAGACAGTTACTAGTGTTACAAAGGCAGTCAGCCCAGCAGCAATGCTGGCTCCAATCTGAGTGTCATAGACAGTTACTAGTGTTACAAAGGCAGTCAGCCCAGCAGCAATGCTGGCTCCAATCTGAGTGTCATAGACAGTTACTAGTGTTACAAAGGCAGTCAGCCCAGCAGCAATGCTGGCTCCAATCTGAGTGTCATAGACAGTTACTAGTGTTACAAAGGCAGTCAGCCCAGCAGCAATGCTGGCTCCAATCTGAGTGTCATAGACAGTTACTAGTGTTACAAAGGCAGTCAGTCCAGCAGCAATGCTGGCTCCAATCTGAGTGTCATAGACAGTTACTAGTGTTACAAAGGCAGTCAGTCCAGCAGCAATGCTGGCTCCAATCTGAGTGTCATAGACAGTTACTAGTGTTACAAAGGCAGTCAGTCCAGCAGCAATGCTGGCTCCAATCTGAGTGTCATAGACAGTTACTAGTGTTACAAAGGCAGTCAGTCCAGCAGCAATGCTGGCTCCAATCTGAGTGTCATAGACAGTTACTAGTGTTACAAAGGCAGTCAGTCCAGCAGCAATGCTGGCTCCAATCTGAGTGTCATAGACAGTTACTAGTGTTACAAAGGCAGTCAGTCCAGCAGCAATGCTGGCTCCAATCTGAGTGTCATAGACAGTTACTAGTGTTACAAAGGCAGTCAGCCCAGCAGCAATGCTGGCTCCAATCTGAGTGTCATAGACAGTTACTAGTGTTACAAAGGCAGTCAGCCCAGCAGCAATGCTGGCTCCAATCTGAGTGTCATAGACAGTTACTAGTGTTACAAAGGCAGTCAGTCCAGCAGCAATGCTGGCTCCAATCTGAGTGTCATAGACAGTTACTAGTGTTACAAAGGCAGTCAGCCCAGCAGCAATGCTGGCTCCAATCTGAGTGTCATAGACAGTTACTAGTGTTACAAAGGCAGTCAGCCCAGCAGCAATGCTGGCTCCAATCTGAGTGTCATAGACAGTTACTAGTGTTACAAAGGCAGTCAGCCCAGCAGCAATGCTGGCTCCAATCTGAGTGTCATAGACAGTTACTAGTGTTACAAAGGCAGTCAGTCCAGCAGCAATGCTGGCTCCAATCTGAGTGTCATAGACAGTTACTAGTGTTACAAAGGCAGTCAGTCCAGCAGCAATGCTGGCTCCAATCTGAGTGTCATAGACAGTTACTAGTGTTACAAAGGCAGTCAGTCCAGCAGCAATGCTGGCTCCAATCTGAGTGTCATAGACAGTTACTAGTGTTACAAAGGCAGTCAGTCCAGCAGCAATGCTGGCTCCAATCTGAGTGTCATAGACAGTTACTAGTGTTACAAAGGCAGTCAGTCCAGCAGCAATGCTGGCTCCAATCTGAGTGTCATAGACAGTTACTAGTGTTACAAAGGCAGTCAGTCCAGCAGCAATGCTGGCTCCAATCTGAGTGTCATAGACAGTTACTAGTGTTACAAAGGCAGTCAGCCCAGCAGCAATGCTGGCTCCAATCTGAGTGTCATAGACAGTTACTAGTGTTACAAAGGCAGTCAGCCCAGCAGCAATGCTGGCTCCAATCTGAGTGTCATAGACAGTTACTAGTGTTACAAAGGCAGTCAGTCCAGCAGCAATGCTGGCTCCAATCTGAGTGTCATAGACAGTTACTAGTGTTACAAAGGCAGTCAGTCCAGCAGCAATGCTGGCTCCAATCTGAGTGTCATAGACAGTTACTAGTGTTACAAAGGCAGTCAGCCCAGCAGCAATGCTGGCTCCAATCTGAGTGTCATAGACAGTTACTAGTGTTACAAAGGCAGTCAGCCCAGCAGCAATGCTGGCTCCAATCTGAGTGTCATAGACAGTTACTAGTGTTACAAAGGCAGTCAGCCCAGCAGCAATGCTGGCTCCAATCTGAGTGTCATAGACAGTTACTAGTGTTACAAAGGCAGTCAGTCCAGCAGCAATGCTGGCTCCAATCTGAGTGTCATAGACAGTTACTAGTGTTACAAAGGCAGTCAGCCCAGCAGCAATGCTGGCTCCAATCTGAGTGTCATAGACAGTTACTAGTGTTACAAAGGCAGTCAGTCCAGCAGCAATGCTGGCTCCAATCTGAGTGTCATAGACAGTTACTAGTGTTACAAAGGCAGTCAGCCCAGCAGCAATGCTGGCTCCAATCTGAGTGTCATAGACAGTTACTAGTGTTACAAAGGCAGTCAGCCCAGCAGCAATGCTGGCTCCAATCTGAGTGTCATAGACAGTTACTAGTGTTACAAAGGCAGTCAGCCCAGCAGCAATGCTGGCTCCAATCTGAGTGTCATAGACAGTTACTAGTGTTACAAAGGCAGTCAGCCCAGCAGCAATGCTGGCTCCAATCTGAGTGTCATAGACAGTTACTAGTGTTACAAAGGCAGTCAGCCCAGCAGCAATGCTGGCTCCAATCTGAGTGTCATAGACAGTTACTAGTGTTACAAAGGCAGTCAGCCCAGCAGCAATGCTGGCTCCAATCTGAGTGTCATAGACAGTTACTAGTGTTACAAAGGCAGTCAGCCCAGCAGCAATGCTGGCTCCAATCTGAGTGTCATAGACAGTTACTAGTGTTACAAAGGCAGTCAGCCCAGCAGCAATGCTGGCTCCAATCTGAGTGTCATAGACAGTTACTAGTGTTACAAAGGCAGTCAGCCCAGCAGCAATGCTGGCTCCAATCTGAGTGTCATAGACAGTTACTAGTGTTACAAAGGCAGTCAGCCCAGCAGCAATGCTGGCTCCAATCTGAGTGTCATAGACAGTTACTAGTGTTACAAAGGCAGTCAGCCCAGCAGCAATGCTGGCTCCAATCTGAGTGTCATAGACAGTTACTAGTGTTACAAAGGCAGTCAGCCCAGCAGCAATGCTGGCTCCAATCTGAGTGTCATAGACAGTTACTAGTGTTACAAAGGCAGCCAGTCCAGCAGCAATGCTGGCTCCAATCTGAGTGTCATAGACAGTTACTAGTGTTACAAAGGCAGCCAGTCCAGCAGCAATGCTGGCTCCAATCTGAGTGTCATAGACAGTTACTAGTGTTACAAAGGCAGTCAGCCCAGCAGCAATGCTGGCTCCAATCTGAGTGTCATAGACAGTTACTAGTGTTACAAAGGCAGTCAGCCCAGCAGCAATGCTGGCTCCAATCTGAGTGTCATAGACAGTTACTAGTGTTACAAAGGCAGTCAGCCCAGCAGCAATGCTGGCTCCAATCTGAGTGTCATAGACAGTTACTAGTGTTACAAAGGCAGTCAGCCCCAGCAGCAATGCTGGCTCCAATCTGAGTGTCATAGACAGTTACTAGTGTTACAAAGGCAGTCAGCCCAGCAGCAATGCTGGCTCCAATCTGAGTGTCATAGACAGTTACTAGTGTTACAAAGGCAGTCAGCCCAGCAGCAATGCTGGCTCCAATCTGAGTGTCATAGACAGTTACTAGTGTTACAAAGGCAGTCAGTCCAGCAGCGACTCTGACCACATGAGGGTGTCAGAAACAGTTACTAGTGTTACAAAGGCAGCCAGTCCAGCAGCAACTTTGGCCTCAATCTGCGTGTCAGAGACATTTACTAATGTTACAAAGGCAGTCAGCCCAGCAGTGACACTGACCCCATGAGAGTGTCAGAGGCTGTTGAGGGCAAATGCCAAAACTGCCTGTGGTGGATAGATAGATCTCTGACACATGGCCAGCATCACACCACCTGTAGTGGATAGATCTCTGACACATGGCCAGCATCACACCACCTGTAGTGGATAGATCTCTGACACATGGCCAGCATCACACCACCTGTAGTGGATAGATCTCTGACACATGGCCAGCATCACACCACCTGTAGTGGATAGATCTCTGACACATGGCCAGCATCACACCACCTGTAGTGGATAGATCTCTGACACATGGCCAGCATCACACCACCTGTAGTGGATAGATCTCTGACACATGGCCAGCATCACACCACCTGTAGTGGATAGATCTCTGACACATGGCCAGCATCACACCACCTGTAGTGGATAGATCTCTGACACATGGCCAGCATCACACCACCTGTAGTGGATAGATCTCTGACACATGGCCAGCATCACACCACCTGTAGTGGATAGATCTCTGACACATGGCCAGCATCACACCACCTGTAGTGGATAGATCTCTGACACATGGCCAGCATCACACCACCTGTAGTGGATAGATCTCTGACACATGGCCAGCATCACACCACCTGTAGTGGATAGATCTCTGACACATGGCCAGCATCACACCACCTGTAGTGGATAGATCTCTGACACATAGCCAGCATCACAACACCTGTAGTGGATAGATCTCTGACACATAGCCAGCATCACACCACCTGTAGTGGATAGATCTCTGACACATAGCCAGCATCACACCACCTGTAGTGGATAGATCTCTGACACATAGCCAGCATCACACCACCTGTAGTGGATAGATCTCTGACACATGGCCAGCATCACACCACCTGTTGTGGATAGATCTCTGACACATAGCCAGCATCACACCACCTGTGGTGGATAGATCTCTGACACATAGCCAGCATCACACCACCTGTGGTGGATAGATCTCTGACACATAGCCAGCATCACACCACCTGTAGTGGATAGATCTCTGACACATAGCCAGCATCACACCACCTGTGGTGGATAGATCTCTGACACATAGCCAGCATCACACCACCTGTGGTGGATAGATCTCTGACACATGGCCAGCATCACACCACCTGTGGTGGATAGATCTCTGACACATGGCCAGCATCACACCACCTGTGGTGGATAGATCTCTGACACATAGCCAGCATCACACCACCTGTGGTGGATAGATCTCTGACACATAGCCAGCATCACACCACCTGTGGTGGATAGATCTCTGACACATAGCCAGCATCACACCACCTGTGGTGGATAGATCTCTGACACATAGCCAGCATCACACCACCTGTAGTGGATAGATCTCTGACACATAGCCAGCATCACACCACCTGTGGTGGATAGATCTCTGACACATAGCCAGCATCACACCACCTGTGGTGGATAGATCTCTGACACACAGCCAGCATCACACCACCTGTGGTGGATAGATCTCTGACACACAGCCAGCATCACACCGCCTGTTGTTTCAAGATTTGTTTTACTTTAGTAAAGAATGTTTGTTTTGCTAATTATTGTTCGTTCGTTTGATCAACCATGTTTGTTTCAGACCAGAAGGCATTGAGAAGCAGTACAGACAGAAATGTAAACGGTGAGTGCTTTAACAACACTATGCTGATGCTTATGATGATGATGATGAGGGGTGGGGGAGGGGTGGGTGGGTAATAATGCTGTTGGTGTGACGATGATGATGATGATTGATGTTTGATGATGATGATGACAGTTGCGGTCTGTGGCTGTTCTACCATCACCAAGGCAACAGCAGTGTGATGTTTATTGTGGATGGCGCCATCAAGAGAGAGAGCGAGGGAATCAAAACGGACGTTTACAGTCAGCTTGCTGAACCCAAAAAGGTATCGTAGTGTCTCTAGGTCTATCAAAGTTTCTCTTCACTATATCAAAATATTAGCAGCAGTGTTTCACAGATACCGGTTATTCCCACAATCCCATGTAAAGAAAGACCCAATACAACTGGCTTGCAGGACACAAACTAGTATTGTGTAGTCTGTAGTGTAGTTCTGGGAACTTAGTATTGTGTATTTCTGGGAACTAATATTATGTAATCTGTGGTGTAGATCTGGGAACTTAGTATTGTGTAGTTCTGGGAACTAGTATTGTGTTGTCTGTGGTGTTGATCTGGGAACTTAGTATTGTGTAGTTCTGAAAACAAGTATTGTGTAGTCTGTGGTGTAGATCTGGGAACTTAGTATTGTGTAGTTATGGGAACTAGTATTGTGTTGTCTGTGGTGTTGATCTGGGCACTTAGTATTGTGTAGTTATGAAAACAAGTGTTGTGTAGTCTGTGGTGTAGATCTGGGTACTTAGTATTGTGTAGTTCTGGGAACTAGTATTGTGTAGTCTGTGGTGTAGATCTGGGAACTTAATATTGTGTAGTTCTTGGAACTAGTATTGTGTAGTCTGTGGTGTAGATCTGGGAATTAGTATTGTGTAGTCCGTGGTGTAGCTAATTCTTTTATATGGATAACGTGTTGTGCTTAATTCTTGTATTTGGATAATATGCTGTGCTTGTTAACTATTTGATTTGGATAATGCTTTGTGCTTGTTAATTCTTTTATATTGATAATGTATTGGATGATTTGTCTCACCTTGAATCCAGTTTTATTTTGAAGATGTTGCACATTATAAGAATGATCCATTGATGAGGATGTTGCAGCTGATAACTGTAGTGATTAGTGATGAGGATGATGAAGACGATGATGATGATGGTTACTATTATTATTATTATTATTATTATTATTATTATTATTATTATTATTATTATTATTATTATTATTATTATTATTAACATTTCGAAACGCCTAATCTTGACAGCCCTGAGAGTGTACAATAAATATACAATAACACACACTAAATCTAAAAATATAACAATGACAATGATAAAGATTCAAGAAGATTAGAAAGTAACAACCATAGGAGGCAATGACAGTAGACAGAACATTACTGACAAATACAATTAGGATGAAAAAACAACTACAAAAACAGCAATGATGAGGATTATGATGATGATGAATCTTGCTGATGATGATGAATCTTGCTAATGATGATGATGATGATATGTGCTAATAATGATGATGATGCTGATGTGCATTTTTGTTGAAACAGGTGACTCTGACGAAGCACACGAAAAACATGGGCAAGTTCAGCTCTGTGACGGTCTCCACTGTGGACGAGGAAGAAGAGGAGATAGAAGCGGTGAGTTTTTGCTGTCCTTGTTCTAGCACGTGTGGCTTGTGGGGCTTTCTGCGGACCGTTCCTAACCGTGGCAGAACATCACCTCTTATTGTAATCACAACATTGAGCATTGACACACCTAGCTCGAGTTAACGTAAGGATGATATTCATGTGTCCCCCCTAGGGCCTCATAGTGTGGTCTGTCTATGCAAATAAGGATTGGTACCATACCAAACACAGCCTACTAGACATACAAGCATAAGGTATAGCAGTCTGTGGAGCATTGCATAGGCAGGATTGCTGACTTCAGTTAACTTCATGCAGCAATATCAGCCTCTGTACTCACCACTAAATTAACACACTTCTGAGTTTATTTTAAAGTTATGTACTTTATACATGTTGTCTTGCCTTCTTCTTTTCTTTCTTTCTTTTCTTCCTTCTTTTTTTCTTCCGTACTTCTCTTCCTTCTTTTTGCTCTCCTACCATTAGTTCTTCTTCTTCTCTCCTTTCTCCTTCTTGTTGTTGTAGACCTCCTTGTCCTTGTTGTTGTTGGTTTTCTTCTTCTTCTTCTTCTTCTTCTTCTTCTTCTTCTTCTTCTTCTTCTTCTTCTTCTTCTTCTTCTTCTTCTTCTACTTCTTCTTCTTCTTCTTCTTCTTCTTCTTCTTCTTCTTCTTCTTCTTCTCACTGCCCCTTCCCCTCTTCCCTCCCCCTGTGGGCGTGTCGGGGGCACACCGACTCAAGCAAAGCTTTTTAGTTTTGAGGTTAGATCAGCCAGGCTAGCTATAAATAGCTTCGCCAATGCTACCTTTCCTTTCCTTTCACTGGAATGGAGGGTGCAGGCAAGCTATAAATAGCCCACAGCCAGCAAAATGTGGATGCATTAAACAGTGCTGCTCACATAGGCATTGAGCTGGTTGTTGTTGTTGTTTGTAGATTATAGTCACACGACACTTTCGCATATAGGTGACTACTGGACCGATTTATACTGACACCAGCGGGCCAGTTGTTGGTAAAGGGGAAAATAATATGATCACACGTTGACCAATCCGGGATTCGAACCAGCGACCTTTCGGTTACTAGCAAGACGCTCTTACCAACTGAGCTACCCGGCCCCACACTTGAGCTGGTGTGGGGGTTTTAGTATAAATAGTATCCCCACTTTCTGGAAATTTAGTGCTTTAAATTCCCATTATCACTGTCTTTCTCCTTTGTTCTTTTTTCATTCCTACTCTGTTCTATCAATCTACTATACTACTGAGTACTGTATCTTCTTCTTTGCTAGACCGGTCACCTACTGTTTTTTCTTGAAAACTCTTCCGGTGCAGAATTCCTCATTTGTGTGTGAGGTCTGTTGGATCAGCTTGGGAACATTGGATGCTTTTTGCCAAAGGGTCACCGGGGCTTCCTATGATTTTATTATTTGGCAATGTAGGCATTTTATATGTATGTGTTTTGTTGATATTTTATATATTGTGTTTGTATTCTATTTTGTTTTTGTAAACGGGGGTTCGATAAATTAGAGTATAGCCTCAGCATCCCCTGCGTGGGATGTCTTTATTGTAAAGTGTTCAGCTGGTAGAGTGCTTTCAGTGTTACCACTAGGGTTGTTTCGGCAGATCTTTTATGCGGATCAGGGGTGAGTCCTCTTTCAGCAAAGTTGTGGTCTTGATTTTGTGGTCCTGATTCAGCTCTTTGCAGTCCGCTGGACCCTGTAAGCAATGAATAACTAACTAATCTTCTTCTTCTTCTTCTTCTTCTTCTTCTTCTTCTTCTTCTTCTTCTTCTTCTCCTTCAGCTCATTATTTTTGTTTGTTGACAGAAAGAGATAGCTGATTCGTACGCAGCAAACGCCAAAGTGATTGAGAAGCAGCTGGTCAGAAAGGGAATGAGCAAGCGCATGCTGCTGGAACAGGTATGGACAATTCTTATTTGTTTACTTATTTATGTATTTGTGTATTCATTTTAATTTTTAAAATATTTTATTTATCCAGGGTTAAGAGCTAAAAGCACAAGTCCATTCACAAAATACACGTTAAAAACAATGATGCTGACTACATATCCGGGAGAGGATACATGCGATAATCTTACAAGGGGATTAAGATCTGTAGATAGATGAGGGGTTTAGCTCTCTCTATCAGTCGTTCTTTACCAAGATTCCTAAGCGATGTGAGAGACTAAATCGTGGTGCACAGTCACATAAAAATTTATATTTGTTCTCGGGTTTCTAAGTATCATTGGCTCACTTTAAGAAATTATTTTTGCTAGTCAAATGACTAGTTTAATTGGTCTCAAGAGAAGAAGAGCTAGTTCACACACGACAATACAAATAGAATGACACCAGTCGTATTTATGTGATTTCAACTTGTATATTTTAAACACAAATTCTAACGTGACTTTAAGAAAATTAAATGTAATTAATAATTATAAACCGTCCAATGTGCTGGGAAAGTTCTTTAGCAAGACTTCTTCATCATGTGCTAAGTAGTTCTATGTGTTTGATAAAATATTTTTCTGCTGGAGAAAAGTGAGGCATGTCACCATGCAGAGGAGACAACCAAGCCAAAAAGAGAAAATAAAAATTGGGGGAGGGGGGGGGGGAAGAGGGGGGATAAATTTTATTAATACCTATCTTTATTTGCTGTTAAATATTTATAATTCATACAACCCTTTTCTTAAAAAAATGTAATTAATATTACTTTAATTGTGACGTATGGGGTCTTTTATTTTGTCATCTAACAATTGTCATAAAGTAGTCAGGATAGTTAAGTTAAATTTTATATACATTTTGTGCCCACCACAGGCACACCCTTACCCTCCCACCCTCCCAAACCCCACTCTCAATACTCTTCCATCCACCTCCCCCAATCCACTGCAACCGTGTGTGCTCTCCCTTACTGAACAATGTCTTGTTTATTGAATGTATTAAAAAAAATTGTTTGTTGTTTGTTTTCAGGCTGAAGAAGAGGCCAAGAAAATGCGTCCCAAAGGAACACTCATCGACAAGTAGTCTGTGTGTGAGTGCGAGAGTGTGTGAGTGTGTGTGTGCGAGTGCGAGAGTGTGTGATAATCAATTATCAATGCTTTTAGTGTACACAAATAATGTTGATCAGAGGCAGGAAGGAATAATTATTGTTAAAATTCATGTCTAGCATGACTGTATGAGTGTGTCATATTGATGAGATGTCATTTGTATACACTGTGATAGTTGTGTCTATGATCATTAAGGGCTGATTGTAATTTTTGTTCCTTAAACGCATATGTCTTTAGATGTGTGGACAATTGTTTGAATGAGGTGTTTATTTTGCAAACAGCAATTATTTCCCTTGACTGACTTGTATGCATCGATAACTGGTTGTTTTCCACGTTTACTAACCACCAGATGATGTTTCATTGTATTTCATAATTTACACCAGTGAACCTGAATAAATTTGTGTATTTGTGTGTGTGTGTGACAGGGAGAGAGTGTGTGTGTGTGTGTGAGACAGGGAGAGAGAGTGTGTGTGTGTGACAGAGAGAGAGTGTGTGTGTGACAGGGAGAGAGTGTGTGTGTGATGGGGAGAGAGAGAGTGTGTGTGAGAGAGAGAGGAATAGAGTGTTTATGTCTGTGTGTGAGAGAGAGAGAGTGTTTATGTGTGTTTCTAAACGAGATTAAACAGTAGTAAAAGGAAAGAATGAAGATGAAAAAAAGTCAGTTTGTTTTATGTAATGATGATAATGTCAGTTTGTGACCTGTAGATCTATAGCATTTGTGTTAATAATATGTTTTAGCATGAAATTGGGTTGTATGTGTATATATGTACATATTGGAGTGTATGTGTGTATGTACATATTGGAGTATATGTGTATGTATGTACATATTGGAGTGTATGTGTATGTATGTACATATTGGAGTTTATGTGTATGTATGCACATGTTGGAGTGTATGTATGTACATATTGGAGTGTATGTTCATGTATTTATGAACAGCCTTCCTCTTCAATTAGAGAAAGCAATAGGGTGAACCGGCTACAGAGTTTTGACAAGTCACACATGCGTAAATGGCTACTTACTCGTGTAGCTTTCAGCGACTATTCTGTCGCCTTCATCAGCACACACTGAAGGTGAGAACTGGGATTCAGTTCACATCACCGTGAGTACACTCACGGCAATGTGAATGAATGAGCGAGGTGTAGGTCGCTGGCAGTTGGTATCGGCCCCGGTCACGGATCAGGGTGGGGGTGTGGGCTGCGATGTAGATAGCCTCTTTGACACCCCTCTGGAACCATCTCTGCTCCCTGTCCAGCACTCTGATGTTGTCGTCCTCTAGGTGGTGGTCATGTTTGAGGAGGTGTTCCCCGAACGGAGATGAGTGCTTGTGGTGCTCCTTTACACGTTTATGTAGTTTTCTCTCTGACTCACCCACATAGTCCTCGTCACAATCGCTGCACCATCCCAGATTTTTCCATGTTGTCGGACTTGTCTTTGGGAGCGACAAGTTTACTTCTGATAGTGTTGATAGGCTTGGAGTGGACGATGACCCCCCCCCTCCCCCCTCCCCCCGTTTCCTGATCTTCCTGCTGAGGGCTTCCGTGACGCCACTGACGTAGGGGATAGTGACGTGTCCCTTGCTATGGTTCTGACGTTCCATCGAAGGATGAGTTGTTGTTTTCTTCGAAGCAGGGATGTCCCAGGCCCACTTTTGGTATCCCGACACGCTGAGGAGTTTCTTGATGTGATCGAGTTCGCGTTCTTTCGCTTCGCCGGTAGAGCAGATGCCGTTGGCTCGGTGGGTGAGAGTGCGGATGACCCCCAGTTTGTGTTGGAGAGGTTGGTGGCTGTCGAACTGGAGGTGCTGGTCGGTGTGCGTCGGCTTGCGGTAGACAGAATGCAAACCCTGCGTCAGTCCTGGTGAGGCGTGTGTCTAGCATGGCAATGCTGCCGTTGTCTTCCAACTCCCGCGTGAACTGAATGGCAGGGTGTTGGCTGTTCAGGTGGTTGCTGAACTCCTCCACGGGAGTACGTACCGTGAACAGAGCCCAAGTATTTGAACACGATAATTGGTTAATTGATGTTAATGAGATGAAATAAAACATTGTTAAATATGAAATGAAATTCGTTAAGTTATATTTTTTAAAGCGAGGGATAGACAGACGCAGAGAGAAGTGGAGAGAGTGAGGGTATGATTAACCTCCAATGTAATGTGTTATAGGATGTCTGACACCAGTAGGCAACAAGTAGTGATCATTTACATTTAGGAAGACCTACATTTAAAGGGGATCATATCTATGTTCCCCCAGCCCTATGTTCCCTCAAGTCTAATTTCCCCCGGTAACATACTTGAGGATCCTGAGGGAACACAGTGTTGGGGAACATGGTGTCACAGGCCAGATGTAGCCTGATGCGTCAATCTATGAAACTGTCCAATTCCTGTCCTTGCAGCCCGTTCACTTAGTAACAGGTCGTTGTGGTAGTTCTGCAACGTTAGCCAGCAAAAGACGTAATCACCATCAACAACGGCTGTCAAAACGCAAACGCACGCCCCCAAAATTAACACTTTTGAAAAGGCTTACGTTTCAGCTGACATGCTTAAGTGTCTGGAAATGCATTTGAAGGGCTCGCTATCTTGTTGTTTCTTCCTTCCTCCATTGTTATTGGCTGCCATAGAGGTACTTTGTGGACAGCTAAATGGTCCACTCTATCGCTGCCATAGAGGTACTTTGTGGACAGCTAAAAGGTCCACTGTATGGCTGCCATAGAGGTACTTTGTGGACAGCTAAAAGGTCCACTGTATGGCTGCCATAGAGGAACTTTGTGGACAGCTAAAAGGTCCACTCTATGGCTGCCATAGAGGTACTTTGTGGACATCTAAAAGGTCCACTCTATCGCTGCCATATAACACGGTCAAGACAGAGAGAGAAAGAGAGAGAGAGAGAGTGTTAAATAGAAGAAACAAAAAACGGCAACATTTCGTGCATGAGTGGATCTCTAGGTTGACAAACGGAAGAACGAGGTCTGGGACGTCGTCAGCTTGGTCAAACTTCGTTCACTTTCATTTTGCCTTTTCATAAAAATGTTGATGGAGAGCAGGATAATCAGACCTTGTAAAGACCATCCTGCAAGGCACAGTGCAAGGAGGTAGAAGAAGAGGAAGACCGAAAAAGAGGGAGGACAACATTCGAGAATGGACTGGCTTGACACTGAAGCATCAAGGTTGCTGAGGACAGAGAAAGATGGAGTACGCTGGTTAAACGATCATCTGTGGTGCCCCAACGACTTCCGAGTTACGGGATAGGATAGGTTGATGGGGAGTGACGTGATGAAACAAGGACTGGGGAAAATTAGCAGAGAGAGAAGGAGATAAAGGTTTGATTGTGAGTATGGATTATTTGTTGTTGTTTGAGTAAGATGGGGGTTAGGTGTAGGGAGGTAGAACGGGAAAACAGGGAATAGGATTACTAACACGCTTTCAATCGCAATACACACGCACATGGAACCATACATACACACACATACATACACACACATACATACATACACACACGCATACACACATACGCGGACACGGAGAGAGAGAGGCTTGGGATGGCAAAAAAAAAATGAACGAGATGACAGAATTAGGAAAGAAAACATGCATGTAATACCCGGACGACCGAAACATGACGTGAAGACTTTTATTTTTCAGAAATCTTTTCTCGGTTATTAGAAATTATTCACCCCAAAAGATGAGCGACATTGACATTGTTGTACCAGGCTGGCTGTCACGGAGCCCGAAGTGGAGAAAAAGAAAGGGATTGACTTCTAAAGGACCTTTGACTGGGTCTCTTTGAATCACAAACACTGGCCAATATTATTGCTGGTCCTGCTCATTCTGGAACCCCTTCCCCCCCTCTCTTCCAACTTCTCTGACCCCTCCCTATCCCCGCGCCGCCTTCACCCCGCCCCCATCATCTGCCTCCACTACACAGCTCATGCCCACCTTCTCTTCCCTCTCTCTCCCCATTCCCACGCTCCTCTCATCTGCCATCCGCCAAAACATATGGTAGTAAACCTATACAAGCGTCTGAAAGCAACAGAGAAATTATTCCCCTTTAGTTGGTAATATTTGTCATTGGCTTTTTCTAGTCCCTCCCACCATTGTGTAGACAAGGTTGGCACAGACAACAACAAAAACCTACCCACTAGTGCAAACACTTAGACTACTTACCAGTCCCATTTCCCACTAGTCCACAAACCTATCCGATAGTGTCAAAACCTGCCTTATACTCTCCAAACCTATCCACTAGTCCAAAAGACTATCCATGCCCAAAAACCTACCCAACAGTCAAAATACATACCCAGTAGTATAAAAGCGCACAACAGTCTAAAAACTTATCCAACAGTCCACAAATCTATTCATCAGTCCAAAAAACCAATCCAACGGTCCCAAAACCTACCCACTAGTCTAAAATTGTACCCAACAGTCCTAATGTCTATCCAACGGTCTAAAGCTTACCCAACAGTTTAAAAACTACCCAACAGTCTAAAAACCTGTAAACCAAGGTCTAATCTGTACACACCCATGCATTCCATCTCTAAAGATCCTGACACTCATGCTCTAGACGGGTGAGCGCCAGAAAGGCAGAGAGAAGCACCCCGTAAGCAACTATATTGGTCATGTTGATTGTTCAGGATGGCTCAGTGTTGTGAGCTGAGGCGTTAGAAAGTGCGCATCATGCAGCAAGTTGGCGGCTTGAGTGGAACCCTGCTGTAGGCTAGTGCCTTGAGCAGCTCTTTGACATTGCAGAGCGCGCGCTGTGTAAGGACAATGGATAGGTACAAATGCCTTGTGAAAGGTTATCAACACTTGCTCAATTTCAATAAAGCCTGCTAGACCTGATAATGGAAGCAGCTTTCCTAGGCCCAAAGTCAAAGGTCCCAACTCCGCGTGGGACGAACTGAACGTCACCAATGTACGAGACTTTTTAGGACACCGGGGGTTTTCTCCGGGTACTCCGGTTTCCTTCCTCCCTTCAATACTGGGTGCTTTACACGCCTTATTTCTAAATCAGACTCAAAGCGCTGGGATCTGTACCAACATACACGCTCACATGTTACACCCACTCTCACACACACAACAAACACACACTAAAACATGTGGTGTAAAGGCAGGGAAATCGCTATTAGAAAGACGGAAAGGGAATCAATTTTTTTTATATTTGAAATTTTAAATGAACTGCGTCCAATACCATGTATTGAAGGGAGGGAGGAAACCGGAGTACCCGAAGAAAACGCTCGGTGTCCTAAATAGTCTCGTATCTTCGTTACATAAGCTCGCCCCTTGCGGGAATCGCACCCACGACCTTCGGCATTGGAAACCGCCTACTAACCCACTGCGCCACAAAACCTGTTAATCTTTGAGTTTGATTTAAGAAAATGCGCGTAATAGCATCCTGCATTATTATTATTATTATTATTATTATTATTATTATTATTATTATTATTATTATTATTATTATTATTATTGTTGTTGTTGTTGTTGTTGTTGTTGTTGGTATTATTATTATTATTACTGCTAAAGGTTTTGCGTATGAACCTTTTCTTCTGTCAGAATTCTGGCCTTCTTCCCTCCTCCAAGTCAGTCTGGCTTTCAATGGAGACTTTGCTTATCTGCCAGACTGTGGGTTTCCAGGAGTCAGGACCGCAGTCACTTAACCCCGACACCCAACTTAATCCTTTATGGTGCATTAAATTCCCACTGTCGCTGTCTTTCTCATTTGTTCTTTCTCTTTCCTACTGTGTTCTATCAATCTACTATACTACCTTCTTCTTCGTCATACCAGTCACCTACCTTTTTTCTTGAAAACTCTTCCGGGACAAAACTCCTCATTTGTGTGTGAGGTCTGTTGGATCAGCTTGGGAATATTGGACGCTTTTTGCCAAATGGTCACTAGGGCTTCCTATGATGTTCTGCCGTGATTTGACAAAACCGAGTAAGTCCACCTAAGGTCGAAAATGAGTTTTTTGCGCCATCAAACTTGCAAGAGAATGACGCATCTTACCTGTAAAAATCAAATCCGAACTATGTTTAGATTTGGAGATATCATAGAGTAAGTCCTTGTTAAAAAAATTTTAAGTGGGGGAATAAACTGATAAAACCAAGCAAGTCCCCTGCGATTTTGTTTCGGCGATCCTCTGGCTGATGCTCGAGTTGGCATGATGACGTCATTTTCTACAATAACCTGACAAAGAAAAGTAAGTCCTCCCGACCAATGAGAAAGCGCCTTAAGATGAAGCGGACCAGTGAGAATCCATGTTATTGCTGCTGTGCAATATTATTTTCCTGTGAAAATGATGACGAAATTTCGGTCAGCAAAGGACGTGTTCGGCTTTTTGAAAAAGAGTTTTCTTCATGTACTTTCCTGCCCACCATGAAGGATCCTGTAGATCTTCCGCCTACGCGACAACTTCCACGAGGTGTGGAAATAAACAAACAAACTATCCTATCCTATCCTATCCTGTCCCGTAACCCTGAGGTCGTAGGGGCACCACAGATGATCGTTTAACCAGCATACTAATAATAATAATAATAATTTATTTCATTTAAAATTCTACGCCTTTCCCTCAGGAGAAGCTCAAAGCGCAGTTACAGCCAGCCATAAATAAATACTCAAGGAACATAAAAGAATAAAAGCATCAAACACAAAACCAAACATCACAGTATTAAAATATAGTCAAATACACCCACTCAATCTATATCTCCCACGCATACACGCATACACACACACATACATACACATACATACACATACATACACACAACCACACACACAATAAAATACAAAAGCACAATAAAATTGTCTATCTCTATCACCACAGTATTAAAACATAGTCAAACACACCCACTCACTCTATATCTCCCACGCACACACATATACACTCACACACACACACAAAGACATACACACAATAAAATACAAAGCACAATAAAAAATTGTCTATCTCTATCACCACAGTATTAAAACATTGTCAAACACACCCACTCACTCTATGTCTCCCACGCACACACACACACACACACCTACACACACAAACACACACAATAAAATACAAAGCACAATAAAATTGTCTATCTCTATCAGTATACGTGCATTTCACACAGAAACAGAAACGAGCAATTTACTTAAAAACGCCATGGAAACAACTACTATGATCACCACAAAAAGACACCACAACACAACACCTGCACAGACACTCAAGCAGCCAAACACACCTGGGCCACAACGACGACGAAGATGAGGAAAACAGCGACGATGACGACGACGATGACGACGACACTGAGAAAGAAGATGACAACGACAGTGACGATGATATGATGAGACTGATGACGACGATGATGATGATGACGACCATGATGATGACCATGATGACGACGATGATGAAGGTACGAAGACCACAAAAAGAGGTTAAGAACGGCTGGTGGGCAGGAATTTATTTCAAGAGGTGTTCATGGAAAAGATGTGTTTTAAGTCTAGATTTGAATGCAGATAGAGTAGGGGTGTCACGGAGAGGCTGAGGCAAGGAATTCCAAAGTGTAGGAGCAGCAAAGGAGAAAGAACGACGACCATACGTCTCCAGCTTGATACGTGGCACTGAAAGGTGACCAGCGTCAGCGGAACGGAGAGATCTGGATGGACGATATGGCGTTAAGAGCTCAGACAGATAAGAAGGTGCTAGACCGTGCAGACTGCGGTAACAAAGCATCGCAACTTTGTATTCGACACGCGCGCGCACTGGCAACCAATGGAGTTCCTGAAGAAGCGGTTTCGCGCTGTCGAATTTGCGCTTCTTGAGCACGATACGGGCTGCGTTGTTCTGTGCTTTTTGAAGTTTGTCCATTAGAGTGTTGGGAAGACCTACAAACAGGGAGTTGCAGTAGTCCATTCTTGACAGTACAAAAGCAGACATCAACTTCTTTGTAGCGCCCACTGTCAAAAAGGGTCTTATATGACTAATCCTGCGGAGTTCCAGGAAAATGGCCTTGCAGAGAGTGTTAATGTGGAGTTCCATTGAAAGTGTCCTATCAAGGTGGACTCCCAGATTTCTGACAGTCTGAGAGAATTCAATCTGCGTGCCTGAGAGTGTGATGGTAGCTGAGTCAGAGAGAGATTTTAGTTTATGATCAGTAGCTATGGGAATAATTTCAGTTTTGTCATCGTTTAATTTGAGTTTGTTTACGTTCATCCAGGTCTTGACAGATTCAATGGTTTGTTGGGTGGTGTTCAGTATTATAGGAAGTTGAGAGGGGGGACCAGACTTTTGGAGTTGTGTGTCATCCGCAAACATCTGATAATGCATTTCAAATTGGCGGATGATAGTGCTCAGGGGTTGAATGTATGCGGTAAAAAGTACGGGACCCAGGACCGAACCCTGAGGGACTCCGAAGGCTAGTGTGGTTGGCTCTGAAAATGAGCTCCCGATCACCACAGACTGCGTCCGATCAGCCAAGTATGACCTGAACCAGCGGAGGACCGTTCCGGAAAGACCGAAGGTCACATGCAGTCGTTGAAGCAGAATGGCGTGGTCAAGAGTATCAAACGCAGCCGATAGATCTAGCATAGACAGTACGGAAACATGACCACGGTCACAGGCGGACAACAAGTCATTCACAACTCGCACCAGAGCCGTTTCTGTGGAGTGGTTCTGGCGGTAAGCGGACTGAAACGGCTCGAGGAGATCGGATTTTTCAAAATGGTCTAGCAATTGGCGGAGAGCAACCTTTTCAAGGATTTTCGAGAGAAAGGGAAGATTTGAAACTGGGCGATAGTTCTTGAGGATATTAACGTCAAGATTTGCTTTTTTTATCAGTGGAGAGACAACAGCATGTTTGAAGGATGAAGGAACAACACCACATGACAATGACTGATTAATGATGTCAGTGATGATTGGGGTTAACTCATCCAAACATTCATGCAACAGGTTTGCTGGGATGGGGTCAAGGCAACATGACTTTTTAGGTGTCTGAAAAATAATTCTTTTGATCTGGTCACACGTTACAGGGACAAAGTTTAGCATTGGCGTTCCCATGAAGGGTGTAAAGTCAGGATTACCACTAATTCTATCTAGCTCTGACCTGATTTTGCATATTTTGTCAGTGAAAAAGTCACAGAAAGAGTCTGGCAGCTGTTTTGGTGGAATACAATTTGGCAGGACCTTCTCACCTTTCTTACCAGTCAAGTGACCAACGACTGAAAAAAGGTCCCTACTAGAGGAACATTCCTCTATTTTGTGAGTCGTGTACCTAGACTTTGCATCTTCAATTAATCTCTTGGTTTTCTCCCTATGGTATACAAATATGTCTCTATGAACTGTGAGGCCTGACTTCCTCCACCTGCGCTCGGCGCCACGTCGCTGTTTCTTCGCTTCCTTAACCTCCAGCGTCAGCCACGGAGCGGAAGGACGGTCCGTGACGCGCCGCGTCACGAGAGGAGCATGCCTGTCCATGACATCCGTAAGGCCACGGTTGTAGTCAGCCACAGGATCTTCTTTTCCGAACTGCAACGCAGCCACATCTTCTTTGAAGGCCTTTAGGTCAACCCGCCTTATGTTGCGAGAAGTAACAGTTCTTTTTCTAGGGTCAGGTTTCTTGAGGTCGAGGCTGAAGGTCATAGGGAAGTGGTCAGATATGAGTTTGTCCATCACAGACAAGTCCAAGATCTTTCCAACGAAGTCATCTCTGACAATGAGCCAGTCCATCTCTCTCTGTCCTCAGCAGCCCTGATGGCTTCGCTCAGTGTCAAACCAGTCCATTCTCGAATGTTGTCCTCCCACCTCTTTTTCGGTCTCCCTCTTCTTCTACCTCCTTGCACTGTGCCTTGCAGAATAGTCTTTGCACGGCCTGATGATCTGGTGACGTGGCCATACCATCGGAGTTTCCGTTTCTTCACCACTGTGAGCAGGTCATCTTGTTGTCAAATGGCTTGTGTGATGGTCTGTCGGACTTCGTCGTTGATGATGTGTTGGGTATAGGAAATGCCCAGAAGTATTCTGTAGCACCTCATCTCCATGCTTTGTATTCTTCGTTGTAGATCTGCTGTGAGGGTCCATGCTTCGCAAGCATATAGGAAGATGGAGATGACAAGGGAGCGCAGCAGTCTTACTTTGGAATGTAGAATGATGGTCCTGTCTTTCCAAATGGGCTTCAACCTTGCCAGGGCAGCAGTTGTTTGTGCGATCCTGGAGAGGACTTCCTGTCGGGACCCATTGTCTGATACAATGGCTTCTAAATATTTGAAGCTATGCACTGTGTTGAGGGATTGGCCTTGGACTTTGATGTCCGTGTTGATGCCATTGGTGTTGTTGGTCATCATTTCGGTCTTCTCTGCACGTATTTCAATTCCACAAGCTTTGGAGGTGGTGTCAAGCCTCTGTACCAGCTGTTCAAGTTCTTGTTCCTCTCCAGCCAATCCATCAATGTCATCCGCAAAACGAAGATTGGAGATTGCTCTACCCCCTATGCTGACTGTGCCTTCGTGATCTGCAAGAGCATCTGACATGATGCGCTCTAGGAAGATGTTGAAGGGTGTTGGAGAGAGTAGGCATCCTTGACGCACACCGATTGTTGTTCTGAACCAGTTCCCGATGGCGCTGTTGTGGAGGACTGCACTGGTAGCCTTGTCATACAGGTTTTTGATGACTTCAATAATTTTAGGTCTGATGTTGTACGCTTTCATTGTTGCCCATAGAGCTGCATGCCAGACTCGGTCAAACGTTTTCTTGAAGACTATGAACACATGATGTTGGTGCTGTAGGTATTTCTCACAGATTATTCTGAGGTTGAAAATCTGTTCAGTGGTACTTCGCCCTGCCCTGAATCCTGCTTGTTCTTCAGCTATGATTTGTTCAGCTTGGGGTTTCAACCTGTTGAGTAATATTTTCAGGAGGACCTTGCTGGGATGGATGATGAGGCTGACGGTGCGGTAATTTTCACACTCCTGAAGGTTACCTTTTTGGGGAAGAGTGATGACAAGCGACTGGGCCCATGGTATAGGCCACTCTCCACTCTTCCAGATCTTGTTACAGATAATGGTGAGGGCATCAATCATCGCTTCTCCTCCTGCTTGTAGCAGTTCCGCGGGTATGTAGTCCACTCCCGCTGACTTCCCTTTCTTTTGCGATTGCACTGCTGCCTCAACTTCTTCCCGGAGAATTGGGAGGATTTCTTCTTCTCTGTTCTCGGGACATGCTAGAACTGATGGATCTCCATTTGGTGTATGGTTGTAATGGTTAGAGCAGTAATCTGTTCATCTGTCCAAGACTTCTTGTTCTTCTGTAAGGCATATGCCAGACTTGCTTTGGATCGTGGAGACCTTGGGCTGTTTGAAACTTGTCAGCCGCTTTACAGTCTGGTAGGCCTTCTTGCTGTTGTTTTTGTTCAGACTGTTCTCTATTTCCTGGCATTGATCTTCTATCCAGTTCTCCTTTGCTGTGCGCATGCCTTTTCGGATGTCATTGTTGATTTTTCGGTAGACATCAGCTCCCTGTGAGGTGTTCTTTTTCTTTCTTTTTTTAATCTCTCTTCGTTTATCACACAGATCCAAAAGTTCAGGTGTGATCCACGGCTTCTTCTTTGGTCGGTGCTTGCCAAGGATCTCAGTGGCGGCATCTGTCACAGCTGAGTTGAAGGTGGTGGTCATGGTGTTGACATCTATTTCACCAGCCCCCAAAATGAGCAGTGGTGCACATTTTCCTCCAATTGTGGCCTGAAATAGTTCTGCCACCTCCGGGTCTTGCAGTTTGTCCAGGTCGAACTTCAAGCTAGTGCAGTATTTACTCTCTTCAAGTGGAGCCGGAAAGACATCATCAAGAGATCGTGGTCACTTCCGATGTCTGCTCCTGGAAAAGTGCGTGTCCTGCCAATGTTGATGCTTGATCTGAAGCGTTTCTTGACCATGATGTAGTCTATTTGGTTGTGATGCTCCCCCCTGGGACTGTGCCATGTCCATCGTCTGGAGTTTTTGTGGAGACCAAGCGTGTTTGCCAGTACCAGATTGTTGTATCTGGCAAACTCCAAGAATCTCAGACCCCTGTCATTTGTCTCGTTGTTGCAGTGGGGTCCACATGTGTCTCCCCAGTTGTGGTGCGCATCTTGGCCAACCTTGGCATTCCAGTCGCCTTGCACTATGACTATGTCCTTCTTCGGCACTTGGTCAAGGACCGCCTGTAGATTTTCATAAAAATCCTCCACTTCGCTGTCGTCATAGTCTGATGTTGGGGCATAGGTCTGGATGATGGTGATGTTGAAAGGGGCTGCTCTCAGGCAGATGGTAATGAGTCTACTGGGCGGCAACCCATGACAGTGGCTAGAATGTTCTTGTGGACCAAGAATCCAACGCCGTGTTCGTGCCTGTCATCTCTACCGCTGAAATAGAGCTTGTGGCCTTTGTCTGTCGTTGTTTCACCTAGGCCTTTTCAGCGCAGTTCGCTAATGCCTAGAACGTTCCATCGATAGTGGTCCAACTCGTGGGCCAGTTCTTCTAATTTTCCTTCCGCAGTTAGGGTCCTGACATTCCAGGTTCCTATGACGATGTTGTTTCTCGTGCGGATCTTGCTAAATTGTCCATCAGTAGCATACTTAACACCTCCGTCCTGGTGGCCAACGGAAGGCGCGGTCCTTGAGCCGGGCGACGACCTATCCGGTATGGAATTAGTGGATAGTGTCATTATGCATGTAGTGTGTCTTGGGCAAAAAAGGACCTGGCGGTGCCCAATCCTCTCCAGGCTGTTGGGCACAGCCGAAATCCACGAATACAGTGTGGCTCGCCTTGGCCCCGAGCACGTGGTCGTTGAACTTGTAGCAACGTGAGGTTCCTCGCCCTGGCCGGTGACTTCTGTGTAGAAGACTTTCGCCCAGTGTTGCCGTGCTAACATTACCCCTGTTAGTCGCCTCTTACGACACGCCGGGAAACGTTGGGCCTATTCTATTCAGTTGCCCGAACCCACAAACAAACAGCAACAAATATATTACAGACACACAACAAGGGCAACAAAATACAAGACATACACGTGGTGTAAAGGCAGGAAGATCGCTACAATAGGAAACTGAAAGGAAAATAGTTTTGTATTTTTAAAATTAAATTGGCTGCATCTAATATTATTTTGAAGGGAGAGCAAAAAAAAAACCATGACTCCTGCATACCAACCCAGGAATATTAAGTGAAGAATGGCTAAAAACAATAAACAGGCACACATATACACTCACTGTAACTGCCGCACCCACATCTTACAAAACCCAACTTATGTGACTCATCTCGTCAGAC
The DNA here is from genome assembly GCA_036898135.1 of Oncomelania hupensis. Taxonomy (NCBI): domain Eukaryota; kingdom Metazoa; phylum Mollusca; class Gastropoda; order Littorinimorpha; family Pomatiopsidae; genus Oncomelania; species Oncomelania hupensis. Next base: position 26,738,136 of record CM072527.1, on the reverse strand, counting down.
TTTTTAACAAAGAAACGAAACGGCCTATGGGACTTACTTGGTTTGGTGAATTTTGAAAACAAGGATTTACTTAATAATAAACTGACAAAACCAAGCGGATTTGACTTACTTGGTTTTGTGAATCTTTTTAACAAGGATTTAATTCAATAATAAACTGACAAAACCAAGCGGGTGACTTGCTTGGTTTTGTCATGTTCTCAACAAAGATCTATCTCACGAATAACCTGACAAAACAAAGCAAGTCCACAAATAGTCTTAAAACATCAAATCTATCAAACATTTCTTTAACATTCAAGGTATGCACTCTTAAATCGAGGAATTGCATTATAATATGCCCTTAAACTTCCAGAAACGATCGCGTAATATAGCGCAACACAAAACGTCGATTTTCTCGAAAGTAGAGGTTTTGTGGACTTGCTCGGTTTTGTCAGTTCACGGCAGTGTTATTATTTAGCAATGTAGGCATTTTATATGTATTTGTTGATATTTTATATATTATATATATTTTACTCCTTCGGATGAGAGTATAAACCGAGGTCTAGTCTGTGTCGCATACATTCCATCATAACGGACTTTAAAGATCCTGACACTCATGTCCTAGACGGGTGAGTGCCGGTGACAAGAACACACCCAGCATGCACCTAGGTCCTTCTCCCCCATCCCTGGCTGCCCAGTATTGTGCTCAGTTGTCCGGGCGTCAGACCATGCGTCCAAAGGCTGCGGGTGGGCGTCTCGGGCGGCTTCGAGTTAGATCCTGTATCGGCCAGCGCCTTGAGCAGCTCTTGAGCTGGAAAAGCGCTATAAAAGAACGATTAATTTTTTTTTTATAATGATGTTTATATTCAATTTTGTTTTTGTAAACGGGGGTTCGATAAATTAGAATATAGCCTCGGCGTCCCCTGCATGGGATGCCTTTATTGAACAATGACCAGCTGGTAGAGTGTCTTCAGTGTTACCACTGGGGTTGTTTAAGCAGATTTTTTTATGCGGATCAGGGGCGAGTCCTCTTTTAGCGAAGTTGTGGTCTTGATTTTGTGGTCCTGATTCGGCTCTTTGCAGTCCGCTGGACCCTGTAAGCAATGAATAACTAACTGTCTTAAAAACTATCATGGTACAACTACCCTTAAGTGAACAGAGAAGAGAGACAGACAGAGAAAGTGAGGGAGAGAGAGAGATGCAGAGAAAGAGAGAGGGGGAGGGGGAGAGGAAGGGGAGAGGGAAGATAATGGAGGAAGTCAAGGTTGTGGGAGGTTTTGAGGGAGGGGAGGTTATGGAAAACTGTCATAGTTCTGACACACACTGCAACAAACGTTTTGGTTCGTAAAGGTAAAAGTATCATCGGCTTCGTTTTGTTTTCAATACATACTCCTTCGGATGAGAGTATAAATCGAGGTCTAGTCTGTGTCGCATACATTCTATCATAACGGATTTTAAAGATCCCGACGCTCATGTCCTAGACGGGTGAGTGCCGGTGACAAGAACACACCCAGCATGCTTCACGTCCTTCTCCCCCATCCCTGCCTGCCCAGGATTGTGCTCAGTTGTCTGGAGCGTTATTACGATGCGCCCAAAGGCTGCAAGTTGGCCCCTCGGGCGGATTGAGTTAGATCCTGTATCGGCCAGCGCCTTGAGTCGCCAAGTACGGTGAAATTATGTGCGCTATACAAATCCTCAATAATAATAATAATAATAATAATAATAATAATAATAATAATAATAATAATAATAATAATAATAATAATCGTTCTTATATAGTGCATTGCAGCTCAAGAGTTGCTGAAGGCACTGGCCGATTCAGGATCTGCCACAAGACGCTCAAGGCGCCAGCTTGCAGCCTTTGGCAGCATAGTCTAAAGTCCAGACGACTGGACACTTTAAACCCATTGTGTTCCACAAGGTTTTTTTTTTGTTTTTTTTTTTTAAACTATGGCTAACCAACCTAACATTTGCCTGACAGTGGGGGTGCATAAGTGCACGATGTCCTCGAATGATCTGACGGTAACAAAATCGTGAAAATTTACATCTTGAGTATTAAACATAAGATGATGAAATGTTGAAATAAACTGATAGCCACAATCAATCAATCAATCAATCAATGGTGATGTCAAAGACTTAGCTTTACCGCTACCTAGACAGAGAAAGAGAAAGAGAAAAAAACAGAGAAAAAAAAAAACAGAACAGCTTCCAAACCTATCATGGCTGCCCTATAAAGAGAAAGGCAGAGGGGAGTTAATTAAGCTCGGCTGCTTGATTGGCAGGAGTAGAGTCCCCTGTTTGACTTCTCAAGGCGCTGTTCGATACCATTTGCGTGATAGATGTTTCACGTGGCATCTCCATCGCCGTGAAACATTATCACGCACAGGGAGAGAAAGCGAGAGATAGAGAGATTATTACACATTTGTAGGGTACAGTTAGGATATTATTTTGATTTGCCGTCTTCCTATGATATTTTGCCACTGCCCACGAGTCTATTATAACTCGGGAAACCTTCAGATATGAATTCTCTTGTTAGCAAGTCTGTGATTCAATTCCTGGACTTATATTTACTACAATTCTGAAAAAATCTAGTAAAAGGGTAGTTCTTGGGTTTGTATTTATTGTTTTTGTATTGCACATGCAACATTACGTACATTCTTTCTGGAAATTTAGTGCTTTATATTTCCACTGTCGCTGTCTTTCTCCTTTGTTGTTTCTCATTCCTAACATGTTCTATCAAGCTACTATACTATCTTCTTTGCTAGACCAGTCACCTACCTTTTTCTTTACTCATCCAAAACTCCTCATTTGTGTATGGGGTCTGTTGGATCCAGCTTTGGAATATTGAGGCTTTCTGCCAAATGGTCACTAGGGCTTCCTATTATATTATTATTTAGCAATACAGGCATTTTATATGTATGTGTTTTGTTGATATTTTATAATGATATTTATATTCCATATTGTTTTTGTAAATGGGGGTTCGATAAATTAGAGTATATCCTTAGCGCCTCTTGCATAAAATGCCTTAAATTGTAAAGTGACCGGGTGGTGGAGTGCCTTCCGTGTTACCACTAGGGTTGTTTCAGCAGATCTTTTATACGGATCAGATGTGAGTCCTCTTTCAACCAAGTTGTATTCTTGATTTTGTGGTCCTGATTCGGCTCTTTGCAGTCCGCTGGACCCTGTAAGCAATGAGTAACTAATTAATATATATTCTATGCTGTTATTATGTGACAAATTTCCACAATAGGGTGAGTCTGCAGTGACATGGAGGTTTTGATTGATTGATTGATTGTTGCTTTAGGTCCAGCGGACTCTTCCGAGCCAAATCAGGACCGGACAACCCCCGATCCGCATAAAAGATCTGCCGAAACAACCCTAGTGGGGAAAATTGAATGCCCTCCACCGGCCAGTCACTTTACAACAAAGACATCCCACGCAGGGGACGGCTGAGGCTTTACCCCAACTACTCGAACCCCCGATTACAAAAACAAAATAGAATACAAACATCATTATAAATTATCAACAAAACACATACATATAAAATGCCTACATTGCTAAATAATGACATCATAGGAAGCCCTAGTGACCACCCGGCAGAAAGCGTCCAACACTCC